>OX377206.1:78293966-78639276 GCA_947396885.1 Heligmosomoides polygyrus polygyrus | reverse complement strand
ATAAACGCTTGCAAGTTAAAGCGCTGGTCTTTCTGATTTCTGTTTCTGACGAAAGCAATCTTCTGTTTTCTGGGAAAATTTTCAAAATTTCCGTCCATCGCTGGTGGAGACCCACGCTTTATTTTTATTTTTATTTTTTCAAGGGCACATTAAGTATGAAAACATGAGATCAACCAATACTAGCAAATAAAGCTAAAATCCAGAACGTTGTTTAAGAATGAACCAAAAAGAGCTATACCTACACTTCCATCTGGAGCCTTCATTTCGAGCTCATCGATCTATTCTGACAAATCTCCTACCAAATCTGTCCAGGAAAGAATAACTGTCCACAAATGGTTCATCGCTGACTTCTCCAGCTTTGACATGACCTCCATCTAATGTTCGTACGATTTGTTTTCTTAACAGTGTAGAAGTCGTCTCATGTAATCCCATTCGTAGTAATATGATGTACTAAAAAGTAACCTCAAGGAGGTCTTAAAGCTGCCTCAGGTCAGTTCGATTCGATTCAAATATGTGGACTCTGAAGGTTAATACATGACGCTAATGTTGAAAGAAGCCAGTAGTGGTGTTTTTGTGGTCCGATATATTATTCTGCACTAGAATCCCATAACTTAAACAAGAAGCACTTAAAATTATAAAACTCAGAATGGTGTGAGACATGATTGTACCACACATTTTCAATAACCTCGACATCTCAGCTCCCCCCCCCCCTGTATTTGGCCTTACTAAAAGGAATACAGCAATCATTCAGGATTCTACAGAACTTCTCACTATTCATCCCAATTTAATTACGAAATATTGTTAGCCTTGTAGCTCGTTTCGTTGAGATTCCACCCCACAGATGAGTTTTGCAGGATGCTTGGCTTTTGAACACATCTTTGGAATATAGACGCCTGAGTTCACGTAGCAGTGCTTCACAGAGCAATAAAAACATACTGCTATTTTTCGCACCTTGACAAGGCTCAGCCGTCTAGAAATCAGTTCAACATTTACTTTCATGATCTGAAATTGGTTGTTTAAAATCTATAGAACGGAATAAAACGTTAGACAGTAACTCACTCTAAATTACAAAAGAGCCAACCTGTATCTGTAGCTTCTTTATTGACCGACGTTTCGGCGAGATCGCCTTCTTCAAAGACCTAAATGAGTAAGAGCCTTTGTAAAATTGAACGACCAAACACCACAGAGAAGTATTTTGAGAAAACTTCGGAACGCTATTCGGGAACGCTACTGAGCGATAACAACAGCCAAAAATCATCCTTAAGAGAGATACACTACGGGAGCGACCACCAGCTAGGGAGCCAATACTAGGATGTGCCTGATTTACGTGATGTGTCTAGTTTAGAGCGGCGGTGATGCCCTATCACTGATCTATGTTCCCAGAAATGGGGATCCTCCACTAATAATTGCGCAAATCCCTCATTCCGATTGAGTGTTGCGTTTTTGAAATGGTTTCAAGAGACTTCCATCGTTTTTCCTGCTGTAATGTGAGGCTCGAAAAGTGAGGATTTTCATCCGGACTGAAATTTCTTCATCATCGTCCCTTTCGACGCGGTGAGTGCCCAGTAGATAGAGAGCTGCAATATGGTTTTTCTTGAAGGTACTCATTGACTCGAACACGGAATGTTCACGCCGTTTCACCAATTATTCGCCGCAGGTGCATCAGAAAATTTAATAAATAAATTAATATACCTGTACGATTACAGTCGCTATGTTTCCTCAACGGCAAACTACGCAATGTGTTATCAAGCACTCTCTGTCATGCATGCGATTCCTGACGTTACCTTTTCAGGTTATCGGGAGAAATTTCTACCGCCTCGACTGATCTATCTAGGTCGTACTTCACTCAAACCTGCATAGCTGGCTCTCATCAGAGCTTTTCTCATGAGGACCTTTTTAAGCCAACCTGAGCACACCTTTTTGTACGTTTTCCCCATTTCAAATTATGCCTCACATTTTCGCGTTCATCTTGGACGTTTGTTTTCATCTTGGACGTTGTTATAAGGTTTTGAAAAAGATTGGCCAACGCTATTTTCGAGTGATTATGCTCTACGAGTTCAAGTTCCCACATTCAGTAGTTGAGGCAACTCGTAATATTGCAAATACATTCGACTTGGAATTGCCCTCTGAATGTAGAGTGAGATATGATTCGAAAATTCTTTCCTGGAGATTCTGACCTCGAGGAGAAACCTGTTCCTGGTCGGAGGATGTCGCTAGAGATCAGGTTTTAAGAGCAGCCGTTGGGTTAAAGCCGGACACAACTATACGAAGCATAGCAGCAGATATTGATGTCCACTTTGCTACAGTATCAAGGTTGCCCTAAATCGGCGTGGTGAAGAAATACATAGAAGTGGATGCCCCTTGCCTTGACTGACGAGTAGTTAGGCCGTACTTCCACGGGCGCCGCAACGTTGGCGGCCGGCATGCGCTATGGCTTCCCGCGCCCATCGCGGGCATGACAAACCTTTTGGTGCTGCGCGCGGTGATTAGCGCTGGTCCTGGGTGGATCGCTGTCGCGCTCTTTTGCGATGGGCGCGAGAAGCGCGATGAGCGATGAGCGATCACTGAGAACTCCGATTCCTTTCGCGTCGCTCTGCAAAACTCACCACCGGAATCCCAAGGCCACGGGAAGTATGCAGGAGGCCAAACTCGCTTCAACATCTGTTCAAACCTTCTTGTTCGTCTGAAAAACGATGTGTTCTTAGATCGCTTGATAGCGGATAATAAACATGTACTGTTTGATAACAGAAAGCGATATGTCTTGTTGGATAACTCTGATTTTCCTAAATCGGATTTCCACCCTAAGAAGGCTATGTTTATTGTTTGATGGTGCTGCAAAGGTTTGATACACTGCAGCCTCTTGCACCCCCGTAGAACGGCCATAGCAGATTGTTTTTCTGTTGTGACTTAGAAATTATGCTTGGTGGCGATGTCCGTTCCTCCAGGTGGTGCCACTTTAAACTGCTTGCTTCTGCGAGACGAGCCAAACACGGACATTCGAATGCTGGCGGCAGGCCCTAGTGACAGGCCGACCAACGAACATTTTATCACACCACATGGTTGATGACGTTTAAGAGCTCTCGAGATAATACTACGGCGTCTGCGGGAGCCGACGCGCACTCGCAAAGCCCGGCGACTGCGAAGCATGTGCGAGGGTCCCTGATGCGAAGGCGGCATCTGGGGGCAACTGAGCTAGTCCGAAAGTCCCGTAACGTAGGCAAGAACCGCGTAGCAACGTTGAATGTGGGTACGTTGTCGGGCTGCTCGTGCGAGTTGGTTAAGGCACTGAAGCGAAGAAAGGTAGATTTCTGCACGGTGCAGGAGACGAGGTGGTCCTGCTGCAAGTCGAGGGATATTGGCCATGGCTTCAAAGCTGTTTTGTGCAGCAGCTCAGGACGACCAACGGTGCCGGTATGATCGTCTCCGAACGTTTCCGTGACGCGATTGCAAGCGTAGAATGTTTCAATGACCGCTTGATGAAGATTGTTGTCGCCGCAGAAGAGCAACGATACCATTTCTTTTCTACGTATGCTCCACAGGCAGGCCTTAATGGTCACGTCGGAGCAACGAAAGACGGCTACAGCTGTCATGGTGGTTTTGGATATGGGTCGCGCAATGCCGATGGTGAGCGTATACTTGAGTATGCAGACTCACATGACCTCACCATCGTAAATTCCAAATTTCGAAAGCGTGACTCCCACCTCATCTCGTTTTATAGCGGGAACGCTTAAACGCATATTGACTATGTCCTTGTTAGGCGTCGCGACCAATGCCTTGTCACAGACGCGAAGACTGTGCCTTATGTGATGGTTGCCACGCAAGACCGTCCACTGATCTGCTCGCTGAAGATCACACCTTCGAGGTGTAAACATGTCAAGCGATACGGGTCGACTAGAATTAAATGGTGGCGACTGAAAGAAAAGGAAGCGGCAGTTATTTCTCGCATTCGGTTGCCGACGGTGACAACTGTGAACGGAAGAATGCTACCGACGAAATATAATAACTCGGGCTGCACGCCTCGAACTCGGCACAGCGAAGCCTGGACGATGCTAGGTCGACAAGCAGGCATGATGTCAGAAGTCCGAGAAAAGAAAAGGCTCTAACACGTGTTGATAGGTGATAAACAGTTCATAAAACAGTTGAATTACCGAGACGCGAAGAAAGCAGTGTCTGCTGCTAAAGCCGCACACTAAGCTGATGTCAGCGGAAAATTGGAACCACGTGATGGTGAGTGTTGTCTTTACCAACTCGCCAAAGCTCGCAGTCGTCAAGCAGAAGACATTGAGAAGTTTTTTTGGCATTAACGACGAGAACGATCATCTTCTGATGGATGGTAGGAGGGCTGTGAAGCGATCGCACGATTCACCTGTATCACCTGTCATCCAGTTAATCATCGACTTGCTCGAGCGGGCGCCAGCACCGTCTCCATTCGTCCCAGTGGCGTGCCTGAGTGGTCCAATGGATCCTCCTGGCTCGAGGGATACGAAGAGCGTCATATCGGTCGTTCAGGGCTTTCACGAAAAAGTACGACCAACACGTTGGTGGGCGTCCTAGTGTTCTCTTGACATCCCGAGGAATCCAGTCGGTGACGGCTCTCGTCCAGCGGGTGTCTGCGAAGCACATTACGTGGCCGGCCCACCTAAATTTCCACGACTTCGCCCACGCGACAGCGTCTCTGATCTTCGAACGTCAGCGAAGCTCAGAACTCCGGAGGCCTCCTCTCACTTGCGTGAGTCGTGTCACTCCGAGCATCCTCTCGATTCAACGCTGCGCGACGCTGATCGCGTGTTCATCCTGCTTTCGTATAGCCCAGGTCTCTGAGGCGTATGTTAGGGCAGGAAGAACGGTAGCGTCGAATAGGTGGGCACGGAGTCGGACGTTCTTCATCTTCTTCGCGACTTCTTCGACGCTCTTGAAAGCTCCCCAAGCCGCTCGTTTCCTCCTCCTTAGCTCCGGCGCTAGGTCGTTGGCCATATTGATTTCGCGACCCAGATACACGTAGCTGGAGCATTGGGAGATGTTCGTTTCGTTGAGCGAGAATGGGCATCAGAAACTTGTCCGTTACTCATGAACATCGTCTTCGTAAGATTCAGCTGCAGTCCAACATTCCCACATACACGAGCTAAGTCGGCCAGCATTCGCTCCGCCTGGCTGATGCTCGGTGTTATGAGCACAATGTCGTCAGCGAAGCGAAGATGGTGCAGCTGCTGGCCGTCGACCTTCACTCCCATGTCTTCCCATTCTACTTCGCGCATGACGTTTTCGAGGGTGGCGCTGAAGGGCTTCCGGGATATGGTATCCCCTTGCCGAACCCCTCTCCTTACGTTGATGACGATGTCGTTGTAGAATGGAGAGATCTTGGTCGTGAATCTGAATCTGTACAGCTCTCGAAGGACTCTGATGTACTGAGTAGGAACGCCCTGAGTGAGCAGGGCTTCGAGGACCACTCCAGTCTCGACGGAGTCGAATGCCTTCTTCAGGTCGATGAACGTAAGGCACAGCGGCAGCTTGTACTCTCGCGACACTTCGATGAGCTCCGTAATGGTGTGTATGTGGTCGATTGTGCTAAAACCTCTCCGAAATCCTGCTTGTTCGCGTGGCTGTCCTTCGTCCAGCGTTCTGCTGATCCTATTCAGGATGACTCGAGTGAACAGCTTGTAGACTACGGACAGCAGGCAGATCGGGCGATAGCTGCCAATGTCGTGCACGTCTCCCTTCTTGTACAGCAAGACGGTCTTGCTGGTCTTCCACTGAGATGGAACCCTGCACTCCGACAGGTATCGTGTGAAGAGCCGCGCCAGCGTGTTGATGAGCGCTGGCGAGAGATCCTTCAGGTTTTCGGGTCTGATCCTGTCAGGGCCGGGTGCTGTACGTTTCTTCACCGACGAGATGGCGTGTCGGATCCCGGAAGGGAGAACAGAGGGAACGACGTATCCATCCTGCGGAAGATGGCATGGGGGCGTGGCTATCGAAGAGATCGGAATAGAAGTCGTGGATGACCTTCTCCATGGTCCTTCTGGAAGAGGTGACGGTTCCGTCAGGACGTCGGAGAGCGGTCATCTTGGTCTTGAAGTTGGCGAAGTTCCGGCGGGCATTGCGGATGCTGATGCGGATGCGGAGCAGCAGAGGCAGGGTTGAACCCTGCCTCTGCTGCTTCAGTCAACACTTCCGCCCTTCTCTCCTTGAGATCTTCCTTTATCGCCGCTCTGCATAGCTTCGCAAGCTCGTACGTCAGCTGGTAGTTGCCTGACTCTCGTGCTGCTCCACGCTGGCGTATAAGCTCGAGAGTTTCCGGAGACAGGCGTCTCTTGGTGGTCTTCAAGCTCTCGGCTCCCTTAGCACTATCGTGGAGATGGTGCACAAAGCAGTCGTATTCCTCACCGACGTTGTCCATGACGGCATCTTCCCAAAGGCCGACAAGAGAGGTGTAGAGGTCCCAGTTGATGGTCGTTCTGGGATTCCTCTTCTTGAACTTTGCGGCATTCTCTCCTTGACGCGAAAAGCGAAACCTCGCGCGAAGGAGGCGGTGGTCCGATCCCGTGTAGAACTTGGGGACAACGGAGACGTCAGTCAGGCAATACTTGCGATTAAATATGATGTGGTCGATCTCGTTGTGGAACTGGCCACCGGGGTTTTTTTTTCAGGTCCATCGTAAAGCTGGTACGGAGCCACATCGCTTCAGTCGCAGAAGTCCGATTCGTGTTGTCAGAGACTCGTGCGAATCGATGTTCATGGCGAAGTGCGTGTTGACGAGGACACCAACGCCGCCTACTCCCCTCCTGTCGCATGTTCCGAGGAACAGTTCTTCTCCGGAGTCGTAGGCGGCGTGTAGGAGGTGATGTTTTCTCGTCTCGGTCAGTCCGATGACGTCGTACTTGATCTTCCTGGCTTGCATCATCAGGCCCTCGACGGATGCTTCCGATGCAAGTGTGCGGGCGTTGTAAATACAGATCGTCATCCTAGTCCTTCTCAATTTGCGCAGCCTGGTTAGGCCCTGAGATTTTAGCAGCCTCTCCGTTCTCGTCCTTCCCATCGCTGCAGAAATGGGGGCTCTTTCGGGGTCAGTGGAATGAGGCCCTTTAGTGTTGCTGTGGTGACTTCCATACAACACGGATAGCTAGTCAGGCTCTGTCGTGCGGGCGAAGAACTCCGGGCAGCCAGCCAGACTGCCCGAAGGGACGGGGCGAGACTTAACCTCGTATCACCTTACATGTACTCCCAGTCTACCGAGTGCAAACTTTTGGACGAGCCGACACAGTTACAATCCGCACAGTCACGGACACATCCACACACATTGTGCACGAACATGCCGCTCCCACGCACAAGGAACGCATCGACCCGATACAGCAGGAGCAAGGAGTTCATCCCCTGCATCCCATCTACGTCTCTGGGCAGTACACGGTCCCATTTGGTTCGCGTTTAATTCCCCTATCCACCACCCGGGGACGCGCTACGTGGCCCCGCGACAAGCGGCCCGAGATCCCTCTTAACAAGAGAGCCCGAAGGCTCTCTATCGAGGGAGATCCGTGGATGGCACGATTACTTCGAGGAAATCTCGAATGTTGAATTCGACCACCCTGCTATTCTATTTGCATCTCCTGTATACGCTCCCGTTCAGAAGATCACAGTGAGCGAAACCGAACCAGCATTGAGGAAGATGAAGTCAGGCAAAGCAACTGGTCCTGATGACCTGCCGGTCGACCTGTCGAAGTCGAAGGGCTGGTGCCCTGCTGACTGGCTGACAGAGTTTTTCAATCAGGTTCTTGCTGAAAATAAAGTGCCTGAAAGTTGGCAGCAAAGCACGACCATCACGACCATTTGCGAAAAGAACCTTTTTATGGTTTATATTTTGTAACATCATTCTTTTAATTAATTATGATTTTAAAAATTCTATTATTTTACACCTTTCTTTACTTCTTTGAATTTAACATTTTCTTATGTATTATGTTTTATATTGGAAGAGGGGCGGTCCTGCGGAATGCGCTAGTTACCGTCCAATTCGCCTTCTATCGCACACCATGAAAATGTTTGAGCGAATTGTCGATGGACGTATCCGCGATGTCGTCCAGCATTCCACGAATCAGTGTGGATTCGTCTCTGGCTGTGGCACTGTTGATGCCATTCACGCCGTTCGTCTTTTGCTAGAGAAGCACCGCGAGAAACAGAAACCGGTGCATTTCGCCTTCCTGGGCTTGGAGAAGGCCTTCGACCGCGTTCTACGGGAAGTGACATGGTACGCGTTGCGACGACATGGTATTTCTGAAGAGCTTACTGAGTGGGTGCGCATCCCCTACTCGTGCCCAATAAGCCGACTGCGAGCACCAGCGAGCACCTCGATGAAGTTTCCAATCTCTGTCGCTGTATGCTGACGACGTCATGTTTGCCTGTGAAGATAAAACCGCTCGGCACAGGCGTAGTGCGATCGCTTGGCATTCTTCGGTCTCAAGCTACATCAAAAATACAAAGTACATGACGACTGATGTCAATGAGCACGGATCTATTAAGGTCAATGATACTGAGCTTTCACGAGTTGCATCTTTCAAGTATTTCGGATCAACGATCACGTCCGATGGCAGCCTAAAGTTTTAGGGGAACGCACGCGTGAGTGCAGCCTGCTCCAAATGGCGCTCGCTGACTTGGGTGCTTTGCGACAGGACAATACCTGAGCACCTAAAATCGAAGGTTTATAGAACAGTCGTCCGCCCGGTAGCGACCAGTGGTGTGCGTAATTACGATTTACTATTTACGATCTTACAATTTACGGCGATTTTTGGCCAGTTTTTTCCGATTTACGATTTACGACATTTTGGGTCGTAAATCGTAAATTTTCGTAAATGTGATCTTTGGTCTAACTCCAAATGAGGCGATGCAGCCCGGGTTATGAAGATGTGCCCACTTTAAAAGTCTCGCTTTTTCCGTCTGTTCGTTTAATGTTTATGTTCTGAAGTCGCACCATTACAGAAGACACCATACTTTGCCCAGATCTCTCGAGTTCATCTTATCTCTTTGTTTTAGTGACTTTTACATTTCGCCAACTCTGTAAAGGCTTCCGTTTGGTACCAGACCTGTTCTAAAGGAGAAGCAGAAACAACGCAAAATTAAAAAGAAGCTCTCACTGAAAGATTGGACTTCTCCATTTTCAGCAAGGTATGCATTCCTACTGTCGAGGAACATTCCATTCCAGCCAGTCCATAAAGATATGTGAGACTACTTTGTGGGAAAAGAAATTAGTATTCGCTGATCCCCATCCTATTAGATAACTACCATCTGGTCAGTCCGTTCATAGATGATTCATGCTATCCCCTCCGAAGACATGATGGAATATCATTCGTGAGTGGAAGCGGGGTGCAGATGATTACTAGAATCACCAGACGTTCAACGACCTGCCGGCCGCCAAACCTCTGGTTGGCAGCTTCGCCCCAAACCTGGAGAATAGAACACCCCGAATGTCTTTTTGTCCTCTTTAGGCCTTCTCTCATTCATTACAATAACAACTGATTTTGCTATATAGAATGGTATAGCAGAATACGGTAGGGCAAAATCTTTAAAACAGCTCCTGTGCTGCCTCACCCTCTATTGCACGTACGCGATTCATTCTCTGAGGTACTCGTTCAATTTATTATTTTAAATTAATTTAATTATGGTCCCCTTTCTCTGGTTCTATTACTGGATCCTTTACTGAACCCCATTATCTGGTGTTCCCTTTATTGGCTCCATTACTGGTCTTCCCTTGACTGGTCCTTCACTGGTACCCCATTTTTTGGTTCCCTTTACTGGACCCCTACCCCCCTCAACGCTCCCCCATTACTGGTCCCACCTTGACTGGTAACACGTCATGTAAATCCGGAAGGCCTTTCGCGACATCAGTGACACCTCTTCTGAACCCAGGCATCTCTTGTACCACGGTATCACGTCGGTAACATGTTTTCTCAAGTCGGACATCCTTTGCGTAACATCAGTTACACGTCTTCTTCACCCAGATACCCATTACGCGACATCAGTGAAACGTCGTCTAAATCCAAACACCCCTTGCGCGACATCAGTAACACCTCCTCTGAACCCAGGCACCTCTTGTACGACGTCGGTAACATGTCTGCTCAAGTCGGACATCCTTTGCGTGACATCAGTTACACGTCTTCTTCACCCAGATACCCATTACGCGACATCAGTGAAACGTCGTCTGAATCCGAACACCCCTTGCGCGACATCAGTGACACCTCCTCTGAACCCAGGCACCTCTTGTATGACGTCGGTAACATGTTGTCTCAAGTCGGACATCCTTTGCGTGACATCAGTTACACGTCTTCTTCACCCAGATACCCATTACGCGACATCAGTGAAACGTCGTCTGAATCCGAACACCCCTTGCGCGACATCAGTGACACCTCCTCTGAACCCAGGCACCTCTTGTATGACGTCGGTAACATGTTGTCTCAAGTCGGACATCCTTTGCGTGACATCAGTTACACGTCTTCTTCACCCAGATACCCATTACGCGACATCAGTGAAACGTCGTCTGAATCCGAACACCCCTTGCGCGACATCAGTGACACCTCCTCTGAACCCAGACACCTCTTGTACGACGTCGGTAACATGTCTTCTCAAGTCGGACGTCCTTTGCGTGACATCAGTGACACGTCGTCTGAATCAGAACACTCCTTGCGCGACATCAGTGACACCTCTTCTCAACCTGGGACGTCCTTTGCGCGACATTGGTGACATTTCTTCTAGACCCAGGCGCCTGTTGAACGTCGACAACAGACAACACCTCTTCTGAACTCGGACGCTCGCTTTCACGACATCGATGGCACATGTTCGAAACTCGACGCCCTTTACGTGACATCGGCGACATGTTTTCTGGCCCCTCTCAACACGGCGTAGGTGACACCACATAACTACAACCCATCCCCCAATCCTACACTTCCCCCATCAAACTCCTCCATCCCTTCTGTGCAATCAAACACACACTCACACACAGACAAACGACCGTTCTCGCTTATATATTGTAGGATATTTATTTATTTATTTATTTATTTATTTATTTATTTATTTATGCACTCATGGGTGCGTCAAAAAGAAGAAAAAACAGCCAGCACTCCACAAAAAAAGACACTATCATTGGTATGTCAAGAACACAATAAAAGAACAAGGAAGTAAACAATAATCTAGACAAAAATAAGTAGGAAACTGAGGAGTCATAATTGTTTTGTCAACGTTGCTGATCCTGAAATACCTCAAAAAATTCATAAGCCTACAAACATATTGTTTTTACGAGTCAAAATGCGTAATATACTATACTAAAAACGAGGATAAGAACAGGCCTATACTGCAGCTCTACTTGACTTGAAAGTCTATCCAGAAATAAATTTTGTCTGCAATATAAAAGAAATTGTGGCGATAATAAATACAATTAATTTAAAACTATAATTAGGAAACAACTGCTTCCCAACATATAACACATAGAATCAATGGTTCTCCACCTTGAGTGCTACGACTCAGTAGGCACGCAAATGGCATAACCATACCGGGGCGCGTTCTATCTTTCAAGAACCTCTTTAAACTAACTACGCACCCCAGGCAATGGCCTACTGAGCAGACCCGCAGGGGAGATAGATATGCAAAGATATAGTCAGGTAAAAGAGTTGAAGCAACAAACAAAAAAACTGGTTGTAACTATATAAAAATAAAACAGTGATTCCTCCAAGCCAAAGAGAGTCATTGCCTGCAGCACCTGTACTTTCCGAATTGATATGACTAAACATTACTGTAAGGCAGTGAAAGGCTTACTCCAGGAAAAAATGAGGTATTTCAAGGAAAAACACTAACGAACGCGAGGTGAAACAAAGGAAGCTAAGAACAGGAGGGAAATCCGAAAATATCATTCAAGGCGATAGTAAAAGAAACTCGTGTACAAGCCTATTTATGTGAGAAGCGATGATACTATATGGTGATGGCGATGATATGGAAAAATTAAACGACTGAAATTTCCGTCGATTAACACTGTACGCGACAGTGTGGAGCAAGTGGATATTCGAATTGCTATAAAAGCAGAATTAGAACTCATTCAAAGGGAGTCATAGTGGTTTTGGCAGTTTTGGTCTCCCCTTTCAGCGGCGTGTTTGAAATTGTCGCACAAACCATGTCTAACTCTCTTAGAATGCTGCGGACTCTCCGAGTACAAACACTCATTACATAACAGGCGAAGGGTGGCCAAACGAAGGCAGACAATTATTATATAGTAATGCAAAATTTTAGACTTAGAATGCACTGTTATTTCTTCTTCACGAATGCACTGTTTCTTTAGATTGTCGGGTTGCACCCAATCCGCACCCTGAACGACGACGCCCTTCTACCGATAGCAACGCCCTGCTGCAAGATAGCGGCACCGGGCTCCGCCACCGAGAATCACGTCTGCGCCACCCACACCGGAGGGTCGTCCGGTACCGTCAGCTTCCCGTGAGAGGGCAAGCCAGCCCTCTCACCCCACGTCCCCCTCTTCCCTTCTTTTACCATCCAGTATGATACTAATAAATATACATACTGAGTAATGTGTTCGGTAATCTAGGAATAGAATAGAAACTCCGTAGGATGATTCAGGTAAGGCGTCATGAACCTTTAACTTGATATGGAGGTGCCGGGGAGATTTCTATAGATCCTAGATTAATTTTTTCTCTTGCAATTTCGATTAACTCAGCGATCGTTAATTACCCCTCATTATCCCCCACACCCTACTGGCACCCGACGACCGATGTCTACAACCGGATGGGTGAGTATTTTAACATAGTCGGATGACTCTTTCTATGCATTGCAAGGCATAGAAAAAATTTTTTTTGTAATATACTTGGTAAGAGTATGGAAAAAATAAAATAAAAATAGCGCTTAAAAAATCAATACTTACCAATTCAGTAGAGTTATATTAACCTTTTTTCATTAATATTTTATCAATAGTCCAGGCGAAGAGATCCCACATTTCACGATTTTTTTGAATATATATATATATATATATATATATATATATTCTGGACACAAGGTTCTTGTGCTTGTGCCACTTTGCCGGGTTGCCGAGAAACGGAGACCGCCGATGTAGCGAAAACGCCGAGAGACGTTAACACCGAGACGCAGAACGCCGAGACGCAGAACGCCGAGAAACGGAGACCGCCGATGTAGCGAAAACGCCGAGACGCAGAACGCCGAGAAACGGAAAACGCCGATGTAGCGTAAACGACGAAAGGCCGACGCACTATGTACAGCATACGCAATCGACTTTTTTCTTTCCTATTTTTGAAAAACACTTTTCCTTAACGTTAACTTTATATTCCGAAAGCTAGGGTCGATTGGACCATTTATCGACCGCCTACAGCTTCCCAATATTTAGTACATTTATTTTTATATTTATTTTCTTTTTGTCAAAAAAGTGAAATGGGACTCTCACCAATTAGTCGACGTAAAACTAAAAACCAAAGGCCTTGGCAAAGAAAAAAAGGGTAGATAGTGCCATCCCTCTATGCTGTGACCCGCCAGCAGTCCACAGGCCATGCTCCGTGAGATAGCGCTGTGCCGACGACTGTGGTGGGCACACATGACCCACTTACCACCCACCGTTTAGAGATTGCGGCAACGCAAACACACAAGAAGACCCCCACGGAGATAACACTGAATCTTTATGCATTATCTTTATTAAACAGAGGGACCAGGATTGTAGGACCCCATGGTCCTGTATAAAGAAGCGACGTATAGCTCCACACCACCGCGTTTTCCCACGCGATCCTCATCGAGGTCCAGAGTGCTCCTCTTTATAGAGGGCCTTGTAGGACCACTGCATAAAAGTCCGTAGACCATCAACTGCCTGAAAAAAAAACAGAAAATCAACAGTGAGACAAAATGGAAATTCTAGTTTCTTTTGCTCTCAGCCATACCTCAGAAGGCGTGCGATTATACTTCTTCAACTGGTTTAGGCGCCATTCAGCCCATTCATGCGAAATCTTCTCATTCCGTTCGATTTTCGCGAGTCGCATCTGATCACGACTTACTCTGGCACTCGCTGGCCCGGGTAGGACCCGTTTTTCAACTGGGGCCTCACAGCCACCTGCCATTCGGAACGTTAGCGTTGCTACTCGGGCTAAGTCGGTTGTCAAGGTGTCGGCCTGCGTTGCTGAGGTGTTATAACGTAGCAACACGAGTTGCAAATGCGTTGCAAATCGGCATATTCGCGCTTATATCGGCACATATATCCACGCATATCCAGCTCGTACATACATAGCATATCCATAGTACATCCATATATATGTGTATACACATGCATATACACATATATGCAGGTATATACACGTATACACACGTGCATACATACATACACGCGTATATACAGGTGTATATATATGTATCATGTGTATATATGTATATATACATGTATATACAGATATACGTCGATATACACCGTATACATGCATATATACATGTATGTGATCATATATATGCACACAATATGTATACATATATATGAACACATACATGTATAGATGCATCCATACACGTGTATATACGGTATATACATGTATATACAGCAGTGTATACTGTGTATACATGCATATATACGGTGTATATCGACGTATATCTGCATATACTTGTATATATACATATACATACATATACACATGATACATATGTATATACAGCTATACATACGCGTGTATGCACGTGTGTATACGTGTATATACCTGTATATATATTCATAAATACAAAAAAATTTTAATATATACATTTATTATCGCAAATCAGCAATTACATAACACACACATATATATATAGTGCATGTAAAAATACGAATGAGATGTGGTGGGTGCGGATGAAGGGAGCGAATCAGGAAAGGCTGGCGAAGGAAGATCGCTGGTGGATCGATCGTCAACAGCGTTTAGCAGAGCATTCACAAAAGCAAAAACCACCGCAGCAGAGAAGAGTTTGTTTCGCTAAAGAACAAAAAACAATAACATTCAGACCAAAGTACTCACTACACGTAACTTCCATGCCTCATAACCCCAAAATGGCGCGACAGACAAGCAAACTTCAGCATCGCAGAGAGGCGAAAAAAATGGCGCTTTTAATGAACACAATGAATGTGCTCGCACTTCTTAAGCCGCGGTGGCACCAATATGAAAGAAGTGGCACTGTTGCATATAGTGTTCTCACCGGATCCCTCAGCTCCTCGCGAGCAATTGTTGGAATTTGAGCTGAAATAGAGCGATTATTCTTCGATGGGACCGCTTTCGGCGATACAGGTGCAGATGTCTCACCGATAGGCACCGTGCCGGATGCCTCACGAACATCATTTTTGATGTCCTCTTCCCTGTATCCCAGGGTGCTCTTTACGAATCCGAACGCACCGGAAGCGGCGCGAATGAATTTGTATGGCACCGAAAGGAAGCCTGAAGCCTTCTCATAAGGAGAAACATGAAAAAAAGTGAAGAAATCATGTATAAAACCTGGAGTTTCAGCTGACTTCCTAATGAACTCATTGAAGACTTCATTAAACTTGCCATCGCTTTCAGCTGGCCTAATCTTTTCACTCTTTTTCTGGCCGAATCCTTTCACGTCGTGCTCCCAGTCATTTTCTCCAATATATGTGCACTCTGCAACAAAATGCCTGAGCTGCGGTCTCTGTCATCGCGCAAATTTATGTGTTGCTGTTCCAACTGAATAGCAACACACAGTTGCTATTTGAAACTTCAGTTGCTAAAACGTTGGAGGGGCGGAACCGGTTCGGCCCGGGGTGCCGCAGTGTCCGAGTAGTTTGAGCATCAGCGCGGCGCGTTTTTCCACGCACCGGCTCATGGACTGCGCGAAGTCATCACAGTCATCACACCGGGTTCTCTGAAAAAAAAATTTTCATTCGAAAATTTTTATTTTTTCCTCCTCCAAGAAACGAAGAACCCACGGGGAACCTGTGTGTCACGGCAATACACCGAACATCGCCACAGGTTTCACTTCCGCAATGGTACATTCTGCAACTTCGCATTAGACAAAATCTTCGACCTCAGCACATTTCAAAAAAAATCAATTGGAACAAAACCAATAATTTTTTACACATAATTTAAAAACAATAATTTATTCAACTGTTGGAGGATGGCCATCGTCCTCGGAGGATTCTGCGACCGGAGAGGTTGTGTTTTCCCTCTATGGTCGATCAGGTATCACGTCTAGCGGGGAAGCGAACTCGGGCCGGTACGTGAAGCACATGAAGTTATCCTACCTCATCCACTTATTCATCTCCTGTGGAATACGTAATTAACAATTTCAAAAAAAATAGCAATGACAAATAGTTTTACCTTTTGCGATTCCGCCAGTTCTTTCGACGCTTCCGCCATCTTGAGATCAAACACTTCCATCGTTGCCATGGTCCTATTCTGAACCATTTCCGCCCGTTCGGCTACCCAACAGATTTCCCCTTCCAAGCGGGCGATCTCAGCATTGATATCGCCAAGAGCATACTGACGGATATCGCAGTTCCGGCACACCTAGAAAGAATATTAAATACATTTCTCAATAATACTAAATTTTATTTTATTCAAAATATTTCTTATCTTCTCTGGGAACGTACCTCTTCCTGATCCTCGCTATCATCTCCGATGCTGAACACGAAGAATCACAGGGAGATTCACAGGGCGATCCATAGGGTCCGATCATCTGCAACTAAGAACGTTACTAGATTTTCTTCCACTCCGGGGATACAGTCAGGACGAAGGAAGAATTAAGAAGAGAAAGGAGGGAGCCACCTCCCAAAGACAACGGAATGGTATACTGATTCCAGGAGGAGGAGCAAACGTCCTCAACCCTTATCCGAAAGGACTAACCCTTTGGAGTTGATAGACGGGCTAAGACTCCAGTCCCCCTTCAGGTCGCCAACGAAGAGCAGAAAACCAGATAAGTTTGGAGAATCTAAGAGAACGGTAACCACCAAAGAAAATATTTGTGCACTAGTATCGAGAAAATATTTCTTTTCGGGAGGACACCAGATTAGGTGACAAAAGGTCTCAAGTTTGAATTTTGCTAGAAATTCGAGAAGCAATGACGTCATGTCTCCTATGGAACGCGGAATCTGCTGAGCAATGGCTATGCATAGCCTGCAAATAGTTTAGCTGCGTAGGCACTCCCTTATTGATGTTAACCACACACCCAAGACTTATCTGCACCGCACCATATAGCTTAAGCTATAGCGTGACTACTATGTAGTTCCTATATCCTTTTGCTGTATATTTGACACTTCTTCATCTCGGAGTATAATCGACCGACAACACGATGATGATGCTTTTAAGCTCGAGGGCGAGCTTACTGTGGGAAGGGAGATGTCGGGTTGCACCCAATCCGTACCCTGAACGACGACGCCCTTCTACCGATAGCAACGCCCTGCTGCAAGATGGCGGCACCGGGCTACGCCACCGAGAGTCAAGTCTACGCCACCCACACCGGAGTGTCGTCCGTTACGTCAGCTTCCCGTGAGAGGGCAACCCAGCCCTCTCACCCCACGTCCCCCTCTTCCCTTCTTTTACCATCCAGTATGATACTAATAAATATACATACTGAGTTATGTGTTCTGTAATCTAGGAATAGAATAGAACCTCCGGAGGATGATTCAGGCAAGGTGTCATGAACCTTTAACTTGATAAGATCACACACTCACCTTTGTTTGCCTCCATATTCTATCAAGCGAAGGAACTCCAGGATCTTGGCAAATTTAAAGCTGGTGCATTAGTCGGACCACACCGCGAAGTCCCTTCCCTGCCCAATTCTATGCTTTCTACCGCGTCAGGAGAGGAGAGTAGAGAACACAAAACATTATTGTCTGTATTCTTCATTAAGAGTATGTCTCGTTTTTCTTTGTGCGTGTTAGTGAAGCTTTTTGGAAGGCGACCCCCACCCAAGTGTCATAGCGCCGAAGCCTGTTATCGGTGATACTAAGCGAGTACCGGCTAGCTAAGTACCTTGTCTGTCGATGTTTCAGAAATTGCATGTTCGTTTGCAAGAAGTTTTAAAGTTCTTCATTGTGGGCTCTAAAGTTAACAGAGATCTTAATTCGGGTATCGCGCGGTGAGTAAGGTTGCTAAGTATCTTCTCATTATGCATTATATGTTTAACTACCTTCATGTGATGATTTATATGCCTTTTTCCTTTTTCAGGTTTAAAGTAGGCTTTTAGAAATCAAAAGAACCATTTTACATTTTAAAATTGCATTCTTCCCAACTTAACATGGATTTTCAAAAATCAAACGCGACTCCCGAACCAAATCCCATGTCTGTGGAATCAAGCTGGGAATGCCTTCAAAAGATTTCACCTTACACTTTCCATACAAATGATACTAAAGAGGGTGCCAAAGAAATATGATCATGTTGTTTCGGTGGTTGCAAAGTTTTCAATCCTACTGGCAATGTTTCTGGATGAATTTCAAAATGTAAAAAGCGGAGGCCTTTCGTACCGAAAATCAAATAGGTGTTGCCTTGGTCGAGATAGTCAGCGGTTAATTAAAAAATATCGATCTTTATAGTGACTTGCTATTGATTGATATGAAAGATGTCTCGACTAAAAAGAAAAATACAAGTTAAAAAAGGAAAAGTTTAGAAAGAAATCTGTCCGGCTTGAGCCGAAAATAACACAATTAATATACAGATATTGGATCATATTTGATTAACATTAGCAAGTTAAGCTCTGAAAATTTTGTTGTACTGCTTTACATGTCAGGACGCTCTTACGATTTACGGTTTACGATTTACGATTTATTGCGATTTTTTCGTAATTATGATTTGCGATTTACGAGATTTCGGATTTTGTTTACGCACACCCCAGTAGCGACGTACGGTACTGAGTGCTGGCCCGTGATGAAGGAAAATGAGAGCCGCCTCAGTGTAATGGAAACGAAAATGATACGGTGGACAGCTGGAGTTACGCGTTTGGACCGCGTTCGCAACGACACCGTACGACGGAAGTTCGGTGTCGCCCCGATAGACGAGAAGCTGCGCGAAGCTCGTATTCGATGGTACAGCCACGTCCTCCGTGCTAACGACGACACCGTCCGAAAGATTGGACTGAATCTTGAGGTCCCTGGAAAGCGGCCCAGGAGGCGCCCGAAGCAACGTTGGCTAGATACGTTGCACTTGGAATTAAAGATGGCTGGTGTGCACCCTGATCAAGCATTTGATCGGAAGAATTGGCGTCGCCACATCAGAAGAGCGGACCCCGCCACCAAGCGGGACAGACGCTAATGAAAATGATGATGATGACTTAGAAGTTATGCTTAAAAAGCTGCGAAAGATGTGACCGCCAGCCCTGAAGAGAAGGGAGTCCATCTGCCCAGGAGAACGCTCGGCCCTCATTCTTCGAAAGTCACCCAGCAGAAATTAACGCAGTTAGGCATCGAGGTTCTCCTCCACCCTATACTCCAGACCTCTTTCCAACTGACTGGATCACCTTGAAACCACCTTCCGGAAGTTCTTCGATCCTTGTGATCTATATTTTTATTAGAGGATATGCACCTTACTGCAACGTTGGTGATCCTCCTACGGTTACCCATCCTACGTAGCTCAACCAACTGCAAAACTTAGACATACTAGTTGAGAAAGAGTCAGAGCTATAACTGTTGTAGATAACACTCACTGAAGCGCTGAATATTAAGAAAAGATCACGGGAATGATAAGGAACCTTCCTGCAAGGAGGATACGAGGTGTGGAGCATTCAAGAAGATCCGCGCATAGTAGGTCACGTCAACATTCCACTTTTGCAATTCCTTGTGAATAGCTGAGATTGATATACCATCAGGATACAAGGGATAATATGGCTGCAGCGAAAAAACGACATCACAGGAGATCAGAACAGCGAATGATCAGGGAGGGTTTTTGGTCTGCTGTGATGCCATAGTCGCAAGCGAACATCGGTCAAATTGTGGACGCGTTGCTCACAAGACGTGTAGGATGCCCGTTCACTGCCGCACATCACTGTATTCGTAAGGACTTCTCCTGTCAGTGTTTTTCCCTAAAACGAGAATTGTCGATGTTATCTCGGTCACATGACTTTCCGGCAAAGCAACTGTAGGACAGCTATCAAAAGTTTGCTGAGCTCCAAGGAACTACAAGGCACAGGTAATAATATAGGAGAAATAGTATGAGATTGTTTTTATTTGTTGTTAAGATTTTCTAGTTTGCCAAGCCGTCCTGTGAAGCCAACAAAAATCAAATACCTTACTGATAATGAAACGTTGAATAACAGCTTTTCTACAGTAGCAGACAGTGCTACAAGCGAAGAACCGCTTGCGGGAGAACGCTCGTTCCTGGACGCAGGTAGGCTGCTGAAGACAGCTGTGGGTGAGCTACAAAACCAAGTCAAGCTTATGAGGAGAACGACAGCCGCAGCCCTTCATGAGTTGCAGATATGGATAGAATGTAGCCCCATGTGCCTTGATCGATGAATTGCCGGAATAGAGGCGTCGATCGATGAGCTCAAAATGAAGGCTCCAGATGGAAGTGGAGGCAGAAACGCTGTTCAATGCTTCCAAGTTCTGGAGAAGGAAGTGAGCATAGACTACCCAGAACTTCTGCACAATATTTTGCATAGAAAAGAACAACAAAGTAGGTCAACTCCAATCGTGAAGCACAGTTAACTATTTTATTGATATTTCATTTTATAAATGAGAACGCAATGTTCTACTTATCCATAGCCTCTGAAGCTGAGCTGTACCCGCCACATTGTGTGCATGTATTTCAACATCTTCGAAATGGTTAGAAATGGAATGTAGATGATCGTCAAAGCTGCCCCGAATGGTCTAGAACCTCAAAGGTGTGCTCCTGAACAATCCAGGGCTTCTGTCAGGCCCCGTTTATACTTCGTCGCGGCGCGACGCGATGGCCACGCAATGAGGCCAAATTGATCGATCGCGTCGCACAATCAATATGGCCACTATACGTGGCGTCGCATCGCGCCGCGACGAAGTATAAACGGGGCCTAACGCTCAGGAAAAAATATATTCTGCACTCCTGTCATCAAGAACGCTGAAGTGCAGTTTTGACGGTTTCGATAGCTTCTGGATAAATAACGGTGCTCTATATATTTCTGAAGTCTGTAGGCTGTAACTATTTCTGAGATATGATTGAAACGACATATATGATTTTCTAGATAGAGTCGTGCATTTTTATTATAAATGGGAAGGACATGCATACATAGAAATTAAAATAACTGCAGGTTTGTTTCACAAAGTAGAAAAGAAAGATGTATGTCGCGTTCCAGAGACTAGCGCTCTTTTTCTCATGTGCACTCCGCCATTTATTATCATATTAGTTCTCCACGGTCACTGATTAGGCCAAGTATGCATTCAAGTCGCTCTTTCAATATTCCGCAAAAGTGGAATGCATGCGCATCCCAAATAATAATTGCTTGTTACCGTCATTTGTGGATTATCCCGCTTATTCTCTGAGGTGATCAGATGAGTCCTTCAAGGAACTTGAGGAGCAATCGTTAACGGGTGTGGGCTAGTCTTAACTGCAGAGCGCGTCGGAAGTGGCTGTCGAGCACGCTCTAATCGATGTTTTTGGTTCGTGTCTGCCCCACGGCAGCTAAGTCTTCCATTTTTTCGGGGACAGAGAACTGGCATTAGACTTCTCTAGGAAGGATAGAAATTATTGACTCGTTCGTCGGGTGGCCGCTGCAAGTCATTGCAGAAACCGAATACGCGTTCAGATTGGCTCCATCATATTTCCTAAAATGAGTATGCTTGTACGTTCCAAAAAAGGACGAACGACGCAGTACTTCTTTTTAATCCCTAGCCTTAGGCCTGTGTTATACTCCCGCCGGAGCATCCGCGGAACAACCGCGGACCAATGGTGCACGGAGGAGGCGGGCGTGGCGCGGCGATTGACCAGGTGAGGAGTCTCGGCGCGATTCCCGCCCTTCCGCGGATGCTCCCGCGTGAGTATAACAGAGGCCTTAGTACTCCGGATCAATACGGAAAAGAGAGTTTTGAAAATATAAAAAGCATTAGGATCTGTTCAGATTCCTTTCGCGGTAGGAGTTCAAATGACATTCACCAGGTTTGATATTGTTTAAAAAATCCCAGTTTCTAATGACACACTGTGATCACATCCTGAAGATACGCCGAGTTCGGTCCTTTGAAGCTCTTTTTCGAGCTCCGAAACAGTCGAACATTTAGAGTTGACAGTCCATCGGAGCATTTCGGAGTCGTATTAACCAAGGAGACTCTTCAATCTGTGTCAGGGCTTAGAACGAAAGCAGAATGAACACGTGGTACCATGCAACGAACACTAGAAGAGACTATCCAAGATACAATGGGTATCCTAGATATACAATTGTGAGAGGGATCCGAAGTCCTATGTGCACGCGTTCTCTTGTCCGCATTTACACGAGAGTGCAACGGCTGCCTTACAAGACCTTGGAGAAGCAGACATTTTGCTCGTCCGTTTGGCACACTAGGAGGAACGTCTCACCGCTTTGTCGAGCATAAAAGAAGCTACGGCTCAGCGAGATCGTCGAAGAGTAGGTGGGCCCAGGTATGCGCTTCGCTGATAGGTGCTGGACGAGATTCGAAGAGACAACAATCTGCTAACTATAAAAAGAACTCTGTGACGTTCACTGAGCCCTCAGCCCAACACCTACGCGGGAGCTCTGAGCGATCGAGTTGACGTTTTAATCGTAAGTGTGTTTCGAACGGGAGAAACTCACTGGGCTACTCTGGCGCATAACAGGAGGCACGAACAGAGACGAGCTCGAGCAAATCGATGATCACCTAGAAGACAATGAAGATTTTGTGTAGGAGTTGGTTCAGCGTGATCTGCAGAACTACACTAGAAGCAGCGTGATAGTAGTGTTAGACGGTGACTTCTTGCGCAAGAGCATTTCCAGGTCTCGGAGAATGGTGATATGTGGTCGAACAACAACGTCGTTCGGTTTGAAATCTGTGAGACACAGAACCACGAGTAGCATGCAGCAGACAAACGACTCTAAGTAAGAAGCGTGTGGCATGAGCACATGCAATTCTAGCAGCGAAAAGTAGGACGGGATAGAAGGCATGCATGACCGAAAGATTTAGTTCAGCAGAACACGGTACAACAACAACAATAACTATAACAGAACGAAGGAAAACATGCAGACTTATACTGAAAGAAAATTGACACCACAGGGCGGTAAAGCTACTGTAACGAAGCCATGCAGCAAGCAAAAATAAAGGAGTAGATGATATTATCACATAAATCTTTCAAATATCACAATGACCTCAAAACAATCACATGCGATTTTACTTACGAGCTAGAATGGATAGCGCCTCCGGCAGGCGGATGACAGGCACTCTGAGAAAAAAGAGAGATGGCTGGAATGACTGTGTTTAGCATTAAATCTTGCTCGAATATCTTTACAGCTTTGTTCGCGAGTTTCACCGATTTCTTGTTTGGAACCTCTAGAATAGTTTGCAGTGCAGTGGTCGCCATGTCATAGCCGTTGACCTCATTCTGGATCACCTTCTGAAGAAAATAAAAAGCATGCCAGTGCGTAGGTCATAAGCCTTTAAATTCACACTTACCAGAACTCGAGTTGGGAAGATGACTTTGTCCCCTCTCCTGTACAAGCTGTTGCAAATTTGAAGACGACGATGTATGCCATTATCTGGAATGTATATACTTAACCCCGAATCGATTACTCGTTTATTTTGCGCGTGGAGCGATGGCCACTGCGTTTGCGGGCAGCGCCCTCCTATCAATGACTCCTGCTTGCCAATCCTACACTGAACACGCATAAGATGCCACGGAAAGACGATGTTGAAAGAGGGGAAGAAACATATGTAAAAAAAACTTTCTGATGAAATTCTTCATGGCCATCAGCTTCCTCGTCAGAAGTTTTGCATCGTTGCTCTTCTTGGATCTGGCCAAGACCATCTCTGAAATATGCCTTCGTTTTGATTTTTAAAAAAATTAAAAAAGACACGAAAGAAGTTAATGCAACCTGCTGTAGTGTGATTGGAGTGATGAAGAGGCGGTAGAAGTCTGTACCGAAATTTGCCTATTGAAAGAAGAACTGTGAAGGTCCAAACCGTGACAAAACACGCGGCGCGGCAAAAGCTCTCAATCCCTAAAAAGTGGCTCACAAGAACTTCCGTGATTCTCTGAAGGCTTCAAACCTAGTAAGCAACGATAGATAAGTAATGGACGTAGATGTAACGGACTTACAACTAGTCAGCAGACGACCACCTCGTATGAGAGCACACGAGCGACTGAGGTTGAACATGTAAGAGGTGAGAGGAGACAGCGAAACGACATACGTGGATATGCGACGAAGCTCGACGCAGGACCCGCTGGTGGCTGGGTACTGTATTCGTTGCCGTTCCTGCCAGAGATGGAACGTTTTGCCTTGTTTAGCTGGTAGATATGATAGTTATCAACTTTATCTGGATCGACTTTCGTTTCTAGGGCCTTGCCTTCGTCAGAGCCTGAAAATCTTGGAATTCATTTATGAGCTGTCTTCCTAACACCAATTGAAAAACGTGGAATATTGCTGATCTTACTGATATTGAGGGGGCGATTGATATCCCACCCATTCTATCATTCCTGTCATTCCGTTGTTCTATTATATTCCATTCTTCAGCAATGTAATACTAGGTTTAAGTGCATATGCATGCTAAACATTGCTTGGACATCTTGTCTTTACGATGCTGAAGTAGCTGGAGGAAAAGCGTTCCTGTTCGAGGTAATAGTTACTAGCAATCGCCTTCCAACGTTGATGAGCTAGGTTCGATGTAGATTTATCTCGTCTTTTATCTGATGGTATTGTCTCGTCCCTATGGGTTACATGATTCGGACACCTTCCAGCAGTAAAGTCTTATGATGGTTTACTTAGCATAACGTGTTGTCAAGCACAACAGAGTGAGCTTTGGTGATGCAACATTATCATTCTTACGGGCTAGCACTAGAAGAACCGTCTAATAGGATTTCTTCCGTGATGTTTTCTATCCAAAATCTCCTCAAGCAGTATGAAGTTTGCTCTTTGCGCAATTCTGTAGCACCATTATTGACCACCGTGGAGAAGGTGTGATACCAGGGACCGGATTCATCAACAATAAAACCCGTGGGTATACGGGGTATAAGGGGTAAAGACAAGGTAAGGATCAGGTATGCAAGAGGCGCAGGCTTCATAGTGGGTATCTCTATTCCCTATACCCACGGGATAGTCGTTGATGAATTCGGCCCAGCACTGGTCCGGAAACGTGGTGGTCCCGCAACGATTGTTCTTAAGGTAACGGTTCGAACACTTGGTAAGAACATCCTGTTTAGGTGACTGGTACGATGCAACAATGCAGCAAAGTGTGGTGGATCTCAATCTTCAGGTAAGTAATTTCGCAAGGAAAATTGGATTGTCCTTGGTGTCAATGTGTGGCAGCATCTATTTTTCACGAAGGAAGCATTTGAAGAATTTCGGTATTTGTTAAGTGTAATAGGGTACTAAGCGGGCTGGTGCCCGCTCCATTATGAGACCATAAACGTGGAGCACACAGAATAGGTGGGCTATCAACAAATAAACACGATTTCTGTGCTCAGAACTAGGCAGGGGAAGGAACTCCGGGGTGTGCCTGACCTAGTTTACCCGTTTTAAGATACATTGCCAGTGTACAGCGGGCACCAGCCCGCTTAGTGCCTATAATAGTACCAGTCTTGAGCTAATCGCCATGCTTTTAATGAGACCACAACGGCTCCGAACACTATCCTCACTTTTTTATGCTTCTGCTGTTTCCATTTTGGTTTACATTTATGTCGACTTCGTGAAGACAGCTTGAAGGCCTATTTTGCCGTGGACTGGGAATTGTTGTTTAAGTGTTATTTATTTATTTTTTAAAGTGTTATTTAAGATAATGCAATTTCCATGGTGAGCTCTGGTTCAGACTGGTACTAGTTAGCCTACGTCAGTGTTCGACAAGCAAGGTCAGACTAGCACTAAAAGCGTCGAAACTGAAGGGAGACGAATCCAATCGTTTCGCGGAGTATTCAGGTACATAGTCATGCACTCACAAAGTTTTCGAACGCTCGAATGGTTTCGATTGGTAAAAGCTTTCGAACATTCGAAATCGAGTATAATCGAAAAATGCGATTTTTCAAATATTCAAAAGCGAATGAAAATCACTCGAGTGCCTATTCAAATGGGGCGTGTGTAGCGCCGTCGAAGAAGGTGCCGACTGTCGCATGCACCCGTTACCAGGTTCCTGGTTTGGATTTTTCGCGCAGGCCAACCGGGCCTTCCACCCCTTTGGGGTCGGTGAATTGGTACATACCAGACTTGTCTGGGAAGGAGAAAGCGCTCACTTGTTCATCGGCTGGCCACCACAATTCAATGTATGGGCAAGTACGCATTCAAATCGCCTCTACGGGATTGAGTAAAGCCGCCCTTTATCTTTTTAAAATGAAAACCTCAACTACGAAAGGGACGACCGCAGGAGAAGATCCAAGCTTACATTGGCTTGGATAAAGCTGCCAGATGTGGAAAATATATGCTGCGAAACTATTCTAGACAAGCAGCGGACCGTCCAACGCGGACTTTCCTTGCGCTTGTATCTACTTGAAGACTTCGCTATTTATTCGACTGAACTTTTAAGCTGCCTTACATAAAAGCACGATTGAGAAGTCAGCCTTGAATTGGCAGATCAACTCCTGACGCGGCAGACCAACCCGCATGGTGCCGATAGTCGACCACCCGGCCGATGATTTCGCTGGGTTGACCTTCCTCAATTGGTACACCGTCGATAGACCGCTGGACGGATTCCGCCGTCTGGTGCCACTTCGGTCGCCCCACTGCTGTTGCTTATCAGCTGCCTCGTGTTTTCTTGCATCGGCCCATGTCGTGATCATCAACCTTGTTTGTTCCCTTAGAAATTTGCACGAGGCCGAAGCAGATCTCCGTCATGTCTTCCGTTTCATCGACAGCGTTCTATTGACGTTTGCTATAAAGTATGAGTCGCCTAGATCACCATCGCTCTATTCTCACCACAAAACAATGCTGCCAGCATGGCCCTGCTGTTCATTCCGTGGCTCATTTACGTCTCTGCTACCCATATTTGCTTAGAGAAGCATTGTCAGTATGCATTGTGGAGATAAGTCGATAGTATGAAATACAAAGCACTGACTTGTTTATCGGCTGCCCACCGCAATTCATTTTATGGGCCAAATACGCATTCAGATCTCGTCGAAGATGATAATCCACCATTTTCACCTGTTTAAGATCTATATTTATCCAAAATTATCCAAAAACTTTGGAAATAAAACCCATTTCTGGAGATCTTGACTGCATAAATATCAGAATTATAGAAGCACTACCAGTTTGCTGCATATAAAGCTGAAAATTATGAAATGAACGCGCGGTGTACCCAACCTTTTAGACCCGTATCCCAGAAGTTGTTTTGCCTGACCAGCTTCTTTGAATCTCCTCGAGATACCAGTGGCTGCGACATGCTCTGAACGCTAAAAAGCAACAAGGAACGGGCGATGAGGCATAAGGGAAGTAGGCAATTGCTTCAGTTGGAACTGTGCTCTGGAAAACTGTGACCTCCAAACTAGGATTCCACCTGAAAATGTCTCAGAATTCACTAATTTTGCAGGGTGGATGTACAGCCCTGACGTAAGCAGACTTGTCGAGTGCTGTCTGCCAGCTGTGTGCACTGTTTTCAAACTCTTTTCACCTTCATGAGACCTAGCTGGTTGTGTCGAACTCGAAGTAGGAAACAGTTTCTTCTCCAATTTCTACTGCATTTGCCTGACAAACGCTCTCGTTATGTGGAAGAATTTGGAACTTCCACCAATTTCATGGTAAGGCATAACGCTATGTGCTACCTCCCAGTGCGACGCTAGTTTTAGAGTATTAACCATAATTGGGACATTGGCTACTTTTTCCTCTGCTCCGCCATCAGACAGCCTGAGCAGTCTTTCGACATCATCGAACAGCCGCAAGGCTTTTGTGCAGTTTGAAGCTAGGGAGCTATGGGCGAAAACGTCATCTGGTCTCATCAAATTAGGACTGTATCCTGCTCGCCACCATTTAGCGTTATATCACAACCATCCTATATTACTCTACAGTTCATGTTTGCTTTGTTAAGTAATTCTTTTTAACGGTAGTCTCTATGGTTAGGCATGGTCAAACGGGTAGACCTTTCAGCAGATATGGACTAACTCCTGCTACAAAAAATGGATACCTTGACAAGTTTTTCGCAATCCTATTCTTAAAGTGGAGTTCCTGCATGCAGTGAACTTCTGCCCATACCCCTTCGTGTGCGAAAGCGAGAGCCAGGCGAATCGATTGCTTCTTCGTTATTAATCGATTGTATTACTCGCTGAGTGGCCTTTGAGATATGTGCAGGGTATATCCGTATCGTGTTTTTCACGCTTTCTCTTCTTCGTGTTCTTCAGTGAGTTCTGTCAGACTGCAGTTTGTTGCTGAGAAGCGGGCTTTAGCCTGGTTTTTTTGTCAGCTAATGGTTCTGTTGAATATCTTTGAGATGCTTGCCGAGTTTGAAGCTACTCCCACTTTCGTTACAATGTACTATGGTGGTTCCAAAACTATGATGCACTCGTTGTGTTTTCCAATGTACTCGTTGTTTAGTCTTTCCGCTGCTTGTTTTCCCGCGAGCCGAACATTGTCGTTTTGAGGGAACGTTGGACTTCTTCACAATCGTCTATGATTAGAAACTTTCAGGTGATTAATAACCTTTTGAGTAGGATGAATCGTATACTTCGAGGAGTTATCAAGTTTCGACAAACGATAAGGAAAGACCTTACACCGCAGTTCACTGAAATCAGCGATCATCCCAAGGCCAGTTGTTTCCACCTTGTGTTTTGTTACAGTTCAATTTTTTGATGTTGATAATACCTACCCCTTTGTTGGAGTCGTTCAAACGGAAAATTTACATGTACAGACTGTAGCTGAATGACTGAAAATGGCACATTTTGTTTCTGATCGATAAGAGTGGGTCCTACCTGGCTTTTTTGGTTTGGGAGGCTATAGTAAAAGTCACCCGTTTCGTGTCTCTTCTTTGTAACCTCGCAAATTGTAGGAGGAAACGAGATTTTCAGAGCAGAGCAAAGTCATTAGTTATTACTATCCTTACTTCCAATGAGGTTTTCGAAACTTCAGCTCAAGGGAACATTCCTATCTACGCTTTATCTATTTATGGATGCATGCTAATGTGCGCGTGATCATGAAGAAGTAGTAATCAAGCAGTTAAAGTCAAAAAAGTAAAGGCGGGAAACGTAGTAGAAATTGAAAACTTCAAAAGCGACAAACAGAACATAAGGATGTAATCATCCAGGGTACATGAACAATAGTAATTTCTGTTTACCTAAAAACTTTTGGATTTCTAATCGTCTAAGTCTGTCGGTACTCTGCCCCTTCATCGTCGTTCCGGCTATCGTCTAATTTTTATTTATAATTGTTTAGTACATAGGCGGATGGCTGTGTGGTAACAGAAAAGAACATAACGTAATAGTAATAAGAGAATGCGTATCAGGATGTCAGATACTTTAAAAAAATTGAAATTTAAAATGCATTTAAAGGTAGGACTTTTCCTTTTGGGCGAGATCTCGTAGATCCGTATCAGTGTTTCATACTCAACACTAGCTCTGATAACAAAAAGAAAAATTTCACCTCACACCACGCATCGCCGTTTTGATACATAACTTCCTGAATCCTCCCCTAGTATTCGAAGCTCTCAATCGAAGGAGCGCATGCGGTTTCGTTCTAGTGTTCGCACAAAATCTTGTAAAACATGATGAGGTCAAAATGTTTTCTCCTGAAAGCTAGCAATTCCTTCAACAAGGGACTGACCGTAAAGAAATCCAAAAGTACTTATCATGATTTTACGCGTCCAATTATTTTGCACCCTTTCTTAGGTTTTGACACCAGCTACCTTCGAAGGATTAAAAGCCACAGTTTCATATTCCAATGGGGGTCTAGCATAAGCTCTGTACGCCTGCAAGAGAAGGAGGGATTCCTAGTCGAGAGACCTCTCAAGATGTTATGCATCATGCTTGTGGCTTTTTGTGCTAACTTTTTGCCATGGACATCAAAAACTAGATCACTTCCTATCAGAAATCCAAGGTCAGTAATTTCCTCCACTTGCTGAAGTTCATAATCTCAAATTGTGCATTTTGAGTCAATAATCGATTTACCAAGATGTAGGACTTTTGTCTTTTCTTTTGATATCGGAAGATTTTCGAGATTTCCAATCACCATTTGCTTACATCATTGACAGCTTTCTGTAAATTTTCTCTTCCTTGATACAAAGTTCACAGTGACATACATCTTAAAATCATCACTAAGAGCAGTACACCTAACTCTTGTCCTCAACAACTTTAGGCAGTTCATAGGCATAAATGTTAAGCAAAATTGCTGATAAAACCTAGCCTTGCGGTACACCACTAAAACAAATTTAAGCTTCGAAAATGTTGAGTTGGCTATGGCGGAAAACGTTCTATCAGCTAAAAATGACTATCCAATCTATGATCATTAGGCGATTCCCTACTTCCTATGCTTCACTAGGAGCTTTTAATGAGAGACTTCATCAAAAGCTTTGGCATGGTCGACTTAAACTACATCTAGACCTCGTCCTTCATCATGTAATGTTGTCCAGTCGTTTAGCGACTCGATCGTAGCCGTTATAATCGTCTCATCAATTAATTTAGTGAATGTTTGAAATTTTGTTATTCCTCAAGCTTCTAATACAGGAAAAGAAAGAAGTTTCGTTAACGTTACCTTCTGCAATCAGAACAGGGGAGTTTTAAGGGACTCAGTATTGCTACACAAATGCTGCGTTGCAATACAAGAGCTTTCGTTCTGCACTAGGTGTATTGTTGTAACCACGTAGCACGCGGAGCGCTTTACTATTACGGGGGGGGGGGGGGCAAAAGTAATGAAACACCCCATGCCGTGTCTACATATCTCGTGGCTGGAGTCTGGTTTCGTGCTTATCGTATTTGTATGTTTGTATGCTACCTACTGAAGGCCAACTGAGAAGCTACCGCTTCTGCCCTTTCCAGAAGCATGCCAAAACCGCAGCCTGTTTCATGCCGAAACCCCAGCCTGACGAGTCGACCTGTGTCGCGCAAATCTCTCCCGATTTCCAACCCCGAGCAGCCTGGACTCAATATTCACGCAAGATAAGAAGTACGTCTTCTAGCTTAACCCTGCCAAGCAGCGAGTCTGGGTGAGGCCTGGTAACCTGTTACCAACCTTCGTTTGGCGAGATGTTCACGGCGAGAAGCACCTTTGGAGCTTTTGGGTCTGCGCCCATGGATCGGTTTACCGGAAGGTGTTTCCCAAGAGCACTACCATGAACTCCAAGGCCGTGGTGAACGAAATAGAAGAGATGGGCCGGCGACTCGCTCTTATTCATTTGCAGCGCTTCAAGAAGGTTCTCCTCTTCGACAACGCCGCACCCATCGGGAACAAGTAACCACGGATAAGCTTGGCTAGCTGGGCTACGTTCACATGCCTCATCCACCGTATTCGCCGGACATCTCTCTATGCGACTAACACCACTTCTTGAGCCTACAGGACTTCCTGGTCGGAAGGGACACAAGAACCCAAGCAGTGCTTGACAACCATATCGAGCAGTTGATCAACACCAGGCCCGAGCAGTTCTGGAAGGATGGGATCAGGAAGTTGGCTGATCGATGGCAGCAAGGTCATTGCCCTTAATGGCAAATACATTCCTCAGCATCGTTGAGTCGTAAATGAGTTATAAAGAGATAAAGATTTTTTTTTTCAATTTGTCTCATTACTTTTGTCTCCCCCCCCCCCCCCCCAAATAGATCTTAGCAGCCAAAACACGCATTATTTTCACATCAAATGGCAAATTGAGCACAGCACTCAGTAGGTACTTGTTGGTCAATGGCTATTGGTTTGAGTTGATGTCAAACTTAAAGTGGGTACAGTTGGGCCCATGAATGTGTTTGGTATACTCCTTCGAGGGGACAGCCGGGCATACTGACAGACGCACGGACGGATTAACTCGATGAATGACATGAACATGTCTTAATTGGTTCTCCTTCTGTTGGCAGTATACGTATGACAAGGTGAAGGGTGCCTAAGCGAAGTATTTACACTCCTTCAGGCCCTTTGTGATACAATGGACGTTCTTCTTGCAGAAGTAGGACTTCGTTGACGTTCGGTACTATTATAGTTTGACGTCGAAGTGCACTGCGGAAGTCCCCTCACCTTGGAGTATTATACTTCGGCACTTTCAGTTTCTAACATTCCCTAATTTCAGCCGACTGCCGTAATGTTCACCTGTATGGACTCCCGAATGCTTCCAACTCGCTTCACGCAATCTAACGTTGGTGACATGTTTGTGGTACGCAACGCTGGCAACATGATTCCGGATGCTCGTCGTTATGGTAGACTTTTGAGGAGTATTTTTTGTTAAGTTTTTTCAGAGTTCATTTGTTCTCATTCAGTGATGCTGTAGTTGTATTCGCTTACAGTTCAATGACACATCTCGAAGCCTTTGGTCCCGCAGTTAAGATTTTTCATTGCCTTGTAGAACTAATCTATACTTCCTACCTGCGACTAAAACCGTCGTACCAGCAGAACTGTCCTTAAGGTTGTAATTAATCCCGCCGCGACAATGCGAGCAGTCTTGTACAACTTCTCATTACCGCGTCGAGCAATTTCGGGTGTTTCTGGGTGACACCTTATCATTTTTCTCGGAGCAGTTCAGCATTTTTCCTTCATTATTTTCGATCCATTAAACAGGAGAAAAGTTGACTCGTTTTGAAGAGGTTAAGGGAAGTAAGTTACCAGTAAAGAAGAGTGTAGACCATTGAGGCAACTTGGGCGACAACTCAGCCTGCGTCGTCGAGATAGGAAATCAGTTCATGATGTTGGTTAATCTTGCAGTTTCGTCGATGCTTTTTTTGCTATGGATGATTTCACATCTATTTTGGGACTCACCAATTACTTTTCTAGGTGTTACTTCTGAAATATCCGTTGCAACTGAACCGGCTGCACTTGAATTAGCGGTCACCCGAGGAGGAATACGTCATATCATCGTTTGTGGACATTCCGATTGCAAGGTGGCATCAAGGTTACTACCTGGATAACTCAGAAATATTTGTTTCCTTATATTTTATCAACATAAAGAAATTTATTAAAATCCACTCGTCATCTTAGGCGTGGCGTCTCGGTTTTCTAGTCAATATATAATGCAATGCTTTTGCATCTGATGTACAACTTGATAGTTATTAAGACAGAGACAATTTCAATTCTCGAGCTTCGCAGCCCCGACCTTATTGGATGTATTTGATGCTATGAGCTCAGATCTGATGTCTCTTGTTTCTCCTTTAGAAAGGATGCCTGAACTGTGGGAAAGTCCTTGGAGTTGCAGTGTTATATCCTCAGTCCACTGAGCTTTGTTGCTCGAGTGGTCTATGCTAGCAATAAGCATTTTACAATTTACAATTTTTTCAATTTACATCTCGGATCAGAGTTCGTGTTGTGATTTGAATGGTATTTTAAGGCGATGAATCTCCTTCATTCGCTGCATCAGTGTCCTAAGAATTTCGACATATCTTCACCCATGGACCACTGGGTTCGAAGAAACGGGTTTCGCAGTGTAAAGCGGTTGGTTTTCACGATCCTGTTGAAACTAATTCTTTGTTCGTTATTCATACATTCATGCAGAACTTCGATCCCATATAAGGGGAAGCTGGGCTATGCAAGCACCCTGGGCTAATACCTCTACATCGTTGAGATGGCTCTGTATCCGTTGTTTTATGCTAGTATTATGCTCAAGCAGTAGGAGTTTAAGCGTATGCGCTACTGTAGGTAACGTATAGAGTTTCCCAACCCTTGCTTCGCATATCATATATCTATTGTGATTGTATCGGCTTCTAAAATACACGTGTTACTGGATGTAACCTTCACCTTTTCAGTTTAAATGAGAGACTTCATGAAGGTGGCAAGATTATGAAGTTCGAAAGCGAGACGGTACCTAGTCAAAGCTTTGAAGCTGTGGTTGATCCATTTGACAAGTTAGCGGTCGAAGACAAACTCTCACAGGTTTGTATTCACTCTTTGATAGTGAAGTACGTTTTTACGTTAGCTCCTGTAGTTTATCCTAGTCATCGTTTTAGACCTCTTATATCCTTTATTAGAATTTTGATCTATGAGGCGTTTCGAATTTGTACTTCTATCATTGCAGCTCGTGCTTTGCACGCTAGCGCTTCTGATTGTGTCTAACGGGCACTCGTTCTGTTGTACTAGGCATGTCTCGTTGAGAATGAAGTCTAATTGTTTAGAGTGCCGTTCAGTGTTGTGAAATGCTGGGCAAGTTTTGCAGAAAGAAGGGGTCCATGTAAACGTATGCGCAAGGGCTTGCATAGCCGCATAACTCTTTTTTAGGAAGTTTCTGAAAAAGAAGTCAGTACATCTGCGTAGTTTTTCTAGAAATGATTGCCTTCATCTGCACACCATGAAATCATGATGGTTTTAATGGTATCTTGTTCAGTCGTTGACCAACATTCATAGCGGCTTTTGGCGCAAATCGGGTCCTCCAGGATGTAGGCAATTTTAACACGGGCGCGTCACTCGAGCCACACCCTGGAGTCCCTTCCCCTGCCAAGATCTGTGCTCTCCGCTTTGTTTTTGTGTTGGTGACACTTTTAGGAGGTGACCCCACCCCCCCCCCTCCCCCCGACCCGATTTGTGCCCGGCTTTTTCATGCTGCCTCTAATCTGCTGTTCATCACTTCAAGCTTTATCTGGGTCTTTCTCCACGATCTAAGAAGCCCCAGTTGATGTTACTTTGATTTTTGTATTCTATTTTGTTTTAAGATAAATGTTCTCCAACAGCTGGTCAATGTTTCGTCGCACGAGTTTTTGCAGCCATATTTTGAAGCAGGTCTGTACCGGTTTTCTTTCAATACTGTGTTAGTTAAGCAGCGCTGTTTTGAATATGACGTTTGAGGTCGCCTGTTTGTCCATGGAATGTGGTTTGATGTCTACAACGGTGACGACTACCTGTTCTCAAAAGACAAAAAGCGCTTTGTTCTCATCGATGTAGGTCTCTCAGTCTTTACGCTTTTTTCCTGTAAACCTCAACAGTTTTCTTTATTCCACGTTTGGCTCTCGCTAAATCTTGGCATAGTAGTCCACGATGTTGAGAAATAATATTTGTCTCAAGCCACTCCAAGATTGGTAACACAGACAGCACTCTGGCTAACGTTTCTGCGTTCTCGCCTTCTTCAGAGCCTCGGAAAGAGACGTAATCAATCTGAGAAACTATCCCCCTCCCCCAAATGCCATTTCATTTTACTGGAAATTGTTGGGGAGACCACTAGACCAAAGAAACGGTGAATAGATACCAGGAGAGCTAACCTTTAGCAAGTGGACTAGTGACGTCCACCGGGCACCCGCAGCTGGATGTTCAACGAGGATGACTGAAGTTAAACCCCAGGGACTACCTGCCTAGGGGACCTCTTGGGTCATGACCCCGTACAAGAGCCCCAGGGCCTAACCGCCTAGGGGACCTCTTGGGTCATGACCCCGTAGGGCAAAACCCGCAAATGTCGACGAATGGTGCCAGCTGCTGCATCACTGCTACACACTCATCTTTTCTATTCATTCCAGGTCACCTGGCCGCAATCTAAAGCGCTTCTAGGGTTCGCCGCGCCGAGATGTCGGGTTCACGCGCCAGGCGTGCGATCGCGCTTTTAGTCCGTCAAGGTGCTTCTTTACCCTGACACGTAACGGCCGGGAGGTTTCCCCAATGTGCTCCTGCTCGCATGCGAGACACTTTATGAAATACACAACACCCGTAACCATACAATCTCCCGGTTTTCGAAAGAGATAAATAGTGCACGATGGTGTAGTGCATATGCGATCGTACAGACGGTTGCGGACGAGCTGACCCTTTAAGTTTGTAGGCGGTATTTCCACCACCCCAGCCATTTCGTGAAGGCCGGCCTTTCGAAGACATGCCCGTATCGCAGAGCTTATGCCATCCGAAGCCGTGCACTCTATTCGAAATATGTTTCGCACAATCGCCTTCTTAGCATTAAAGGGATGGGCGGAGTTGTAGTGCACAATGATGTGCTTGGATGTGGGCTTACGATACCACCTAGTTTTGTAACCACCTTCGAAAATTTGGATATGGACGTTAGGGAATGCAGGCCAGTTGTTTGTAGGCTTTTCACGCCTGAAGGAAATATGTTCCGATTGCTGGTTTGTGAGTTCAAAGCAAGTGTCCATGTCATGCTGAGTGGGACAGACGGCAAAACAGTTGCCTATGTAACGACAGTAAAGTGTTGGCATCCGATGGTGTACCGGTGCTCCGGTGCTTCCACTTTAGACATGAACGCCACTGCAGAACGGGAGCCAGAAAAACATACTCCGGAGGGGGGGGGGGGGGGAAGGGAGATTACGTAATTAGTTACCGCCAGCTTTTTAATGTCGACTTCAGAAATGAAAGATGAGTACATGTGTCGAGTAACTCCGGAGGTTGAGCTAGTGTTTCACGATTTTGTGAAGACCTTCCCGACTACAACGCCTCCCGACCACGTGGCTGTTCACCGCATCGATTGATTCACGTATAACATCAATTGTCGGGAGGTGTGTAGTATAATCGCACAGTGCTGCAAGTGCTCTAAACTTGATTTTATACTAAGGCCACAAGGTGTTCATAGTCATGGAAGGGTTAAGGAAGAACACAAAACTATGTTAGAAAGATGTCTGAGTTGATTGACTATTGATAATTCCCTCTAAAACACCATGATTTCTCTGACACTCGTTAGGCACGTCTTCATTCTCTCCATTCTTCATTGCTTTGACAGAAACATTTTTGACACTTCACAATTTCTTTCCATTTCAGGAGGAGACCGTCCCGGATCTCTTACTAGAGCTGGAGGCTCGATGCGGCCCTCCATCAACTGAAGCAGAAAATGAAGCGGTAGGTACAATATGTAACTACGCTAGTTAGTGCTTCCACTCATCGAGTGTTCCAAAAGAAAGGAGTAGGGCTTTGAGTATTAAAAATCATCAAAATGTAGGAAAAGCGATAGAGGTCACTTCATGAAGAGTACTACCCTAAAAACCATACAAACGTTAGTGAGAGGTACTGCGGGAGTAGAATTTCGTTGCAGTTGTGTTACTGAGGATTCAGTAGTGATATTCCCTTTGTCCAGAAATATATTAAAAGACCTCGTCACAGTTGTCCTGAGGTATTTTTGAAATTTTCTCACTGAAGCTTTTGAAGTTGTGATTGCTCTCTAGCTCTTGATTGCAGGAATATCGGCAATGATTTTTCTTTTCATCCTCTTATTCAATTTATACAATATTTTGCAATAATTAGTACAAGCCTAGCTAATTTTCTGAATGCTTTAGTTCGAAGCAGCTAAGAAACGAAGGACAACAGCTGACGGATCTAAATGAAGACCTCAATCGGTTGCCGTTTTATGGAATTATCCGGGTATTTACATTGCTCAGAATGTTTTTCCGACATGTGAAATTTGGACCTGAACTGATTTTCAAACCATTCCATGTCTTCTATCATGCTGGTGTGTGCTAAGTGCAGATATGTCACTTCCATAAAGCACGATTTCTTGATTGTTGCAGGCATTTCTCCGCAACTAAACTAGTTTGGATTAGGTGGTGTAAACTGTTGAGCTTAGGAACAATTTACTCTTCATCACAGTTTAGTCATGACTATTTTCAACATGTAAATAGATCTGCATGGATAGAGCTTGTGTTTATTTGTAAATAAATGAACTACTGTACGCGTGTAAGCAAGTCATTCGTTGCAGCAGGGTAGATGAGGTCAACGTCGGTCTTTATCCTTTTGTTAAGTACATCCGGTGAAATCGCTATCCTTTTTTTTACACCTCGAGTTTATCCAGCAGTAATAGAGCGAGATTTCAACTACCTCACCTGTATCACCTGTCGTCCCGCTGATCATAGAGTTGTTCCAGTGGGAGCCAGCCGCGTCTTCATTCGTCTCTGTCGTGTGTCAGAGTGCTCCAATGAATCCTACTCGTTCAAGGAAAACGAAGAGTGTCATCTGTTGTACGGGCTTTAACGAAGAAATCCGACCAATGCGTTGGTGGCCGTCCTGGTGCTCCCTGGACACCCGGCCGTTAGTGGCCTTTCACGCATAAGTAGGCGAATGTTTGTTTTAAGCAGTTTGTGGTGATAATTCATGTGGTCATTTCCTCTAAAACGTGTGCTACTAATCGAAATGGTGTCAAGTTTTACGAGTTGAAAAAGTCCCTGTTTAATAATCTACCTAATGACGGGGACGAACTATTATAATGATGTTGTGAATAGGTTTCCACTGCTTATGAAGAGGTGAAATAAAGCGGTAGCATGCAAACCTACATGGAACATAGGCTGCTAAAAGTTGGATCCGTTATCAGTGAAGGATTCGCTAAAGTGGACTCATTTGGTAGAGTTGGTTCGTCTCTTTTTGGACGCGCAGTGGCGGGAGCGGGCTGTCACGTGCACCCTTTACCAGGGTTTCTAGTTCGGATTTCCCGCCCAGTCCAACCAAACCTTCCAGCCTTAAGAGGTCGGTGAATTGCTACCACACTTGTTTTGAAAAATTCATACCTGGATTTGTCCGCCTGCTGCCTAGCGTAAGTTATTGTAGAGGTCAAATACGCATTCAGATTGATTCCACGTAGAATAGAATGCGTGGCGCATCCAAAAAGGGATTTTTTAGCGCCGTCGTTATACTTATCTTTGTTTTGCTTTGCTCTATGAACATTTTTCTTACAGATCACAAAAGCAGCAAACACTGTGGGCAAGCGTAGCAGATCTGATTTGAACAATTTAACAGTTGGGCTGCATCATTGCTAATCGCTTTGAAAATAGGTTTAAAAAATAGAAGTAAAATGCTTTAGTGGAAAGGACAAAAATGGTAAGGGATTCTGTGTCGTTCCGCTCTATCACGATCGCTTAAAACGTCGGCTATAGCGCACCTCTTTTTTTTACAACGCTTCTGTTTTTTCTTGGACGAAGCGCTGCCGATTCAAACCTATCTGGTACTATGTGCGACATCTGTGGAGGCTCGTCCTCATGCTGTTGCCATCGCCCCAAGCTTCCTGACAGAAATCAGCGATGAAGTGGCCAATGCATTTTCTTATGTCGACCAATCCGAATTCCTAGCCTTCGTCCACTTTATTGCACTTTTTCCTTTTGGTCAGTTGCTTGAAAAATCTTTCCATCATGAGTTTTATAGGGATATAGAGTCCACACATTATTTAATTTAACAAAGTCGCCGGTTGGAGCCCTGTCTTTAGTATTCATCAGTTTGGTACACGCAGGTATGTATGTATGTATGTAGCGTCATCAGAAGCTAATGCTATGTACATGCCTACGTGTATGCACCAACACGCTCCGCATTTTTTGGAAGAAATAATTGTCTGGTGACTCATCGCTGTTCATATTCGATGACAGTTTTCGATGTCGGCATGCTTTTTCATTAGACTTCCAATCTCATTACGATGAAGAGAATCGTGGCGCAGCGTCTGCCAGGCTACAGTACCTGATTTTGAGAGCGGACGGATTGATTCAGTGATATTCCTCTTAAACGCCTTGTGAATGATCGTGTGACATGTATGTATGGGGTTGTTCGATAATTAATGTCGTTTTTTAAGCAGATGACGTGAACTGCATATTTCTATGTAGTAGTGATTCCGTGGCTTACATTATCATGTACTGTCGTAAATTTAAACTATAGGCTATCTTATATCAAAAGTTGTGGCCATTAGTAAAAACAAATTGGTTCAAAATAACTTGCAAATGGACTATCAAAATGGACATTTTCGGCATATTTTGTTATTTTACTTTCGAAAGAGCAAAAGTGCGGTGCATGCTCGGAAGAAAAAAACGTTATGTGAAGTTTATGCCTTACTGAACGCCAGTGTCAGCGTTGGTTTGCTCGCTTTTGCTCTGGAAATTGTTATGTGCAAGATGCACCACATCCTGGTCGGACAATCACAACTGATGACAACAAAATAAAGGCGTTGTTGATCGAAACTGACCGGTGTATGACAAGGCAAGAGACGGCAGAAAAGCTTGGCATATCGAATTCAACCGTTTACTTGCTCTTGCATCCGCTCGGTTACGTGAACAAACTAGATGTTTGGGTACCTCACGAATTAGAGGAAATCCACACCACCAAACGCATTAACATATGGGAGGGTATAGTCTACGTTGAGCTACTTCCAAGAATACAAGCAATTGATTCGAATGTCTACTGTCGTCAACTACCGAACTGATTGAAGAAATCAAGAAAAGCGTTCTGAATTGGAGAATCGCAAAGGCGTGATGCTTCATAATGATAACGCCAGGCCCCACATCTCTTTGACAACCCGTCAAAAATTGACGGAGCTCAATTGGGAACTGATGCCATACAGCCCTGACTTGGCACCATCAGATTGCCGTTCGCTTCGCTTTCACTTCAAAACTATTTGAATGGTAAAACTTTTGATTCCGATCAAGCTGTTAAAATGATTAATGAGCTGCAGCAAGCCTTGGAGCAGGCCTTCACTTCTAAAAGCCAAGTCTTCTTCGAACGCAACTTCAACTTCAACTTAGCGAAAGGTGGTAAAAGTCCACCTAACAAAATGATCAATGTGTCATAGAATAATATTTGTTGTTAATACAAACAAATTCACTTTAGAAAATATGAAAAAACGACATTAATTATCGAACAACACAATATATGCAGAGGCTGTGGGAAGATTTTCACCTCCCCCTTTCGCATACCGATTCGTTGTAAGATCCCTGGAATGCTTTGATTCAGTCCGAATTTTAAACGCGTGGAAATCATATCGATTGCCTCGTTAAGAATTCAGATTTGCGATAGTTTTTCACAAGCGGAATAAAATTAAGATTCAGTTTTTAAGTTTTTATGGCTTTAAGCCTGCAAAGAGTAGGGCTAAGTAGGTCACAGTTCAAGATGCTGCATTGGACTGATGGAGCTAACGGTGAGAGAATTAGGCCGTGTGACTAATGTGGACGGTGTGCCGAACTAGAACATGAGGTGCAGACTGATATTTGTTGAGAATAAGCAAGAGGCTGAAGGAAGTGGGGCGAACAGAACGGATGATGTTGTATTAAGGCTCTTCCAGAAATGAGAAATTGTGCTAGTGTTCAAAGTACTGCTGGAAGAAACGAAGCTCACACACATATTGCTATTATTGCTCACCTCATACTCAGACTCCTTCATGTGCCACCTCATCGCGGTGAAGGGGTGAACATCACTTTGTGATGGCTAACGGCACAAACGGTCACGCAGTACGCGACGCTTTGTCGTGTATGGGCGGCTCTCCTGTATCGCTGGCTAGGAACATGTGAGTAACCAGACCACCAGTATGGCTCAAACAACTAAACCCGTGCCCCAGTCCTCCGCGCGCCGGAGGTGGACTTCTACGACGTCGGTTGCATCCACCTCCGGCGAGGGGCCATCTAATCTCGGAGTTAAACTATCAGGACGTCATTGGAATCGGACTACCGGAAACTCCCTCCCACCACGACACGGAAACTGCCTATTCGTCTGCACGTATAACTGTCGTTCGATCGCATCTGAGCAGGATCTTCGGACACTGCTTTACAGAAGCCGCAACATCAAATACGACGTTATCGCCCTGCAGGAAACGAAAGGCAGAACGGAAACCATAAGAAGGACCGACCACAACGAGCTTCTCATTATCGGAGCAAAGGCCGACAGAGAGAATATTGGCGGAGTTGGATTTCGCGTCAATTCGACAGTGCACCACCTAGTAGACTCTTACAAGATCATCAGTCCGCGAGTAGCTGTTCTTCGTCTGGAAACCAAAGATCAAGGAACCATCTCCATCATAAATGGGTATGCTCCAACATCTGCGGCCACAGATGAAGAAAAGGAGGAATTCTACAAGCTGTTCGAAAGGACTGTCAACGACGAGAAGAGCTACTACAAAGTTGTAGTTGGAGACTTTAACGCTATCGTCGGTACGAATGATAACGACGAATGGAGGCTAGGACCACATGGAACTTCCTCAAGGAACGAAAACTGAGAGCGCCTGATAGACTTCCTATCCGCGTGCCGTCTTTACCATGGAAATTCTATGTTTAAGAAGCCTTTAAACCGACGATGGACCTGGGAAAGCCCAAATGGAGAAACACGTTCGGAGATCGACCATGTTCTTAAAAACAGACGCTGGAGTCTGTTTGACGTCTCCGTGCTGCCTTCATTTGACACCGGCTCGGATCACCGTCTTGTCCGTGCGAAGCTGACTCTCAAAAAGAGGATGTTCAAGCGTGACACTCATAAACCGGCACCGATGAGGATCCCCACATTCAAGTCTGAGGAGTCGGAATATGCAATAAAGTCGTATGATTGGAATCTTCTTGAAGATCCATCGGAAGACTACGACCTTCTCTCCAAAGTACTGTTGAAATGTGCTAGCAGCTCTTGCGGAGCCACATCACCGTCTGCTTCAAGACTCAACGCACATGCGATTAAGCTCTTGGAGCAAAGAAGAGCTGTTAAACTGGATCCTAACGCTTCCCATCTGGAAAAAGTCACCATCTCGAAGGCCTCTCGAATTGCAGTGAAGGAGTCCATTCAAGCCTACAGAAGATTGAAGCTGTTAGAAGCCGCTGGGAAAGGTTCAAGTATAAAGCGCTGCAAACGAGATCTCTGCGATCAGAAGGCAACAATGTCAGCCCTTGTGGATAAGGATGGAACAACGCAAACGTGTCGAAGAGCGATGGAGGCCATCGTTCAAGAGTTCTACACAGATCTGTTCCGTTCTTCCATCACTGTCCCGAAATGCTTGATGCCACCAGCTGAGGAAGTACCTCCGATTCTGGAATCAGAAGTTGCTCATGCCATCAGAAGGATGAAGCCGGACACTGCTCCCGGACCGGACGGCATTTCTGCTGATCTCCTTCGTGCGGGTGGCAGTGCCCTCTGCTCACTTCTTGCCAAGCACTTCAACCACTACCTTCGACTTGGTAGGATTCCGGACTCATGGAAGGAGTCGAAAACAGTTGCAATCTTCGAAAAAGGTCAGCAGGAGGATATCAACAACTATCGACCCATCAGTCTTCTCTCGGTTGTGTATAAGATCTTCACCAAGATACTGCTTAACCGCATGGAGCGCTGCTTGGACGAATATCAGCCAGTGGAGCAAGCAGGGTTTCGCAAGGATTTCTCCTGCATGGACCATATTCAGACTGTCTCACAGCTCATCGAGAGGAGCCGCGAATACCACCTCCCACTTGTCCTTGTCTTCGTGGATTACAGGAAAGCGTTCGACTCTGTGGAAATCAACGCCGTTTTGAACGCACTTGTGCACGCTGGTATACCATCGCCCTACATTCGACTTCTCGACGAATGCTTCTCGAACACATGACTACCATCCAGCTGTTCTATCGAAAGCTTAAAATTCCTATCGGGAAAGGAGTACGGCAGGGAGATACGATTTCTCCTAAGCTATTCACAGCGGCACTCCAGGATGCCATGAAAGACTTGAACTGGGACGATAAAGGCTACCTTGTCGACGGTAAACGGATCAGCAACCTTCGCTTCGCCGACGATATTGTTCTCATCTCTACCAGCACGGCAGAAGTCGAGGAAATGCTGAACGAGCTCAATGTGGCAGGTATGAAGATTGGATTGAACATGAATATGTCCAAAACGCAGTTTATGGTCAACCAGTGGTGTGACACGGGACTCGTAAGGTTAAATGGAGTCGCTCTACAACAGGTCGACTCCTACGTCTATCTGGGAAGAGAGCTGAACATGGATAACGACCTCGCTCCTGAAATCGCCCGCAGGAGACGCGCAGCATGGGCAGCCTTCAGTTCGATTCGCGAAGTCACCGATCAGGTCAAGGATCCCGGCCTCAGGGCCTCGATATTCAACGCCTCTGTACTGCCTGCGATGTGTTACGCGACGGAAACCTGGCCCGACAACAAGACAATCGCCAGAGCGATGCAAACTACGCATCGTGCACTGGAGAGATGTCTTCTAAGGACAAGCCTTCGTCAGCAATGGCAAGAAGGCCTACGAAGCTCGGAGCTACGGGAGAAGTCGCAATTAGCAGACCCGCTGCAGTACATGAAGAAGTCCAAATATCGCTGGGCCGGACACCTGCTTCGACGAAAGGACGATAGGTGGAGTCTCCGTGTCACAGAATGGCTCCCGAGAGACCATAAGAGACCACTGGGACGACCGCCAACGCAATGGGCAGACTCATTCTCAAGATCTTTCAGAGAGCGGAGTCTGCCTCACTGGATGCAATCAGCCAGAGATCGAGCGGTCTGGAAGATTTGTGGTCCCCGCTGAGAAGACCTCCAGCCGACAAAAGGACCATCAAAGTATCAAAGTAAGTATACTCAGACGTCTGTCTAGCTACGCGAATATGCCATGTATTTATTTTTTCCAATCATCGTCTTGAGACGCATGATAGCTCAATTAGAGGTGACGCTGGCTGTCGCGTTTGTTCCGAATTGAGGTTCTTTGTTCAGGTCCCTTCAGACCAACCTAGCTCTCCATCTTTCCAGGTCGAGGGCTAGGTTGGTCTGGAGGGGATCCGAACTAGGCTTCTCTGAGACGAGTAAAGTGCTGTATTTTGTCCATCGGCTAGCCACCGCAAGTCATCACATGGGCCAAATGCGCGTCCAAATTGCCTCTACCATTTTCTCCTAAAGCAGGTACTGACTAATATCTTCCTTCATCCTTCATCCTTATCCTGTCTCATACAGTGGTGAGTAATTTTGGCCTTTCGTTCACCTCTCTGCGGCTTATTCCCCTGAGCTATACGGATAGATTGTTAGCTATTCATTTGTTGCGTTCGATCAAACAGCGTCGGTGGTGTAATGGCGTGGAGCATTCCCGCCCGGTCAGAGGGAGGTGCGGGTTCGAGTCCCGCCTGGCGCTAGAAATTTTAATCGCAACAAAACATCGGTGTAACAGCTATTCATTATTTTTCCTTTGTTTAGCGATTTCCTAATTCTAAATATTAGGCCGGTTTGAATGTATTGAGCCGATTTTGTGAAGTCTTCAAAACTTTCTATTCTAGGCAGCAATGACATCCGTTCGAAATATCAACAGCGCATTGGGGAGGACGCCACTTCTTCAACACGTGTCAAGCGCCAGTTCGATCGCTTCAGAGGAGACGAACTTCGGTCGGGACGCCCCACACAGTGGCTGACTCCGTCGTTCTCGACGCTGTCAAAGGGGATGCGAAGGGACCCGCAGTCTTGCAACAAGACTCAAGTGCACCTATCCAACAGTCCTCAGCCGCCTCCAGTCCCTCGGCTACATAAAAGTGCTGACTCGATGGATCCCTCATCACTTGGCCGAGAGCGTGCAGTTTACCCTGGTATCCATTTGTCAGTCTTTCCTTCTTCTCCCGCATCGAAGGGGTTTCTGTAAGACCTGATAACTGGAGATGGGAGTTGGGTCCTCAACGATTCTAACACGCATCGTGTCGTGTGGCTACCTCGAGGAGAAGACCCGCTAGCGCTAGCCAAATTGGGACTTCACCCCAAGAAATATCTCCTTTGGTGCTTCTGGGATTCGCGAGGGATGTTGTGTTGAGAGCTGCTTCCGTGAGGATACACCGCCACCTGTAATATTTAGGCCAATCAACTTCAGAACTGGCGAAAGCTGTTAAAAAACGGCGGAGACCAGACTCTATCCGCGTAGATACTCCTCGCTTATATAGCTAACATGACCGTTGAAAAGAGACTACGTAGTGCAGAAAAAAATGACCAAGGCTGAAGATGTTGGAAGGGGATCAGCGATTTCTTCGACTTCCAGTCTCTCCAGTTCTGTGAGAAGGGAATGGCTGACCTCCCGTTAGGTGGAAAACTGTACTGACTAATGGTAAAGGATCTTTTTTTTGTAAATTTCATAGTAAATTTTATTGTATCCTAAACAAAAATTAAACATATCAAACGGCTAAAGAGCTTCTGATCAACCTTAAATATCTAGGAATGTATAGGAAGAATGTGAAGTTTAAAATGTAAGTTACTGTCTACGAGCCAGCACTATAACCTTCCGTTTATCGAAGCGAAGTATTCCTCGCCGATATTGCATACATACGCTCAAGAAGGGAGGAGGTCTGCGTCGATGTTCAGATGATTTGTAAGCTGTTCGCAGTGAACTACCCCACGAAATTCCTCACAACCCTCAGCAATGCGTCCCTTAAGAACCGATTATGTTTTGCCTCTGCTTTCGTCATTTATCTGCGGTTCATCCATTGGCTTGGTTGTTCGGATTAGCGAAATAGATCCCGTTTTCATCTCAGATTACAATTCGGCTATGAAATAGTCATCGCGAGGATTTCCTAGCAGATGTCTGCAAGCCTGTTACGCTTGCTTGCTGTCAGTTTCGGCGGCACTTCTTGGCTGCTCTCGTTGACCTTGGCAAAAGCTTGAAGGTGCAGTGCTACTGGTGTTAAACGAACATCGAGTTTTGCCGACGACCTGCGAGTACTTGTTAATGAACGGCTTCTGACTGCTTTAAAAATTGCTTCAGAATCCACCGTCGTAGGTTAAAATGAAGTGGAAAATGTCCCACGCCCGCTTCCAGCAACGAATTGTTTAAAACAAAGCCGAGCGATACGATTTGAAAAACCGCATCCTTCCCTTCAACTTCACTTAGTTTCTCACTGTTATAGTGGAGTAGAGGCCTTGCTTCCATCAATGGCGTAAAATGACACGGATTTTAGATTTTATAACCTTATGAAAATTAAGAAGACTTAAACACTGCACTGAAAATACTAAGGTTGAGGATCGTTGAGCTTAGCTTAGGGTTTCAAGGCAATAGATACCACACCTAGTCGGAGCATCTTTATTTGGTAGAAAACTAGGCAAGTCTAAAGTGAAACAAAGAATTACCACTTTAGACTTGCCTAATATTCCTTTAGACTTGCCTAGTGTTTTTTGAATTTAAAAATTTTTTGGATCGCACTAATAACTCCATGCTCGGCACAAAAAATTGCGAAATGGTAGAAACTATGCATTGGATCCTATCAAAAGTCTTCGGATAATTGGATGATTCGGATCAGGTTATCCACATCGGATATCCGAAAATTATTCATTCGGATCCATTGTAAACATAGTAATAACAATGCGCCACTTCCTAGTTCTAAATAACATCTATGCTATCTATCCGAAAACTATTACAAATTGTTAATGGAGCTCATGAAACAATTCCTCCGCTTAACGCCCTACAGCGTTGCGTTTTTGGATGTGTAAACGTTTTTGGATTACCTGCGCTTTAAATTGTGCTCCAAAGCATTCTTGATACTAAAAGCACACGGGTTGTATGGCCATTCCAGCAGCCGTCTCTCATACATTTTGTACGGTGGAGATTTAAAGATTTTTATATTAAAAATGTATCCTGCTCTTTCTGCAGCGTTTTCATTTTAAACTGAAGAACCTCCAGTTTTAATGGAGAACTGCACGTGATATTGTACGTTCAGTCTAACATCCTATTTTTCTCAAACAGTTGAGGGTATATGGTTGCCAGTGTGCATCTCTCGCCCTCTTTATAGACGTTTGATACAAGTTTACCGGATTCAAGGGCCTGGTACATAAAGGTCAGCACACTCCACAAATAGTCAGTCTTTCAACGTGCCAGACCTTTGTATCCCTCCCTGCAGGTCGTCCGCAGAGTCGGTCCCTCCAATACTATCTGCTGATTTTATCGCGAATATGTTTTTCTTTATGGGTGGTCGCTACTTTTGAGCGGGATTAGGGCTACGTGTCATTGTCCAGATTGTTGACACAGTGGGGTCAATGATAAGAGAGTGTTCTACCTGTCCAGTTGTGCCATGTCTTTTTGTGGTTACTAGGCAGATGTTTAATGCAATAAAAAAGGTCTCTCGACATAATGATACGCGCTCTACTTTGCACAGGCACGAATAACTGCGATCTCATTCTTGAAGGTACGTAAGCCAAAGTGCTGAAAGATTAAAGCACTGATGAACATCTTTGGATTCTTAATCGGCCAAGTAAATGATAAGGATAAAGGACAATCTCTTTTAGGGTGCGCCACGCATTCCAATACTTCTACGGGATGTAGAGGAGTTGATGTTAATGCGTATTTGGTCTATATTGACCTACGGTGTCCAGCCTATGAACGGTTAATGCTTTATTACTCCCCGCAAATTCTGGTAAATTCTGGTAATTCTGCAATTTGTAGATCGCGGATGCATGGAAGGCTCGGTTGGCTTAGGCGGGAAATCCGAACCAAAAAGCTGGTATCAGGTGCGAAATAACAGCTGGCTCCTCCTCCGAGTGCACTTCAATCGCCCAAATCCGCCAAATACCTTTGAAAATCAAAACTCTGTAACGTTTTAAACACGAAGGCTGGTTATCACATAACCTTTTATCCTCAACCTAATTAACTCTGCATTGAGGTTACAATCAGAGGATAGTAGCCCAGGCAGATGGTGGCTATCATCTGAAGTAAGAAAATGAAGTTCAGAGTTATCATAGTGTCTATGCCCCCGGCCTTAGGGCTTTTTTGCAGATAAGCACCCAAACCTCGTACATGCGAAACTCAAGCAAAGGGTTAAAGTGGATGTGGCAAACTATAGGCATCAAAACGCAGGAGCAATATCCTTCGAGAACGATTTCTTGACACGGTAGACGACATTTCATCTCGGCTGAAGGCCTCTCTATAAAGAAGGAGAAAATGTGGTGGCGTGAGCCTCGGTTTGTATGATTGAACTGTTGTTATAGAACCATCCCCCACTACTTTTATCAGAACGGCCATCTGTGATCGCATTTAGTACCACATTCAAGACTGGGAAACTGAAAGGTTCTGGTTTCATAAGTGCCAGGAAACAAGTTTGTAGAGTAAATTCTAAATTCTGCAGTGTTCGAACCGTGCTGGCTGTCGCATGCACCCGATACCAGGTTCCTGGTTTGGATTTTTCGCCCAGGCCAATCAAGCCGTCCATGCTTCCGGGGTCATTGAATTGGTACTAGACTTGTCTGGGAAGGACAAAGCGCTGACTTGTTCTTCGGCTGGCCCCCGCAAGCCATCGTGTAGACCACAGATGCTCTCAAATTGCCTCCACGACATCCCGTAGAACTATAATAGAATGCGTGGCGCATCCAAGGAAGGATTGGTTAACACCGTCCTTTATTATTTTATATTTTATACGTATAAGCTAACATCGCCGTAAGGTGGTTAAACGTGATGTGTAAGTCGTTTATTACCGTTGTCGAAAAAGTATGACGTAATGAAAACCGCACCAAATTTGAAATCTGAGCCCTCTTTGGCATCTAAGTTAAAGAATGCTGACACAAAAATGGAGCTGCTATTCAGTTTGAGGATGTAAACATCAGAATAATTTCTGCCCTGGTAAGAAATGATGGTTGGTGAAACGACTGCATCCAAAGCCGCTTCGGGTCCCTTCCTCCACGTAATTGCGAGTAGACGTCGAGCTCGATAAAGCGGCCATCTGCGCCCTATGTGATACGATCTTTAAAGCTTTCAGTGAAAAGAACGGCAGGCCGAACTGATCGCAAACGCATGAGAAGCGCTATGATCGCTAAGCATTTCGTGTTAAAAACTGAAGATAATGCCACACAAGTCACAAAATGGCGTGTCTAGCGCAGTAGGGAGAACGCGCAACTTGGGAGTACGAATCGATCACTGCTTACCAAGCAACTCATTCTGAATTCATTTCGTAACTGTTAACAGGTTTTTTTTTACGAAGGGTAGAAAAGTTGACGTGTGTACCGTCGGTTACAGGCACTGTTTCTTTTTCTCAAGTAATATCGAGTATTGATCTTATTTACAATTTTCGCTTTGTAGTACATAATGCTACTGTTGTGTTATTATTTTATTATGAACCCGTATTGTTTTACCTTTGTCTTTTACAATTAAAATGAACGAACAACTATTTGTGTAACTGAAATACGCATTAATATTTGCATTGGTTATCTGAACGCATTGTTTTTTTTTGTGATAATTCGGGCTCACCCCACCCCCCCCCCCCGTCACTACAGGAATGGTGGGGCAGATGCGTTGTTCCTAGATGGTTTTTATTTTGATGAATAACCGTTAATTAAACATGGCTCTTCTCCTTTGAAATTTTGATGTCACTTTGCACGATTTAATTCGTTCGAGCCCAATAATTAAATCGCTATCGAGACTGAAATAATTGGCACCACATGGCACTGTATCTTCAACTAAAAAATGCTGCGCATATGATCGGCAAATTCCTTTGTTCTTAGAATCCTTATGCGGCGTTTATCATTTCTATTGCCTTGATATAACATTTGATTATACGGAAAAATCTCGCATGACTTTAGAGCTGTGCTAAACTGCGTCCTGTAAGCTGAGCAACATCTTGAGGAACATTTGTTGCAAATGGGTTGCTGTGTCAAACCGCGCAAAAATGAGAGTGTTGGCATGAATTTCAATTTTCGTCTCTTGCTGTCTGCAACACAATCTTTTTATTAATCAGTGATTTTGCAATCCTGCCTTTTTATAGCATTAATTACTTCTTCCAAAACAAGTTGGCTTTTCCATCACTTTTGAAACCGATTTTTTTGTTTGCTATCACTCCCTCATTATATTGACTTAGAAAAAAAGCAACTATTAGAAAGGGCTGTTGAATAATAAAATACCTACACATAGCCTCATATTCATTAGATTGATGCAAAAATAATGCAAAGAACTAGGAAAGTGAGGGAAAATAACGCAAACAACTAGGAAAGTGAGGGAACTCATGGGTCTGTCCCATCTAACCAACATTTTAAGAGGCCTTGCCGGTGCGATGCAGACACGAGGCCACTAGACACCGTTTTCTTGAATCATAATTCCATAGCTTTTCGTATTCCACACCCTGAAGATAACTTGTTGCTGAAAGCATGTGTATCTGGCTGTTCACAGTTTGTTGATAGTGAATTATTAGTTCAACACTGCAGTGTTAAACTCCATTCCTTGAACGTTAGTTGTTAACCTATTGAAGTTGGAACATGTAACGTTTTCCTTAATTTTTTTTTCATTTTGAACAGGATTTGCCCTAAATTTAACGAAAAATTTTCGTTAAAAAATCTAACGCCCAGAACTTTGTAGGCGGGACGTCAAGACTTCAGGGCGTGCTGAATAAAGGAGGCCACCACAAAATCTCATGTGGCACAATATATCACTAACACTAACAACTAACAATGTCGGGGTTTCAAGAAGAGGAGTTTGTTGGCAGCTACTTGATTTTAGGAGTTTTCGGATGGATTCAGTTATGGTAAGCTGTGTGCACACATCAGTATACCCCGGTTCGAAAGGCTCATCGGCTGTGGTAATCCGCAACGAGAAGATCGGGAAGCAGCTCAAGGATTGTTCTCGCAAAGCCAAATCTAGTGAAGGAGGCTGCTCTGTTGTACTGTTTACGTAAGGTTGAAGAAATACTTCTTAACTAGGTCTCTCTCTCTTCTTTCTGTAAACAATAAACGTGAAATTGGTCGTATTTGACCATGGTGAAAAACTAGGTCGACGAATGGGATTGAGAAACGAGAGAAAACTGAAGTACCTTATTTGCAAAGGGTTCTTTCTCAAGCAGGTTAACGCCGTAAGTTGTCTTTACAACAAATCAGTCGTGAGAGATTTTTTCCCGTCAACGTGAGAAAATTTCAAAATGCGGAAAGCGGGTGTACTTCGTTTAGTCGACTTATGTATTCACTACCTAGCCTGTTTTCCCGTGAACATCGGGTATTTTTCCAAAGCTTCCTCCTACAACTACGGAGGTTTGTAAATGTTTTATCACATGTCATCATCATCTTTTTCTTCTTCTTCAGCGTTTGTCCCGCTTTCTTGTGGGGTCCGCTTTCTTGAAATACTGGGGCCATTTTTCTCGATCAAATGCCTGATCAGGTGGCAACCTAGCCATCTTTAAGTCTTCGTGCAGCGTATCAAGCCAGCGCTGCTATGGTCTCCCTTCTTCTTCTTCTTCTTCAGCGATTGTCCCGCTTCGTCGCGGGGTCCGCTCTTCTGGTGTCATGACGCCACCTTTCCTGGTCCTGCGCTTGATCAAGGTGGACGCCATTTACTTTCATGTCCGTGTGTAACGTATCCGACCATCGCTGCTTCGGGCGTCCTCTAGGCCGCTTTTCTGACACTTCCAACTCAATGTCTATCTTGCGGACGCTGTCTTCTTTCCCACGCAGAACATGGCCGTACCATCGCAAGCAAGCTTCGCGCATCTTGTCAGCTATCGGCGCGACATCGAACTTCTGCTGAATAGCGTCATTTCTGATGCGGTCCATGCGGGTGACTCCAGCCGTCCAGCACAGCATCTTCGTCTCCATCACGCTGAGGCGCGCTTCAGCTTTCTTTTGCCTATGTTATACTTCGGCGACGCGTCGCCGACGCTGCGACCCGTCACCGACGTCGCCGACATCGCCACAGACGCGTGGTCGACGTCGGTGACGGCGTCGGCGACGTCGTCGGCAGGAGAGCATCGGAGCGCATTTTTAGCATCGGAGCGCGTTTTCAATGTCATCATTTGGTAACCAGTCTGCCCATAGAAAGGCTAGGTGATCACATCTACCTCGAATTTGCATATTAATTCTTCTTAATGCTTCAAGACTTGATGATGATTTTTTGTTCTGTATGTACGGTAGTCTGCTCAACCATTGTTAGTCTGCCGAATGTTCTCTTACTAATCAAATTTGGCTTTTAGAAGGATGGATAAGTGTGATTACAAGCAGGTTCACTGCCCATGATACGCCGCGGGTATGCGCCATTGGCCAACAGCCTTTTCCGCCGCCCAGTAGCCGCAATTATGCTGATTAACCTCTCCATTCAGATTTAATGCTGCTTCATCACTCCCCAGAATCCGTCTTGGAAAATGGGGCTGCTGCTCACATTTGAATTGTGCAATCACTAAACTCGCATGCCACGTGTCTTTCACGTCACTCTCAAGTTCTAAACATCAAAAAAGCACATCTTGGTTAATGTGGCCAAGTAGCAACAAGATTGTAAGCATTCAGACCATGAACAATCAAACAAGTCTGAAATGCAAGGTTTCGGATGGGGCTATTTACACGTTACATAAATCTCGTTACCTGTACTTTCATATGAGTCTCAAACGTCTTCAAAGTAGCACTAGTAGCAATGTTAGAACCATTCAAACAGTACCTGTATTTTTTAGGATACCCTGCATTTTTCGCAAGGCATATTGTGTTTTTAGGTTTTAAACTTTAAAAGAAGCACAAATCAATCGATAGGTCACTTTGTAAAGAGATTATAACAAGTATTCAAGCGAAACACTATCAATAGATTGTAAAATGCAAAATAACAGACGAATGCATGGCGCAGTCGATCATATGCCAAAATATTCCTATCTTCTTAAGCTTTTATATGAGCCTTTAACTTTTCAGTGCCATTTTTGTGACCAAGGTTATCACCTTTCTAACAGTGTTTACATTTCTTGAGACACCATGTATTATTAGAATTAGGCAGTATAAAAAAAGACTCACACCATCTATTAGGTAGAGATACGTATATTTGTAGGCCTTTTTTCTGTTGAAACTCTGTTATCTGTCTCAATTTCGTTGTTTGTTGAAGAACACGCCAAAGAAACTTTTTACATATTTTTCTGCAAGTCTTAAAGAAAACATTTCACTTTCTGTTGGCATAGAACTGCTACATATTAAAGACCACAAGAATCCTGTGAAGCCCACATCTTACTAACCTCAAGTGAGCGTTAAGTGTAAAAAAAGGCACCATTTGTGTCCGCAAGACGGGCGTTTTTGCACTTTCGACTTCGTAATTCGAGGTCCGCTGAGGATGTTGACAGTGCCCGGAACGAAGAACCCACTCATAAACAAAATACTCCCTCGGAGCGCATTTTCTCCCACCCTTGGATGAGGTCGGCGACGGGACGACGTCGGCAACGCGCGTGGTCGACCCGTCTGTGGCGACCAGCGTCGCCGACGTTGGCGGCGGAAGTATAACACCCCCTGCTGAGCTCTCGGCGACGCGTCGCCGAAGTATAACATAGGCCTTAGTCGCAGGCCAACACTCAGCGCCGTACATTGCTACCGGCCGCACGACTGTTCTGTAGATCTTCGACTTCAGGTGCTCTGGCATCTTCCTATCGCAGAGCTCGCCAGTCAGCGAACGCTACTTGGACCAAGCTGCACTCACGCGTGAGTTCACATCAACCATAAAACCGCCGTCAGACGCTATTGCTGATCCCAGGTATTTAAACACCGAAGTGCGTGCGAGCTCAGTACCGTTAATCCAAATGGAGCCGGACTCAGTCGTTAGCTACTCGGTCTTCTTGTCGTTCAATTTGAGTCCGAACCTCGCCAGACGGTCGCATCAAGCTTGCACCTGGCGCTCGAGATCATCTTTCTCTTCGCAAGCGAGCATCATGTCATCAGCATAAAGCAGCGTCCATGGGATAGGCTTCTGAAGATCTCTCGTAATGGCATCCATGACGACAACAAAGAGGAGTCGAGAAAGCGCAGAATCTTGGTGCACCCCAACAGAGATGGGAAACTCCATTGGGGTTCCAGCTGCTGCTTGCACTCTACTCTTTGGGCAAGAGTAGAGCAGCCGGGTCGAAGGCCTTCTCCAAGTCGAGAAAGGCTACATGCACCAGCTTCTGTTTTTCGCGATGCTTCTCCACCAGTAGGCAGGCGGCGTGTATAGCATCAATGGTCCCACAACCAGTCACAAAACCGCACAGATTGTCGGAGAGCCTGACGATTTCACGAAATTGTCTATCGAGGATCCGCTCGAAGATCTTCATGCTGTGCGAAAGCAAGCGAATCGGACGATAACTGGAACAGTCTTCAGGGCTGCCCTTCTTCTTCCAAATCAGAATCGTCGTACTGTTGTGCCAACACTCCGGTACCTTCTTCTCCTTTACCACCTGGTTGAAGAATTCAGCCAACTACTTAGCAGGATATCAGCGCTTCGACTTCCAAACATCGGTTGCCAGATCATCTGGTCCTGTTGCCTTGCATGGCTTGATCTTCTTCAGAGCCGGTTCTGTTTCCTCCACGGTGATCTTGTGAACGGGGCCATGAACAGAACCTACAGAAGGGATGGCCGGATGAGGAAATTCCATAGTGCAAATTTCCTCAAAGTAGTCACGCCATCGCTTCAGCGCTTCAGCGCGTTTTTGCGGTCTGTCAGAAGTTGGCCGCTCTCATCATTGATGCCAAAGAACTTTTCAATATCCTCGGTTTGGCGATGGCAGGTCTTAGCAAGTCGGTACAAATACCGCTTACCATCGCGCGATTCGAGCTTTCGGTAGACATCACAATAATGAGTGGCTTTCGCAACAGCCACGGCTTTCTTTGCAGCCTTCTTGGCCTTCTAATACTCCTGCTAGTTGTCGGCTGTCCTGTCGCCGAGAAACACATGATACAGCGACTTCTTCTCTCGAACCTTCGCCTTCACATCGTCCGTCCACAGCCATGTCTGCTTGTCGACTTTGCGTCGTCCAGGCTTCGTTGTGCCGAGTTCCAACCTTGCAGCTTGGCGTATGGCGTCGGTTGCTTTCTTCCAAGTTTCATCGACAGTTGTGACTGCCGGTAACCGTACGCGAGAAATCACAGCTGCTTCCTTCTCTTTCATTCGCCACCATTTGATTCTCGCATTGCCACATCGCTCAACCTGCTGCACCCTCGGAGGGGTGATCTTAAAGGTGCAGACCAGCGGTTGATGCTGTGGGGCGACCGTCTCATACGGCACGATATTCGCGTCTGTGACAATGCTTCAGTCGCGATCTCTCACAAGGACAAAGTCTTTCTGAGGCTTGGAGCTCCCACTATAGTGTGAGATGAGTTGGGGGTCGCGTTTTCGGAAAACGGTGTTCACAATGGTGAGGTTATGCGATTCCGCATACTCAACTCAAGAATCCGCTCACCATCGGCGTTACGAGACCCGTATCCGAAACCACCATGGTTCATAGACACCGCAGCTGACACCGTACGACAGAGGTTTGGTGTCGCCCGATGGCCGAGAAGCAAGCTCGTCTTCGAGGTACGGCCACGTCCTTCTCGATAACGACACCGCCCGTAAATTGCCCTGAACCTTGGGGTCTCTGGAAAGCGGCCCAGGGGAAGCCCGAAACAACGTTGGCTGGATGCGTTGCCCTTGGACTTAAACATGGCTGGTGTGCACCCTGATTAAGCATTTGATCGGGAGAATTGGCCTCACCACACCAAAAGAGCGGACCTCGCCAACAAGCGGGACAGACGCTAATGAAAATGATGATGGTGGTGACGATAATCGTTCTAGTTTGAATTCGGGCCACCGACTGTAATTTAAACGATGTCAAACCAGTACGCCGAGAATTTTTCAAGCTGCCTCATCAAGGAAAAAGGCAATATGACTGACATTGTTCGCTTACTCGATGTCGCCCGACCGACGGTCTCCAAGACAATTATCTGCTTCAAGGAGCTTGGACATAAAGGCGATCGTCCAGAACGAGAACGACCAGGATTCAGAGGTTCATCAAAAAGCGGGTAGATCGAAATCCAAAGGTCTCCATGAGAAGCATCGCCAGTGATATCGGCATCAGCTTCAGTTCGGTGCTGCAAATAGCCAAAAAGGAGCTTGGCCTTAAGCCCTATAAGCTGCCAAAAGCCCATTTCCTGGGGCCAGATTCATCAACGATACCGGTGATATCACTTACCGCGACCATATCGGCCTACGTAGTGTGTGATAGAGAGAGATACAGACACGACAACCGATATATTGTTACCGGCCAGTAAGCGTTTAATGAATCTGCTCCCTCACGGACAAGATCAAGCGAATGCGGCTCGATCGATACCCCCAACTCAAAGTGCGGGCTGCAGGTCATGGCTGGGAACGGATTCTGTTCACGAATGAGAAGCTGTTCACCGCGGAGCAGAAGCACAATCGCCAAAATGATAGCAGGTGGTCTACAGGGGCTGCAAGCACCTCAGCTATCGTCGAGCACCGCCAGAACCTACAATCGGTTTTGGTTTGGGCGCAATCTGCGCCACCTGCAAGATCCCCGGTGTTCCTGGATAAAGGAGTGAAAATCGACAAAGATGTGTGCCAGGGAAACATTCTCGAGTCCGTAGTTCGTCATTGGGTCTTGCAGTACTTCGGTAATACCCATTGGACGTTCCAGCGGGACTCTGCTCCCGCACATAGAGCGAAGAGTACGCTGGTGTGATGCAAGGCCACACCAGCGCACTCTTTCCCGACTTCATCACACCTTCGGAATGGCCGCCGTATTCTCCGAATTCAAATTCCATGGGCTACAATGTGTGGGCATTTTAGAGGCGAGGATCGGCATCAAACGCCACCGCAGCCTTAAGTCCCTGAAGAAAGCCTTTCGCCAGGAGTGGGGACGATTGTCTCCGGATGACCTGCGGCCCACCGCCGAAAACTTTGCAAAACGTTTGGCTCTTTGCATCCGCTCCAAGGGAGGCCACTACGAAACCACTTGAACATGGCGTACCCTAATGTTTTTATTGTTGTAATTTAGTCGTCGTTTTCTCGAATTGTTGGTTGTTTTATAATTATGATAAAAAATCTTATCCACATTCACCCTGTATGTACCTTAATGGAGCTGGACTCATCTTCGTCAGTCGTCAAATACTCGGTCTTTTTGACATTAAGTATGAGTTCAAATCTTTCCAAGTGATCTCACCGAGCTTATACCTGCCGCTGGAGTTTAATCTTGTCTTCGCAAGCAAGCATTACATCATTAGCATAAAGCATCGTCCAAGGGACCGGCCGCTGAAGATTACGTGATATGGTATCGATGATGAAGAGCAGTGGGAGAGCGCAGACCCTTGATGTACTCCGACAGAGATGGGAAACGCCATCGATGTAGCTGCTGGCGCTCGCACTCTATCCCTCGCACAAGAACATAGTAACCACACCCACTCAATAAGCTCCTCGAGAACGTTATGCTGTCTTAAAGTATACCATATCACTTCACGCAGAACACGATCGAACGCCTTCTCCAAGTCGAGGAAAATGATGCACCGGCTTCTCTTTCTCGCGGTGCCTTCCTATAAGTAGATGAACGACGTACATGGCATCGACAGTGCCACACCCAGGTACGAAGCTACACTGGTTGGTAGAAAGCTGGACGAAGTCACGAACGTGTCCATCAACAATTCGCTCAAAGATCTTCATGCTATACGAAAGCAAACGGTTTGGACGGCAACTTGTGCAGTATGCTGGACTGCCCTCCTTCTTCCAAGGCGGAATCGTCGTACATTCTGCCAACTATCAGGTATTTTTTCTACGCAACCACCTGGTTGAAAAACATCCTCAGCCGCTCACTGGGTACCAGTATTTCGACTTCCACATATCGGCCGCCAAATTATCAGGGCCCGTTGCCTTGACTGGCTTCATCTTCTTCAAAGCCGCTTCTGTCTCATCAACAGTGATTTTCTGAATGGGACCGTACACGCGACGAGCAGATAGAATGGCTGGATAGACAAATACTGCCGTCGAGATTTCCTCGAAGCAGTTGCGCCATCGATTCAAGGCCAGTTTGCAGTCCATTAGGAGATGACCATTCTCATCGTTGATGCAAAAGAATTTTTCAACATCATCGGTCTGGCGATGACGGACCTTGGCGAGTCGATGAAGAAATCGCTCACCATCGCGCGACTCAAGTCTCTCGTTGACATCATCGTAATGATGTGGATCTCACAACGGCCACTGCCCTCTTGGTTGATTTCTTCGCTTCCTGATACAAGCGCCGTTTCTCGGCAGTCTTGACGCTCAGGAATGCATGCTATAACCTTTTTTCTCGCGGATTTTTCTCTAACCTCGTTAGCCCACAGCCATGACTTCCTGACGACCTTACGCCGTCCCGGTTTCGTAGTGCGGAGAATGACTTCGGGAATCGGAGGATTATTATTGTCGTCGGATATTTAGCGGTATAGGGTACTCCCGGAGGACCATCATCAGTAGGGCAGGGAGTAGTGGTACAATCGAGCCCTATCGGGGGGTTTATGTACCCGATCCTTACGTCAGGGTACGGCGAGAAAAGGGACAAAAAGGTCAAGAGAAATGACGATGGGATAGAGGTGGTCATATGAGGGAAGTGCCTACTACACAAAAGGAAATAGTTTAAAAAATTTAAGCAGAGCTTCGATAAAAGATCTAGTTTCTCTTTATGTGTTGGATAACCCATATCTATAACCAATGCACTTGTTTTTTAATATAAATTTTAGTATCGATTGTAAGATAATGGCTTTATGGTAGCCTGATTCTGTAAGAGACTGTATAAGTAACATTAATCTAATTATAAGATCTTCTTTACGACTACAATTTCTGTATAATCGTAGAGTCTCTCTATATTACGAATCTTTTTAAGCATTCACTTGCGTATGAATTAAAATTAGGAAGCCTAAGAACTCTAAAATCGAAGTAATCCAAGCTAAGTAAGCTTTGTTATATTGTTTTGTAGTTTTGTACATATCTTACCTTCCTTTATAATTATAGTAAGATAAAAATTACATTCATTATTATTGCCATTAGTATAACTAACTCCTAAACAATCTTGATATACTGAGGCTATAATATCTTCTACATCTTTATCCATAAAATTATGAATAATCAATATATCATCCATATCTCTAAAGGGATGGAATTCTTTGTTAAATAAATTTTTCTATTAACGGAGTATTTATATTCAAAATAGGACTAAGAAGACTTAAGACATAGTAGGCTAATTGCAGATGTTCATCATAGCATAGTGGGGTTGCTTAAAAAGCACGAATGGAGGAACTTTTTGCAAGACGACTTGGCAAGTTCTCGGCCCCTTTGATTTTTTATCTAGTTCTACTTATGACTTTTTTCATTTTCTAAAAAAATCAGGGTTTGTTGCCTTCTTAAGTGAACTTTAAACTTCTCAGCTAGATATGAAACGGTTTCTGTTTCAGTTTTCTGATGACCTTTATAGGGTGGCATGTTCAACCCTTCGCCAGTAAAATCAAAGCTCTATGATGGTCTTCCAAAGCCAGTTCTCGTCCAACTTTCAAACAAAAATGTTATTGTTATAATACAGTTAAATATCCAGGATGTTTCGTATTATGAAAAAGAAACCTAGACTTTCATACACGTTTCTGGCCATCTGATAAGGCGTCAGATAACAATGCACCCATTAAGTAAATTTCTTCCTTTTTCTTAAAGGATAAAAAAAGATAAAGGACTGCGTTACTCATTCCCCTTTGGGATGCGCCAGCGCATTCTACTTCTACGGGATGTCGTGGAGGCGATTTGAATGCGTATTTGGCCATACAATAACTTGCGGTGGCCAGCTGATGAACAAGTCAGCGCTTTATCCTTCCCAGACAAGTCTGGTACCAATTCACCGACCCCAGAGGTGTGGAAGGCTTGGTTGGCCTGGGCGGGAAATCCGAACCAGGAACCTGGTATCGGGTGTAGGCGACAGTCGGCGCCTCCTCCCACTGCGCTACACGAGCCCACCTTTTTCTGCCTTTTTCTTAATACACGAATAAGGTATACCGCAATTTCTTTAGATACCTCAAAGTTCTTCATTGTAATAAAAATACAGGAGCTACTGGATAATATAGGAGATGGAGATACAGAAACCACTGCTCATCCATTTTTGAAGTGCCATTCATTCAGAGTAGAAGTGCGCCAAGAACAACTTCATTTTCAACTACCGTATCGCAATAACTATTGCTTCGAACTAGCCAAGTCTTCTAGAGATACTGCCTATTAGACCTCTTATACAGTGTAAAAATTTGAAAATGTTGAAATAAATATGCTGAAAATCAAGTTTTATTCAATCCTGGCTTTTCTGTCCAATGTTAAAGTTATGGCGCGGCAGACGTAAATACGGCTCTTCTACAGAAATGAATCTTTACGGGGAACCTATATTTTATAAGAGAAACCTCAAATGCTTTGAATGAACATAAAACTACCTTGCCTAGATAAAGAAGTAGTATCGAAGGATAAGCATGTATAGCAGGGGTGTGCGTTTAACGAATAACGATTTACCGATTTACCGGATTTAACGGCATTTTTCGTTAAAACGTTTTAAAGAAATTTAACGAGGAAAATTTCCATTAAATTGCATTAACGACATTTCGCACTCCATTTTTGAAATTTTGCTTATCTTTCATGCAAATGCGCTTTGGACGAGTTTTTTGGAATAGTTTTCGCAGTATCGTTGCGATAGCGAGGAAACCCTCTACGTACTTGAATCAGTGGAAGTAGGCAGTCAATATCGTCCTCATATTTGTAGAATCGTTGGCATTTTTCTTGCTCCTGACCAATTTGTTTGTCTGCGCTTCCACTTTTCTCTCCCGTAGTTTCGCGTTTATGGACTTCCTTGGCCGTTTATGGCGTTTGGTTGCTACATATTAGTTCTTCATACTTAACAACCGGTCAATTTTTTCACAGTTTTTTTGTGACACTTGCTTCCAAGTGATTTTGAAAGGGCATAGAAAACGAGATGAAAGCGTTTCGAAACACAAATAATGCGTGACAAAAAGGATAAGGAGCGAAACAATGGATTAAAAGGCTATTTTCTCCTTCTTCGCAAGTTTTCTGGAGATGGGACCGGTTCTTCGTACAGAACGAGGTGATGATTTTAGGCGATTACATCAAGGCAACATTGGACACCACCTGATGGATAGAGCGTGGCTGCTGGTACTGCCATTGCTTCGTTTTTATTAAATTTCATGCCATGCTGTCAACGACTCTGCTCAACTTTTTCGTCTCTTCGAGGGCTCTCGTGGCAGTTTTCTTTTGGAGAAGCATAGTGAGTGTGCACGTGAAATAGTGAACAAATTTACATGAAAGGAATACAATTACAAAAGAGAAAGAGACGACATTCTTCGCCAAGTAATATATATGAGGCTTGTATAAAAACTGCTACTTTAAGTGGTCTATTGCATGAAGATTTCTCCAAGTTTTTCGAAAACGGTATATCTTTGCTGGTACAGGCTTGGCTGGAGCATGTTCCCTTGTGTCTGCGGACTCTTTCGCCTAATTTGCGAACTTACTATAACACCTCTTCAATACCAAGTGCGCTCAACAAGAATAGGATGAAATTGAGAAAGCCAAAGCACTCCGAATCTCAAGGGAATGTGCTGTACAGTATGGCACCAGGTGCTTCAGTAACACAATTAGAGCAATCAATTTCTGGAAAGTCGTAAAAGAATGGTAGATAGTGGTGCATTGTACTTGGAGAAGGAGGAAGAGGACAAGGTAGAACACTGCTAATATAGGGCGAGAAACACTCTTGTAGATACGCGTGTTCCAGGCATATTTCCTTTAGAAGGCAGAGGAGAAAGGGCTTAACAATTTAAAAGCGTTACTTGGGTGGCCAAGACAAACATGCTCTATGCAATAGAATTCGATTCGATTAAAATTTGGTCAACGGTCCGTGGCCGTTTATTTGATTCTCTGCTGTCGTCTGCAGTAAGAACAGAACCTTTTGGGACAAGAGGACCATTCTGTAAAACAGACAGTTCGATGGACTTCGTAAATATCTTCCAAAGACGAACTGTACCAAAGAATTCGAGATCTATCCTAGGAAATTGGCACTTTGGGGTTGCTCCCCCCCCCCCCCCTCCGACTAGGATAGATCCATAATTCGCTGTAGACATGTAATATTGCTATGTATATGGAGTCGAAAAAATCAATAAATTAAAAGATCTGGATTTTTACATATTAAAATGCAGCCAAAGTGACTACAGTTAAGGGAAATTTTATCTAACGAATTTTCCGAATTTACCGATTTTAACGCAAAAATTTATCGTTAAAAAATGGTCGTTGAAAATTTACCGAAAAAAATTAGCGAACACCCATGAGGTGCGAACACCCATATGGCAACTGATGAAGACGCCGTCTGTTGCTTGTACATCGGATCAATTCGAAGTCGGATGTCATTGGGGTTTACCAAGGTTTCGGTCAATTCCATGTTCGTGAGTAGGCGCCAGAATGTATGAGAGGAACAAAGCACTGACGTTTCTGTCAAACCACTGTAATTCGTTGTGTAGGCTAAATACACTTCAACGGGCTTTCACGACACCTCTCTGAAGCCGAATGCTCGGCGCATTCCAGAAAACGATTGATTACCACTGACCACTATGTACTTTTTATCATTCACTTGGATCAAGCTTGTTTCACATGTATCACATTGAATACTGCTTAGAAATGGACGGGGAATGCCGAATGAATTCTTTTTGACCTCTATGTTAGCATCACAGCAGCCTGTGACACGAAACCTTCAACAATAATTGTTAGTCAGGAAGATATTGCTGACTGAGAGCTGACTTCACAGTGAAGTGCTGTGTGCAGAGAGAAGAGAATGTTTAGCAAAATGTTTTCGCTTTTTTCAAAGTCGGGAGCCGTTGTCCACGGCTGCCGGACTTTGACCGTATCATCGCGAGGCGGTCGCTTTTTCCAGACCATGATGTCATTCACATCGGCATAAAAAGCCTCTGCGAAGAATCAGCCCCTTCAGTTTAATCATGTAGTGCAGAGCGCCAAGTCGCACTGCTCCCAGTTCTCTCTTTGGTTTCTCAGTACATGGCGCAAATTAGCCACAACACTTTCTCGTTGCTTCTCAAATAACATCACTGTTGTCTCAACCTTTCAATAGTCCATGCGAATATTCTAACGATCCATCGTCAACTTCCAATTTTCGAAACAGATCAGCCGTCACCCAGCATTGCTCAACTCTTGTAAGTTCCATTTAAACTTGGATTTCAAGCAGAAGCTGCTTCTGAATCACAGAGCATGAACTGCAACGTAAATGAAAAGTGGTAAAAGTTTCTCGGATGTTTAAATAAGGTCTTCTACACTCAGATTACAGCATCATTCTACTGTTGAATTTTTATTGATCATACATCATGAGAATTAGTTAAAATTATAGAAAGAAGACGCATAATGAGCTCCACCACGCTTCGAGTGATTTCAGTACTTTGATGTTTTCTACGACTCAGTCCAGGTTTTGCTAGCATGAAAAATAGGAACGGCTTCAGATTGTTCAAAATGAAAGCAATAGTAAGGTTTAGGACAACTCTGGATTGTGCTAGACCTTCGGATGGTGCGAAGTTTTTTTTCTAACTGCTCACTTCACTTTCAGCTGTTCGCCAAGATGGCGTAGAAGCTTTATCCCGGTTTATGTTTCGGCGTGATCGCCTTCTCTAGAACAAGGAAGTGATAGAGATTAGAAAGCTACTCACTCAAAAAACAAATGCATATTGCAGGTAGTAATTAAAATGTAATTGAGTAGTTAATTGATTAAAACGGAAAAGGGAACAAAACCAAATGTGATTATTAGGCATTTTCGCTGCTTTCGGTTGCAAATCTTCCTTAGAACAGTGGTTGTTTAAGACCCTGATAACATATTTGATGCACAGTTCTTCGGACTGTTACATTAGCAAATCTAGCGTAAGAGAATCGAGCCCACTGTCCTGATGCGAACCTCAAAGTGGTTAGAATTTGCATGAGTGGCGATATTTCGCTGGCCATGCTTTAATTTACGTTGACAGACGTAGTCCGACAACCTTTATTGCTTTCAGACTGAACTGAATGCCCAAGCAACCTTCTTCGGTGACCAGTTGGCAATTTACCGCCTACAATGAAGTGGGTATTTTAAACAATATTTTATGCTTGCATTTTTGTCCATGTTATTTTATTTAGTCGTGCATGTTGTATTCACTGAGCTCGCCGTCACAACAATTATAAGACAAACTGTCCATCAAGTGAAGAAAGTTAAGAAGAGAGCCAGATGACCACCGATACAAAGTTTGAGAAAGCTGCTAGCTAGAGTAGCAGCAATCAGTCCCTGGTCACATTATTAACCAACCATGTACCAGTCATCTCGCTTTCCGCTGCAGCTATTCCTGATTGTAAATGCCGTATATGATTAGTACTGAAAGCTACATATGTTGCTTCTTCTGCTTGATTAGTCAGGTAATGCTGAGAACAAGGTCGCCTTCTCATGAGTGCAAAGCGCACAGGTGAAATCCAGTGATGAGTGATGATTAGTGATGATCGTTACTCAGTCTCATTGCAGGATGCGCCATGCATCCTACATCCTACATCCTATATGTATATAAATACATATATATATATAGACCATTCTGGTGCAGGCGTTTCCTTCCGCTGCGCTGCACCTGACTAGATTAGCATGTGCTCTCGAAGAATTGTTTTCTCATTAAGAGAAGAAGGGAAACTGACTACAAACAAATACGACGCTTCTTCGAGCGGTTGACAAAGATTGTTGCACGGTTTATTTTGGCCTACGTGTCGGCGCTTTCCCATTTTCAGAGCGTGGAAAAGTCGGAAATATTCGGGATACTACCCGTTCAAGCATACAGAGTACCATTCCTAAAGACAGTAGACTAAAGAGTCGAAATCAAAGTCACAAATGAGCGGCTAACTGTACAGTTGGTTGCCGAAGAGGATCGCCGCACACCCGCAGATGGAAGTGGACGTGGGTAAATGGTCTTAGCCCCGGTACCTCCCGACTTAAATACTCATGTAGGTCTAAACACGTAGTTCAAAATCCACAGAGCTCGACTAATGTCAATCAGTCAGAATTGGCCTTGAAGCATTGCGGGAGAAGGAGCAACGAAACACTGTAGACAACACTCTCTGGATAAACGAGTGGTACACTTTTCGATTCAAGGCATCAAATGGTACGACCGTCTTTCCCAAATCGACTAGTAATGCTTCCTTGTCATTACTTACGTGCACCTCACGTAACCTTTACTCCAGCCCACTTACGCATACAAGGCTCTCTAGATTCTCAGGTAGGGATGAATAGGGTTACGCCTTCGAAACTGACTGAACTATGTCTAGTCTGACCATCTTTCCTCTAAATCTAGGACTGCAGAAAAGGAAAAGAAATATAAAATAAAAAGGTAATATATAGTATAGAAAAGATAAAGCTCTAGATCTCCCACTCATCAGTTCGACTACAGGTGTGAATTCACAGCGTCAGCCATAAGAAAACAAAAATAAACATTCTCAGCATCCAAAGGTTGTAGATAATATCGACTTCCATTTCCTTACATGTAGAATTAGAAGACATTAAAGCTGCTAAATAGTTGAATATTTGCTATCCTCTACTCTGCACTTTATCTATCATTCTGGTAGAGCTCTCAATATTGTGTCTTTATGTCCTTCTGAATTCCTTCGATGATCGGCTTGTTTGAGCGGGCGCCCGTGAAGTCTCCATTCGCCCAGCTCTGTGTCAGAGTAGCCTAGGGAGGTTTCCTTCACTCGTGGAACATCAACAGCCTTTTATCCCTCATTCGGGAATTTCACGAAGCGGTTAGACCAAGGCGTTTGGAGTATGTTAGTGTTCCATTGACATAGTGCAGCATTCAGGCAACGATTGACCTCGGTCAGTGAGGCGCATTATGCGGTTTGCCCATCTAGCTCTGCATCATCTATCAATTCGTAGTTTTGGGTGCTTCTCTGACTTCCGTGGATTGTGTCATTATGAGCATCGTTTTCCTGATTCCTCCTTGTGCGTTGCTAAAGGCGTGGTTATCCTGCCTTCGTATGGTCCAAGGCACTGCTGCGTATACCAGTGCAGGGACAACAGCACAGCAAAATTTGTGGGTGTATAGTGACCGTTTCCTGGACTTTTGAGCTAATATGTAGTTTGAATGCACTTTAAGCCCTCACTTCATCGGGTCGAAATTTGCTACTATTGAGATGATGGAGGTATTCATTTCGCGACCTAAGTCCACCAATCCTCCAACATTTCCAATTCTTAGTTCACTTCAGTGGCAGTGGAGCATTCGGGAGCAGCATTCGGCGGTTTCTGGTGGTCATTGGCCTGCCAGCCTTCGTTCCGCTTGCTGATTTGCCTTTCTCGAGACTCCATTCACGACGTTCACAAGCTGACTATTCCTACAGTAAACCTAGACCAAAGTTCCTTGAATACCGCTTCTGGTCACATGCTTATCTCCAGTTTTCTCCGTTTTTCAAAATTTCAGTAGGGTACAAAGCGTAATCGATTTTTAAGTCGCTTCCCGAGATAAGAGCCTCCACGAAGTCCTTGATCGTTTGTTCTGCGGAGTTCTTAGCTGCAAAAACGGACTCCGACGGTATTTTGTTCTCCTCTTATCTGTGGCGCGATGCAAGGACAGCTGTAGATTTGCAGACTTCGAAGAGGATAAAAAGCAGCGGCTGGGTGTTCCTCTCCATTCCACTGATCTCGTGCCATAGAACGCCACTCCTGTTTCTTGACGCATCTGTAAGCCACTGTATCTCGTGGAATACCAGGGTCTTTGACGAGCATGTAGTGTCCCGAAAATCACCAATGGAGTTGCAATGCTGGGTGTATCAAAGCATCAAGGGTCTTTTTGTGATCCTTCCGATATTTTACCCTCGAAGAAAATATAAGAGGACGTTAGAGTAATAACTGCTGCGTTATCCAGTATGGTGGAGGGATACGCCACGCTTCATGCTCACCGTGATATCAAACGAGCCCTTTTTTGGTGTGTCGTACACTTAACAAGAAGGTATTACTCAATATAGAGGTGTAATAAAAGATTCATAAACATTATCCTCCACACGGTGTTAAAGAGGAGGGTCACCAGCCTTTTTAGAGCGCCAGTTTGGAATGCACTACAGTTAAGTTAACCCCTTTCAAAGATTTTTTGTGTGTGGTTCCACAAAAGCGGTAGAAATTCTGTCAATATTTCTCTGAAAATTAGAAGTGAAAAGGGAGCCAAAGAAATGAAGGTTAGCCGCAGTGGTGATTCCGAGTCCTCTGCATCCATATCTTCCATCTCTTACTTTGAGAACAGCGAGACGAAGCTTTATTTATGTGGAGGCGTCTTTGTATATGCGTGGCATCACTACTATAAAACATTGCCGACAGGACTTCAAACTGAAACGTTCGAGAGGGAGCAGCGATACATGTTGAGTGGGGTGGAAAGGGTACATAGGGAATGGCCATTATTATCCTTCAATTTATGTACGGTAAGCACATGTTGTTCTAGGACGAGTCAACGCCGATCTCTTGGTGTATGTTGTTCGATATTGTTTGAGAAAAATTGGCGCCATACTTTATTCAGCTTATTTTTCGGTATTGTCGCCTTTGTCAATTTGTCATCAGCAGCACAGTTTTGATGATGTGCCAGTGTTGGTTAGTTCCCATCCAGACCTTAGGGATATTACTCGGCTGTGGTTCAACCACCCCATTCTCCTTCGGATTTTTTGTCCATGCGGAAGTTTCTGATGTAGGAAGAAGAAACAATTATTTGATTTTGAATGATTCTAGATTTTTGTCACGAGAACATGCAGTCGTTCTGGTAGAGTTTCAGAAGTGTTCGCCAGACTACTTTGTTAAAAGAACAACGCCATTAGCTTAGAATAAGTGATTCCTACGGAAATTTCATATCATTAACGTTGTATATCACAAAAGCTACTCAAGAAAACGTTTAAAAATTGTGTTAAAGTGTTCGAATGCAACACCTCAATTACACGAAGGCTGTTCTAGTGGTTATAATTACTTACTTATTTTTTATGCGAACAATCACGCAGGGTTAAAACAAAAAACAAACAAAAGAGAGAGCGTTAATGAATAGGACAACAGAAATAGTGATAACAAGGGGATGCATGCATAAACACAATTTAATTGGTAGGCTGTTGAGAAGGTTCTTGGAGATACCTGTCAAAAAGCCTTTAGGAACTCGTAGCCATACGAGTGTGTAAAAATGCCGATCCTGCATTAGTTCTAGCTCTTATAAAGAATCCTACTACATATAAGCGAGAACGGTCGTTTGTCTATGTGTGAGCGTGTGTGTGTGTGTGTTTGTCTGCACAGAAGTGCTGGATGAGTGTGTTGGGAGGAAGTGTGGAGATGGGCGGGGGAGGGGTTGTAGTTGTGTGGTGTCACCTATGTCGTGGTGAGAGGGGTCAGAAGACGTGTCGCCAGTGTGACGCAAAGGGCGTCCGAGTTCCGAACATGTCTCATCGACGTCGTGAAAGCGAGCGTCCGAATTCAGAAGAGGTGGTATCGACGTCGTTCAACAGGCGCTTGGGTTAGAAGACATGTCTCCAATGTCGCGCAACGGACGTTGAGGTTGAGAAGAGGTGTCACCGATGTCGCGAAAGACCTGTCCGGATTCAGACGACGTATCGCCGATGTCGCACAAAGCACTGTCGGGTTGAGAACGTACATATGTCACCGACCTTGTTCTACAGACGTATGGGTTGAGAAGAGGTGTCACCGATGTCGCGCGAGGGTTCCGGATTCACGTGTTACCAGTAAAGACGGGACCAGTAATGGGAGACCGGTGAAGGATAGGGTTCGAGCAGGCCGTTGAACGTCTGGTTAGGGTATAAAGGAGGACATTCATGAAACTATTTGCAGGATGCACCACGAATTCTTCTTCCGCGGGACAACGTAAGATGCAATTTGAACGCATATTTAGCTTAAGCATTGACTTGCGGCGGCCACCCAGTTCGAGTTCAGTAATTAATCCTTCCCAGGGCAGGTCCGGTACCAATTCTGCAACTTCGGATTGATGAAAGGCATGATTTACCTTGGCGAGAACCTTAATTCTTGGAGCATGAGTCGGCGATTCTTCCGGCTGCTCTACCAGGCCTCGGATTAATGTTAGGGGAAGCCACTGACTACCAACTTGCCTCAAATCCTTGACCTTCTTTAAATTAAGATGCTCCACTCATACTTGCACACGTGTTGTTTAGTGTTTTGCACACTTTCGATTTCGATCTCGATTGTGCACGACGTTTAATAGAATTAACCTTTGTACTTTAATTGTAGGCGAACTGTCGTCGTAAGAATGCTAATTGTGCAGGAGGTAGTGCCCTTTCGGGTACGTTTAAGCGCACTATCAACTTCCTCTCAATTGCTACCGTGCTGAAAATGCTATATAAACTGCGGAATTATGCCTGACATATGGTAGTTGCATTTAATTGTTCTAGTCATTATCTGGCTGCCAAGATTATCTTCTCTTTCTTTCGAGGTCTCCTAAGAGCAGGAGCGCCCGCAGATTTGTCGACTGCTGCGGGCTATTCTTTGAGAGACTGGCGCTGGCTGTTGTTTCACGGCAAAATGTTATTTTTGCACTGGAACACCAACCCAGCTTCGGGAAATAGCTTGCTATCCAGAATCATATATCAACACATTTACAAGGCACTAAGCAGATGTGTAGTGATGAACGCTCTAATACAGAAACCGACATACATGGATATGGGTATACCCATCTTTGTCGATGACCATCTTCCATCGTTCCGGCAGGGAACGGATACCGCTGCGATAGAAATCCGGGGGTTTCGATTCGAAAAAGTGACAAAGGTCGGACCTGATACTTGACCAGTACGCCACGAGGTGGTGCACGCCTTTTCAACTTATCCCGCTCTCGCCGTTTTGACTGGTTAGACTCGCTCATTACAGGAGATGAGAAGTGGGTACTGAATGCTTCACATGCGGCAAGGATGCTTGGACTCCAACAGAGGAGAAGCCGCCAGCAGCTCCCAAATGTGATCTGTACCCAGGGAAGGAGATGTTGAGTGTTTTCTGGGACCTTCGTGGTGCTGTGTACTGGGAGCTTCTCCATTCTGGCACCACCATTAACAGTCAGGTGTACTCCAACTGCAAGAACTCAGCTACGCTCTTCATATTAAACGCCCACAACTCAACAAGATTTATTTCCTCTATGACAATGCAAAACCGCATACTTCGAAAATGACCCGCCAAAAGCTCCAGCTATTAGGATGGGAAATGGTTCCCGACCCACCCTATTCACTAGACCTTGCCCCAGTTGACTACTGTCTGCTCCGATCGTTAGCCCACTTTATGGAAGGAAAAGGATACGATGAGCGAGCGGCACTCGAATCCTACCTTTGCCACTTTTTTGAATCGAAACCCCGGATTTCTATCTCCACGGCGTCCATTCCCTGCCGGAACGATGAAGGACAATCATCGGGAAAGATGGGCGATATTCCGATGGGAAAGGTTAGTTTGATCAAAATGTATAAAAATTTGAAAAATATCAAAAAATCCCAAGAACATATGAATTACCCTAATACCTCTGAGTAGCTAGCACAACATACTTATTATTTACTTCGTCCTTATTGTTGCGTCGGATCTGAAAATCGTCTGAAAATGTGTGATGGGTGTATGATTTATAATACGTGCACATATATTACGTTATTTGTCGATTGTGTTTTTTGTTGGAGTACCTGTTACTACTGCCGTTTAAAAACCGTTACAGTTACTGTTTTGTCCCGTGGAAATCTCACCTAATCGTGACTTGCTTGAATGCCTTACGTGCTTACGTGCTTCTTCTGAGGCAACACGGAAGGTTCGTTTTATCGCTTGTTAACGGTAGTGTCGATGTGATGGAAAGAATAAAATCTATATGTGGCCCCGATAAGCTTCGGTGTACAGGCGCCCCACCTATGATAGGCGTATATTAATAAAAGTTCAAGAATTAGAGATTCCTTAGTGCCACAACATTATGTCGTTTGGCATGTACATATGCGAAGACAATGCGAAGCAATGGCCAGCTCAGGTCTCGCCAAGAATGGAGCGCCTGATGAGAATCTCGCGATCTAGTCGACATTAAATCTGCGAGCGCTTCTGCTTTTAGTAGACCTCCTCTCTTCCGAAGCAATCACGGAGGGGTACGAGCAGCTTGCGGAAAGAGAAATGATATGTGTAGGAAGGAAGATTGAATCTGATAGGTTACGTGTCGCGTTTGGTAGTGGTTGTGCCGTAGTGGCTTGGGCTTCTGCTAAAACGTCTCCTGAATATCTTGAGAACCAGAAGAACTAATCAAAAGCAATACGGCTCGCGATCTAAATTTTCAACATCTCTGCTTCTTTATTCTCGTCTTCTTCTAGGTTTAGTTTGAAAGACATGCCAGTCTATCTTAATGGTAATAAATGGCCCACAAAAAAAGGTAAATATTTTGCTTATTCAGTATAGCCAATAGAAGGGAAAACAATTACCCAAGAAAATGGTTTTTAACAGAATTTCAAACAACAGCAGTTACAGTCAACCAAATCATTTTGCAGATTCAAAATGTGTGAAAAGGTAGGAGATGTATCTGAAAGAAGAAACAACTGTCTCACTCTGATTACTGCTTGCATTTTACTACGAAAACATGCAGAAGTTCTGGCGGTAACTAGACCTTCAGAAGTGTTCACCAAACTAGGGAGATAAAAGAACGACTCCATGAGTTTAGAATAAGCTGTATATTAGTACTGTGCCAAACACGAGGTTGTTGGTCCACCTGCAATCTCGTGTTTGGCACAGTACTAATAGTATACAGCTAAAACTTACCATGCCGAGGTTCCAAGAAGAAAGAAGCTAGAGATCACTTAGAATAGGCGACTCCCACATAACATTGAAGCAATACTCCATTAAGGCTCCCTCGGAACCGTTTGAAAATCGTTTGGAGTATTCAAGCACAGTAGTTCACTTTGCTTAAGGTTTTGTTCCCTTTGCTATATCTAAACGAAGGCGTCACTAGTGGTAAGAACTATAAAGGATCAGGATGTAAAGGAGAGTGTTAATAAAGTCATTTGTGGCATGCGCCACGAATTCTACTTCTGCGGAAGAACGTGAAAGCAGTTTAGATGCATATTTAGCTTAAACAGTACTTGCGGTGGCCATCCAGTCCGTAGTCCGAAAGTCAGTAATTAATCATTCCCAGGACAGGTTTGTACCAATCCCACAACATCGGAGTGATGGGAGGCTTGCTTGGCTTTGGTGGAAACCTTTATTCTTCGATCACGCATGTGCCAGCGATTCTTTCGGCTGCTCTACCACGCCTAGAATCAATTTAAAGGATTCCATGATATACCATAGGCCTATATTCACTTTCCGTTTAGTCCACTGATTAGTATGTAACTTGTCTTAAGTTCTATACCTCCTCTAGAATGAGATGCACCCACTCGTTCATGGCGCGTGCTGTTTAGTGTTTTTGCACAACCTTGATGTTCTTGATTGTGCACAACGTTTCATAGAAGTAACCTTTGCATACGAGGACGACATGGAACGCTGGCCGGCTGGCTTTTTCGAAACAAAGCTAGAGAGGTTCTACGCTGACGGCATCGGAAGTCTGCCTAAAAAGTGAATAAACTAAAAAATGTGGTGTCTTGTAAATGGCGAGAACTTCTGCATCAACCTTATACTTTGATTGCAGGCTAACTGCCGTCACAAGTATGTATGGCAAATTTGGAAAAGAGATGCCCTTTCCGTAAATTTCAACGCACTTTCAGCTTTCTCTCGGCTATTGTCATGCGGAAGATGCTCTCCAAACTATGCTATTATGCCTGATACTTAGGTTAATTGCATTTCAATTAGTTGATCAATTCACTGTCTTGCTGTGAAGGCTGACGTCTTCTCTCAAATTCTCAAGCAGCGGTGAAAGTCTAGCAGCCTACGGAAACGAAAAGATATGCAAGGTCGATTTCTTCTGGTAACTTTCCTTGCCGAATTCTCTAGTGGCTGTGCCGCAAAGGCATAGGTTTCTGCTAAATCGTCTCCTGAATATCTCGAAAGGAGCGGAGATATTCTCAAGAGATACAGCTCACTCGGTGCCATCTAATTTTTCAATATTTCTTCTGCATTGTTCTCAATCTCTTATAATTGGGAGTTGTATGACGTTCCAGGCTACATGAGTGCAATAAATGGCACACAAAAAATGAAAATACTTACCATTACCGTCATTGAAAAACACAAAAAATTACAAAAAAACAAATAAACAAAAACGACAGTTGAAAACCAATTGCGTTAAAGGTCGGTAATTCAACAATCATGCAGTGTTGTGGCTCCAGTACAATTTCGCTAGTCTGGCTAAAATTTTCCGTTTTTCTCCAATTTATTGAATACCTTTCCCCTATATGTACTATCCTTGTCTACTTAATTATCGTTAGCGTTCTGAGTGTTCGAAGCTGGACCTCTTTGGTGTCGCCACTGTTTTGTCATTCATCTTGCCCTGCATTCTGTACCTTATTGTCCACACTACGTGATGTCATCTTCTGTAATCATGCAGTTCTATAACTTCAACCAAATTTCACTAAGGGTTCAGTTGATTCCTCCCCCTCCCCTTTAGTAAATACAGTGCAATAGCACTGGACACACACATTTTCGGGCAACTGACCTCGACACTGACTGGCCTGCAGCATCATTCAAAATAAAGAGCAACTACCGCCAGATGGGTAGGACTGCTCTGTCAACCTTTTCCGTCCTGCTCACCAGGCCTCCAACCATAACACTGTTCCGCATTACCAACTGTTTTAGGCCGTTCAGCATTGCCATTGCCAAATCGTGCACTATTGTCATCTTCCACAGTACATGAATCCGAGGTCGAAGGCCGCTAATCATCCCACAAGCAGACGAGTCGTAGCTATGTTCCTCTTTGGGCTGCCCGCCTAGAATATTGAACGTCGACGTCCTTCAGGTCTGATTGTTCAGCTCTAGTTCCTTTCCTCAATCGAAAAAAAACTTATCCACGGTGATTGGAACAAAGATACGTGGAATTGTGGCAGGCAAAGCGGATATCACTTGTGCGCAACCTCGTGTTGAATTACATGCTGCTCGAAAATAAACTCCAGTCTGTCAAGAGGGGAAAACTCTTTCCACCAAATGATGAGAAAACGTGAATAATAGGAACACAAAACGCACACGCCCACACTGAAAGCGCCCTGTTTCTTCCATTATGGCATAAGTGGAGCAGTTAGTGCGGTCAGCTGTTCAGTTCTCACGAGGTTCGGGATTGTCATTAGTCGTGATCGCTCACTAGCCGAGAACGGGAGCCCGAGCGCTAACCACGTATGACGCCGGCACTTCATCCGTATATGTGGGAAAGCCTGGGAACTGTGTTATGGTGTCCAAGTTGAGAACACTTCCTCAACGCTGCCCTATGTTGCTGGAGATGGAGCCTTGACGTCGACAGAGGGAGCTCAAAAGTGCGTGCTGAAGCCGTGCCAATCCACGATAATAGCACGTTGTTGACTTCGAGTTCCTCAGTCGGTACCTGACCCTCACGTGTACGTTGAGTTCAATGGTGTACGACCATCTGGTTGTTTTCGGTCGTAGAAAACGCCTGCATTCACGAATAACAATAGTACTAGCCTGCAAGGAAAAAACCCTTAAAGAAAAACAACGTCTTCATCCGACGACGTGGCTAAGTCATGGCTGCTACATATTGCATTCTGCTCGGTTTCTTCGTCTATGAGGCTGCAATTTTTGCACATATCGATCTCCTGAATTAGCATAATGGTTGATTGACGATCGATGTGGGCCATATTGAGTGATGGCGAACACACTGCCGCGATTAATCATGTATTCGAATTTTGATGCCCTATGAATGCGGCATCTACCCATCTTTTTTGCAGTGCTCGTAAAATTATCTCCTCAGCTTCATGTTATCCTCGAGACCGTTCACCAAACGCGAGAGACATGGCTGGACTAGTCTACGGAAACCACATGTCGGAATTAGAGCGACAGCTTTTCGATGGTGTTGTCTAGTTCCGCAAAAGTGTTCTGCTGTTCTCACACATCCCCTTCAGTTTGCTATTTATACCACTATGGATGCTCTGGTTAGAGGTGGTGGCCACTCACCGTTCATCCCCGTTCTCGAATACCCTTCAGTTTTCCATCCGATTTCTCAGTAAGAAGAAGCCAATGTTGCACAGCAGCTGTCGACTCCAACTGAGATTGTGTTCCAAATACACCATTTAAACGTCGAATTGGACACATTTTGAATCAAATTTGACACCCCACTCAAATCGAATTGGACACTCTTACAAGGTAGCCTCAAACCTTTGCAATCAAAACTAACTCGCATTGCAATGAGCTTCTTCTATATTACACTAGAGACCCTTCAAAAGTGGTGGAATAATTTTTTGTTCAGGAAGAACTTAAGCATGATTTCTTTAAGGTTTAATCTACCCAATAAGTGAAAACATTTAAAATTTTATATTTTTCAAGGAAAATTAATGATTTGAGGCTTGTTTTAAAAAGCAGGTAGGCAGTCATGTGTTACTGCCAAAAAGAGACTGCGCCATACCCTCGTCCAAGACGTCGCGATTTTTATTCGATTGATAGTCAAATTTCAATTTGCTTGGAGTTTCACGCCTGTAAACAATACAACAAAAACAATAGTAAAGAATACATATATTCTCACTTTGATGCTTCGTGTAAGCAGCATTTGCACTATAATTCAAATAAAAGTCATGACAAGCATTTCAGTTGTATGGATTAATCTGGTCTTTTTATGCGCTAAATGATCGCTATTTTGTCGCTCTTTAAGAGAAAACTTATTACTTTCATTTTCCTCCTAAAAATAAAAGTTTTATTCAATTATTTAGTATTATTCATTAGGGGAGATGAATTAAAAATTTCAAGGGGAGTTATATTAAATTTTTCTTCAAGAGAAAATTATTCTAGTCGTCTTAATAAGACTGTAGTTTACCCTGCAAGAAGACCATTTCGATTTGGAAGAGCTCCTTGATCAAAAGTCCTAAAGTTAGTTTAGAAGAGTGTCCAACTTGATTTGAAGCGTGTCAAGCTTGAGCTGGATTGTGTCCAATTTGATTCGAAATGTATCCAATTCGAGGTGAAAATGGTATAATTAGTTTTCCTCACTCTTTCATGCATGTCAGCAAATGCAGAATGGGCTTCAGCATCAGATTTAGCGTGGTTTTCCTAATTAAAATAAGAGAAGTAAAGTCATCGCTCTTTCCATCCAAAAGGCGGTTGATAATGCAATCGGAGTAGGCGCGCACTGTCGCGTGTATCCCGAATCGAGATTCTTCGTTCGGCATCTGTCTTCGCGGGTTCTGTCTAGTCAAGCACTCCATCCTCTTGGAGTCGGCGAAATGGTAAGCGGCCCATTTCGGTGGGATGAACTACATACTGTCATGCCCATGATCTATCTACCTCGAGTCGTTGTGTAAGCCAAACACTCCGCCATGTTATGCCGTAAAAGTTTGTAGAATGTGTGGCCTATTCCAAAAAACGTTGTTTCCTTCTTTCTATGTTCTGTATTTTATCATTCATCTATTTGCAGAAATTTACAAAAAACGAATGTGGTACACGATTTTGATCCCAACCGCTTTTCATCGATTTTGTTCGCATTTTAATATGGTTCTAATTCAATTAATCCCTTCTAAGCAAATACCGGTACTTTCCGGCCTGAGGTCACATCACTCCAGAGCGATCACGCACGCCGTTCAATCGTTGTGGGGAGGCTCTTCCTTTCCTTCGCTAACGATAAGAAGAGCACGGAGAGGGCCAAGCGGAAGGACCCCGATATCGGTCGCCGGCGAGGGGCTAGTTCAATCTCCATTTTCCTTCATCACTGTGAGCTCTATTCTGAAAGTAAACGTATTTCTTCAATAAAGGTGATGGTGAACTATAGATAATTCATTTCTATTAAGAAACGGCTAGTTGGAGTTTTTACAAAAACGTGTTTGTTCTATTTATCGGTTTTTTTTTGCAACTTCCTCTGGGACCACTCTTTTTTGATAAACAAGAAGGGCATGTATAGCGCATTCGGCAGAAAATCAGAAAATGCTGTTTTCAATCCACTCCAAAATGGTCTTAGGTTCGGCTCACGCTTAGCCCACACCTTTCATGCCATGGAAACTTATGAATTAATACCACTCTTCTACTAGACGGAGTAATCACTGACTTATGTCTCCCCTAGCTGTTTCCATAAGTGTTGCAATAAATCATATCCATTCAATTTCGAATAACGAAGCTCTAGTTCGCCATAGGCACAACTTTTGTCCTCGCTGTCCTTCACTCCTATTTAAGAGGCTATTCTTATTAAAGATGTAGAGCGACATCAGAGCGTACTTAACTCTCACACTCCCCATGTTTTCCTCGCGAATTCTGCTTTCCTCAACTTTGAGAACCAGAGCCTTAAAGTTTTCAGTAAGATTTTGCAGAGATCTTTCCACCTGAAGCTATTTTGATGTAAATGCCTCCGATATTGTTCGCTGCCCAGAAGCGCTGTGAGCTCTGTCTGAAAAGTACCACATTTGTTTAATAAACGTGAAGATAAACTATGGAGAAATCCATTTCTCTCCCTCCCATTTCTGAGCATTGTGGAGCTACAAAGGGTAGTGAAATTCATTCGGGTATGGTGCAGAAGTTCGAGCGTGCGTACAGACCGGTGCGCTATTCTACAGTGCGTAATGAAAGAAATTAAATGTTACGCAACGTATATTTTCACAAAGCACATTTTCAGTGTTATAGAACGTTCGTTGCATTCTCATATGGGAGTGTGCCCTTCTAGATGACACCTCCTATTTCTTTATTTCACATGTAAATCTACGAATTCGTAGCGAATTTCCCATTCGGGGCATGTCAGCGTTTCAGTAGGCAGAATCTTAAGCATAATTGGGAAAATTGGACTCCGCAGAAACTCGGCATTAGATCAGTTTCTAAAATGGTGTTATTGTCGCTATAACAATAATGACAACAGCAGTGATAGCGCCAATAAAATCGTTTTAGAAATTGTTGCGATGGGCGTTCATGGGCGTTGGAAGCGTGGAGCGCAGTCGGAGGAGGTGCCGGCTGTTGCGTGCACCCCATTCCAGGTTCCCGGTTCGGGTTTCCAGCCCAAGCCAATCAAGCCTTCCATCCTTGCAGAGTCATAAGTTTGTAGCTTTAGCAGGGTTTTACCATTTATAATAGTTGGATATTTCCTATAGAGGCGTGCTACTTTCCAATTGCCTTAAAATTTCCATTTTAAAAATTGTACATGCATCTGATTTTCTTTCCATTTTTTCCGTTTTGCCTCCATTTTGTGAACTTCACACAGCACAAGCAAAGAAATACAAAGGTGTTGTAGGCTTTTCAGCGCTTGAAATTGAATAGTAAATAAAAAGAAGACCAAATATGTATGTTGTGGCTAGTCAGGATTTCCATGTGCGAATCGACAACTCTGCATAGACGAACAAAAGCATAAATATCGGAAGGTGAAAATGTGTTCGTTCCACAACAGCGTCTACAGAAATTGTTTACGGAGGATCAGGGTAAAAGTAATGTACGAAAAATGCGTAAACGTTTTTGTGGGCGCCTGCGTCCTACCTATAGGTGTGTAGATACCAGGGGAAAATTACAAGGCGATTTTCTCATCACTCCGGGCCAGGTGAAGAGCAAAGATGCACCAAGCACACCAATATCATTTCTCCGTGTTTTGATGGCAAATTAACGTTTTGGTGTACACCAGTGCGATCATGTCAGCAAACAGAGGCACAAAATAGTTGAAAGTAGATTTAAACAGTCCATATCTACAACTTCTGAAATGATACATCAGGCTTGGGTGGAAACAACAAAAACGCGTGAAATACAGCTAGACGTACTCGTCGACGTTTCCTCCTTACTCAGAGGTCCCTTAAAAAATACGGGGTTTTTCCCCACATCTTTGTTCAAAGTAAGGGCAAAAATAGTGCACCCCCACCACAACCATTTGGTTTTGTTGTGTTTTGGTGCCAAAGTGATGCTCTCTCATGCTTTCTGTCTGTGAACGCATACATGCGTATCAGCAGACAGGGTCATAGAGAATTCAGGAGGTCTAGATTTTTACGTTTGTACCGAATTGCACCCACCACGGGTGGAGAGAATAAAAAATGCACGAAAAGTGCCCGAACCTTTTCTTTAGGTATACGCCCACTGAGAGCTTCCTCGGAAGAGGTTTCTTTTTCTAATTTGCACCTAGGGGTATTGGCAAAAAAATGCACCAGATCGTCGTATTGATTTTTCGTTTGGACGCGTCGCGTTTTGGCGGTGAAATGGCGTTTTCAGCGCGACCCCTCGCGCGCCGTCCGTGGTGCAGTCGGTTGGCGGCCGCCGTCGTTGCACCATCGCTGCGTCCCTGGCCGCCGCGCTGACCGCTCTCGCTCGTCTGACGCCGCGCGGAGCCGTTCCGTGCCAGCCACTGCGCTTGTTTACGCGTTGATACCCCGATTGATTTTTCGGCTGGTCACTCAAAAGAAGAGATAGCGCCCGTTGGTGCCAGGCGCCGTTGCGCGCGACGCGAAACGTGCGCGTATGTTTTCACCATGGCGCAAAACGCGTTGCACCAAACACTGCGCGCCCGAAACCAGCACCTACGAGGTGACGGAGAATCCGGGGAAGCGCAGAACTTCGTGGACGGCCTTAGGTTCTTCAGCTGCAAAGGTGTAGTAAGAAAAAACCGAGGAATACTTAGTTTTTTTCTGCAAAAAGGCATCTTCAAACATGTGTACCAAAAATTTTCAGCGGGCTACAATATGTATTGGGGACATTGCAGTTACTTGGCGTCTTTCATAGCTCTTTTCCAACAGGAGTTCATTACACAAGCAAAGTCCTAGTGTGGGGTGGGTAAACGCTAGGATATCAAAAGATTTTATTCTACCTTAGGTTTTTATACACAGCTAAGAGAGAGAAAACCCCTACTACCTGTAAAAATCAGATAGCATTTAATTGCCATCTGTAAAATGCTATGTACAAAATCCTGCTCTAAAAAATCTGAGCAGCTTTTGTTTGAAATCGCACCAATGGAACTTTCCAAATAAAAGATCCATACTTATTTATTTAACTGCGTCTGAGGGACGCGCACTACATGTGAGAACAATCAAAAGAAATAGACAACGCAGCTGAGAAAAAGAAGAAAAAATGAAAAATCAGGTAACAAACTAAGAATGAAACGGCAGACATTAAAGCAGGACTTTCAGAAGCTATCCATCTGGGATAAGAGAGCCTATGCAACGATGGCATGCTCCAAAAGTAAGGAGAGCAAGTTAGATGCTAGAACGAAATCCTCTCAGGTAGCCTAGGAATGCAGTCCTAACAGTGCAATCTTGAAATCGAGACGCACGGGTGGAGGGAAGGTGCAGCACAATCTTGGTGGAGTCCTTTTGTTGTACCAGAGGCATATGCTTAAAAGCTCGAATTAAAATTAAGCTTCTTGAGCAAAAATGTGACCAAAATTTTGTGAGTGCTTTCTGCGGTTATTGTACCAATCCAGTTTTCAATATATTAGGGTGTCCAGAAAGTATCTGCAGAAATACGACAATTTTTTCAAAATAACACAATTTTTATCAACATTTTCTTAATGAACCAAATAATTTTCATCAACATCGACTACTCTTCGCCAACGTCACACAAGACTTCGCATTCCTCTAGCGTGGAAATCCGGCGACTTGGAGGCGAAAAAAGCTGGGAGATCATTTTCGAGGTGGTCACGATCTTCATAACGCTTCCTTTCCAGATGATGCTGAAGTGATCGAAAAAGGTGGCAGTCACTTGGGGCCAGATCTGAGCTGCACGGTGGATGCGGCAGAACTTCCCATCCGAGTTCCAGAATTTTCTGAGGAGTCGTCTTCGCGATGTGTGGGCTCGCGTTATCATGCAGCAAGCGAACTTTGTCGAGTTTGGGCTGTTCCTTGCGCATCTTGTCGGCCAATCTCTGCAGTTGGGTAGCGTAGACCTCGGCAGTGGCAGTCGTGCTGTCAGGCAGCAGCTCGAAATGGTAGATCTCATAAACTCCCCACCAGACGCTCAGCATGACTTTCCTCGCACGAATTTCACCTTTTACGAAAGATTTCGGCACTTCATCGCGTTGGCACCACGCACGTTTACGAGCGTGGTTGACGAAGAGGACCCATATTTCGTCTCCTGCGATGATGTCCAGCCAGTTGAAGGTGCGAGTTCGGGAGAACAGCTGAGTGCACATATCCAGACGTCTTCGCCGGTTGTCCTCAGCCAGTTCGTGTGGGAGCCACTGACCGAGCTTCGGGAACAGCCAAGAGCAACAACAAAATAACGCACACCTTCATATGGATGCTGATCCGCCGGTTTCCTCAGTTCATCCAAAGATATCGTTGTCGTAGTTGTCGGTCGACCAGAGCGAGGCTCATCTTCGAGACATCTATTCCCACTTCTGAAGCGTTTGAACCAGCTATACACAGACCGTACAGGAGTTTCAGAGCCGAATACACGACACAAGTTTCCGTAGGCTTCTGCAGCGGAGTGCCCAGATTCAAACTCGTACGGGAGTAGGTGTCTAATATGGGTAGGCAGTTCGGCCATCGTACAGTGAAATAGGCAAGGAAGACGGAGCTGGATATGTTATGCAGATACAGCAGGATAGTATCTTTATATAGCACTTCTGTTAAAATCTTCAGAACTTTCTAGAAAAAATCTGAAACGTTACGAAGTTTTCTGCAGATACCTCCTGGACACCCTAGTGTTTTGCATTTCATTACTAAACCTTACTCAAGGATGAGATGTCGTATTTCTGCATCCCAGGACAGTTCGGGAAACAAGGTATGATGAAATTTCCCTGAGGGCCTGAATGCAATAGCACTGAAATTGTATTTAACCGATTCCCTAATATCAAGATCATGGTCCGAAAATGCGTGTAAAAATTGAATTGATTCTGCAAAATTTATTCTACGTCTGGAAATCTACTTTTAAAAAACCTAAAATCTACTTCCACTTGCGCCAGAGCAACTTTCAAAAAACTATCATGCATGTCGCAATATCCAAGTTCACCTTTAGTTCTTGGGTGTTTTGACAAACACTGTTGATATTGTATAAGAGAAAGAGGGTAGCAATTTCAATTGACTTGCACCTGAGTCATTTTCTAAAACCTTGTAAGCTTCAGTAAAATATCGGATGGTGAATTCGCATTGAATGCTTAAACGCCGTAGGCTTTCAAATTATGCCCCTGTGAATATGAGGATCGGAAGTGAATTTTACTTAATTTATGCTGAAAACACAAAATTTGCAGCTCTCCAATACTGAGACACTTCGTTAGTCACGGAAAGTAGAGCTCTTGCAGATTTGCACTACGACGACCACGTTACATAGACATGTAGTTCTTATGTTATCTGGAAAAATCTCAGTAATCTTGGTGTAGCATTTAATTTTAGCGCTTGGGAAGGTGTGTTGTTTTCAGTTCTACTCTAATTTTATACTTGGGCTTGTACGACGGAGACCTACGTACTGTGCGCAAAAAATACTAAGGTGCGAAATCGTAGAAAATCGAGCTTAGCGGTTACGCTGTGTCTTCTTTTTCATGTAGTGATGTCTCGATCTAATATATTTGCATACCTTTGTAGAACCACTCTAGCATAAATATAAAAACGCAACAATGAACACAGGCATAACATACCCTGAGCACATGGGGCAAAAAGTCCAGATGGGTTCTTCCGATACAATCAAACGACCGAGAGTAAGTGGTTAAAAAATACTGGTCTTCCCCTTGTTTTGGTAGATTTCCTCCATATTCGCCTCATTGTTCCACATACATACATAGTTCTAGCTCCACTTTCGGAGAGAAGTAGAAGTGCGTAGCCACTTGCATGGCCGTTATAGAATCTGGGCAGTGTCCTCTAGCGCTAGAGAACATACTTTGCTACATAGCAATGTACCAGCAAAGAAAATGTGTTCATTCGCGTCATCTACAGTGAGAAACGACAGCCGCACTGTGTACACGAATCGGTCGATTTTTTGCCACTGTTCAGACAAAAGAACAGAATCCAAAGAGAACGAGCACGTCATCTGACTGATCGCTTAGGAAAAGGTGAACATATCGCCGCCCATTTGAGAGAACTCAGGATTTCCGAGCATCTCTGAACGAAGTTCTGCAATTCGGCGCTCGAATGCTGTTCAGGAGACGGTTTCATAAAAGCGAACTCGCCCAAAAAGGTTCAACTAAGCCTTTTCTTTTAAATGACAGTTGCTGTATAGATCCTTCCACCATATATATTTGCCAAAACCTCCAAGGCGTTCTTCCGGATTTGCCTTAGCGAACATTTTCGAACAGAGGCCGAGCTGGGGTTCTGAGGAGTCGCCGGGATTCCTATTGTATTTTGGTCAGACCTGTATAGATGAATAGTGGATCCGCAGCGAAACTACCTGCAAGATTCGCGTTCACTACATAGAAGATAAAATTTGGAAGGCATTTTTCAAAAAATTCAGTACCAAAAAAATGTTTCTGAACTGCAAACTCCGCCGACCACGTCCACCATATCCTTGAGATGAGGTGAAACTCCCAGATAATATGATGATACCAACAATTTCACTTTGATGTCGTAGTCGACCGGGCACCACGACCTTCGGTGTCGGACGGCCAGCCGACGGCGTCATTGACAACGAACGGTTTCGCAGTTTCGAGGCGCAGCGCTCCACGCTGCAGCCACCACCGCCTACCTCGTCCGTCGTCGTCGTCGGCTCTCCGTCAGACAAACCATTCAAAAACGGGCGCCATTTTTTCTCGTCTGAAACGCAACCTTGGCGCTGACATGTAGCCCGTGTTTCCGTCGCGGCCCTCATTTTTTCCACCTCTTTCATTGTCCGGTCAGCGCCGACCGCTTCGAACACTATCACTCCTTTTCGCGTTTCGCTGACGGCCAATGCGAAGGTGTACGTCCCCTGCAGGCCTTCTAAGAAATTGCTCGACTATGGACAATGCCTTCACCTGAGGCACTACTCTAGAGGGAAGACCCATGTCCATGTGCTTAAGGTCGGCACTGGTTTGGAGGAAATAGTTCTATGGACTCGGCAGTTCTGAAAGTTTCATCTACGTTTTCTTTTCCCCTCCCCCTTTCAGTTATCCAATGTCATGTTATCCATTTGTCACGTTATTCAATCTCAAAATCGTAACGGAAACAAATTTCTACACTGGTTTGAATTCAGCTAATTTAGAAACTGATAGTATGATGTTCTGTGTGACAGTTGTCCCTTGGTTATATTAATAAAAGAAGATATTTGAACTAAATTATTTTAACAGGGACAGGATTTATCCTATTCGGGAGGCTCATGTGACATTTTGCTTCATGGTCTCCTCAATTGCGTTTTCCTCAAATCTTTAGCTGTTTTCACATGTTATGTTCTCGTGATGTTCTCTATCGAATTCACGTAAGGTTGCATGAAAAGACTTTTGAAAATGCCATGATACCCTTCCTGACTGGGACAGACCCGACCCGCCTCGGCCTGCATCTCCATATTAAAGAGAACTAATAAGAAAAGGACTTTCCAAAGGTTCTTCTCAGTTCTTGTTTCCTTATATGATTTCCGGAGTCCGTTCCTTTCACAATTTATTCGGTGAAACTGATTCGCCGTCCCTGCACGCCGTTTATTTTCGTCTGAACACCACCGCGAGCCTTACTTTGCAGAAATTCTTTGAAGCCTAGAGTTTAAAGACAAGGAAATTCTCGGAAATTTCAGTGTGGAGTGAGCATAAGCATATGCTGTAGAATTCATCTACAAGTAAATGAGTCCTTGTACTAATGACTGTGGTTCCGCTTAATTCTAAGTTCATTGCACCGGCACTACTAATACGTATTACTTTAAAATTCGTATTAGCATCAGTAAGCCAGCACTGGAGGCCAGTGGGGCGTCACACCTCGGCTTAGGAGACACTCTACAGATTATTCTGCTCCTCCATAGTACCAGGACTGAATCAGTACCTTACCATAGAAACCGTGTGTATTGTTGCTATACTTGCGCTTACGCTTTGCACAGTGTCCTGACTAATGCCCGATATTGTAGCGGATGAAAGCCAGCGGAGCACTGTATGAGCAAGCACCAGCTTTCCTCAGTATTCGGCAGGAGTTCCACCTTTATGTTTCTTATGTGGTCCTTATACATCTATAGCAACTGGCCGCAGTGACGTCGCCGTCAACATTAGCGTTTCTCACTTAGAAAAATTAACTAGTAATGGACTTGCAGCGGTAGACTTCTTCAGCACCTTCTCGCCGTAACACGCATCGCTTTTTAATGTTTCTTTTTCTGGATTTGACTAAACCACATCAGCTATCCAAATTCAAAACTCTCCTTGCTCAGTTTCTTTAAGCCTCAATTGGCTGGTACCGAGGATCTAAGCTGTTACAACGATGTTTTGTTGCGATCAAAACTTCTAGCGCCAGGCGGGATTCAAACCCTCATCTCCCTCTGACCGGGGGGGGGGGAATGCTCTACACCATTACACCACCGGCGCTCTTTGATCGAACGCAACATCCACACCTCACGGGACCCATCAGCACTCACCCGTATATCGGGATGAGCTGGTCGCTGATATCAGCATGGAACCACTTAAGCTGCAGGTCTTGATAGAAATGAAATGATTCTCCCTGCTCACCTCGATGCGCTTTTCTTGTTGAACCTCTACCATCCATTTGTGCACCATCCAAGTCGACATCCCACCGTCGCTACATTTCAGGGCAGCAAACCGCACTGAATCAACCTCTTTTTCCTAACTGAATCAACACCTCTAGAACTGTCCTCGTCTCTAGCACCTTGCATTACTCATTCAGCCATTCCCTTGTACTGAATTACCGCTTTTGTCTCATCATTGTCGAATCACGTCTGCTGCACAAACCCCGCCGGCTTGTAATGGTTTTTTGCAGTCATGGTGACAATGGTGTAGACGGTACACGTTTCCTGCATCTTCTAGCTCTCGTTTAGAGGTATCGGCTCCACTACTGAACACCTTTACTCTTATCGCTTGAGAAAGCGTTAAACGCAATTGAACGGCACTGATCTCATCTATGGGTTTCTCTGGGAAGTGCCCTCTCCCTTGATAGTCTTTGCAGATGGCCGCTTGCGAGGTGTTGCTGTAGTGGAGATTATTTGAGAAAAACAGCGTAATTTTCTGGATTTTCGTGTTGGCCTTCTTACTGTGGAGGTGGGTGACACAATCGGCAGCAGGCCGAGGTTTTTGTGTGGCTCCGTGGATCGCTCCTCTGCATGTTCGTTATGTGCCCAGGCTACCCAAGCCTCCCATCCCTTCCTTCAGGATAGCTCTCTGGCGCTAGACTTATGTGGGGAACGGCAAAGCCTTGAATTCTTCATCGGCTGGCCATCGCATGTCATTTGATAGTCCAAATATGCTTCCAACCTGACTGCACGATGGCCATAGAGCCAGAATCCGTAACACATCCCAAATAGACTAAAGCCGCCCTTTGTCACTCTTGTTCATACCAAGCACTATCATCGAGTCGATAAACAGCATCACTCACCTCTAAGCCAAGTGCATCTCAGTCATCTTCAGCCACTTATATCAGTTCCACCCCTGTACCACCTTTTACGAACAGAACACCTCAGCCGCCATGTGCACCACCACTCGTAGTTTTCCGTGGATAGCTGTCCTGTGTATGTAGCAACCTAAGGCGCAGCGATTTGCAGTAACCGAGATATGTGCTAAATTTGAAGGTTGTGCAAATTTTGTGGTGGAAATACCTGTGGAGAAGTTCCGGGTGAAGAATTAGAGCGCTGGTTTCCATCGTAAAAGATAACTAGGAGAGCAGATCCTACGAGGCTTGCAAGACCCACCTTGGGAACAATGCTTCTACTCATGGTGCAAAATCTGAACCGTATTCTTGAGGTGCGAAGGCGGGTGAATCCTTCTTACTTCCATCTGGCAATCAAGAACAATCTTGATGTTTCTGTAGCAGATTCATCTGTCCTCCTGTTGATTGTCCATTTGGTCGAGTGTCACGAGCAAAGTCTCCTACCACTACGTCGAGTGCCAAAATGGCTCAATGAGCCCTGCCCTTCGAGGGACGTGAAGAGCCCGATTTTTCGGGCATAAAAAATAGTGCGCACAATCTTGTTCGTCTTCCTCGCTACTTCTTCTCGCTCACAATAGCTCTTAGTCTATTGACTTCGTATTGGCACTTCTGTATTACAAAACGTGCATCTGATCTCGAAGTTTAGCTGTTGCGATTAACGCAGATTATTGGATAAAAATACAGTTGTATCAGAAGGAACTATCTGAATCAGCCCGAAGTGTACTGACCCCTAATTCGACAAAAAAAAATCTTGCCGCCGTCCCTCCTTATCGTCCTTAAGCAGCTTCACTACAAGGCTGGCGATAGTGTCACGCTAGAAATGTATCGTTAGATGGGTTAGGGATACAAAACGGCTTCTTAGGTAGCTGATCTCGATGAATCTCGTGATTTAGCGAAGTCGACTTGCTCACTAGTGTGTTGAACTCGGATCCAAAATGTTTAACATCCTGGAGGAACCGAACTCGTCGGAAAGTTAGTCATCAAAGCTTCCAAAAGATCTCTGGTTTGTTATTATTCTGCATTCGCTAAGCAAGCGGACGAAAGCAGATTCTATCACGATGATCAAGATTATCACCGACAAACACTATAAGTCGAACACCTTGCTTGGGTGAATTGTTCACGGAAATTTTGGGGTGTGCAGATAACATTCCTAGAAGTATGGACTAATTGTAAGATCCTGAATGCAATTGGAAAAATAGTTGCATTTTTGGTATGTATGACAACACCATAAGAATATTTGCAACGCCATTCATCGGCTATTGCATATCAAACGTCATGAATGTGACTGTACGTTCTATGGCGTGTTGCTGGTGACGTGCTGAAGCATAGCCTTTTTCATTCTGTAATTGTGTATTCACCTGTGACCTGTGCCTTCTACGCCTTAAACAAAAAGCTACTTAAAGCACTCGGAGCATCCAGTCTTCTTCTTTGCTACCTCGGGTGCTCTTTCCTTGTGCATCTCTTACCGACCGCGAGCACCGTCATCCCCTTCACTTGCATCCAGCACCTTCTGACCGCGTAGGGCGCAGCAGGTGCACCATAGCCGAGCCGGGCCTCGCCAGTCGGCTGCACCGAGCGGTCATTTTCGTGGTGGGTGGTCGTGGTGGCGCTGGCGGCGCCGGCGATGGCGATGGTGCCGGGGAGTGGATGGTGGCGGCTGGCTGCAGGTGTTGTTGGTGCAGTCGGGACCACCAACGAGGGGGTCGGTCCGTCGGCCGCGGACCATCGCCGTCCGGCGGCGGCCGCCGGCGTCCCCGTTCGTGTGCTGTGTTGTGTTGTTGCGCTCGCGCCGTGCCACCCGCAAAACATTCATTTGCATATAGGCGTTGGCGCGGCTGGCGCGTTCATTAGGGCGCGCGCACCCACCCTCGCCCTCGGAAACTCCACTCGCACTTTGTTGAGTGGACACACGTTCGTCGTTCCTTCTTCTTCCTCCGCACCGTTCCGAAGTCGTGTTTCGGACGGTGTCCACCCGCTGTGTCACCACTCGCCTCACTACGGTATCTCACCATTACGTGGATTTCGCTATCGCTGTCATGTCCATCTTGCTGCGCACTATTCTGCAGCCTCGTTCTGATTATTCTGTACAAAACCTCCATCATAAATCACAACGTGTATCAGCACATTGCATTCGTCGGAGTTCGTCTGTACTTCACTATGAAGGGAACGGCCTTCTGCGTTAACTAGAAGCCCCACTACTCTGTCATAAGGGTTCCAACCTCAAGGGTTACCTAGCGCTACCGCTACCACTAGGCACTTGTCATGTGGTTTGCGTATGTAGAATATGTCAGAAGAATCTTCTTCTAGTCTTCTCTCAATCATATGGAGGATGATAAGCTTAGGCAATACCTTCGGAGTGTTCTCATCGGCTCAGAAGCTGATTGGAGTTGGTTTAGCTTAACAGCACAGAGGCTATGCCAAAGCAGAGATAATCGTGCCACAAACACATGAGTGTGCTTTTTATGTGTTTAAATCGCTCCCGATTCTTTGCTCCATTAACACTCGACTAGCTGTGGTTGTTTGGCCGAGTCGAATAATCTTGAGGCAGAATCCGGCTTTACGGCAATTTTTCTGCTGCTTAGTCCCCTGAAGTGTTGCCCCCTGTCGACCATTTTCTTTTCGTTTTGTGCTTCTGCACTGACTGATATCGTCGGCCACCTCTAATCAGATGCACTCGGCAAAAACTCGCTGGCGACTCGTCATCGTTGCTGCCTTATCACTCCAAAAAATGGTATCAGTCTATCAGTATAATTTGTCGACCTTTCGCTTGAAACAAAAAAGAACTCGCGATCTCCTGACCACCTTCCGAACACGTATGCCCGACTGCTCCGACTTCGTGGACTTCGTCTATCGGTCTCCCATTCTTGGTGTCGTTGTTTCTGGCCCAGATCTCTGTGTCGGTGCTGTGCTGTGTGTGTCTCATGCAGTAAACCTCTATTCTCATAATTTTATCGGCGTTTTGTGTTTGCTGACCCTAAGTGACCGCCCTAAACATGGAACAGATATCAGGCTGACCAGCGCGAGACAGCGTGTCGGCGGCGGGCGGCGCCGACGGCACGCGCGACGGTCACACGTGAAAAACAATCTTCAGCCGCGGCGCGCTCCCTGCGCGAACGCGCTCGCCGACCGCGTCTCCGGCCGTGCACGCTCGCTAGGCGCTCACTACTCGCGGCGCGACCATGTCTGCGTCGGCGGAGATGTTTGGTTTCCTGTCGATTGTTTACTGGTTGCACTATGTTTCAATCAACAAAGGGGGATTTTTAGCGCGCGCGCGTCCTGCGTTGACCTTTCGGGGCACCGTATTATCCACGGCCTTCAAGTCAGCCGTATACGGTGCGCACGATTTTCCGAACATCTCCGGGAAACTGTGAGCGCTTTCCGATCAAGACCACTGTGCGAGGCGAACTGCCGATGCAGTCTCTTTTGACGCGATTTTGGGTCCAGAATTTAACGACACTGACCCGCGGAGGATTCGTTTTACTGCCGCATTCAAATGGCACCACGTTCGCCTCGTCCGCTCGCACACAAAGAGACATTTTTATCGAGGCCCTCGGAGAAAACCGACACGGAAAACCAGCTACGACAGATTGAAATTGAGGAGCGAGGGCGGTTGCGACGGAGAGCTGTAAGGGTGTGGAAGCACACAAGCATCAGTGCAGACCTTTTACAGGACTTCTGAAGGCGCTGGCGTGAGCCTAGGCGAAAGGAATGGACTGAATAATGCACACGCTCCTCTGCTGCACTTCATTGTTTTGCTGCGTTTCCCCTTGTACTCCGTTCCCACATCACTAATTGCCAAAGTAACTCATTTGAGTTACAACGTGCCGCCCTCTCAATATTGCACTTTCGCTCTACGCTGTGATTTTTTCTGCTCGAGCTCCAGGCCATTCTTCGGAATTTAATTAACTGGGCAGAACCACAAAACATAACATAACATTCGGGATCGCGGAAGTTTTGTCCGCACGACAAGCAAGCGAACTGATAGATGTCCTCACTCAATGCAAGATACACCGGCATAGGAGCAAAATTTTGGTATATTGGCGAATGTTTGACGACAAAGGTCGAGAGTAGTTCGCAATGGTGTTTTACTGTATGTACACCAAATCAAAATAAATAAGGGAAGCAGTGGATAATAGGCTGCCGTAGTAATCATTCCACTTTTTAGCGTTTCATTCTCGAAAACTGTTCCGCCTTATTTATGCTATTAGTTAGAGAGTATGTAGTACAACATCTGCACCCTCTGTGATCGCGAAACTCACTCGTTTGCAGCTGACAATTGAGAAGATAAGATGAAGCGGAATGCATGGCGCAGACTGGACACTGATCATCCTCAACGGTCATTGTCAACAATGTTATGCTTATTTAGAGGAAGTTAAGTCGCTGCGACTATGCGAGGCTTTTGCAATCGCATGTAGCTGGGAACTGCGAGCTATTACATTCTGTGACTAACAACAGATTTCTCACACGGAGATCATGATTATAGTTAGTGTTGAGTCAGTGTTCATCAGGCTGACCAATTACAGTTGCTTGCGGTAGATCAGGTGTAATAGCGAACTAAATACCCGATGTAATAATCGTGTCCTCGCTGAAGAATGATTGTAAAATTTCGAAGTTCACGAAATCACGTACGTATTGTGTGAAATATTCGAAATGTTAGTGCATGCTATAAAGATGCTCTATATCGAAGTCATTAAATCTTTTTTCGGAAAACTGAACAACTGTTTTTTAGAAAACATTGCCATTGGTATTGATAACATTCGACCAGTAAGCAGTGCTGATATTACCTGGCCATCCAGTGGTGGAACAATACGATAGATCACAAGGCGTATGTGCGTCTATTCATCGGCTTCTGTCGTCTCACTTGAGTGTTGGTTAGATGTGCAATTAACATATTCTTCCTGTGTCTTTGGGGCTAAAATTTCGCTTTTAATCCCATTTGGAGGCTCGAACCGGGGAACTATATGCTAGTGTATCTTGAATGCGATCTTATAGGTTTTCCCACGGGTAGCCTTGAAAGCTAACTTCCAGTCCATTCCAATTCTTCTTAGAAGGATTAGCTAAAGGCGTAGGAATTGCAGCAATACTTAAATACTGGTTCACCGTGTAAGTTCGATGGCGCCTGGAAGGTCGCTCTCGGATGTCTACCGGTACATGTCGCATCCGGTTCAGAGCGGCGTGACCATTGTGAGCGGTACTGGTAATCGTGGCCTTCTCCTTTGTGTCGGATAGGTCGTAAAAATTTTGGCGACCCGGTGAGGATGATTTATGCATACCGTGACCGTGTACCCATTTGTCTTTCGTTTTTTGGCAATTCACCACATATTTGCTAATGTTTGAAGAGCGAAGAGTGCTTCGCTGCGAAATTTCGGAATTGACCAGCGTTTTTCTGCGCGCCGTCGTTATCTGTGCTTTTCCAGTAGCATTCCTCAGGGGTTTTTCCGAGCACTATCAGCTGGTGCGTTCGGCTGCTCTCCGGCCGATGTTTTGTCTCTTCGGGATGAGTTTCGTCCGAGAGACCCATCCGTCGCCGTCGTGTGCCGCCGGCCGTCCGACCGACCGATCGCCGCCGCTGGCTGGCCGGCCAGCCGGCCGGCTGCGCGAGCGATTCTTAATGCCCCTGTTCGTCGTGGCCGGCCGTTCCGCTTGTGGAAGTGTCGATTCGAGGGGGGGGGGTGGCGTGGAGAAGAAGCCGAATCGGCTCGAATTTGCATACGCGGTCGAAAAAAGCCTCGCTTAGTCATGCATCGCGCTTGTCTTTGCGTCGGGCAATCGCATGCGGACGCGATGCAGCGCTAGGAAACATCTGGTTAGCGGTCGGGGCGATTTTTCAAAACCCCGCTGACCGTTTCGATCGTGTCGTGGTCGTCATCAGGCCGGCCGGCCATCTAACAGCAGCTCTCTTCTCGCCACCACCGCGCGTATCCCATCTACGGCGTCTATCGATCCGCATATCTCGATAATCATTGTCCGTTCTGCAGAGGTCTTCTGAATCCCTACAACACGCTAGGTCTTCCTTCTGGAGCCTCAGCAAGTGCATGGGAGAGAACGGCTGTAGAGGGTGGTTGAGGAGAACGCACCGAGAGAAAAACGGGCTTCTACACACATGCACACCCGAAAAACACGTCGTGCCATCTCCGTTCTGATGCACTATCGACAAACGGTCAGAGTCACGAAATTAGAAGAGTCATCCTCATGCTACACCCGCCTCACCCTCATTCTGCGTATGCAACGAACCTCCTCCTCAGCGATTTCGTGCCACCCAGTGACGAAATCCTTTTCGGTATGTGCTCTGCGACCTTTCGTATATCAAAGCATGCAAAGCTTTCTGGCCGTTCAGTTTTCTGAGACTGGTAACGAGCGAAAAAGTCACCTCGAACTCTGTCCCGATAATGCTTTACAGAAGCTCCAGCAAAAGTTACTTCGCTTCCGTCGCATCGAAGTTCATTACGCTATTTCTGCTTCCCACTACGATTTCTTCGTCGTCTTATGACCGTTGGGTCTCCCGCTTGGCACTCACGTCATATCTCAAAACTGCAATGAGCACCACGATACCTATCCCGTATTCCTTCTATCAGTTCTCTCTACTTCTCGCATGAGGCAGTCCGATTCCGCTGTGACCGTTTGGCCGTGCATTACCGGTTACTGTGCGGATATGGTATACGTTTCTGATGCAGGTGAGGTATATGCGGTAGGGAGCGTGGAATGGCACAGTGTGACGATTCGACGCAACCTCCGTCCAGTTGGAACCGTGACCCTCTAAGGGATCAGCTAGCCCATCTCGCCACTCACACTCCCATCCAGGTATGTTTTCCGCCTTAGCTTTGCGTCGCACTTTGTCCGTGGCGTCGGATGAAAATCTACGAACTTCGGGCTGATCGACTGCATCGAACAGTAGCGGAGTTCATATTCTGTCGGATCCATCCTAGTGGGATGGAGCGCTTCAGTCTATCTGTTCGACAACGGCGGGAAAATTGAAAGCAAGTCATTATAGAAAAAGAGCACACTGAACTAGCCCAGAAGAGGGCAGCGCGTTGCAATTTCCTATCAGAGGACATACTGTGTATGCGCTCGATTTGGTATTCTCGGTCCCACCCTCTAGGATAGGATCTGTTCTCTATTCAAAGCTTGAAGTCTGGAAGAACCGATTTTTATCTGAGTTCCCTTCTCTAGGTCAAAATATGGCTATTGTCTTCATGCTCATGAAGTACGCTGTCTAAGATCTGGTTCAGGTGCCCTTGGACCGTAGAGATGGGAGTTATGAAGCTGCAACTACTTCCTTCTGCATGGGCTGGTCGAAAACTTAGGTATAAGGGGTCCTTCGCCTGAAGTTCTTCCACATTTTCCGAGTCTTATGCCATAAGTAAATCTAGATACAGCATCTAAGGAAATGTCACCTCCAAACAACGCAAATTTATTTGCTTCAAGGAAATCATATCTGATGAGGTGTGTGGACGATCATCCACAAGAACGTTCCTCGACGTGTCTAGGAAAGCCGTAGTGTTGTCAGAGGCATACATCTGACTTATCACGATCTAACGTTCTTATATTTACTTCCTGTGGAACTAACTTTAGTGGCAGAGGGTCGTCTGTTTTTCAAGGAGGGACTCACGGAGTAAGGAGCTTTAGGTTGTTAATCTTGACAGTAGCCTTTTGCCTTGATGAAAGAAGCTTTTAGCTTCTGTTGTGTCGCTGTAAACTTCACACAGGATTTACTATTGGATTGCGAAGCCTCTAAAATCCTTCCTAGCTCTTTTGAAGAGGTGGAACAGTATAGAATTAGGATTATTACCGCCGACATGCTGCCATCTGCGTGAATTGCAGCACTGGAAGCGTTTTCTACCGTGAATGACGAATGGGGAAGTTGAACACTCGAACTCAGAACATCAGCAGTATCAGTGATTAGTCTTTTCTATTAAAGTACATTCTACGCCGCTTACCTACATAGTCTATACACATTTCCCTCGGCAGCGAAGAAGCTAACTAAAATCTATTCTAAAATCAAACATTGTCAGTGCTGTAAGGCATAGTGGCACCCTGCCTGGAAAGCAGAGGGTGCAGGTTCGAGTCCCGCCTGGCGACAGAGTTTTGATCGCAACCAAACATCCTGTTACAACATGTATTCTCTCTACCAACCGCTCCAGGCTTAAATAAATGTGTTAAACATTAGTCATTAATCATTTTGCTATTTGATTAATTGGGTGAAAGTGGCGAAAGAACGTGTTGCGTAGCTGCCTGAATTGTGCTAAAACGGCTCCTAAAAAATCCACAACCCAGAGAGTTTGCATTTTTTGCACTTTCCCGAAAAAGCTAAGTCAATACTGACACAGACTAACGTTGGTAGAACGCGCAGCTATTTAATAACTCAACATGTTATATAATCAAATAACACTTTGAATGGGGTACTACGGTAGGTCGCGCTTGTTTTCGTTTTCGGGCTGCGACCTGCACTTTTTTCATGGTATCCGCGAACACAAATAAGAGTGTCTCCCGTTCATACACCCGAGATACACCGACATCGCACCGGCTCTGAATATGGAGACTGCCTCTAGCAGTTCTGCTGCTACGTCGGCTCCTGCCGACAAACGTCTGCACAGGTCCAGCAGATCCCTCCTGGACGTTGAGTCTAGCTGCAGACAGCCGTTACTCCACCGAGAAGAAAAATATACACCACACTTTCGGTTACCTAGATTGGATGGACATGCACACAAACGCATTCACATATGCAGACACACACGTGACACACAGACGCGTACACACGTACATACATCCGCATACACTTCCGCTCTATGGCTGTACTCTTAGTGCATTTTTTGGGGCTCTGCGATGAAAACAGGGCGCGTGTGTATGCCTCCAGTTTTTATCACGGATTGCACTTTTTTGCCGGCTGAATAGCATAAAACAGAGAGTGTACTTTTGGTTATTGCGTTCCACGAACGGGCGCAAACGCCCCGACACACATTTTTTCTCCACGCACGCCGTCTACCCTCCGTCCTTCTCACGGCTTCATCATCAGCGAACGGCAGAAAAACGCCTCACGCGTTTTTGAAGGGTGTATTTATGCTCGTATGCACATACATTCATATGTGCGAATGACTCAGCCGAGTATTCTGTACACCATGACTCCAGCTAATGTGATCTCCTTGTGATAGTGATCCGTAACCGCGACGCATTCGTTGCGTCGTCCACATACCCCATGGCCATTGTCGACGTTTGCAGGTTCCTCGACCGCAAGAAGGCGTACCGGCCGCGTTTCATGCCATGCAGCAAGGTGCGTGGCGAATACCGTTCGCTGGATTCACGCCAACACAACCTCAGCCTCTATTCCGGTACGTTCGTCCATCCGACACTCCTCTCTCAAACATCAACACTATGTCCATCAGATAATCATTTGTGTGCTTCAGATCCACCTGGCAGCAACCGTCCGCAGGAGAATGGACGGCGAACAATAACAAGATTAACGAGTGGAAAAAATGGAGCGCTTTGGAGCCTCCAGCCGACTTAGCCAGACCCCGACCGCAGCTTGTCTCGCCTCACTTTGGATCACCTGTGCTGCCTAGCGGACAGGCGGCTCTACCGGCAGCGTGTCCGACAGAAACCACAAGTGATGAGAAGCCATGCGAACCGATGGACCAACATGACATCCACAACCTCAAAGAAGTAAGCTGCTGCTCACCGTTTGTGGTGACACCGGCTGCTTGTAAACTGTGGTCACTTATAGGAAGAGCGGAAATCCGCCGAGCACCACTCGGCATCGTACGATGCCTCGGCGTCACCGTCGCTAAGTGGCGATGATGACGAACGTCGTCTTGACGTTGAGGGTGGAGATGACCAGCATTCGGAGGACGTCGAGGTCGACGACGCGAAAACACCTGAGGAGCACCACATTCGGTGTAGTGTCGACTACGGTAGGGCATCAGGCATAAAAGTTTATGGGAGAATTCCTTGAAGAAAAAATGGGGTTCCGTTTTGGGACTAGTGAAGAAGCGTTAGCCAGTGAATTTAGTGTGGTATGACTGCTTTTTTTCCAATCTGAACACGTCGCAAACAAATCTATTTGCAAAAACCGGGGAAAGAATAGAAGCGCTGTTTTTTGCAATTCTGATGCAAGGCCTTTCACTTCCCTCTTCTGTTGCCCAGACTAGCCGAACGCTGTCCGCTCCGCAGCGTGTAGTATTGTTAGTGCGATAGATGCCCGTAAAAAGGAATCGATTGCAGTCGTTTAGATGAGATATTCTGGAAAAACGGTGATGTTTTTGAGTTTCAGAGACGGACGAGGGACATCCAGACGACAACGACGACAACCAAGTGAGCACGACGACATCACACAAGGAAGACGAAGCCTCGTGAGTTCAGCTGCACTTTGGTCGTTGGAGTGGCCGGCGCGCTCTCTCGGTCTGCTTCTCCGCCTCGTCGCCGTTCTTCCGGCTTCGAGAAAAACGAACTGCTTCGGTGCAAAAACCCGGAAGAGCCGCAAGGAACGCGGCGCTGGAGTTCACCGAGAGTTCCCGAAGTGCTATGGCGTTGAGCGGTTTATTTCAGGCATCTACTGCTCAACTTCTCCCAGCAGTCCTTCACCTCGTCGAGTGAACAGTCACGTATCCAGTGCCTAACATCTTCTACCGAAAGCGGTAAAGAAAGCGATCCGAATGTGTCCACCACAACTACCTCACACCTGGTCACACCGGTTATCCTCAGCAGCGCCTTCTCTTCGATAGATTCGCATCCGAGTGCCTCGAGTTCGGAGGTCAATGGTGAGTGCGATGGCCCGAGCGCTACAGCGTTTCATACCCTCACTGTAGCTGACGTTGCTTTTCTGACGACGGTTATTTCAGCGTCCTTCTGCCGTCCTCCTGGATTGGGTCCTGCCGCGTTCTGCACTCCAACAACGGGCCAGAGTGCAGCTCTTGTTTGCCCCATCTGCGGGTTTTCATGCAACTCGAAATTCCATTACAACAGTCACATGAACACTCACGGCGATCACCAGTGCAGCATGTGTGACTACACGAGTCGCACTGAGGGAAGGTGCGAATTTCATCCGTCGGAGCCGTTTTTCATTCGTTTTGCAGAGGGACAATGTCATTCCTACTGGTTTTTGCAGACTGAAAAAGCACATGCGTGAGTCACACACGGTCGAAGAGCAGCTGGCCGTCGGATTGGAAATCAAGCCGTCGACTCCGGCTCCGTCATCGAGTGCGTCGACGTCGCTGGTGTCCACCACTTCGCAGAGCTCGTCGTCGTGCCTGGCTGAGATGGCGAATCTCTCCACCACCATGGCTTCGCTGGTCGACGTGGCCAACATGGCCGCCGCCGCTGTGGCTGTTAAGCAAGAGGTAGGTTGACGAGGACACCTTGGGCATTTTAGGAGCATGTTGGAAGCGCTATGTCAACGCCTTCTTCAAAAAAAACGTATGACCCAGAAGCTGGTAAGAAGTAGAGGACTGTATGACCATTAATTCGGGAAACTTACTCCAACTAGCAGGAGTCAAGTTGGCGTTCAGGCGCACAACTAATTCCTTTAAGAAAAAGATCGTGCTCCAACACATCAGAGTTTGCAACTATCTGTGTTTGAAACAGGATCTAACGCCAGGAATGTTAGTGAACTACTCGTATATGCTCGTCGTAGCCTCTACTGTACAGTCTATTCTGGGTCTAAAGGGTCTAAAGTCTAAACGGTGAAATTGTCGATCACCCTCCATGATGCCAGCAGCTTCGGTGGAAGCACGAAATGGGGCAAAGTATTCGGCGCTGAAATGATGTCAGAGTAAATGGCGTAACCGGGTTTTTAAGAGATATCCTAAGGTACGCAGTGAGTCTTATTACTGCGGAATGTCCTTATGGCGGCATGAATGTGTATTTGGCCTATAAAGAGTAAGGGTAAAGGACGCCGTGAGTGTGTTATTCAAGGCATCAGGTAGGGTCTGTTTTATAAGGATTAATGATAAAGTATAAAGGATAAAGGACGGCGTTACTCAATCCCTTCTGGGATGCGCCAGCGCATTCCACTTCTACGGGATGTCGTGGAGGTGAATGCGTATTTGGCCATACAATGATGCAATGACTTGCGGTGGCCAGCCAGTGAACAAGTCAGTGCTTTATCCTTCCCATACAAGTCTGGTACCATTTCACTGACCCCGGAGGGATGGAAGGCTTTGTTGGCCTGGGTGGGAAATCTTAACCAGAAACCTGGTATCGGACGCACGCGTCCTTCGACTTCTCTACACGCGCCCATTTGGCCTTCAATGAATTTCTGAAACGAGCCGATGGGGACAGAGCCGATTTTCTGGTTTCACAAGTCTGATGCAGCAGCTCCACTCCTACGGCATCATAGGATTGGTTGACCGACGACGATGACGCGAAATGAGCCTAGAAACGATTCGTGGTGCACGAGAATCGGTTCCTTCTGTCTTTTGTGCTACACACGTCCTTTTTCATATCCGGGCGGAAGGGGTAAATAGAGTACTAGAAGCACTAGATCCCCAACCTGATGTTCTCCACGAAAGAATGGGACTTCACCTTCCAACCACTTTCGGTCTTTCTTAAGGGCTCCAACGGTTTGCTTGCCTATGCAGTCATTTATCCTTTATGAGGTTCGCTTCGTACTCACTGAGGTGACCTGCCGAAGGAAACGTTAGTGTATTATCCTTACGTGATAAGTCTGGTAGTAACTGACCAAGTTGAAATACCTGTTCGGCCTGGACGGAAAATCCGAACCGGAACCCAGATTCGAAGTGTACGTGACAACCCTCACCTTATCTGATGCGCTTCTTCGCTCGCGTACCTTGTAAACGGTAAAACAACAGGAGTTTTGAGTGCTATGTGTATTGTCATTTAAATATTTTTTAAAAGCCCCGCCACCTTCGTCATCACTTCACCTTCAGAGATTTCAGACGCCGAGCTCTCTGGCAACGGCGTTGTCGATGGAGAATCTAGTGAGCACGAGCGGATTCCTGAGCACGATCGCTTCAACCGCCCTCCCATCTGCGCTGGACCAGATCCGAGCATTCGCTGAGAACTCGGCACTACTTCCGGACTCTGGAACGACGCTAGTGAATGCCTTCGGTGCGATGTCGAATGAGGTCATGGACTTCGAGAAATCACCTGAGAAGGTCAGTCACCCAGCTTTCATTCGCCACCACTAGGCTTCATCCGATCACTTCGGTTTCAGTTCAACAACGCTGAACCACGACGGAACAGCAACGGAAAGATGAAACAGTACAAGTGCAAGCAGTGTCCTCACATCTCGTTCTCGAAGGACGATCAGTGGGCACATGCTCGTACCCATATACCTGTTGACAAGCAGATGAACTGTCCGACGTGCAACTTTGTCACCGAGTACAAACACCATCTGGTTCGTTTCACGCGCCTCTTGACCGTATTAATCTGCCTCTTTTCGATAGCTATGGGCTGGTAGATATATACAGGAGGGAGTTTCGGAGTGTCCTATTTCAGAGCGCTTCTGTCCTTAGTGCATAAAATGCGAAAAAGCTACGTCAGATCATGGAGCAGGTAGTTTCTTTTCAAAAATCTGACGTTCCTCTCAACCAATGAGGGCAAAAATTCGTTAAAAATTGGGTAATGGGAACAGGGTTGCGGACTATAACCTTACTATTAGGTTTCAGCTTGTTGCCGACTTCCTTATCCATCCTTTAGTTGAGCAGATAGCACACATTTATAGTAATAGTAGTATTGATAGTAAAAATTATTCTGTTAAAAATAATCTGTTAAAATTTATCTAGAAAAGAACTGCTTCAAAAACGAGCTCATTCATTGTCGCGTGGTGGCATTGAATCTGGGATTTTGTCTCACTTTAAAAGTGAGGCTCCTTCTCCAACATGGTTCGAAATTCCATCTGGTTTGTCAAAAATAACTCGTGCTAGAGTGGGCATATGTTTTTTGGGCGCTTATGTTCCACTTGATGTAAGCAAGGAGAAGCTCCCCGGAGTAGAGTATCTTTTTGTGTGTTCGCGTTACCAGGGTGAAAATTATATCAATACGAAAACGCATCTCACTCAGTGTGGATTTCTTTCCAAGCAGGAGTTTGAATGCGTTCTCCAGCAAACGAAGACACAAATTGTAGGCAGGGTGATTAGAACAATTTCGCTGTGCTATGGGCTGTCTATGTGAGAAAGGGGTCTCAGCCGTCAGATGTCGGAGTTAATTAGAATTAGCTTAGCCTACCGGACTTCAAACAGGTGGTCCAATTTGCGACACGGTATATTATTCAAAAGATGGATAAATGTTTTAAAAGATCTCATATAACGAACCCTTTCACAAAGGTCACAGCTGTCTTAACTTTTTAGATCACATTAAGAGAGTTTTGAAAAAGAGGTAGCACTTTGCTTTTGAGCTTCATCTGCAGAAATAATTTGCCTGTTCCTAGAAAGATGCAATATTGCGCTTAAGATTTTCCTGCGTAGCATTCGTAACCTATAATGGGTAGATGATATGGGCAGACGACGGTGTAATTGCATACGTGTTCTTCCTGCACTTTTGTGTCTTCGTTGCAGCGCAGATTAAAGGATTACAGCATAACTACATTGCTGCACGTAGTGTTCAACCGGTATGTGAAAAGCGGTGGATTCCAGAAGTGAGGGTGCCTGCTGTTAGAGACGAAAGTGCAATGACCATACATCAAAAAACGAAACGGGGAGCTCTTTGGGAATCTTGGTTCTCCTTGGGATTCAGCTTTTTTTTCAGGAGTATCATATCCGAAATCATATTGGCAGCAAGCCGTTCCAATGCAAGAAGTGCAGCTACACGTGCGTGAACAAATCGATGCTGAATTCACACATGAAAAGCCACACCAATGTCTATCAGTTTCGGTGCATGGACTGCACCTATGCGACCAAGTATTGTCATAGTCTCAAGGTAAGGTCCCTTCGCGATTACTTCTATGGGTGAAGCAGACTGTAGTGAATACTGTTTAGCTCCATCTGAAGAAATACGACCACCGCCGCGTGCCCGATGGCATGGAAATGGGAGATACGTCTCCCACTCAAGTAAAGCCTGAACCACTGTTACCGTACCCGAATTTTGGTATGAAACTAGAAGTACAATCACCGGCTACCACACTGGCTCAGACTCTCGGGCTGTCTCCGATTGTCACCAGCCAGAGTTTGAACTATGCCAGTCAGATGCTTCTAAGACAGCACCAGGTGTGTATGCATCAAAGATCTGGCTTGTGATTATGGTGCGTAAAGCTTATAAGCCGACATTTTCTAGATGGAGCAGATGAGCTCCTTGATCAGCGGCCTTCCTCCACTTCCGCAGCCTTTGGCCTGCGCCGTTTGCGACTTCAAAACTAGTTCGCAAGAAGAGCTGATGAGGCACAATGTGAATCACTTCCTGAATCAGTCGAATCAGAGCCCAATCGTTAGCCTGTATCAGTCTCTACCGCAGGTAAGGGTAGTAACCTGGAAGGCCGGAAGGGAGGAATGTAACGTTACTCTTCTAGATGAACTCTTTTGTTCCTCAAATCGAGGCAGTCGCAGAGCAACCTGTAACTGCGGACACGCAAGAAGAACGCGACAGCGGGCACGTCGGAGATGATGAAATGGAGGGCAGTACTGGAAGCACCGGCAGTCCTCACTGCAGCTCTAAGGGTAAGTAGAGAAATCCTGCTGATAAAATATCAGTGAACCAATGATTCTGTTCAGGATCCGGAGACGAAACCGAACAGCCGGGAAGGAAGATTAAGGCTTTCAAACTGGACCAGATTAGTCAACGCCTTCAGGGAAAGAGCCCCAACGGCAGCGAAGACAGCGAGGACAAGGACACAGTGGAGGTTTGTTCCACTTATCATAAAATTATATAGCAGCGCTGGGGTCGTCCATTTACCAATAAGTAAATCGCCTTCCTTCAGGAAAATCCCAAGATGTCGGTGTCTCCGGCTCCCGAAACACCAACGGTCGCTGTGTCGACAACAGTCGTCAAATCCATTGGGCAGCCGTTCACGCCGTTCGGCGGAGATGACAACCTGAACCTCTTCCAGAGAGCCTACCTTGCTCAGCTGAACGCGCTCAGTATGAGAAGGGAAGAGGTCTCGTGGCGATTCCAATGCCACCATTGCCGCATGGCCTTCCAGGTACGTCGCCTCACAACTCCGTCCATCGCTGTGAAGCTCATTCCGGTTCATTTTCAGGATCAGGCTCTGTACCACATTCACATGGGCTATCACGGCTACGAGCATGTGTTCAAGTGCAATCGCTGCGGTCATATCGCGCCAGATTCTCTGAACTTTAATCTGCATTTGCTGCAAGCATCACACGAGTAGCCAGTTGGCCAGAGAGACAGAGACAGAAGAAAGGGTCAGACGCATTCGTCCTGCCCGGCATCGTCTAAGAGCTACCATCATCTCGTTACATACGTGGGGCGCCACACAAATCACGCGTTCTTGCTCCGTCACGCTGGTGTTTTCCTGTTCGGCTACACGTTGTTCGCTAGTAATAAGTGTAATACTTGACCGACTGAACCGCATCGGTTCATTCTTGTACATAGAAACGAAGTCACGCGCGCGCACGCACTCCTTTACTTCTCCTTCTCCTTGATTCCAGCGTTCGTCGATTGTCACTGTAGTGTACACCCGTCCCTAATAACTCCCCACGACTTCCTTTTTTACCTTGGATGTTACTTGTTGTCTGTTGTCCTCGGTCGCTAGATTCGCGTTACCACCCGACACGGGCTGCTAGCGTTCGCTGTTGTTACTTTCCGCCATAAAACCGTAGACGAGACTAATCAGCGCTAAAGTGTATCACTTCGACATTGTTTCCTCAAATTTGATGTTTGTTTCGTTTGTCATTTTCCTCACACACATACATCGAGTAATATTCCTCGATTAATCAGGGATTCGCGGGCTGCTAACTGGCTCATCCGTACTGGAACACTTTACATATTATTGTCATCATCTCCACTACCTTCATTTCTGTCTAGTTGAACAGATCCTGGCGGGGTGTACCTTCGTTGTTTTGTTGTATTCACTCGTTCATTTACCGTTTCCCGCCACGATCGGTACATACATGTCGTGTAGATGAGATTAGTGGTCTGCTAGCCGTTTTACATTCTACCTAGTGTTCACTCGATTTTTACTCAGCGCTCGTATCTTCGCCATTGGTCATACGTGAGTCCGAGAGTACTTGTCTTCTAGTTTGCGCTTCTGTCCTACCTCCTACACTAAGATTTATTTCCACATGCGTGTGTGTCTGTACGGTTAATCACTCAGGGTTGTATCGTCGAAGCCGAATTCAGACCGTTATTCACTATGCCAAAGAATTGGAAATAGTGGTGGTCATGTCACCACCTCTTCCTCCCCCATCACTCATCGAGCTCCTTAACCGGCTAGTATTTCATTCATAGTAGAGGGAAGAATCGCGGAGAAATTCCTGTAAATACACGCTTACCCGACAGTACTGTAGTCGACAATTGTAATTAGCTACGTATACCAAATTTCGAGTCCGTAATCACGAATGCCCACCAACCATCGCCGTCACTGTTCGAGTCGAGAAATCCTATTTCTGCCCCTCGACGTTCTATGAAATTAGCGTATAATATTTATTACACATACACATCGTCATCGTCTGTCCCGATTCGTACACGCCGTCGATACACCTCATTCATAGATTGTCATACCTCGATTGTAGCACGTATCTCGTCATTAGAAAGATTTGTTCCGTCTGTTTCGGTTTCCTTATCATCACATTCAAGTGCATGCCTGTTCTATATAAACGTGATTCTAGTAGCTGTCTATTTGTAGCTTGCAGTTTACAGTTGAGCAAAAACAGAGCATAGCCTAACAAAGCGACGTGTCCTTCCGCAGCTACAGAGAAAGTGGAAATGAAGTCTAAGAGAAATTTCGAATCAACGGACTGTTTTCTTTTTGGAGTGTGAAAAACTTCCACGCTCCTGCGAGTGGCGCGAAAAATTCCTTCAGTTCTGGTAGCAGGGGCGTACGTCGAGACATTTCTACTTCGCCTCTTTTCTTGAAAAGCGTTGTTGGATTCTTAAGAGGTTTTCCGCTCGCGTTTGAAGATCATGAAACCATCGTTGAAATCGAGTAACAGTTTGGACTAGCCGTTTGGAACATGTTGATCATTAATACGCAGTAGCTAAACGCTGCAAGGCATCCCCAGTTATCGTCATAAAACCCTTCCTTTACGGAAGCTGCATTACTATCTTTTCTCAAGGAACAGGAGTGTGTAATTTTATTCAAGACGTCTCTTTTCTGCCTTATCGGCAGCATTCGGAAATATCGTTCCCGGTCGCCTGACATCTCTTGGTACAGAATCTTATTCAAATCGGACATTTTTTGTTTCTGCATTTGACAAGACAAATCTAAATATTGAAGCTGGAGAAATTCTGCTATTGGGCTTCCAAAAGAGCCGAATATAATCTTGAAGACTTGCACCTGCGCGAAGTACAGAGTTTGGAAAAACCGTACAAGAATTAGCCGAGTAGCATTTTCTATATCATAAAAATTCGAACAAAGCAATAAATTCCCACAGCGAATGCAAGGAATCTGTTCTTCTGAAAGCATACAAAATACTTTAATAAAGGTTGTTTACTTTAATGACTCGGAGTGGATTCAAACCCTCCATTTATGTAGTGCATACCTCTGAGAACGTCATCTTACACTCGAGTTCACCCTGTCACTGTTTGCGCTGATAAACCCTGTTGCTGAGGCAAGCATGGAGAATGGCTAACTTAATGTCAAGAATAGCTTGTCCAAAACAGAGTTCGATCAATGCTTCCCATGTATTCTCAACTGCTATGGACTGTTCCTCACTTCCGTCATGTACATAGTTGTAAATTAGTGGAAAGAAAAGACATCAAATTCCAGAATTTTTATCAACAAAAACTCCACAGGCATTACACCCTCCACGCTAGATCTCGTTATCTCTCTGCGTGAAGTGTGCTGTAGACACTGTATCCGACATCGATTCGGATAATTCGCATGCGTCATTTTTTCAAACATGTTAAAAGTATGGTGCGAATAATGACATTTTTGAAAGGATCCGGATTTTGGGACGATTCAGATATAAACAGCGTTAGCGAGAGGGATTTTCGGATGATCCAAATAACTCATTTATCTTCGGATCTCGCATCGAATCGGATAGGACCATCAGATTTCTGATCATAATCAGTCATCTAGGTTATCCTAAAATCCGATCTGGTAAAAATCACCCCTATCTGAATCGCCCTAAGATCTCGGCTTTTCAAAAATCCCATTGGTCGGACAATACATTTGAACAGGGTCTGAAAACGAAAGACAGATCTGAATTATCCGAATCGACGTCGGATCCCATGCCTGGTGTGCTGTACTAACCATAAGAGCAATAGTTGTGTGCAGGTGCATGGAAGGCCGTGGAGAGCCACGACTGTTAGTGCATGCCTTTTTGGGTACCGACCACAACGACGAAGTAACTGGTGAGGATAAGGCGACGCTGAAGCAACGTAGCGTAACACAGTGAATTTCAAAGACGACTCAAACACAGCAATGTGGCCGCCCTAGACTTCTGTGTACATGAGCAACATGGTGGAAGTATAGTAGGCCGTCTTTGTGCTGTTGCTTGTTTTCCTTTTAGCTAGAGAATCGTGACCACATACCTCCACAGACCAAATACAAGTGCATGTCCTCTCATGTCAAAATGTACCATGATATTCAACAAATGTTCCGAAACGTTATCTTTAGCACCGCTAACATCCCCATATGCGAAAGCCTCAACTTGTAAGAAGGAAGCTGGTTATTTTGTTCAGACATATGACCTAGCACAGAAGCCAATGAATCATATGCAGGATTTGAAACATGCGACCAGCTTTCGATGAAAAAAAAAATTATTGGAAAAAACAATGCAATGACAACTTCAAGCTACTTTTTGTGAACCGCCGTAGTCACCGTATCACGGCAAAGTAATTTTTTTATACGTGTAATAACCTTATAGTTAGCATTTATTTGATAGAGCCCTACTTTTGAAGCATATTGCTAATCTGTGCTTGGCTGGAAGAAGCTTTGCAAGAATAGTATCACTGATACGTTTGTCATATTAGGGAGGGGGGGGGGCAAAAGTAATGAGACAAATTGAAAAAAATCTTTATCTCTTTATAACTCATTTACAACTCAACGATGCTGAGGAATGTATTTGCCATTAAGGGCAATGACCTTGCTGCCATCGCTCAGCCAACTTCTTGATCTCATCCTTCCAGAACTGCTTGGGCCTGGTGTTGATCAACTGCTCGACATGGTTGTCAAGGACTGCTTGGGTTCTTGTGTCCCTTCCGACCAGGAAGTCCTGTAGGCTCAAGAAGTAGTGGTAGTCGCATAGAGAGATGTCCTGCGAATACAGTGGATGAGGCATGTGAACGTAGCCCAGCTGGCCAAGCTTTTCCGTGGTTACTTGTTCCCGATGGGGTGCGGCGTTGTCGAAGAGGAGAACCTTCTTGAAGCGCTGCGAATGAATAAGAGCGAGTCGCCGGCCCATCTCTTCTATTTCGTTCACCATGGCCTTGGAGTTCATCGTAGTGCTCTTGGGAAACAGCTTCCTGTAAACCGATCCATGGGCGCAGACCCAAGGCTTCAAAGATGCTTCTCGCCGTGAACATCTCGCCGAACGAAAGTCGGTAACAGGTCACCAGGCCTCACCCAGACTCGCTGCTTGGCAGGGTTAAGGTAGAAGACGTACTCCTAATCTTGCGTGAATATTGAGCCCAGGCTGCTCGGGGTTGCGAATTGGGCGAGATCTGCTCGACACAGGTCGACTCGTCAGGCTGGGGTTTTGGCATGCTTCTGGAAAGGGCGGAAGTGGTAACTTCTCAGATGGGCTTCCGTAAATAGCATACAAACATACAAATACGATAAGCACGAAACCAGACTCCAGCCACGAGATATATGAACACGGCGTGGGGTGTTTCATTACTTTTGCCCCCCCCCCCCCCCCCTAATATTTTGCTGAAGTGGCCGGTACAGATGTTACTTGCTGTTGCAGAATATTTCGCCTGGTGGAACACGAACCCGCAGCTTCTTCTTTCCTGGCAGGTTGCCAGACCTCTTACACCAGCGCTGTTTGACACACACATTATCCACTGTCTCTAATATTTCTAGAAAAAGAAAAACAAGAGGTTGCCAGAAAAGTTCTGCCAATATTCGCCCATTTGCGGTATTACAACGTATCCGCCCAGGCCAACCGAGTCTTCCATCCCTCCGAGGTCGATGAACTGGTACTATACTTGTCTGGGAGTGAAAAAGCACTGGCTTATTCATCGGTTGGTCACCACAAGTCATTGTATAAGCCAAGTACGCATTCAGACTGCCTCTACGACGGCCAGTAGAAGAGGTATGCGTGGCGCATATCAAAAAACGATTAACTAACGCCATACTTTATCATTAATTCTTATAAAATAGACCCTACCTGATGCCTAATGACTCATTCATCGTTTTATAGTTTTCAGAAACAGAAAACTTGCTTTTTCCATCATAGTGTGCATACGGACGACTAGTAACTTCTTTGGATCACTACATCACCTTGAAACATTCACACCCACGTTTCCTTTTTTACTTCAAGAGCTAGAGTTTCAACATACTTCATATGCTATTATTTAGTTACATACGCAAAAATCAAAGCAGGGCACTGGAACTGCAGCTGTTGCAGAAGGAAGCGACGCCGAGGAAAACAGCTTTTCTTCTAGATTCCAACAATTATTGAAGAATAAGGACGGAGACAAGACAAGGAGGAACCTGGCAGAATCACACTATGTATGTAGTGTGCCATAAGGTGTTCCAAAATAACGTATTGAAGGTCTTTCGATTTTAACTACAAAACAACTAACTACGAAACAAGTTTACAAAACAATTCATAAATAACAACAGCATAGAGACTAGGCAACAATATATTCGACCGGATTCGAACTGGCCTCCTTGGCGCGAATGCAGAAGTCAAAACGCGTGGTGAAGTCTTTGGCAATGGGCCGCAGGTCATCTGAAGATGCAGAGATTCCTTCTGGGCCTCTAGGCCGTGTTGCCGCTTGGCACGGGCACTGGGTGAGTAGAAAAGGGTCACAGCCTCGAAGAGGTCCCGTCGGTACACACCTTGATCTATTTTTACTCATTCGTCCGCAAAAACCGGAGGTCTATCGGTTGTTGTGGATTTCTCCCTAAACCATGAGCGTCTGCGGATTTTGACGATGTTCGGCGAGGCGAAGGTGGCTGGAGCCTCTCCAGATTAGATACTGCCCTTTTGGCGGTTGTGAGTTTACTCCACAGTGAACAGCTTCTCGTCAGTGAAAAGTGTTCACTCCCACCAGCGACCTGCGGCCCGCAGCTTGGGCTGTCGGCATCAATGGAACCGTTCGCGCTTATTGTCGTCCATCAAGAGCTTGACTTCATGGAACTTGTAGGGCCTGAGTCCATGTTTCTTTCTGGGTATCCGAGGGACTGAAATGGGACTGATACCGATATCACGGGCGATTTTTTCTCAGGAGACCCTCGAATTTGGGATTTTTCGCTTTTCGATGATTTTCCGGATTTGCGGCATATTGACAGTGCGCTTTCTTCCTTGTCCTGGACGATCACCTGCATGGTCAAGCTCCCTACATCGGCGAGTTTCTGTGGAAACAGTCGGCCGAGCAGGTTAACGATGTCGCATTGGCGATTTCCTCGACGATGAAGCTCCAAAATCGCAGCGCGATGCTATGACATCTTGAGATAACCGTAACTGGGACAAATAGAACTTGAAAAATTACAACACGGACAGAAAAATATATACAAAAAATGACGCTATTGCTACCATGAAGCAGATCATTACATTCACTTGGAGAACGTCAAACTTTCATCACGTTATTTTGGAACACCCTGTGAAAAAGGTGTCAACGATGAGCATTCGTGGACGTATACGGCTGAAAACGTAGACGTTTAAAATATCGATGTGCTGCCTAGTACATGAAACCTTAGTTAAAAAAGAGGACAATGGGTTCCACACTGCCTCACTCAAGAGCGTCGTTTGACACAAGTGAACCATCCAAGAGAACGAATCGTATGACGGGTTCCTTCTTTAAATTAGATTTTGCCCGAGAGCAGTGGAATGGCATCAAAGCAAAACGATCCCACCTACCACATGCCTAGCCAAAATCTTACACTGATCCTCCGGCTCCGTTGTTATTATGGATTCAGAGCACTGAGTAGATCAAGCCTGTATCTCTGAAAAATAACCTTGACAGCGTCAGAGATTTGTACAAAAATGCTTCCTTACTTTTGCCTAAGGATTGTTCCTCTTCGCTTTTTCAGTATTCACGCCAAAACCTCACACCGTATTCCAAAATATCTAGGAATACCAGAAGAGATCTGCAAATTGGCTACTGCCAATCTTATCTTCTTCTACATTTTAGAGTAGCTTCAAAAACCCTATTTTTGGCAAGGCAGTCTCCAGAGGCAGTGAAACATAAACGCTAAAGGCCTCTGAGCACGATTCCATCCCAATGATTTAACCAGACACTAATTTCAATGAAAGATTGTCTGTAGTGTATTGCATTATGAACGGCCATTAAAATGAAATGCGAGCAGAAATGCAACTGCGTCATTTCCTCAATGTATTTTTCCAACGGCGCGTGTAGCGCAGTCGAAGGAGGCGAGGACTGTCGCTTGCAGCCGGTACTAGGGTCCTGGTTCGGATTTACCGGCCGGCCAACCAAGCCTTCCATCCCTCCGGGGTCGGTGAATTGGTACCAGACTTGTCTGGGAAGGACAAAGCGCTGACCTGTTCATCGGCTGGCCACCGCAAGTCATTGTATGGCCAGATACGCATTCATATCACATCCACGACATCTCGTAGAAGTAGAATGCGCTGGCACATCCCAAAAGGGATTTAGTACCGCCGTCCTTTATCCTTTATCCTTTATTATTTCTCCAAAACGTAAGCACAAGGGTGCGCACGTGGTGCGCCACATTTCGAAGTTCAAATAAATGTCTGTAAAAAGAAGCAATTATGTGTCGTTCTAGTCTACTGTATATGCTGACGCAACGGTCAAAATAAGGAACACATGATGAAGGACGGCGTTAATCGCATTATTTGGGCAATGAGATACTCATTCTTCTTCTACGGAATGTCGTTAAGGAGTTCTGAATGCGAATTTTGGTAGCAAAAAAGAAAAATCAGAGGCGCCGTTGCATGAGCGATGTCGAAAGTCAGGTGTGCCAGCTATGTTATGCCTTTCGCAGACATCCACTGGACGAGAGCCGTCATCGGCTGGATTCGGCGGGATGTCAAGAGAACACCAGGACACCCACCACCTCGATTTCACAGCGAGAGCACTGAATGAAAATGACATCACGCTCTTCATGTCCCTTGAGCGAGGAGTATCCGTTGGAGCACTCTCGCTCGCAACAGGAACGAATGGAGACGTTGCTGACGTCCGCACGAGAAACTCGATGATCAATAAAACGACAGGTGATACTGGCAATTTTGGTTGTACATCTATTTATGGAGAGCTGCCGTTTGAACAGGTACTAGGTTGTCTCATAATTCCCGCCGTTTTTTTTTCAACGACTCATTGCGGATTTCGCCGGCGGTCTCCTGCATAGCGCTATATGTACAGCCTTCGAATGAGAATGATTACTCTATCAGAACATGTATTGCATTTCTTTCTTCATCCTGATTTTTGTCAATTTTTAGGTGGTTAATGTGAAAAGTGAAAAATTGGCCATCTGTACAGTCGCTTCTCTCCGCTTAAGTTTGGAATTTTTGCGCAGTTTTTCGTAGCATTTGAAAGGCAATATTCTGTACTACAAGAATTCGGATTGACGCTGTTTGCACGTTTGTCCTTTATTGATTTTTAGGTGATCAAATTGGGACGTCCGACTTTGCCGTCCGAATTTTTACTGACAGCTCCTGCTCTGGGGTGGACTTTTTTGCTTGCCGTCATATTTTTTTCGGAAGAGGGTGTCTTTCTCAATAAGAATTTGTGTCGCGTTTATTAGCTCATGCTGATTTCTGTCGAATATCAACAAAATTCCAAAAAGAGAAAAATCATCTTCACCAACAACTCCTTCCCCTTGTTCAGTTGTCTTTGTAAAAAGAGAGTTCAACGTGTAATTGCTCACGATCTAATCGTTGTCACAAAGCTCATGGAGGAATTGGAAGGAACTCGAAAAATTCGTGAAATGGATTTCCTCACTGTCGATTTGTCAGTAAAAAATCTGGAGCCATCATCAAAGCGTTTTTTATCGAAGATTCGTAAGTTTTCCACCTCTTCTTTGTTATGAGGTGTTATTTGGAAAATAATTCCACGAAAAACATTTCTGTGTTGTTACCTCGTCCACAAGAGGACCCGAATTCGTGACTCCACCCCAGACCAAGAATGAACTGCCCCATCCACTATCTGCATCAGTCTTGCACTCCTCGGATCACCAACGAATGCCTCATCCTGCAGGGTGCGCTAATTTAACGCGGTTCCTGTGATTAGAATTTCGCCGACTTTTTTCGTAGTGGAGTTGGGTAGTTATAATTTTTGGAAACCCACTATTGAAATGATGGGGAATCCAGTGATGGTGATCGTTCTCGAAAGGGAAGCGAACTTCTGGAGTCAGCTAACGGTGAGAACCGCAGAAGAGTCTTCGAGTCTTCTGCGCGGAACTTCAACAAATTCCAAGAAGTGGGCCAAACTTGTATGAAATAGAGGTCATCGTAATTGTTATAACCTTGAATCGTTACTCAAAACTGGCTTGACTCAAAAATGCTGAACTGAGCTAATTCGCCAGTAACTCGACATGGAAAAGAACGAACTACGAAAGGAAGCGAATGAACGGAAAAGCACACTGTAAGCTGTTGTTAGTTAAGGCAAGGCATTACTGTTTAGGAAAGACAAATAAACTGTGAATTCGAGCTTTGTCTGTATGTCCAAAGCTTTCAGCTGTTTTGCTGAAAGGATCATTTCTCCATCACTGTGAAAATGTTACTGGCCTGCGGCCCTCTTCAGTTCCTCTGGCATGACGAATATTCAGACCTCATTGTTAGGAGGGATGCGTAAGCAATTGCTTATCACCTTTAACTCTGGGCATATGACTTCAGCAACCATCAAACTATAGGCACTATTAAAGACTTGATAATGGGAAGAATAGAACATTGTCTTATCGTTTGTTCACTATTTTATGGCATGTACAGGCCACAGATCGTTCAAATTGCACCCTTGGCTGTTCACGCTTGATAGTCATGAGCATATGAGCCAAGTTATGATATATTCTCTGCCGACATCTGCCGTGTTTAAACTGGGTGAGCACTATGAGGGCTTGGTAAACAACGCAGTTGATTCAATGCACCGTTTGGTTTCTCAGACGGCGTGGTCCAATTCGTCGAGCTTGTCGCAGAGCACGTTGGTACTGATCATCTCTTCACCCTCCGATACCATCCGACGCACCATTCTTTCTAATCCCAGAGGCAACAGCGCAACCTTCTGCAAATGAAATATGGGTATGCGTGCGATCGATGAAGGCAAAGCAGGTATTAAGAACAGGACATAGTCACATATCAAACATCTCTCCTCGTGGAACTCCTGACAATGAGCGGAAAAGGTCTAAATGAGTGCGGTCGTGTGAGTACACCTAAGAAGGACACGTTTAACCACCAGAACTCTCTGAAAAATTCGAATTCAAAGTCTCAAGCGATATTGATATGATGTGCATGTGCAGCTTCTAGCGACAGAGCCTATTCAAACCGCTTTCATCTCCTGCTTTATAGCTACCGCGTAGTTCAAAGCAGTTTCGTTCTCGCACTTTGCTAGCGTTAATTTTTTCTGCTATGCATAGATGCAGCTGGAGCAAAATGAAATGAAACCCATTTCAATTTCGCTTCTCTTGGGCGGGTGTAGAAAAACTGAGGTGAGGAGCCTTTTCAGGTGTAATTTTGTAGGCAATAAGACCTTCACCTGTGACCATCGGGCTGTAACCTGAAGATGTCGATGCTTTATGCTCTCAGACGCACGCATCTCTTTTTTACCATTCGAGGATAAAACGAAATGGGAACTACCCTGTACATTCAATTCGAAAAGTTTTTTTTTCGGATGTTTACGGAATGGCGTTTTCTAGAAATGTTTAAGTTCTGTATGTGCTCTCGGCAAAGGACTCTACCAGAAAAATCGACGCGACACTCGCTGTAACGGGATATAACGAAGTAATACAAATGCAGCTACAAGTACGCTAATACTCGAGGGATGTTGCTGCACTTTCCTGGTCAGCATATCGCTCCACCGTATCCGATTTAGAACAGATAGAACACTGCCTGCGGCTTCACCTGCCACAATAAGTAATCTATCAATTTGTTACTTTTGCACTTTGTAAATAAACAGAATAACAGCAATCGTGGTGCAGTCGGACGTAGGAGCCGATCTCGACTGCATCATAGATTTTTTCTATCTTCGAATGATTTCGAAATTCGAATCTACTGGCCCTGGCTTCAGACGTCTTTCTGTCCATAAAATGTTAGTATGGTAAACAATATGTACCATTAGCTGGCCGTCACAGATCAGTCAGGTATGGATCGGTTACATATAATACCCCCTTAAACTATTAATGAGGAAGTGTGAAGCAGACCTAGATGGTATATGGTGCTTTTGCCTGAAAAAATCAGAAGCTGCCAGAATTATCCACCGAGGAGAGGAAGCTTTTACGATAATGTTCGATGTCGTCGTAACTCTTTTAGAACCGCTGGGTTAACTAACTGAGAATTCTGATCAAATGATCGCCAGAATTATTCTTGGGTGTTAATCGCCTGTGGAAGGTAGCAGTGATGTACACAGTCCACAATCCTCACGGAACAATTTCTTTTGCTATAATAAATGGATACAATCGTAGGCGATCAGCTTACAAATGGGTCTCTCTTATTGAACAAAATGAATTTTTTTACATGAACCCAGTGCCGTTCGCCATCAAATTATGGTGTTCTAAATTGCTAAGTTTTTTTTCTGTCTAGTTCCAAGAAAAATGTTGCGTCTGAAGCCGTGCTTCTCGCCCTATAGGTTTTTAATTGAATCCTCTGATCCTCTCCTTTGAGTGAATAGCGCCGATACTTTACGCTTGCTGGTTTCACGCAGTCTGAATGAGAGTTAGACTCCCCGATTTGTTCTTGTGGATATAACACATACTTTGACCCTACAAAAACATGGAAGCGCATTTTCTACGTCGGAAAATTGTATCAAACTGTAGCTGCCTTTCGAATATTTAGCAATAATATTTAAATGTTTGTTAGACCAAAACCTGTGCTTTCGAAAAATCAATCACAGATCTTTGAATGTTTTTTGAAAGCTTAACCCTCTATGCTGTGAAACAGAGAGCAACCAGCAGCCGTAATCCGTCATTAATTGAGGAACAATCCGCTAAAATGTGTGGAGTACTAGAAGAAGAATTTATTCATTGAAGAACGAGTTTGCGTTTAACTTCCTGTGTGTCAGAACACGATAAATTTTGAGACAATCTTTTACCCACCCCTCTTTCCATGTTTAATTTTAACCTTAAAAGTAGATAACAAATTACTGGAAGGTTAAAATTTCCTCGAGAAGGAGAAGAGCCAATGAATAATGTGATTCCATGAGGACGAGGCGCACATTCTCGTCCAGCTAGTGCGCCTACTAGCACTTTTTGAAAATCTCTTGCAGTTACAAGGAAGTCTTCTTAAAATTATTCTCCAGTCTTCGTTTTTGTCGAAGTGTGGAGCATGAATTTCGGTTTGGAAGTTTGTATGGAGCGATGAATGAGGAGAAGTAGGTGAACAAATTTTGGTAATTTAATAATTTTGTGTTCGGCTGCAATATTTAGTGGTGATGCTATGGTGTCAAACACTTCATGCTGAGAAAGAGACGATTTTCACCTATACAACACCTAGGCGTTCAGACTTACCGTTGAGACAGCCCCCCGGTTCGGTAATAAAAAACCGATAAAGGTGGCAGTCAACAAAGCCTCGTTTAAAAATCTCCTATAGCATTACTCCATATGGATGAAATATGCGTCACCGATATCATCCGCGAACGGCATGCGTATGTATGGCGCGATCTCATTTGAAGCCTCTGATTCGTTGAGGTTGATTGTATGCCTACACACTTTTTGTAGCTATCCGTAAACAGCCCTGGATGTGTGTGATCAAAACTGGACAATAGCATGGAATAGCTATAGTGTGTTTACCCGAATTGAAGTAATTAGAACATCGTTAGCATAGTCTCACTCGAGCACATGCCGCCAAACCCGCGTGAAATACTGCGCAGCATCCGTTGGGGTCGCGGCGTGGTGTTCGTCGTTAGCTTTGCGCAGTGGCGATAACGTGACCAATGAGGCTCTGCCGAGGTGCGTTTATTGCTGGTTGAAAACTTTTCCCAATTGCCCGCGATGGTCCCTGAAACATGGGCGTCATACGCAATTTTTGAACGCCCCCAGGGGCAGAAAATCAGAAGGGACGTGGGAGGATAGTGAGTGCTCTTCTCTTGGAAGACGAAGAAGAAAAAAATGACCATTAGAAAAGAAGGTATTTGTTAAAAATCCTATCCTATCATGCAAAGTATAGAAAGTAGCGAGCACAGTACACTCCGTGGTTTTAAAAAGTCCGAGTGTTATTTGGGTGGAAGGATTTCTCAATGAAACATTAACTGAACATTCAGAAAATGCTGCAACTTTCCTGTACGCATGGAATCACCCTCGGATTTAAAGTTGCGGTTAAATAGGAAAATCACAAGATTCATTCGACAAAAGTGAAGTACAAGATGAAACATGCCTGCTCACGGTATCAGTTGAACAGCATGTGCATTGCGCATTTCGACACGAAGTGACACACTTTCAAGTAGAAACTGATCATAGGCGTTAACATCAGAAAACGGCACCATTTCTAGGCCCACTGGGATATTTCTGATTTGGCTGGACATACATGTGGCTTTTTACCGAGTCGGATAACCACTGGGGACAAGTTGTTCACCCTCTCTCCCCTTCTCTTTCTCTTTTCCTCTTTCTTTCTTTCTTTCTCTCTCTCTCTCTCTCTCTCTCTCTCTCTCTCTCCCCCCCCCCCCCCCGATTCCACTTTCGTGAAAATTGAGTTGACGGGAGGCAGAGAAAAAACGTGATGACAGCATAATTCAACCGGTCTTTTGTTGTTGAACAACTCTTCAGGCAGAACCTTTTGCAGGTGGTTGACAAAAAGAGTTGTACGAAACCATAAAAAGGGAATTAGGAAGCGAGAATACAACATAAATCCATAAAATATGCATGCTAAAGCAGGACAGGAAGAACTCCTCTCCTTATCTCGTTTCTATCGCCTCCTGTGCGAAATTCTCGATTAGGCGTCTTGGAATATTTTGCAGACATACTCTCCTTTTCAATATTTTGTTGATGCCACCAGAATCCTGTTGAGGAAGCTTGAGGAAATGGCTTCTCTAGGACGCATTGACCCATCGCTTTGGACGACTTTAAAGGTGTGACTTGCGTTTGTTGGTTCCTGAGACGATTCAGGAAACGCGGTCTGAGCCGCGTCGCCACCTGTAACGCGCGAAGCGCCTCCTTCGAGGTCGTCATTTCATTGCCTGCGGTGGTCGGGTGAGGTCGGCACGGCCTTCTTCAGTTCTCGTCGACGTCTTTTGGTATCTTGGCGGTGCCATACGCTGCTGCTCCACTCTTTCCCTAGATCTGCAACTCTTCCAAGACGTTTCACCTGGACATTTCTTCTGACCGGTACTACACCCCCACAGGAGAGCAGTGGCTTACTTCTTAATCGCCTAGCGAGGCGTGTGCCATCATGTCTTACTAAGTTGCTTTCAATTACTTCGGCCTCGATTGTGATATCCATAGTTCTTTCAAGACGGTCATTGCCCGTTCTATCCAGTATCTCTACCCCACATGAGATGAATGGCTTACTCCTTCGTTGTCTCTTAATGCGTTTGTCCACTAACTGAAGACGATGTTTTCAGTAGCTTCGTTCCCGAACACCTGCAGAGTCGCGTGCCCGCCACTGAGCTGGGTGGCCTGAACGGTGTGCAGAAGGTAAGAATCCAGTTCGTCAGGACCATTATCGTTGAAATATCTCTAAATTTAAGTTGGTTCGAATGTCGCGTGGAATCGAGCACACCGGCAGGGTGGCGGGTCACATCCAAAGGATGCGTCGGAAGCTTCTCTAGGTTCTGAACAGAGGAACAGCAGCTCCATAACATGACCGAGTATGCCTTACGGGTCATAAGAGGTCTTCTGTGTAATTGTATGCACCCATCGTTTCAGGAAAAGCGTACTGCATCGAAAATACCGAAGCGCACTCAAACACTTGGGGGTCATCTTCGCGAGTACAACATTATTCCCGCACTCGGATGTACCGAGGACGGGATGAACTTGTGGGTTTTCCTCCTTGCGCAGCTCTATTTCTTGTAGCGGCGAAATGTGGTCGATCTGCGCGAAAAGCACGAAAGTCGAAGATGTTAATGCCTCACAGTGCTTTAGATTGGGACCAAACGAAATCACTCGCGCTTAAGGATCCGTCTAGGAAGCTGTCTAGTCGGTGCAGTCGTCATCGGTTTGACCGATTCAGGCGGCTCACCCATCCCGGAAGATGCTCTAGCACACCGAAGCTCTCCAGGTACAATAGATCACATCTTTAACCGAATGGTGGTCGATTTGTACCTTACAGGCTAACGTTTAGCATCTATGGCGCTTTTCCGGTGATTATAGGGCCATGGGCGGGCTATGCTGTGTGTTACCGGCTGTCACAGACTCCAAGGTCGTGATTCGCGACACGAGTCGCTTGTTCATCACCGGTGCTGACGCCGTTAAGGCAGTCTCGTCGAAAAGAAGACCAGAAGAACTGGAAGATTAGACACGGGCTATAACGTCCAGTAAGTGATCTAGAAATTGGAAGTAGCATGTGGTTCTCCGCATAACAAGAATCGGAAACAAACTCCTTTTCCAGGTGTGGCTGATGGTTGATTCGGCAACGATTCCGCTCGTTCATCCCTGTAGCTACAGAGCGCCGCCTTCTCTAAGCCCCATCACTCTGTTTGTCGGTGTTCAGTGTTCTTGTTGTTCTAGCTCGTGAGTTCTTCCCGTCTCATTCCAGGCGGCATGGACCCCCGAACTTCCTGTACCTCGCTTTGCAAATGTAGGCACCTATTAATTAAGCAATTAAAGACGAGCGCGAATGGGTCATCCTACGAGCGCTTTGCTCTGACAGCTTGTCCCTGCCCCACCCGGTGGCTTCATAAATCCCTAGTATCGAATGAATTCAGTAGCATTCACCCTTAAAGCCATCGTTAACCCGCGGTGAGTGTGTTGTCTCCACCGACGAACTCGCTCACCTGCCCTGCCCCTCTACCCGGACCCCCCTTCCCCTGCTTGAGCGTGGTATTCCTGGGCACAGTTCCCTCTGGTGCGGGAGCGACACATCCTAGGTACTTGGTCCAAACAGATCACTACGGGAAGCGTGAGCTTTTCTTTTCCCAACGCCGCTCGTTGTTCGTTAAGCCGTGCTTCAGTCATTGTCTTTCCTTTTGGGTTCCATCGTTTATGTCAATCTGGGCTGCTATCACTCTCCACCTGCCTTACCCGGGTGCGGAAACGTCGCCACAAGTCCACTTCACCAATTCCCTTAGGAAGCAGGTGCTCGAACCCCCACCGAGTGCTTTCTCTACTATCGCTCTTAATATTAATCTTAATAGTAATTAAACTGCTCCCTGTATTAACACCGTGCTGCTTGCTCCTTTGGGTCTGTCCCTATCCCCCGCTGAGCACAATATGGGATGTGGCGACAACTGCTGTGAGGCGATCAAACCGCTCTTGCACAGTTTATTATAATATGTGACGTCTATTTAGGAAATTGGGGTACCAAACTGACCCCTCCCTTGCTGTGCCTTTAAGCAATCCACGCTTCAGCACTTTCTGGATGTCTTCAGAGCAGGCGATTCCTTTGACCCGCACGAATTTGAAACACCTTCATGAATAAAAATCATTTCACTTAAGCCACGCAGGAGCAGTGCTTGAGGTCGTTGGTGGGAAGGGCTGGTCCTTCCTCTCACCGGTGTCTTTTGTTGAACAATAAATGTGCTTTAAGAGAGTTTATTTCTACATAGTACAGAACACACAATAACAACAACTCTACATCAGTCCGAAGAACGTGTAATTTTGCTGTCGAAATCGCACTTTGAAGGGGGGAATGCACTTTCTTGACGACTTTCCGTGGATGGTATGTCGAGATGATTTGAGAAACAACAATGGAGATCATGTCATCATCGTTTGGATATTGCATATCTGGTTAATACCAAATTAATAACAACGGGGGACCACATGCACGTAGATTGCATTCTTACGCAATCATGGTATAAGATCCCATGAGCAGGAACAGTGGTGGAGTACGCTTAATATTTAGTACTTATTACATGCCATGGCATGTTGAGAAATATAAGGAACACAATGAGTCCTACTACATATAGAAGAGCTGTTGCTTGTCTGTCCGTCCGTCTCTCCGGTGCCTTTCATAGGTGTGTGGTGTCGCGCAAGGGGATGTCCTGGTTCAGGTAGCGTGTCATCAACGCCAAACCAACGTACGGATTTAAAAGACGCGTTACTGACGTCAGTAAAGGGAGCACCCCATGCAAGAGAGGGTGGGAGGAAAGTAAAGGAGGATCAGGTAAGGAGGAAGAGCAGTGTAGGGGAGACCAGCAAAAGGGTGGGGGGGGGGCTAGTGAAGGGCTACCAGTGGAGGGGGTCGAGTAGAGGGAGTCCAGTGAAGGGAAACCAGTAAGGGGATCAGTGAAGGGGGGAGGGGGAATGACTTCGGACGAGTACTATTGCCGCCGTCGGACGGCTAACGGTATCGAGCGGTCCACCAATACCGATGGATTGTATTTATGTTTTCGCAGGTAAAGAAAGCACTTACTATTTACTATTTATTATCGGCGACAGAATAACGAACTAATTATAAAAACTACACGTTCGCAGTTGACCGAAATACAAAAGAAGGACAAGTACACAAGTTGGTATAAGTATAGAGTTAGATTGATACTGATACTTCGGATTGATACTTCTACAATCTGTTCCTCGCCACTTTGAGAACTTCGGAGAATAAATCGCGTACGTGTGATAGAGAGTGGACAGGCTTCATAGGTGCAGTTTTGAAGGTTGTGCTCTGCCATATCCCGCTATACTATTCAATATAGTAGAACCAGTTTTCTCTGGAATTGAAGACGAAGCCCCCAAGCAGACGTTTGGTGGCCGCCAGGCTGGTGAACCTCTGGTAAATAAATAAACGTTTAATGTACTATGTTAATGCACGTTTACGATTCCATAACTCGAAAAACCATTCCTCTAAATTTTCTCACAGTTAGGTGTTACGGTGACCACTAATCGGTTTTTAAAAATTCGATTATTTGTGGTAGGTTACGGTTGGTATATAGAGTAAGGGCGGTGGGGTCAGGATCACCAATTTTGTGGAAACATTGATTTGGAGGGTTATTTGAAGCGCTGATCATTAACCTGATAATGGTGAATTCCGAGAGATCGCAATTCATTCATTGCCCATGGTGCGCTGGTAACAGCTGAGAACAAAATATCGCTTACCTTCAACCTTCATACGGTTGCTGTAAAAAAATTTTAAAATTTTTTTATCATGAATGACACCTATTCGTCATTTCTTCAAAACTGCATCTGAAACGGCGGACGTCAGAAGTGGCTTTTATTGCACTTTTCTTGCGCGGAACTTCTTCAGCAGCAGAATATTCCATAAATTAATACGTGCCCTCATCGTCCTACTATCCCCTATATATGTATATACAAAAGAGTAGTGTGTGTGTGTGTTTCTGTCCGTCCGTCTGGCCGTCACAACTGGAGTGGGGCATGGCGTATTGGAGGTACTCAACGATGGATGGTCCGAAACTTCAGCCCTAGGAGTAGTCGAGGTCGCTGAACACGAATCCGAAGTTCGTTTTTAAAGTGTCGATCGCCAACAATCATCAAATTATCGCTGTTTTGTAGATGTCATTGAAGCGGTCCGAAACTTCAACCCTGGTGGTAGTCGAAGTCGCTGAAAGGTAGTCGATGAATGTTTTGTATTCATATTCTCACACGCATTTTAATATCCTCTCTCGGTTATAAGGAAATGATGATTCTCTGAATATTTCATAGCATTAAAAAATGCTGGATTTTTTCAGCGTGGCGTCACTATATTAGAGGAACAATTACGTGCAGATTTATAGTTGGTGAGCACAATGTTTTCTGAGTAGTGTTCACTATCTATAGAATGGCAGCCTCTCTCCGTGACCCTTTCCGAACTGCTTGCCACACTCGACGTAGTTAAGGTGTTTCTCCAGCCGAAATCATAACATAGATGGCAGCTACAACTCATGATGAGAAGTATATTACTATGGCGAAGCTGGTGTGAAGCCATCAAATTCAGGTCTTACCTCACCATTCCTCACTTCTTCCTCATTTATTTCTCATTGTTTCAGCATGCAGTCTCTTCATTGTTAACATATCTAGCTCCGGCTACAAGTTTTTGACTTTTTTGTTGTTGCAATTAGAACCGTAGACTTAACCTCTTGAGATACGTCCAAAGCCACATTACAAAAAAACTGGCTCGGATAAAGGCTGAAACCGAAGCAGCCCCTAGGTCATTTTCGAACTAGGAAAGAGATTCTCTGGTCTCAACATTTTTACAAACCTGTGGCATTGTGGACGATGTGGTGATTGCACAGATGTCTGCGCACTCAACCTTAGCAGTTATAATACATTCATTAAAGCTAGTACTCAGATTTCATCCTGGGATCTAAGATCGTAATTGGTTAGTCGTAGTGGGTCCACACTTTAACAAGAATATTCATTCTGTACCAGCCTAGAAGCTCCCTGATGTGAAGGTAACTGACATAGCTGGGCAGTTGCTAGGTGGTTCTCGAAACAATAGTTTGGCTTCAGAGTTCAACAATTAACCGGCACTGGGCCAATATTTTATTTTGTGTGCATACTGGAATATTTATTCATTTAATGGAAGTACTGTTGGGGAGAGGGCTGGTGTCGGCTCAAAAAGTTCGGGCATCATCCAAGCAGTTTATTGCTGTGGTTTCTAGAGCCTCAAACATGTGCACATGTAGCGTTTTCCGGCTATCTGGCTAGTTCAATACATCGAGCAATGATAACGCTAGCCTTGATAAAGGTTATGCTCCAATTTCGTGCTAAAATTCCACCTTAATTGAACCTCAGCATCAATGCAGCAACTTTACATGAATAGCATATTGAACTGGTCTTTCAAGAGGGCAACTTCGCTGTGCTCATGCCTGCCATATCCCATCAATCCTCATGCACCTTTGCAGAGAAATTTGTAAGGTTGACCAAAAACTGTCATTCTGCTAGTAGCTCAACAACAGGTGCAAAGTGTTCTGTTGATCGTGACAAGGTAAGAATTGTGTCGTGATATGTTAGCAGCCTGGCTTTCTTCAGTGAAGTGTATGCTGGGCGTAGCAATTGTATGTAGTAGCAGTCCAAGGACTATACATCACAAACCACACTCCACATACTGAGAGGAGCTAGCAAGGCTAATTGTGAGCTGCTCGGTCGGTGTCCCTCTGGCGCCTACTTTTGTATTGAGAGATAGGTTCTGGGACATTTTTGGCACAAAATATTTTTTTGATCGTTTTTAATCAACAACAACGAGTCATGCATTGACTGCCTCTTCGGGACTGTGACCTGTAGGCCATTCGAGTGCTATTGAATGCATGAGAAAAGATTAAACGGAGAACAAGTCTTGGCGAGCTATTCTTTGCCATCTTGGCCTTCGTCCTTGCAGTGTGCTTTCTATTGTCATCTTCTATCGTTATCAAGAAAACATCGCTCTGCTATACGCTTGAAATGCTAAGGCAAGGTATCCAAAATATGTATATTGTTGAGATAGGTGTTGCCATCATTTTCTTGTGTTTTTCTTGATACTCCTTATGGTCTACGTCCTGAGCGCTACGCTAAAATCACAGCTTCGCCTTTTTCACGAGCATATCGGCTTCAGGACGTCTTATGCCCTGGCTGCTCTATCCATTATGCACAACGGTGGACGTTGGGGCAGAGAGCCTTCTTTCTGGCAACGGTGATTAGGTACATAGGTGGAACAACCCAAACAACTGTCCAAGTTCGGCTTTCAATAAATCTTGGCATAAGTTGTCAATCCATAGATGAGATTGTTCAGCTGTTGACCAAGATTGTCATCAACTTTATTGCGGCTGACGTTTCGGCGTCGCCGCCTTCTTCAGAGCCTGGAAAAGTCGGAGACACTTGTGTCTCCGACTGTTCCCTCAAACACCATTTCTTACTACAGAGTACTACTCCTAAGGAAAATAGAGGCAGGATCCGATATCCGAGATACAACTAACCTTCGAGGTGGATGACGTTGGACCACCAGACCCGTAGCTGGATAGGAATTGTGGTGAATGAGCTATGGTCCTAGAGACCACCCGAATCCAAACAACTTCTTGGTGTTTCAAGTATGAGAGCAGGAAGTGCTTCATTTGCCTAGAGATCCGTTTCGCGTTGAGTCAGTACGTGCGGCAATCGCAAGAGTTTCTACCAAGTCAATGGAATTTAGTCCACGAGCTATAGTTTTCTTGCTAACACCTATAATGGTTGGCATTTCGAGATCAGCTCTGTGTGGATAAGCTTCCGTTTTATCATTTAAAAAGTCCAATTCCAACTCTAAGTGTTCACACAGGTGTCTTTATCTATTTATTTATTCTCGATGAAAAAGTCACCCTTATTGAATTTTTAGTACAAACAGCACATCGTAGCCTAGAACAGAGCTATTTTATTTGTAAATCTCTACATTATAGATACAATTTTAGTCTCTAACGTACAATATTTTCTATTTGGTTACTGAAGAGTCGTCACTGCCATTTTTTACTATCGTTTCTTTTACTAGCGCTTTCTTCTTCATTCTCTTTTTCTGCACATGGTTGTTTCTGCTTCTTTTTCTTCGAATTTAGTGCACGTCTTCTTGACGTATGAATAAATAAATAAATAAATAAATTTGGGGTTTGGAGGGCATAAATTACAAACCTACGTACAATATCAGCTAGGAACAATATAAATAGAAGCGAAAATTGGCGCTGATTTTGTAGAGCTTTCTTTTTTGAGCAGTTACCTCCTCTGGTCCACAGATCCGGGAAAACTCTCTCGAAAAAAACGCCAGTAAACGTCCAATCCAAGCCCAGTCTAATGATATCGGCGTATAAATATGTAGTGCTTATTGTCCCAGCAGAAGCTTTTCTTGCTGTAGGGATACATTGCGGATGCCTAGATAAGGATGCCAGATCAGGTTCTATAAGCATTCTGTTTTTAAAACAGTATGCCATCCTTTTTTTGTCGTATGCCATCCTCGCAAATGTCTCCCGAAGGCAAGATGAATAATTCAACTTAAACGGGTAACGTTAAGAGAGAGGTGGATACTAGTCACATAGATGCAATGGGCATTTGATATTATTATTTAAATTATGGAACGAATAAAAACAATGCGACACAAAGTTCAAAAATCCTAACCCTATGTCCTCTAGGCACGACAATCGGTCGAATGGGTGCCCAAAACTAAACTTCTATTTGGTGGAGAATGATGAAAAAACACGATGGACTAAGACAAAACCTGAAATTCTTTATGTATATTCATAGTCCATGAAGTGACATAAGCACACTGACCTTATTCATGATATTAATAATAAATAAATAAATAAATAATATGAGACGAATTTACAGCATTTTAGCCGGAAGAAAGGGTCCCGCATAATGGTCATATTCCGCTATCATCAGAAACATGGATGCAGTGTAGCATTTTGGAAGTGAACATTACTTCAGGAGTAGAAACAGCTGAACAATATCGTGGTTCGAAAGTGTGGAGACATGAAAATTTTGATATATTTTTGCAGTAGTTTTTTCAAATGAGAAACTGCTGTTTTCAGGATTTAGACCTTAAACCATAATGGTCAATCAGGTGTCTTTTGGGAGGTGGGCCCAGCTAAGTTTATAAAGTGGAACGTTATGTCGAGCCTGATGTGTCGAGGCGATCCTCGTCTCAAGAGTCCTGACGATGTTGCAGGGTTAGACTTTGAAGTTTGATTTTGATGTTGCCACGCAAAGAACCTATACGAGATTAACCTACCATGTCAACCATTACGAAGGAAGAAGCTGGAATCCTACTAAAACATTTAGGATTTCTGTCAAATAGGCGCACAAAGGGCAGGAAATATGAGATAACAAATTTTATACAGTCGCCAAGATGTGTGGTGAATTGGGCACAGAGCACAGTTTCTCCGCTGACTTAGGATTGTGGCTGGTGTGATTGTGATTTGAAACGGGTTGTTTAGGCATTCAACGCGCTGACCCTTCCCTGCGATAAGGACATGGCATCGGTAGGCGATAGAAGAGTCTCGAGTGTTCGCCTCGAATTGATTTCTCTTCGGCGTTCTCGCGTTCGAAAAGCAAGAGCCACCTTCAGGATGAATCTCCTGCTTGAACTCTTGACGCTTTCCTGCGTACTGACTACCGTCCATTGTCAGAAGTCATCCACCTTACAGTTTGTCGAACTCGTGAGTCGCTTTAGAGCTCTTCTGCATTTCTCGGTTGAGCTGAATTTTCGAAAGGAAAAGATGCTGTCTTAATGCTTTAAAATGGAATGAAATTCAATGTCTTGAATGCCCCAAGTTATGCACACGATTTTGTTCTGTGAAATTTTAGTGGTTTCGACATGGCGAGAGAACACCTACCCACTTCATGTATTTTCCGAACGAATCACCGACTGTGAAGTACTCACAAGCGGAAGCAGGAGAACTCACTAACGTGAGGTTTTATTCTATTTGCCACTAGCCGCTGTCTTCAAATATTCGCTTTATATTGCGTTACTCACAAGCGATCAAGTCCACCTACTAATTGTTAGGGTATTATGTGTAAGCTACGTAGTGGAATTCCAGGAATTGGCAGCATTTGACAAACCGAGTTTTCGAAGTGTCTCCCTTCCACAACATCTCTGCTCAAGCGATTTGATATACCCCTCGTTGAGTTCTAAAGAGGTGATCTGGGTTGGGCGAGAGCTGGGTAGCGATTAAGACCGCTGTTCTCTTGACTCCACTGAAGATCATGCTATAAATAACAGAGACATAAGCTTGAATTTTGATGAGTGCAAGTAAGGACGCGAGTAGAGCTCGAGTTTGATTTGGAGCGGAATTCTCAAAACACGCATAACTAGCACATTTTCAAATGTGTCACAACAGTCCTCGGCTCCATTTAACATAGACCTTATATTCCTACATAAGCTCAACGAAAAAACAAGCTGTTCTACTCGCCCACTAGTTCATTTGTACTTTTTACACTTGTTTCAGGGAGATGTCTCCCATAGAAAATCATTCCAACGAAGTTCTGTGAGAAAGGCTTTTAAAGTATTGCAATAAATTTCTTCCGCACGACTTTCATTAATACGCAGGGCTTTGCTTAGAAGGTTGTGTTTGTGCTTGAAAAATAATTTTGAAGCGATGTCACAGCTTTGAACTAGCAGTAACACGAAGCCGTATACATACAATACCAGCCCTATCTTCTGTCCATTCGGCGCACCAGCGCGTTTTTTGCGCCGTTCCAGGAGAGAAACCGCCGCTTTGCAATAACCTGCTTCAAAGTGATTCCTTTCTGAAAGCATCCCCATATTTGGAATAAGCATCGAATTTCCTATCCGATGGTGTAGAAAATATCAACCAACTTTGAAGGAAAAAATCAAGGCTTTTGAGGGTTACGGTACTGACCTAAGGTCTACTGTAGTTTACGACTGTCCCTTCCTCGCTGAAGACAATTACAATACCGCTCCTAATTCGTGAACAATCGACGCTTTGCGACAGATTTTTCCGTCGCGAACCGTCGCAGTGCCATAACTTCGTTCAAATTCATTTATATGAAAATTAAATTGCACCATTAGATTCACCTCCCTGTGTTTTGTAGAGCGTGGCCATCACTTTGATAGTAGACACTGCGAAATTTACCAAGCTTGAAGTGTCGGCCTGTTCTATGACATAGATTCTTCGAAGTTCAGCCCTTATTTCCTACTTAGCAACGAACATGACGAATGAGCTAGCTCATTTATTCTGAGAAGTTAAATGCCCTTTCTTTCATAGGTTCATACAGGTGCAGCAGATGTCAGCCAATTCCAAGTGCTCAAGCCTCAAAAAAAACTTCCACCCTTGCCACGTTTGAGTATTCGACATATCCAATAATACCGTTTTGTTCACCACGAAAAGCTTTGACGAATAGTGCCAATCTTGACGAATTTGGGAAAAATCGACTTTTTGACAATTTTGCATCGAGGACGATGGCGCCCTAGGCTGAGCCTGCGCTGACGATGACATCACCGAAATATTTTCAAATTTGACCAAGTTGTGCAACGTTCGATAGAGCTTTTGATGATGAATTGAACGGTGCTACTTAGATTAGTGAGAACTGTAATCTGAGTGTGTAAGGGCGCTGAGAAAATCGACCGCTGATGTGCCAAATTACACCCGCGGGCGTGTTTGGAGAGCAATAGCTCTATCAATTTTGAATCATTCCTGCTGCAGCCAGTGAGTTTTGTAGTCAGTAAGAAGATCTAGTAATACTCCAAAGAGCAGCGATGTTGCTTAAGATTCAGCACATATGAAAGCCTAAGAAAACAGAAATTTTCTGACATATGAGCGGCATAAAGTGTGCCATGCCCCCGCGTGAAACTTTGCATTTCAGACTCGGTTGATTGTGCATGGGATAAATGCATGTCCCAATCTTCCGACTACTTGGCCACATTAACCTGTGCTGTGCTTCTTTTAACGTCTAGAACTTCACAATCACGTGATAGATAAGTGACATGCGAGTTTGTTGATTGCGTAACTTAAATGAGAGCAGGAGCCCCATTTTCCAAGACGGATTCTGGGGACCGCAATATTCAAGTTGAATGGGGAGGATAATCGGTATTCAGCTGCTGGGCAAAGTAAAATAAGCACGACACAGATTAATCTGGCCAAGTAGTAACGAGATTGTAACAAGCGTTTAGCCCATGCGCATTCAATCGAGTCTAAAATGCAAATTTCAAGACGGGTGCATGGCGCACTCTTGACTGTTTCAAGCCACAGATCTCGCTACTCTGTGCTTTCGTATGAGTCTCAAACATCTTCAAAAACTTCAATAGCAGCAATGTTAGAACCTTTAAATAATACGTGAATTTTTTAGGATACCCCGCATTTTTCGCAATAAGTAGTGTGTTTTTAAGTTTCAAACAATGAAAAGCGCAAATCAATCGAAACGGACGCAAATTAAAACACGTGTTCAGGCAGAATACAATCAATACAGTTGAAAACGCAACATTTCAGGCGAGTACGTGGCACATTCCATGCCGCTCATATGTCAGAAGATTTCTACTTTCTTAAACTTTCTCAAGCTTAAGCGCTGGTAAAGTTGGCGGCACCAGCTGCCCTCTAACAGTATGATCCGGCTCAAATCCGAGTTGGTTGATATTTACCCTTTCTGCACCCAATCGAGTTACGAGACTGGGGGTCGAAAGCGACCTGAGCCCAGCACTCGTCGGCGGGACCACCAGTGACCCTTACTGGGTTCGCACCTGCATGCCAAACCCACTGGCAGTGTGATACTCCAGCCAATCTTCTCCAGTCAGTCTTCAAATGGATTTTTCGCTGTTACATTCGGGAAAGTCATGCGCAGATTTTTGAGGAAGTTTTAGGCAAAACGCAAGACTTTGAAAAAACAGATGAAAGCAGACTGATCGTTTTCCTCCCTTACGGCTCCCTACTCTTCTAAACGAAAATTATGCTTTTGAAATCAAAGTGAACGTCTTTCAAATCGAAACCAGCTTCTTAATGCTAAACTACAGGCTCTTCAAGATGGTTTAGTATTTTATTGTTGAAGAAACATTTGGTATAACTTTTAATTTTTTTTAGTTTAGCTCCCTCCTCCGATTGAGTGTAATATTTGTATAGAATTTTTACCTCTTGAAAAAATAATAAGTAAAATTTTATTTTAAAGATCAGGAAGGCAGAAATCATTTAGTATAGTAGAAGACGAGATCGTTCCTCCATGCACTGGAAAAGCTTATCGCAATTTTCACTTCATTGATAAATGCAAACGCTACTTACATAAGGCATCAAATGGATCTTCACAATCGTTTTTGTTTAATTGTTTACAGGCAAACTCCATGCAAACAGAATTTTTTCAATCAATTGACTAAAACTCGCTGAAGAGGACATGGCACAATTTTTTTCTTTTGGCACTAAAAAATGACCGCCTTGCTGCTCTTTGGAAGAAGCTTTAAACAAATATTTTACTCAAAAATGACAATTTTATGAAATTTCAATTAATGTGCTAAGTAATTTTTATAGAAAAGGACCCAATTTGATTTGAAGTGTCCAGTTTTACGTGAAAATGGAAGACCTATATACGGAATGCTATTCCTAGCATATTATCGGGGAAGACATGCAGATACTGGAACTTTTTGTTTCAACAAAAAAACTGTTATGCTGGGATATTCTAAATTAAATGTGACAGTTCAAATCCCACATAATTTTTGGACTAACCAAATACATAGGAAGTTTGGAGTTCAGCGGATGTTAAGATAGGATCGAAGTCCACTATCAAAGGTGAAGGATGGACGTCGAAGGGCTCTCAAAAGATCGATCAGTACTGTTTTATGGCTCCGCTGAAGTATCACCCAGTGGGTATGGCATGCAGGTGCGAACCCAATAAAGGTCACCGGTGATTCCGCCGACGAGCGCTGGGCTCAGGTCGAGTCCGACCCCCAGTGTAGTAATTCGACTGGGTTCCGGAAGGTTAAATATCGACCGACTCGGATTTCAGCCGGATTATACTTTTACAGGGCTGTTGATGCCGCCAACCTCACTAGCGCTTAAGCTTGAGAAAGCTTGTGAAAGCAGAAATTTTCTGACATATGAGCGGTATGGAATGCGCCATGCACTCGTCTGAAATGTTGCGTTTTAAACTGGATTGATTGTATTCTGCCTGAACACGTGTTTTAATTTGTGTCCGTTTCGATTGATTTGCGCTTCTTTCACAGTATAGAACTTAAAAACACACTACTTATTGCGAAAAATGCAGTTTATCCTAAAAAATCCCCTCTCACCATTTTGAAGTAGCAGTAACACGAAGCCGTATACATATGTAATATGTACCTTTATCGACTTTTAAATTTGCCTCTTGTACAGCAACGGACATAGCAGACAACGTTTTAATTAAGCACACCCTGCTAGACAAAGTTTGATGGAAGGCTATTGTAGTTCGGCGTATATCATTTGAATGCTTTAAGTATAATGGAGGTCGATATGACTGGTATACTACTACTTTTACTTTAGTACTTTTACTTTTCCGGGATATCAAGGAGGTGAATTGAATGCATCCTTGATATCCTTGATACTGACTGACTGACTTGTGGTGGTGACCTGCCGATGGTTAAGTCTTTTATTTCTTTCGGACAGGTCAAAGAGGAGGGGGGGGGGGACAAAAGTAATACGACTCTCCATGCCATGCCAATATATGTTGTACTGAGTCCGGTTTCGTGCTTCTCGTATTTATATGTTTGTTTGCTACTTACTGAAGGCCACCTGAAAAGTGACCACTTTCGCCTCATGCCAAAACCTCAGTCTGTCTCACGCCGAAACCCCAGTCTGCCGAGTCGACCTGTGTCGCGCAAATCTCGCCCAACTCCCAACTCCGCGCAGCCTGGACTCAATAGTCACGCAAGATGAGAAGTACGTCTTCTACCTTAACAATGCCAAGCAGCCAGTCTGGGTAAGGCCTGGTGAGCCGTTACCGACCTTCGTTCGGCGGATGTTCACGGCGAGAAGCACCTTCTGAGCTCTTGAGTCTGCGCCAATGGACCGGTATACTGAAGGCTGTTTTCCAAAAGCACGACGGTGGACTCCAAGGCCATGGTGAACGAAATAGAGGAGATGGACTGACGACTCGCACTAATACGGTCTCAGCGCTTCAAGAAGCTCTTCTTCGACAACGCCGCACCCCATCGGGAACAAGCAACCACGGATAAGCTTGCTCAGGCTACGTTCACATGCTTCACCCACCGTATTCGCCGGAAATCTCTCCATGCGACTACCACTACTTCTTGAGCCTATAGGACATCATGGTCGGAGAGGACACAAGGACCCAAACAGACCTCGACAATCATAACGAGCAGTGGATCAGCATCAGACCTAAGCAGTTCTGGAGGGATGGGATCATGAAGTTGGCTGATCGATGGCAGCAAAGTCATTGACCTTAATGGCGAACACATTCCTCACCACCGTTAAGTTGTAATTGAGTTACAAAGAGATAAAGAAATTTGTTGAATTTGGCTCGTTACTTTTGACCCACCCTACCTGCGCCTCCTCCGAGTGCGCTGCTAATAAAAATAAGTTATCGGTGCATCGGCTTAGAGAAGTCATGGAGATGACAATGTTGGAGGTGGTAAAATTTAGAAGCCCTATGACCTCATACATCCTTACCTTTGGTAAATGTTTCCAATATTAAATAAATAAATAAAATATTGTTATACTACCTTATTAAGTTCATACATTCAACGTTCTGTTACGGTGGACCTACGCTTTCAGTTTTTCTTCATACAGAGCATACCATTCAAACGACTCTTCTGCAGTCATTAAGTGATAGAATGTCACAGAATGCTAAATTTGCTCGCTCAAGAAAGGTTTGATTTGAAATTGTAGACGATACGTGGGGAAATCAGCTACATTATGAGTAAAATTTGACGAGCGCTTTAAATGCCCTCATAAATTCCCTTTTACTGTCCAGATACAACAGAGAGGATACGAAGAGGAACGGTGTCGGGATAGCTGTCGCAGAGTCCCTCAGGGATTCGGTAGCTGCTGTCCAAAGGATAAACGACCGCATCATGTCACTGCGGCTCGACACGAAGGAGGGTTACTGGACTGTCATGTCCGTCTACGCCCCTCAGACCGGATGCCCCGAGCACGAGAAAGATGATTTCTACTTCACGCTCGAGGAGGCCATAAGGTCCGTACCAGAAGGCGATTACCTGTCCATAGCAGGGGACATGAATGGCCACGTAGGGAGTGGCAGAAGAGGAGTAGAAAGGGTTCATGGAGGTAAAGGGGTCGGCTTGATGAACCCAGATGGAGAAAGAATTCTCGAGCTGGCTATCTCCCACGACCTGGTGGTCTGTAGCACCTTCTTCGCGAAGAGGGAGAGCCAGAAGGTGACCTATGCTAGCGGAGGAAGAAGGACGGAAGTCGACCACATCCTAGTGCGAAGACCTGCCTTGAAAACTGTCCGGGATGTGAAGGTCCTTCCGGCTGAAGATGTAGCACCACAGCACAGGCCATTGGTAGCTGACCTGGCCATACCTCTACCCAGCAAACCCAAGGTAAGAACAGAACCCAGAATCCGATGGTGGAAACTGCGGGGTTCAGAGCGCAACGAGCTACGAAGGAGGGTGCTCGATGCAGGTCTTCCGGATCCAACTGGTCCCGTGAACGAGACCTGGAGGAGGGTGACCCAAACGATTCTACGATGTGCCAAGGAAACCCTCGGTGAAACAAAGGGAGGGATCAGAGGAGATAAGGCTGCATGGTTCTGGAATGAAGAGGTGCAGGCTGCGGTGAGGAAAAAGAAGGAGGCCTATAAGCAGTGGCAAACGACAAGCGCACCCGAGCATCTTACAGTCTATAGGAAGATGAAGAGCCTGGCAAAAGCAGCTGTAGCGAAAGCGAAGAGAGCGGAGATGGATGCCCTATATGAGAAGCTAGACGGGCCACAGGGAGAGAAGTTTGCTATCCGGCTGGCTAAGGCGCGGCATAGAGCTTGCGCCGACATTCGAGTGGTCAAGACAGTGAGGGGTGCTGACGGCAGGGTACTACGGAGGCCAGTCGAGGTCAGAAAAAGATGGGAGGAGTACTTCAAGGAGCTCCTGAATGAAGAATTGCCTCGTCGCGAAGTTCAAGAAGAACAACCAACGGAAGGACCCATCCCATCCTGGACGCGGGAAGAGGTTCGCAACGCCATAGGAAAGATGAAGCTCGGGAAGGCAGCTGGACCTGATGGGGTGCCAGTAGAGGCTTGGAAGGTGCTTGGAGACTGTGGAGTCAATTGGCTGACACAGTTCTTCAACAGAGTCATGATAGACAGTAAGATGCCGGATGACTGGAGGGACAGCATCATAGTCCCCATCTTCAAACAGAAAGGGGACGCGTCCGAGTGCTCCAACTACCGAGGGATCAAACTGATCTCGCACACGATGAAGATCTACGAACGTCTGGTCGACTCGAGGCTGAGGGAGATGGTGACAATCTCCCAGGAGCAGTGGGGCTTCATGCCTGAGAGGTCCACCACAGACGCCATCTTCATCGCTCGCCAGGTAATGGAGAAATATCGGGAGAAACGAAAGCCCTGCTACATGGCCTTTCTGGACTTGGAGAAAGCCTACGACAGGCTACCCCGGGCCGTGATCTGGAAATCGCTCCGAGGTAGAGGTGTCCCGGAACGTCTGATCACAGTCGTAAAGGACATGTACGAAGGCTCGAAAGCGGCGGTACGAACCCCACACGGAATGACAAAGAAGATGGACATCACAGTGGGTGTACATCAAGGGTCGGCTCTGAGTCCGTTCCTCTTCGTGCTGACGCTTGACTGCATAGTGAAACTCCTGGAGGAAGGCCCTCTCAGGACCATCCTCTACGCGGACGATATCGCTCTAGTAGCCGACAGCCGGGAGGAGCTGGAGGAGAAGGTGAGGCTGTGGCAAGTAGCCCTCGCGGATAACGGCCTGAGGCTGAACGTGAAGAAGACCAAGTTTATCAGCTCTGAGCAGTGCACTAGACCGATCCTAGACTGCCAAGGGGAGGCGATCGAGAAGGTGGAAGAATTCCGCTACCTCGGAAGTGACCTATCCGAGGAAGGAAGTGTGGACCAGGCGGTCAGGGGGCGGATAAACGCAGCCTGGCTCAAATGGAGGGAGTCCACAGGAATCCTCTGCGACCGTAGGTGCTCCAGGACACTCAAAGGAAAGCTCTATAGAACAGTGGTGAGGCCTGCCCTCCTCTACGGCAGTGAGTGCTGGGCCCTAGGTAAAGCGCAGGAGCGGCAATTGCACGCGGCGGAAATGAGGATGCTCAGGTGGGCTTGTGGATGGACCCGTCGGGACAGGGTGCGAAACGAGGATGTTAGGGCAGTGATGAAGACAGCCCCGATCCAGCTGAAGATGAGGGAGCAGCGCCTGAGGTGGTATGGACACGTCCTCAGAAGACCAGAGGATCACCCCATAAGGTTGGCCCTAGATTTCGAGGCACCCGGAAAGCGTCCGAGAGGAGCCCCAAGGAAAAGGTGGAAGGATGTCATCAAGAAAGATCTCGCTGAAGTCGGCGCCATGCCAGACGACGCCTTTGATAGGATGAGGTGGCGACGGATCATAAGAACAGCGGACCCTGCGACTGCGCGGGACTAAACGCTCGGGAGAAGAAGAAGAAGACTGTCCAGATACAACAGCTTTATGTAAAGATTCAAATTTTGCTCTGTATTTCAGCAAAGATCAGCCCAATACATACTATAGGCCGAGCTGCTGACGGATCAGCTGCACTTTTAGGAAAGCAATGTTTGCTCTAAGTTTACGACCATGAGATTACAGATTGATAGGGTGGATGCATAACAAGTGTGCGGACAGTGCATCCCGTTCTTTGGGAATTTCAACGAAAACCCTGTAAATGCGCAGCTCATCTGACATTAAAAATATCTCCGATTTCTCAGTTATGTAGCGTCATCCGATGATGTTTTAGAGAGGAGTGCTGCAAGCCTACCAGCGAGGCGAATTCATACGACAGCGTTATGGCGATTTCCTCGGCCAGGTATATCGACCGTCAGAGGTGAGAAGAGCTGAATGGAATCCATCGTTGTGATCCATACTATTGCATGTACCTCGTTGATGCATACCAACCATCCTCAGGCTTTCGATAAGGCACAGATAAGTGCTCAACAGACACCGTTCTCACAGAAGCAGTGTTGTGTGGATGGTTTTATTTTGAAAATTGAAATGATTTCCTATAGAAGAAGCTATACAATAGGAGCCATATGTTTGAAAAGTTTAGAGAATTTACTTTGTGATTGTGAAAATTGAACTCGTTTCTTCGAAAAGGTGGAGGTCAGCGAAAGATGAACACAAAGCTGTACAACAGGGGCCATAGATTAATCAGAACAGGGGCGGTTGGTAGGTGATGTCAATGAGCTGGCTGTTAAAGTGTTTTTTATTCGGCATAGGACCATGGAATATACGTAGCACAGCTCGTCTGGTGAAAACATTACACTGTTTGAATGGTCATAAAGTCTTCACCGACATGGATACATCGCTGCAGCTTTTATAACCGACACTAAGCATCAAAAACGTAACATCCATTGGGTGCTAAATGATGAAATTACCGCAGTCTTTGCTTTTTCTTTTGCTTTTTTTCGCGATTCTTACATGATTTGTCAGTTCAAACGTTTATTACGTTTCGGTAAATTTGTAGGTAGATCACATCCAGTATGAATCAAGGGTAAATAAAGGATAAAAGACGGCGTTACTCAATCCCTTTTGGGATGCGCCACGCATTCTACTTCTACGGGATGTCGTGGAGGCGATTTGAATGCGTATTTGGCCATACAATGAATTGCGGTGGCCAGCCGATGAACAAATCAGCGCTTTACTCTACCTAGACAATTCTGGTACCAATTCATCGACCGCGGAGGGATGGAGGGCTTGGTTGGCCTGGGCGGGAAATCCGATCCAGGAACATGGTATCAGGTGCAGGCGACAGCCGGTGCCTCCTCCGACTGCGCTCCACGCGCCCATCATGTATGAATAAGCTCAGCTATGTGGCCTATCACTTTCTTTGACTGTGATTTCTGATTGCCCATGATTTCTTTGAAAACTCTGATGAGAAATGGTGCTTCAAGGTCAACAAAAATACGGCTACTCACCTTATTTGTTTTCTAAAATTGGTACTTCTTGATCGTAACAACCCTTGAATTCTTGTGGTAACAAGGCATCATGAATTTCGTTCCAAAGGGCTCGTCCACCACTCGTTTGCTACCCATGACTTCTCCTAGGCTTCGAAGATATAAACAAAAGCAGATATGTGGTTGAACAGTCAATTATAGCGGTAACTTATGGCTTCCTTCTCACACGAATTTGAAGACTGTTTCAATCAAGTAATTTTCGTGCTGCAACACCTCCGAGAACTTGTTCAATTTAAGTTTTCGGTCTTGGGTCGAAATTTTAAATGGAACTTCGCTCAGTCAAAACACAAGTCAAGCTACTAATTCAGCGAAGCGGTGCGCAAAAATCTATGTGATCGTTTTTCCAAAAACACATGTTATGCACTACGCATCCAGCAAAATTCGCGAGAATCTGTGTGAGTGCATGGAGAGATCTGAAACTGGAACAGATTTACACTTTCTCATTTATTAATAATGTATAAATCCTTTCTATTGTTGAGGGTACAGCAGTTTTAATTCAATTTAAGGATTTTAACAAATCAGAGGGAGCAAATATTAAGTTGAGCAGTGAATTTAGCAAAAACTTGTGTCCCAGAAAAAATAAGATTATGACAAAAGAAAAATTATTTACTTAAACGAAGTAATTGTCATTATTCTCAATAAGTTTCTTCCACGTTTCATGCACTGCAATTCAGTTCCTGTAAAGTTTGATAGGCTTCGACCAGAAGAAGCCGCCTACCACTGCCGCGATCTCATCGACTTTGTAAAGCTCCTACAATAATAAAAATGATTTCTCGACCGGGACAGATGGTAGTCGCACGGCATAATATCTGTGCAGTATGACTTGAATTCTAGAAAAACGAGCAAAAGGATCTATATTTATTCCATATTATTATTACAATCAATTTTTCGAGTTTCCTGAAATATCAAAGCTGCTGTACAAGGATGCATTTGCGGGAGGTCTAGCATTGGAACACGAAAAAGAGCATCCCGTGTGACCAGGACTTTAGGTTTAATCGTTTCTATCTAAAACGACCAAAGATCACGCTTCCATCTGCAAAATTTCTTCGCTTCCAGATACACGTCTGGACAGGAAACGACAATCGTACAGTAGCTTCGGCTGAAGCTGTTCTGGCCGCCGCTTTCAAGCCTGACGCGGAACACAAATGGTCGAACAAGCTGGACTGGCAACCCGTCGCTGTTCATACCGACCCCACAATCGACTGGGTTTGATTCTTAAGTCGCTTCAAAGTCTGCTTTGAGTAATTCTCGTCACTAACGGTGAGCATCTTCGTTTGACAGGTGTCTACCGGAATCAATGGAGTCTGCCCGGAATACGAGAGAACGTACTTCGAATCTCCTGCATACCAGGAAATTCTAGCTCCATTCGACCCCGAGCTCATCTCTTTTCTTGAGAACAGTACTGGTGTATCTATCGAATCGCCAATTGACTTCAATCACGTTATCGACTCACTGATGACCAAGGTAGGGGACGTACTTTTTGTCAGATACGTATATTTAATATCTCGCCCTTCTTTGGACTTCCTTGAGATAACTCATCAGTACTCGTGGATTCCAACCACGTCTGAGCCATTCCCATGTTGGTTTGGCCGTTTCCTAGCTAGGCTGGTTTGATCGTCTTCACCTTCCCCTCACTATTTCGTTCTCTGTTGAAGTTGTAGACGAAGTTTAATAGCACTAGAGTCAAGCTGAATTGGAAGCTTGGTAGAGGGGTTTTCACAGGATGGGATTCACACTCTATTTGTACCAAACCACTCAACTTCAGCAGTACAATTCACGGTCCTAACCCTAACGAGCATTCTACTATTAGTTGAAGAGCTCCGTATGTATGTGTGCACCTGTAACAACATGATGGATGTTAAGCCTGTTAAACTTAATCAAACAAGCGTGGCTTTGAATCAAACTGGTTCTTCACGATGATCGCTATTAAAACACAATTCGATATCAATCGATACTGATCATGATCGTCCATTGTTGCTTAATTGTTCGGTATGGTGTAAGAATGGCGTGTTACATTTTTCAACAAATCAAATGAGGTTTCGCTTGTCTTATTCTGCATTAGAAAGCTAACCCGTGTGTATGTCCGTCTGTCTTTCTGTCCGCGCAGAATTGTTGACTGCTAGGAGGGTTCTACAAACAAAAAGAGGAAGTGGAACCTTCGAACGTTGCTTTCAACCAGCTAGGACCGCAAATTTCTCTTTGATTGTACTAATCAAATGTGAAAGAGCGAGAATGTAAGAAGTCAAAGGCTTGGATATTCTAAAAAGTCATAAACTTCGCTGCATATAAGTGGTAGTCAGGCCGCCCGAATGTACACATACCAGTTTATGCAACGGCCGTTAATTTCATGTACCGCCCGAATGTACACATTGTACACATTCGGGCGGTACATGAAATTAACGGCCGTTGCATAAACTGGTACTAGTCAATGTTACCGACTTATTTCCAACTTTGACTATTTGACGCCCAGATCATGGTTATCTGGTGGCTGGCAGACAGTTTTTTAACGAGTGGTTGAGGTCGATCAACCGGTAGAGGTACTTGTTATTGTCGATTTTTGCTCATAATTTATGGCTTGAGGCTAGTTATCGCGAGCGAGCTTCACAAAAAAAAATCGAAAGATTAATACTTGTCGGTTAGTATCAGGGATGAGCAGATCAACCGTTATCCGTGATCCGTTAGCTGTTTTCCGGGGTTTTGGCCTATCCGGCTTGCGTCCGTTATCCGGTGATTCTTGGACTGGATAACGAACAGCAAATTGACTGACTACCCAGGTTTGAACGTGGATGGTGGAATGGTGTGTGTAGAAGATCATATTCAGCTGTAAGAGTGAATGTTTGTGACAACAGGGGATATTCAAATCCAGAAAGTTAGGAGGGACATTTCCGAACGCGGCGACAGGTCGAGTATTGGAAAGACGATTTCTATTCCTCCAGGATGGCAGAACTTGTTCCACACATTTATGAGATCTTTTAGACAATGAACAGCTCATCGGCTTGTCCTGCACGTCATACTCATACTGCTTCAATGATATTACTGATCGTTAGAACCAACCTGGTTAGGATATCCCAGACCCTCCACCTCTAACGATCAGTAATATCATTGAAGCAGTATGAGTATGACGTGCAGGACAAGCCGATGAGCTGTTCATTGTCTAAAAGATCTCATAAATGTGTGGAACAAGTTCTGCCATTCTGGAGGGATAGAAGTCATCTTTCCAATACACGTTACCTCTCCACGCGTTAGGAAAGGCCTCTCCTACCTTTCTGGATTTCAATATCTCCTGTTGTTACCAACATTCACTTTTACTGCTGAATATGATCTTCTACTCACACCATTCCACCATCCACGTTCAAACCTGGGTGGTCAGTCAAGTACTACCCATTCCCCCGTTCAGACTTAGGCCTGATACCCTTACCTGGTAGGAATAATTTTAATATGCTGTTTAGTGCTGGTCTTTTTAATATTCTTCGAGTCGGAGTAGTCTTATTCCAGATAAATGAAGAAAGCGATTCCCTCTGATAGTGGGGATGCTTTTGTAATGCTAAGGTCTGTTAAGGCTTTGTTTTTCTTTATGAAAAATTTAAATGATGCATTTATAGACTAGATTCAATTAATTTCCCATGGCGCGGATTGCAAAATATGCAGATTCACTCCGACGTGTGAAATTTTCTAGTGAAACTTCTTTGTTGTATAGGGAACAATTTCCTTATCATAGCTTGGGTATGGGATCACATTGGATTACAAAATGGCTTGCACTGGCTAGCCAATAGTAAGCCATGCTAATAGTATTTTATGCATCCCAGAAAATTCCGCGTTCGACTGCCTCGGATCTGCGATACTGTTGAACAACAGTAGTTGTTCTCAGGCTGTGGAACCAAGCTGGCTATCCACACTTTATGCGGCTGATGTTTCTGCGCGACTGCTTATGCATACCATGGAAAAGGCAAAGAGTCAGAGGAATTACTTGCCTACGAATCACGTTATTTCGAAAGAGCTTTGAACGAAGAAAAATTAATTGACTGGTAACTAAAGCTACCCATCCGACCCTGTGGGAACAGGCGAATGGCGAGTAAGGCCGGCAAATTTTGGTTAGGTCGGCTGACTACTGCTGTGGTATGAATTGGTAATCATGCCAAAACGTTATCAGTGTTGCATTAGCTCAATGTCAGTCAGTCGCTCTGTAGTGCTTTAGAAGAGATTGCAAACGTTCTGAATCACCCCGTCCGTCCGTTGCAGATGATTTTGAACGACAAGGCCCTTCCGTATCCGAAATGGGCAGAACCTCTTCGACAGAACGTGTCCGCTATTCGGACCACATTCCATCAAAGAATGGTTGACTCTCAGAACGACACAGCTGGGCGTGAGTAATATTATACCTTATTAACATTAGACACTCTCTTTTGTATGAGCAGACATTGCAGGGTACCACTCAGAGATGCTGCTTTCGCTTATTGAGGATCACCTCAATCGGCCAGTTGACAAGAAGAACAAGGCCGTATTCGTCTCAGGGGTAAAAGAATGGTAAGCGTTACCTATAGCTACCAACAGAGAGCGATGTTTCCAGCACGACACAAATTTTCTTACCATTGGTCGTCAGCTCGGCGTCTCTACAATGGCGAACGAAATGGTCTCTTATGCAGCTCTGCTAGCTGTGGAGCTACACTTGAATAACGGAACGTATTACGTAGAGGTTAGCTGAAATGCCGTGACGAAACCTGCAAAAGTCCGTAATTTGTCCTTTTTTCAGCTGTGGCACGCTCCTTCGCTTGAAGCAGAACTTACTCGTTTGAATATACCGCTGTGCATGAACCCGTGCAAGCTGGACACGCTTCAGAATGCCCTCAAAGTCAGTTAGCAGAGAAACTTGGATTTAATACAAATGCCAGTCACTTTGTTCTCTATCACACTATATAATAATCCGCACTATCGATCGACGCGATGAGTCATAAAATAGGGGAAATTGCGGGGCACAAATTAAGGCAAGAAAATAGCGAAAAATACCAAGACGCCTTCTACGTGCCTGGCGACTCGGTGGACGTGCTGAACACGTCGGCGATCGTGCATGGCGAGCCGTAGACGTACCGAACACGTCGGTGACCGTGCATGGCGAGCCGTAGACGTGCCAAACACGTGGCCAACTTTAGCCCTGGGGGTAATCAAGGTCGCTGAACATGATTATGAACTTCGTTCTTAAAGTGTAGATCACCATCGATCGATATCGATCAAATTATCGATTTTTATGGATGCCGTCCAAGCGGTGCGAAACTTCAGCCCTACGGGTAATCGAGGTCGCTGAACACGATTATGAAGTCCGTTTTTGAAGTGTAGTACACTATCAATCGATATTAATCAATATTATCGATTTTTGCGGATGCCGTTCAAGCGGCACGAGACTTCAGCCCTGGGGCTAATCGAGGTCCTGACCGATGGTTTTTTCCCAGTTTTAACCGATCGGGGTGGAGAGGGGGGACACGCCGGTTGTTTTTCCCAGATCTAACCGATCGAGGTGGGGAGGGGGTGGGAGACACGCGGGTATTATGGCCGAAGGAGTGCTCCTCATCGGGTGGAAAGTTTCAATGTGGAGGCCAGTATCGATCGATATTATCGATCGCCTGACCTGACCGGTGGTTTTCTCCCAGATTCAACCGGTTGGGGTGGGGGGGGGGGGTGGGAGACACGCAGGTACTATGGCCGAAGGAGTGCTCCACAACAGTCTGAGGACGAAAGCACTGATTAAAGCAAATGAATTACGTTTCTGAACTGTCTGAAGATAGTGCCGACGTTGAAGAGATGTTGAGGATGGAGGGAGGGAGAGCTGGACGGCTTCATATCGAAGAACTACTCACCTGATCTTAAAGAAGGTAGACCAAGGTTCGAAATTGCTAAGGTTTTCAAATACCTCTTTTTACTGCTAAGGTGCCGAGAAGGCTGCGCAAGCAGAGCAGCTGCTTGAAGTGAGTGATCTTGGCTTAGTGACTCTCTAACGTCGCGCGAAGCGCGCAAGTGCGAGACACGCCGACGGAAGTGTCAGAGCACTTGTAACTAATATTGGCTAACAGGTGCATATACATAGTTGTGGAGCTATTAGCCAAGCATCTGACAAAACCGGAACCCTTCCCAGTCCTCCTTAAAGCTTCTGAAACTCTAACGGCACAGAAGCTGTTTATTTCTAAAACTGCCTAGCTGTCTTAGAAGGAAATAGATGCTAGAATATTGGAATATTGGATATACTGATATTGGAAACAGATATTACAATAGGTTAAACGTCATTTACTCAAACCTTTTCAGTAGAACATAACATGTGCGAATGTCTTCATTTTATGGTAAGCCTTCAAATTGTCTTCGATTTCTGACTACCGATGATTACTTTAAAAAATACTTTAATGAATGAATGGTGCTTCAAGGTCAACAGAGATTTGGCTCTTTCATTATTTCTCTTTCAAAAAATGTGGAAGAAAGTGAGCTCGAAGCTGATGGTTTATTTCGTTACGAGCTTTTTTAAAACTTATTTTCCCTTCGTATTGTTATAACAGTACGATCGAGCACGGAGCGTGCCCAAAGATTGTACGAGAGAAGAAACTCAAATACAAATTGTGCGCATAATCCTGCGGTAAGAGAATGTGATGGCCGAAATCTAAACAAGAAATGTTCTAAAGGCTCCATAATTCTCAGGAAGACTTTGCTTTGCTTTTTCTAGAGCTGCACACGTGAAGCTAGTATTTGAGAGCCATCATAAAAGAGCTAATGACTTGCAACATTACCCAATGTCGTCGAAATAAAGTTGGAGGCTAGATGTGTCAGAAATTTCCGAAGTGGTTCACGCTGTAGCTTGACAAGCTTGTTTTTAAATGTATGGAGCGAATCCCACTTGCAGTTAGAAGCAACGTCATCGGGTCTTTTAGCGTTTCCTCTGATGTCTATTGCTTAGATCTACATACTCCAATTTGCCCTACAGGAATGAACTAATTTGGGTTCAAAACCTTCCGCACAACTCAGGGGCAAAACACGAAGACGAACTGGCCAGCTATAAGGCATGTGGTATGGTGTGATGTGGATGTAGTGATAGAAGTCGTAATGCATCTTTTAAATTAGGGGATTTTCTGGAGTACGCAACAAAAATTCGGGTGCAGAAGGAAAATATATGCTAACCTCTAGCACTTGAGTGTGCATATTTCGTACAAGGGGAGGCGCTATTTTTGAGCTCCTGCATCGTGAAAATTCCAACAAAAGAAACATTGCGTTTGCCCCAAAAGATCCCGCAAATATTGCAGGACCGTCGACTTACTAGAACGGCGTGGGAGTTGGAGTGCCGTGGTTTCGGTCCCCAAGGGATGGACGACAGCATCATCACAGGTAGAAAGCCTATGAGACGAGAAGCTCCTGAGATATCCCAACGGTTCCTTATTTCACGATTTCAGCATCAATGATTCTGCTCCTTGCTGTCTTCATTATATCAACTGTTGTCCTCGCATGTACGACGTTCTCTTACCGAAAGCAGCTGAAGGAGCTTCAGGACCCAGAACGACGTCGCCTCCTTGAAGAATCTTGAGCTGTACATGTTGCCATTACCTCCAATAACTTTCTTGTACCAATGCGTTGTACGAATAAAACTACTGTGTACCTGTCTTAGCGTTGGGTTGGCAAGCAAATTTTGGAAGCGCTGCCTGGACATGCAAGGGTTCTTGACAGCCCAGAACTGCGTCCAAATAACAAGCCTCTGCAACTTCAGGTTGCATTCTCTCTCCTGCACCATTTTCGTGTCTAATCATTTTTATAAAACTCACACAACATCTAAAAGTGTAGCCACAATGTTATGTATGTATGTGCATAGAAATACAATAACTACCACAGGATTGGGAAAAGGCGCAGTAGGCGCGTTATCCGCGTTCTTTTTGTTCTTTTGCCATTACTCTATTCATTTTCATCTTTTCCCAGAAAATTTTCCAGAAATCAGATCAGAATGACAAGGACTATCTAACCCATTTTTCCGAAGTACCAGAGGGCTTTCGTAAACGAGCTGCGTCTTCGTTAATTGCACCCTATGGACGTCTCTGCACCCAAACCTGAGGATGAACCGGCTGTTGTGACAGTGACCACTTCCTGCGGAGCGGTAGAAAACTGAATTATTGGATGCTACATGTTGGCGAAGAACGGCGGTTTGTCCTACCAGAAGCTGGATAGTAGTGCTCAAATGAAATGCTATCCAAAATGCTGTTCAAGGCTCTCACGGGCAAACTCCACATAAACCCTTCACATTTCCTTGGTGGTTAAGTAGTAAGAAGAAGTACGCGCCGTCTGCAGGTTCCTATTGCAAAAACTACGATCAGATCTTCATTTAAAAAAAAAAAACGAAAATCTCCTGTCCCTATCCATGCGTGTGTTCAAGAAACTGGTGCTGACTAAATTCTGCTGTTGACTAAATTCTGTTCATTGCTGCCTTCAGAATTACAGGTGCCTCTGTCTACGTCTGATTGTTGTCTTGTGACATTTTTCGGTAGAACTTTTGCTTTTTCCATTTGTTTTGCGCGTGAGTGTCGTGCTTACGCTCTGAATAAATAAATAAATAAATAAATAAATCCAGCTTGTACATAGAAGAAGCACCGTCGTTTGGGTATTTCAAGGGCGATGATTTTGGAGATTTTAAGCACATAATTCAGGTTAGGGCGCGTGTAGCGCAGTCGGCGGAGGCGCGACTGTCGCGTGCACCCGATACCAGGTTCCTGGTTCGGATTTCCCGCCCAGGCCAACCAAGCCTTCCATCCCTCCGGGGTCGGTGAATTGGTACCAGAAGTGTCTGGGAAGGATAAAGCGCTGACTTGTTCATCGGCTGGCCACCGCAAGTCATTGTATGGCCAAATACGCATTCGAGTCAACTCCACGACATCCCGTAGAAGTAGAATGCGCTGGCGCATCCCAGAGGGGATTGAGTAACGCCGTCCTTTATCCTTCATCCTTTAATTCAGGTTGTCTTTCTATACTTCGAAATCATCATTGTGAGCGCTGTGAGCTTCTCTAACTGGGGAGAGCCTAGGTCATTTTCAGCAGCCATTTAGATTTACCAGAAACAACGAATTTTCTCGTTTTTGAAAGGCTACAGCTGCTCTATAAAGTGGCTGAATGCGTGGAGCCATCATTAGCGTTTTCTTTAGCTGTTCATCCTTCAGCATTTGCTGCATAAGTATCTTGTGCCATCCGGAACACTACGTTTTAGATGCTGCAAGTCACTACTTTCGACTCGAACTCACGCCCTTTTTGGGTTCCTTACCATAACTCCTCGCTTCATTGGAAGTTCGAAAAACGGTTCACGTGACACTCCTATGCAGCTCGAGGGCTTTTCTCTGATATAATATGAAGGGCATCCAAGACAATTGATATTTCCTGCCATTCTGCACCCCTCGTGTTTAGGGCTCTGTAGGCTCGACCTGAGCACAGCGCTGGTCGGCCAGATCTCCGCGCCGTCTCACCTGCTTCACACCTGGGTGTCAGGTCCGTGAGGTCATGCCTTCGCATTACCAGGCTACCCTGACCAGCAATCGATCCTTTACGAAATGCTTTGCACTCTGGCCTTTTGAGCCTTACCAGTTGGCCAGTACGTTCTTGCCAATTCAAAGACTACTCATGACCTGTTCGCATCAGTCTCAATTACTGCAATACCAATGAAACAAACTGTGATTCACGCCGACAAAGGTGAAGTTCATATAGCTACCTCACTTTTTTGCCGTTCAGTAGACTATGATTTTTCATTCTAGGTGACGCAATGCATAAAGGGTTAAGGATGGCGTATGCCAAGTTCTTCGCGAAATGCGTCACGCATTCTACGTCTACGGGATATCTTGGGGGCAATTTGTATGCGTCTTTGGTCTGTACAATTAATTTCGGCGGCCATCCGGTAAAATGCCACTGTTTTATTCTACCCAGATAAGATAATATATGACAAGTATCAGATCACGGATCTCGGAAGAATGGAAGGCTTGTTCGGCCTGGGCGGAATCCAACGAATCATGAATTGATTCGGATGCATGGGAGAGCAGTTGCCTCCTCCGGTTACGCTATAGACGCGTGACACTGTGGAAGCGGTTTCACTGGACGAATATTTTCCATTAGATAAGCCAATGACATTTCGGCTTGGAAGCTTCTATTTGCATGTCTTGTCATGCAGTTTTTCGCCGTCTGTCACATGCGTGGCGAGCTGACACTGACGCAGCGCTTCTAAGTATACTGTTCTGTAAAATTTGAGCTTTAACAAACTATCGATTTATGACATATTGTATTTAAATATGTGCCTTTTAAAGCGAAGTGTTTTGTCATAAGCGGACCCTTTATCTTTTTGCAATTGAAATAGTTGCCTATTTTCGACCAGGTCATCCAACTCCCGCTCGAAGTAGCCATTCTCTCTGCACAGGTTAACCGGGAAGGTCTGAAATAGGTGAGAGCGACAGCAGAAGATGTTTGTGCAGTTACATGCAGTAGACGCCGTGGCAGGAGTAAGTACATGTTGCTCTTGCCGCAATAGTTGTGAAGCCGACGGGCGTTTTTCTATGTTCTGCTCGTTCCCCGCTCTTACCGTTATTCAGGAATGCCAAACTAAAGTAAAAGTGTTGGTAGAGCTGCGTTCTTTTTCCGATTGGTTCTTTTTTGCAGGTAACCAGAACATGAACTGCTTAATAAAGGAAGTTAAAAAGTTAGGAACCAGCTCGGTAACCAACGAGACTGATCAACGATAAATTAAGCAACCAACTAGAATTTTCTGAAATATTTATAACAATTCAATTCTTCACGTAAGTATGAGGTAATTTGCCTGCTGCATCTGATCTCCAGATTACACGCACTTCCAGATTCCGTCTTATTGCCTAACAAATTTTTTTGAAAGAGGTAATATTGCGGTCTCGAATATTACACAGAATGGATTACCCAGGGTCTGTCCCAAAAGGCGAGAACATACTGGTCAACTGATAAGTCTCAAAAGGCAAGAGCGTTTCGTAAAGAGTCGATTGCTGGTCAGGGTAGCTCTAGTAATGCGAAGCCATGACCTCATGGACCTGACACCTAGATGTGAAGAAGGCGAGACGGCGCAGAGATTTGGCCGACAAGCGCTGTGCTCAGGTCGAGCCTACAGAGCCCTAGACACGAGGGGTGCAGAATGGCAGGAAATATAAATTGTCTTGGATGCCCTTCATATTATATCAGAGAAAAGCCCTCGAGCTGCATTGAGTGCCACGTGAACCGTTTTTCGAACTTCAAATAAAACGAGAAGTTATGGGAAGGAACCAAAAAAGGGCGCGAGTTCGAGTCGAAAGTAGTGACTTGCAGCATCTAAAACGTAGTGTTCCGGATGGCACAAGATACTTCTGCTGCAAATGCTGAAGGACGAACAGCTAAAGAAAGCGCTAAAGAAGGCTCCATGCATTCAACCACTTTATAGAGCAGCCGATGCCCTTCAAAAACGAGAAAATTCATTGTTGCTGGTGAACCTAAATGACTGCTGAAAAAAACCTAGGCTCTCCCCCATGCACTTAGAGAAGCATACAGCGCTCGCAATGATGATTTCGAAGTATAGAAAGACAACCTGAATTATGTGCTTAAAATATCCAAAATCATCGCCCTTGAAACACTCAAACGACGGTGCTTCCTCTATGTACAAGCTGGATTTATTTATTTATTCAGAGCGTAAGCACGAAACTGACGCGCAAAACAAATGAAAAAAGCAACAAGTTCTACCGAAAAAGTCACAAGACAACAACCAGACGTAGACAAGAGGCACCTGTAATTCTGAAGGCAGCAATGAACAGAATTTAGTCAACAGCAGAATTTAGTCGGCACCAGTTTCTTAAAGACATGCATGGATAGAGACAGGAGATTTTCGTTTTCCGCAAACAGAGACTTGAGCTCCCGCAGCCTTCTATATGTCAGAAATGAAGATCTGATCGTGGTTTTTGCAATTGCAACCTGCAGACGGAGCCTACTTCTTCTTGTTCTTGTTCGATGCCCTTCAAAAACGAGAAAATTCGTTGTTGCTGGTGAACCTAAATGACTGCTGGACAGTTATTACCCGTCCATAAGATATGTATATGGTACGTATATTTCTCAGGTGGGGGGGGGGGGGGGTGTTGTCATCTATCCTTTCTGTGATTTACAGTGTGAAGTGGCTAGTGAAATATACGCCTTATTAATGCAATTAGTGTCCAAAGCCATCGAAAAAACGGAGATACGGAAACCCTTCAGGCTGCGAACTGCTTCAAAATTTAGTCAGATTGTAGGAAACTGCCTTTTCTGTTAATAAAAATGGGGTGCTTTTGATTAGTAATGGTAAACTTCAGAGGCGCTCTGTTTAAGGTGGGATCAGAGGCTTTAGACCTGGCAAATAATTGAAGTAGACGTGGCAAATAATATTTATCTTAATCGGCAGTCTTTACGGATTTCTTGATTAAGATGGTCGAGAACCGTCTGTCAAAAGCTTCAGTCACTGGGTCGCAATACGTTCTTTAGGCTTCAGTTATGGTTTGATGTAGTAATGATTCCAAATTGTGTCCAGGGACGCCACACCTACTCCTTGCCTATCTTGCTTCGTCGAGGAAAGGAGAAGAACATTAACATTAAGTCATTAAAATTTTTGGCGAAATGGCTCCTATATATCATCTGTTCCTACTTCTTTACATTCAGTAGATGCATATTGGGGGAGGTAGCTATATGAAAATTGCCAACTCTTATCCCTCATCTGTAATCGGCGCCGAATCACTGTTTCATATGAACATACACTTGCGGAAACTGTAAAAACCTGTTCTGATATTAAAATGTTGGATGAACGGTTTCGAAAACTTGAAATGACGAGAACGTTATCCTGTTGCGATGTAAAAATATCTTCGGGTGTAGATCTAAAGCTTTTTTGGCCATTTTTTGTTTCACTCTATACAATAATTCATTGCAGAAATGTTGAAGAATTCAAATTTTCCTTCTAGATAACCGCCTCAAATAAGCCCTTCATGAACGGTTTTAGTGGACGTGTTGCGACAGAAGATTAGAAGTTTCCTCAGTTGGTTCCCACTCCGATATCCTTGATGACCGCATAGATGCATGTGAAGACACAAACGTTCAGAACATTTGTTCGGCGCTAGTAGGCGTGGGTTTTCCGACTTTCACGTCTTTGACAAAGCACTCCATCTCGATCCGAAAATTTAATTGGCATCTCATCTCCTGTCTTCGCTATTTAACCTTAAGTGGAAAATTGCTAAAGCTTCCTGTTCAAGACTTGAGGCGACACACCGACAACTCCCCTTTCAGCATTCCCCATGAATAATATCGACTTTGGTCCTTGGCAACGCTCATCCGGAGGTCGCCTGTTCCGAATCCGTTGTCGTCGCGGGGACGACCGGCTCGTCTGCTTTTCACTTTCGGCTCCACTTAAGCTCTGATATCAAGCAAGCAGTGGCACGAATGACACAATGACTTGTAAGTCGTTCTTTTTGCTATTCCCTCTCAAACATTTTTAGCTCTTGCGGCAAATTTTTAATGGGTTTCAATGAAGCACTCGAATTTTTTGTTGATGCCGTACTCATAGTTTTTAAGCCATTGATAGTTTTATTTACGGGCCTAACAGTGACAATCAGTGACTGATAAGTGATACATTATTGCCTTTGTCAATCATATTTGTTTCAAAGTAGTCCTTACATTTCCTCTTTTCAATTTCCTCGTTCCTAAAAGAGGTGGAAGAAATTAGAGAAGGGAAGGGACGTTACAAAAGAAAAAACGATCACAGAAATCCTTAAGGAATAAGTGTTTATGAAAATTAAATATCAAATGAGAAACTAAGAAATGAAGCAAACTTTTCTCAATGCTCTCTAAATGAAATGAAATTAATGTTCAATTTTCTCCCGAATTTTCAGCCTCATATGATCCGTATAGCGATTTCTCATACGTGGCGCTGAACAAACGACGTCGTGGGGAAAGTGAGCGTCGAAACAGCGAGAAGCTCGAGAATCGAGTCGGAAAGCCGGCGGTGAAGAAAATATATATTAAAGCGAACGGCGACCCAAGAAGTAAGAAGTACGTCTGTTAGCTTGTTGTTAGCCTTTTTACTGCTTGCATTACTGCGTTCATCGGTGTTCGGTCCTTCCTACCGATTCTATTAATCGCTGTTAGCTCCAGGCCTCGAGCGACGTAATCGATCTCTGGTGAAGGTTGGCCGTTATGTGAATATACAGGGTGGCCGATAAATATTGTCGTCGCTAAAAACGTCATATTTTCAACAATACGCAAGATTTTTTGAAAACTATTATTCCTTAATATAACCAACAACATGTAGATTGGATTTCACAAGAATGCTTCGCAGTGACCTTCCTTGGGTTTTACCCAGGCTTCCAGTCTTGGTTTCACTAACTCCACGGTGCGCCGCAGGTAGCTGGCGTCGATTTCTGACCAGGCTTGATTAAGTTCGCGGCGAAGCTGGTCCAAATTGGTGATGGTCCTCTTCCCCAGCTTCTGCTCTAGGTATCCTCGTATAGCAAAATCGAGGGGAATTAAATAGGGCTATTAGACGGCCACTGATCCTTCGTTAGGTATCCAGGGAAGTTGGCGTCCAGATACGCAATCGTCGTCCTCGTTCCATCGGCAATAGCCCAGCCCTGTTGAAAGATCATCTCGGATTTTTTTCATAGAAGGGAAGGACTACCTTTTTTAAAACCTCTTCTTGGTATGTTCTAGCGTTGATTTTCAAGTTTCCTTTCACAAAAAGCAGCGGCGACTCCTTGTTTGCTGTGACCTTCCCACACCATCAGTCCATTGGAAAACAGCGATTTTGTAACGATCTTCCTTTTCCAAGTGTGTCCTTGATTGGGTCTGAAGAGCAAGTGATCATGCTGAGCATTGTGCGCGACTTCGATAGTGAAAATTTTCTCATCGGTCCATAGCACATCTTCGACGCGGCGCACTGAGAAAAGCCGTAGCAGCTCCTTGCACTTTTTCCTTGACTGCCTCTGTCAACTGCTGTCCGTTGAGCAGACGATAGCTGCAAAGTCCTAGTTCATTCTTATCAATTGACAGGGCAGTAGAACGAGGGATTCCGAGGCTCTTTGCGATATTGTTAAGAGATATGCTGTCGTTTCTGTCGATTCTCTTCTTAATGATCGCACGGTTCTTCCTTCTGTTCACAGAACAAGGACGACCTGACTTTACCTTTACGGTGACGTTCCCTTTCTCATTCCACTGCTTGATGATCCGCTGAACTATTCTCAATGGAATACTGGGCTTCCTTGCAATGGCGGTGGTGGACTCTCCGCTTTCAGCGAGGCGGGCTACTGCTTCTCGATGAGGGTACGGTCGCATGTAGGCTACAAACAAAAATTTTCACTTACCGCAGGAAATTGGCTTCAATGTCGTAGACGGTGGACGCAATGTCACAGGATCTCAATAAAATGTAAGAGAGACAGGTGCGCGCAAATATCGCGACAATACTTATCGGCCACCCTGTATTGGTTGGTGCGCAGTAGGCGTGTGCGTTTAACCATTAACGATTTACCGATTTATCAACGGCATTCTTCGTTAAAACTTTTGAACGAATTTTAACGATGAAAATTTCCGTTAAATTGCATTAACAACATACCACTACATACATACATTGAAACAATTAATAAAATAATAGAATTTATAAAAAAATATTATAAAATACCACATACAAGATTAGAAATTTTAAATAATTTCTTTAAACAACAATACAGAGATAAAATTAAACCTTTACTTACTGAAAATAATCTAAACAAAAAAGTTTACACTCCTTATAAAACTATTCGGTTACTACAAAAGAAATTTATTTTTTGCCCTTTAGATAAAGCTAATAACAATTATGGAATCATCTGCAAAAAATTTTATTTACTTAATTTAATGAAAGAGATGGGAGTTACTTATAATATTATAAACAATACATTAATAAACACTAACACAAGTAATACTTATGTTAATATAAATAACGAAAACATTACATCTATTATAAACAAACATAGAAATTTCCTTCTTCAAAATAAACTAAACAATAATAATACTGAAGGTAGTTTACCAATGATTTATTCTTTACCTAAACTACACAAAAATCCTATTAAATTCAGATTTATTACAGGAGCCTATAATAGTAGTATAAAATCTTTAGCGTTAGAACTCTGCAACTTATTTACACATTTTAAAAATCATTTTATCGGGTACACCAAGGGTCGGCTCTGAGCCCGTTCCTCTTCCTGCTGACGCTTGACTCTATAGTGAACCACCTTGAGAAAGACCCTCTCAGAACGATCCTCTACGCGGACGACATCGCCCTAGTAGCCGACAACCAGGAGGAGCTGGAGGAGAAGGTGCAGCTGTGGCAGAGAGCCCTTGCGGACAACGGCCTACGGCTGAACGTGAAGAAGACGAAGTTCATCAGCTCTGAGCAGTGCGCTGGATCGATCCTAGACTGCCAAGGGGAAACGATCGAGAAGGTGGAAGAATTCCGCTACCTCGGAAGTGACCTATCCGAGGAAGGAAGTGTGGACCAGGCGGTCAGGGGACCGATAAACGCAGCCTGGCTCAAGTGGAGGGAGTCCACAGGGATCCTCTGCGACCGTAGATGCTCCAGGATGCTCAAAGGCAAGCTCTATAGAACAGTTGTAAGACCTGCCCTCCTCTACGGCAGTGAGTGCTGGGCCCTGGGTAAGGCGCAGGAGAGGCAACTGCACGCGGCGGAGATGACGATGCTGAGGTGGGCATGTGGATGGACCCGTCGGGACAGGGTGCGAAACGAGGATGTTAGGGCAGTGATGAAGACTGCCCCGATCCAGCTGAAGATGAGAGAGCAGCGCCTGAGGTGGTATGGACACGTCCTCAGAAGACCAGAGGATCACCCCACAAGGTTGGCCCTAGATTACGAGGCAACCGGAAAGCGTCCGAGAGGAGCCCCTAGGAAAAGATGGAAGGACGTCATCAAGAGAGATCTCGCCGAAGTCGGCGCCACGGCAGATGACGCCCTTGATAGGATGAGGTGGCGACAGATCACAAGAACAGCGGACCCTGCGACTGCGCGGGACTAAACGCTCAGGAGAAGAAGAAGAAGAAGAAAAATCATTTTATCAATTACTCTAATATTATAAATAACAACTGTAGAACAATTAAAACATATTGGGCTATTAATAATTGTAATATAACACATGAACTAGATAATATTAAAAATGATAAAATCAAATTATACTCAGCGGATTTTACAGATATGTTCACAAATATACCACATAATGTCATAATAGAAAATATCAAAAATCTTCTGAATATATGTTTTAAAAATGCAGGAAAGCATTATATAGCTAGTAATGGGTATAAAACCTTCTATACAGATAATATTAAAGATAACTATAAATACAGATATTATAATATTACAGATATTCTATATTTAGTTAATTATTTACTAATAAACAGTTACTGTATATTTATTAATAAGATATACAAACAAAACATAGGCGTTCCACAAGGCGGAAATTTCAGTCCACTATTAGCAGATCTTACAATGTCGATGTTTGAATATGAATATTCTAAGAATACCATTATAAATGGTAATCAATTATTTAAACCATTTAGATATATGGACGATCTACTTATAATTCATAATTATAATGAAGAATTTATTGACAACACTTTAAATCTAATTTATAATAATGTAATTGCTTTAAAAAAGACACATGAAAATGAATATAAATGTAATTATTTAGACATGACTATAAAAATAATTGACAACAAAATAATTACTAATTTATATAATAAAACAGATTCTTTTAATTTTAAAGTTAATAGATTCCCGCACAGGGATTCGGAAATCTCAATTAATATAAAAAGTAATACTATTTATACAGAAACTTTAAGGGTTGCAAAAACATGTTCCCAACTAGAATATTTTAATAATAAAATAAAAGAACTTTATGATATATTTATACATAATGGTTTTACCAAAAATTTTATAGTTAAGAACATATTAAAATGTATTTACAAAAACCAACAAATTTTTTATAAATATAACTTAATAGATAATAATGTGAATAATAAAATGATTAATTTTATTAAAAACATTAAATAATTATTCCAAAACATACTTTACTACTTTTTAAGTTCTATATCCTCTCAATTCCTAATATTAATTATATCATGTTTAAACTACCCCAATACACCAACAATCAACACTGAATGCACATTAATCGTAACAATAATATCAATATGTTAATGATATACACAACTGTGTAGTTTCTATTTTGGCATACGCTCACTGTGAGCGGTACTGGAGGAAGGAACAAACATACGTGAGTTTAATCAACACTTATTTAGTTTGTAGCATCTCCCCCTCTTCACTGATGAGCCACAGGGGAGGTGCTACAACATAAAATAAGGTTCGTATGAAGAATAATGTGGCGAAACGAACCTTCTTAGGTATTTTTGTTTTCAATTTTAATATTTCTAATATTTAATATTATTTTACGCGCCACTTTAGAATCTTTACTTCTTTTTTATGAAAACTCACTTCTGATGAATCTTTTCGATGTGCTTTCGTAGTATCATTGCGATGCCGAGGAAACCCCTACTTTCTCGAATGAGTGGAAATAGGCAGTCGATTTCGTCTTTATGTTTTGAGAATTGCTGACATTTTTCTTACTCCTTGACCAATTTATTTGTGTGAACCCTCACTTTTCTAGGCAGTTGTTTCGTACATTTTGAACCTCCTAGGCCGCTTCTCTAGCTTGATTTCTACACATAAATTTTTCATACTTCCTAACGAGTTCCTTTTCACAGTTCCTTTGAGGTATTTATCTCATAAGTGGGGTTGAAAAAGCATAGAAGAAGCAAAGAAAACCTTGCGAAACACAAATATTGGGAAAAATAAGTGTAAGAAGCGAAAAAAAGAAGAATACGCCTCCTTCCATTTTCCTCAGAAGTTTTCCGGAAAGTTGGATGGGTTCTTCGTACAGCGTCAGGCAATGATTGTAGGACTACGTTAGGGCGTCGTTTAAACATTCTGTAGTTCTCCGAAACAATAATTGAAGTATAGAAAATGTTGGACCGTAAGAGTCCACTTAGCGAGAGCAAAATCTTTTTGTCAGGACAAGTGACAATGCTCAAAATCGTTGAACCATGTTATGGTAACCAGCACTTCGAATCTTCCCAGAAGCTTGACAACTTTTCGAAAGCCAAAGGAACTAAGCATAGTAAGAAATCTGCTATTTTGCAAGTATTGCTGTTAATGTTTGGTTTTGGTATCCTAGAGATTTTTCTCGTTTAGCATTTTTGTTGATGATAGGTAGACTGCCGTTACTTTTCTGAAGATGAAGACATACATACTCATACATATAGTGGTCATGTAGATAGACTCGAAAAAATCAATAAAGAAAAAATCTGGCTTTCTACCTACTAAAATACAACCAAACCGACTGCTGCTATGGGATATTCTATTTAACGATTTTACCGATTTTAGCGCAAAAATTTTTCGTGAAAAAATGGTCGTTATAAATTTACCGAAAAAAATTTGACGCACACCTCTTGTGCGCATCAAATGCACAGTATCGATTGGCTGCTTTCGATTGATTTCATTGAACTTTGCGCTCAGTTGAGCAATTGAAGTCGGCATCACGTGTGTTGACTAGTAGGCAGATTTCACAGCAAGTGACCAAGGCGAGGTGATCCAATAGTGAACCGGCAGTTAAACCAGTTGATTACTGGTAGTTGATAAACTTACATCATCATATTTTCGATGGCAACTATAATACGTAAAGGCAGGCGGAAGCAGACGAAGCGATTCCGATATGTTACGTCGTTTCTCCTCGAACGCTTTTGGAAGCTAACAATATGTACGAACGAAGAGCAATCTGTCTAGCGCTCTCCATTTGTTTAAGCAATTTCACTTGACAAATTTAGGCCGAAGCTTTTTGTCTGGCGAAAGTGGCAGTCGCCCACGCTGGCAGGTCTACGAGCTGATATGGCACCTTACGTCGGACTTGACGTCGCAACAGCAATTTATGACATGTTTGTTTTATTTCAATTTAGAGCAAATTTACTACGGTGATGACAAAAACAAGTTTCTGATGGACTCAGTTGCGGCTTATTCTTCCTTCTTATTATGTTTATAGTCGAAGCAAAATGCATGCAAAGACATCCACTGCAGACATGTAGTAAGAGTTTGAGATATGTACATATGGGATAATGCCTCCACGGACGTGAGTGGCTTCCAAGATCAGGATATGGTGATTTCATCCAAGACTCGAAACAGGCTGTAAGCGCAATCTATGAAGTGAATTTTTTTTGCACGTGTTATTTTGCATGTTATATATCTGTTTCACCAGTAATCTCGTTCAATTCTAATTTGCTAACGCAGGCGTCAGTTATGTCTCAATTTACCTCTGCTACGTGCCAGACTGGCCCAATTGATCCAGTTTGTTCAATGAGCTTGAGCCCTTTGAGCGTCAGGGTGGTCACAAAGTCCGATCAGCATGTTACTCGACGTCTTTGCGTTCTTTGCTCATCTGATAGCATCTGTGATCTGGAAACGCCAAGTCCAAGGAAGGAACTCTAAACACCTTACCCTGAGCACCGCATTGTAGATTCTAGACTTCTTGTGCAATGCTAAAGAATTCTCGTTGCCTTTGCAGGACCCAAATTAGTGAGGAGAGAGAGAGGAGTGAAGGAATATTCGTGTCGAGTAGTATACCACACCACCAAGCCTTGCCACCATAGCTTGAGCATTCAGAGGCGCTCCTTCGTGGAGCGATAATGTCGATCAGAAGAAACAGAAGAACGCGCTTCATGATCGTCTTCCTCGCTAAGCTTCAGCTGCATTGCAAGGAGGTTTCCACGTGCACGGTCGAATTCGGCTAGGGTTCGGTGTCGGTGTTTTGAGTACGACATCGTCATCGAGGCGTAGGTGGTGCATGTCAGTGAACGGTATTAACTCCTTTCAATTCTCATTCAAGATCTCGTTTGAGGCTTCTAATAATTTACAATCACCTTCAGCGAAATATTACTTGAAGGCAATCGAATCTAAGAATTGTTCTTAATATACGTGTATCGGAGTAGTAACACATATGACGAGAGCAATATTAGAATCCTTCAAATTTTGAGTTTTTGTATTTTGTTTTGTTTAACTTGAATGTGCATCTTCAGAAATGGGCGACGTATTACCTCAGAAGAAGATATCAAAGACTATGGCACGTACTACGTCATCGGAGATGAAGAGCTACTAATGTGAGAAGGCTTAGTGAGAATTTTCCTTAGTTCTTCTTTTTTGCTTACGCTATATTAATTCCATGTTTTTGATAGCAGTGGTTGAGCTGATATCGCTTTTATAAGAATCAAAAAACGGCTTTATTTATTCATCAGAAGTATTTCGGAAAGCAACTGGACTGAAAGAGTGTTAGAAAAAAAGAAAAAGTTGTTGTTAGAAAAAAGAAAAAAACATTCTGAACTGAGGAATAGTCTGAAGGTAATGAAAGAGGATGGAGGGCGGTATAAACCAATCCCTGTTTGGGTGCAATCTGAATTCAAATTTGGCCAATGCAATGAATTCTGGTGGTCAACGGACAATCTAGTCAGGTTTCATCCTTCCCATAGAAAATTGGAAAATTCAATTCATCGCCAACACAAACCAAGATCCTCGATTCGGAGGGTTCCTCCTCTGTCTGTGCTAGTACATCATCTGAAGTTAGGCTAAACTTCGTATAAACCTTCACAAAGCCGCGTAAGTTGGATTTCGGATTTTAAGCGCGATGTAGAGAACTAACATGATAGGTTGGCAGCGACTGGATTTTTGGAAGCGTATCTATTCATTTCCTCTCCGTTACATAATAAAATCCAATCCATTCCAAATAATCCATAGTAAAAAATCCATAATAAAATCTATCCGTTTTTTCTGTTTTTACTATGAAAATATTCCGCTTCCCTCCGCTGAATTCGAAGTCTGATAAAAGGAAAAAGGTAGAAAATTACAGCATTATTCAAAGCAATTTCCTCGACAGCAGAAAAGTTCTCTGTTTTTTAATCAAGGCGTTTGAATAAAGAAAAACTACGAAAGCTGAAATCATATCGGATAGGTATACATATAGTGGTTCTATGTCAACTTGAATCTAAATTATATCCTTAATATTCTCCAAGTTCTCTCTTCCTAAAACCTCGGCATTATTTAGATGTTTCGATTACTTCTGTGCCGAACGAGGTTGTTAGGTGGACCAGTATTTATTGAGCGGCCTAACGTTTCGACCCATTCGTCGCCTTCAGAGGCCTAAAAGTGGCTTGAGGATTCGGATGTTGCTATCTATCCGACCAAACGCCTCATCGACTCTAGCCTTTCGGATATCGTCTTGAGGCATAGCAAGAAATCCCGAACCCATGAACGATAAACTCACCCGCTGATCCACGTCACTTCCGCTCTACAACGAAGCATAAGACGGGCACAGTTGGAGGATGACGTTGTCTTAGTTAACATTCCAAACGACAGCATCAGACGCCAGCTGGTTCGAAATAGGCTTTACGACAGGGAGTGCGTAACGGAAAACCGTGTTGTATGTCCTTACGGGAAACTAGGGGATTGCGCCAAAGTTGGCGTTATCTATGAGCTTGAATGCCGGATATGCAGCCAGACATACATTGGGGAAACCGGAAGGGTACTTGCTATTCGTGTTAATGAACATCTAGCGTGCAAAAGGCGGGATATCTTAACGAATCCTCTGGGCAAGCATAAAGTGGAGGAACATGGCGGAAACGACTTTGATGTGAAGTGCACGATTCTGACCATCGAGACAGATATTTCGTCTAGAAAAGCGCTGGAGGCATTCTGGATTCTTTCACGAAATCCACGAATGAACAATCGAAATGAGTGTCCTTCGGTCACCGATGACTTTCTGCCGTTTATTTCGCACTGTGAGTTATAGAGCGACCGGTGGTGACAAGGATGTGGTTAAGAATGACACTGGTATACACAGTATACACAGTGTAGAATGAACAGTATAGTGAGTCTCAGTCACCATCTGTCGACTAACTGCGGCAGCGGCGTCGCTCCGCACAAGCGGTGGATCAGCGGGTGAGTTTATCGTTCATGGGTTCGGGATTTCTTACTATGCCTCAAGACGATATCCGAAAAGCTAGAGTCGATGAGGCGTTTGGTCGGATAGATAGCAACATCCGAATCCTCAAGCCACTTTTAGGCCTCCGAAGACGACGAACGGGTCGAAACGTTAGGCCGCTCAATAAATACTGGTCCACCTAACAACCTCGTTCGGCACAGAAGTAATCGAAACATCTATATCCTTAATATTTATATAACATTAATGCGTCATTCCAAGGATTATTAAAACTGCATTCAGACCTGACTCCGACGACGACTACGACGAGGAAGAATATCGAGAGCCGTGGACGAGAGGAGGAGGCCGGGGTACTATGTCGTCCCCGGATATGATAACATCAAGGCAGTCTCTATATGATAACGGTAAACGAGGTTTTCTCTTAAAAACTTCATAACAGAACGTGGTTAGAAATACAATACAGTAAATGCCGAGCTAAGTAATAGTAAAAACGGCCAATATAGAATTTCTGTTTTCTAAGCGCAAAGGAAAACGGTGGTTTCACAGCCTTTGGGCAGTTACATTGGAAGCGAACTCATGCTTCTTATGGAGCACCTATCGTCTACACACTCATGTTATCACCGAACAAAATTGCTATTGGCTAGGATTTTAGTGGGTTTCAACTCGGAGTTACTTGGTGAGGCATGGCTTGTTTTTTCCTGCGACTACATCCGTCGATTGAAGATTTGTACGCATGCATTCACTGTGTTGTGGATTTGTGGAGTTGTCGATCAAGGAAACGGGCCGCCTCTACCCACTGATCACTAAATCACCATCGAACCGTCTTTGTCTTCTTTGTTTCACTTTATGCAGTTATTCGATTACTCAGATTTTTATAGTTGATTTTTATAATGTGTCCATGCAGGAAGGGGCTCAATTTTCCCCTGGAAACACTTTTGGTTAAGCCCACATCAACTAGGCGACAACTTCAAAGACCTATTTTTAATAGATCGGCGCTGATAAACTTCTTAATGGTGTATGCCATGCATTCTATTTGAACGGGATAAATTGTAAAATCAAATTGAATGTGTCATTTGTTTATACACAGGGCCCTAATTGCTGTGGCCATCCGTTAGGATGGTCACTATTCCCACAAAAATCTGCACCTACTCACAGGCTCAAAATGGAGTAAAAGTTCGGTTTGCCTGGACTAGAGCCGAACGCTTTCTTCACGATTTCGCAACCTACAATCCACACTTTCAATTATTTCAATACGCTTCGGTTTGAATGGTATGTTTTACTTAAAGTCTAACGATAAACTGCCGTCAACCTGGTATCGTGGGCACGCTGTAGTCGACAACACCTCGACTATGCAAAGTGAAAGATACTGAGAGACCTGTAAAGCAGAAGTCCTCTGGGGTATGCACCCTCTCCGTTTATTCAAGGCTACGAAGCAATCTTAGAATCCCTTCCTCTAAGCCGAAAAGCTTGATGATACCATCATATTCATATCATGTAACATTTTGCACGACAACTGTTCAACCAAGAAGTTTAGTGTTGTAAAGACAACAATGTAATGCTCCTAAAGAACTTATCCCATTAACCACGACATTTATCATCCGAAGAAATGACATTCGCATCAGAAACAAACCGTGTCAGGTCCTCCACAAATCAGCATTAACAACTTTAAACTAGCCGAACGTTTGGCGCAATAGTGCAGCACTAGGCGGATTCTCAAGAAGAAAACTTCCCAGAATTATGCTGCGCGATCCGAACAGTTACCTACGAAAACCTGTGCAGTGTACCGTTTTTGTAATTTTGATGCTCCACGGTGTTTAAAGTGAAACGAAAACTTCTGGACATAGCCGCATGGAAGCTGCATGCTTAAGAAATAATGCTTCTCAAGCGAGAGCGGAATCTAAAGAGTAGGTATCTCAGCAGTTTGGTAAGCGGAAGCGCAAAAAAAAAAAAAAACTTCTAGAAGCAACCAACTCTTACCGGCTCTGACTACTGGTGATTGTGTACAGTACATAGTCCAAAAGAATCAGTCTATATGAATCATTTCCTTGATTTCCTTTAATTTTTATGTTGTTTACTTGTTGCGGGTCCCGTCCAACCAATTTCATATTCTAGTGATTTCCACTTAAAACAGTTAACTCCGGGCGGAAGCCAATAAATCGATTCGGTTGGTCATGTCCGATCATAAAGTGCAGATAGTACATATTTACTTGCCGTGAAGTTTGTCCGTCATTCTCCTGTCATTCCCGCCTTGAGAAGCGTTCAACGCAGAAGGATGGATGGAATGACATACGAATAAATAGACGGAATCATCTACTTTACATACAGTAGAATTATATGGCAGTGCAGTTGGAGGCGCTGTCATTGCGAATGGAGCATCATGGTTCAACTCCCGCCGAGGCCATCCAAGGCGTTTATCCCCCGGCGTCGATGAACTTATAACAGACATGTCTGGGAGTGATGAAGTGTGTTCAGTACTGAACGTGCCGCTGCGTCCAACAAGCAAAAGCGCAGCAAAAGCGCCGATTTCCGCTCACAACGCGTCGCGCCGGACGCAAGACGGACGTCGCGGTTTAAGGTTCCCACAGAGTTCTGCGGCAGCGCCGCGGCCCTATGCTTAACCAAGGGCAGAGACGCAGAGCTCACCGCCGGCGGCGTCCCTGCCCTATCCTTAACCATAGCGGCGAGCGGCGTTGCCGCAGAACTCTGTGGGGGCCTTAAGGCCTTGGTTATACCACCGCTCACCCCGAGCGACGTCTAATGATATGCTCCCATATCGATCGGGCGGCGCGATGGGATCGATATGGGAGCTTATCATTAAGCGTCGCTCGGTGGTATAACAAAGGCCTTATGGCCCCCGCACACTTCTGCGGCGAGCGGCGGGCGGCGGACGGCAAAAACGATGAGTCATGCCGTTTAGCGGCGCCGCTGCTTGACTGTATGTATTTATTAGTAAACACCTTTTCTGCTCTACTAAATTGTGTTATTTGTTTTTTTTAAAACAACTTGGTTTTTTGTTATTTTTTGGGCTTAGAAATGGATTACCCAGGAGGCAGAAATCGGCATTTTCGACACCTGCTGTTCTTTGCATTCCGTCGTGGTCAAAAAGCAGGGGATACTTGCGAGGTGCACGGAGAATAGCACGGTCTTGCGAAGTTCAAGAACGGCGACTTCGACCTCGACGACAGCTCCCGCAGCGCAATGCCTTCGGAATTCGATGAAGAGCGTCTCAAGGCACTTTTGAAAGAGAATGGCCGCGAAAAAGTGAAAAAAGTGAGCCAACAAAGTGGACTGCGATAAAAAAGTTTTTAACCATCTTCACTCGATGAGATTTGCCGAAAAATTGGGAGCCTGGGTGGGCCACGACCTACAACAAGGAACATCGTCTTCAGATTGCTTCACATCTCGTCCGGCGTCGAGCAATACGTGGCTACAAACAAAGTTTTTTAGACCGAATCGTCACAGGAGATGAGAAATGGTGCTTATACGTTAATGTGAGGCAAAGCATGAGAGGATGGCTCCAGATAAAGAAGAGCAGGTGTCGAAAATGCTGATTTTTGCCTCCTGGGTATCCCATTTTTAAGCATAGAAATGACAAAAAATTAAATTAATTTAAAAACGGAGAACACAGTTTTGTAGAGCAAAAAAATTCTTTCTATTAAACACAAACGGTTTGTCAAGCAAAAATCAAAGTTCGTTTAAATAAAACTCTTCGAAGAAAACGCTACGAACTTATTCTTCATTTCAATAGGAAGCGGGGCAGGTTCTGCAAAAGGTTTCATTAACACGGACCTATTAGGGGGGGGGGGGCAAAAGTAATGAGATTCTCCATGCCGTGCCCATATATGTCGTGACTGGACTCCGGTTTCGTGCTTATCGTATTTGTATGTTTGTTGGCTACTTACTGAAGACCACCTGAGAAGTGACCACTTTCGCCCTTTCCAGAAGCATGCCAAAACCCCGGTCTGTCTCATGCAGAAACCCCCGTCTGACGAGTCGACCTGTGTCGCGCAAATCTCGCACAATTCCCAACCCCAAGCAGCCTGGACTCAATAGTCACGCAAGATGAGAAATACGTCTTCTACCTCAATCCTGCCAAGCAGCGAGTCTGGGCGAGGCCTAGTGACCTGTTACCGACCTTTGTTCGACGGGATGTTCATGGCAAGAAGCATCTGCTGAGCATTTGAGTCTGTGCCCATGGATCGGTATACTGGAAGCTGTTTTCCAAAAGCACGACGATAGAATCCAAGGCCATGGTGAACGAAATAGAAGAGATGGACCGGTGACTCGCACTTATTCGCCGCACCCCATCGGGCAAAAGTGATCACGGATAAGCTTGCTCAGCTGGGCTACGATCACATGCCTCATCCATCGTATTCGCCGGACATCTCTCCATGCGACTACCACTACTTCTTGAGCCTATAGGACTTCATGGTCGTAAGGGACACATGGACCCAAGCAGACCTCGACAACCATAACGAGCAGTGGATCAGCGTTAGGCCTAAGTAGTTCTGGAAGGATGGGATCAGGAGTTGTCTGATCGACGGCAACAAGGTCGCTGACCTTAATGGCGAATACATTCCTCACCACCGTTGAGTTTTAATTGAATTATAAAGAGATAAAAAAATTTATTGAATTTCTCTCATTGCTTTTGGCCCACCCTAATATATCCCATCATCTCACGGTGGCATGCGCCATTGGAGTCTGCACATGCTAATGGATGTTTTGGTCATATACCACTGTAAATGTGATTAATTATTTAATTAAATTTATTTAAGGCTACCGAAAACGTTAATGTGGTTTGTGAAAAGTTCATACGCAGAGAAACTTCCATTGTTATGAAATAATGAGCAGGGCTCACCATTCCAGTAAAGATTGCACGTGTGATTTGCAGCACCAACGCCACCAACCCCTCCACCAAAACCTTTTCTGTCCCAGAGCGTGTCACTGGAGCGTTTTCAGCCCAAGGCACCCACTTCACAGGTGAGGAGGTGAATCGAGCTTTTTTTGCACGTAGACCTTCCTTATGTTTGCTGTAGGCGTCACATCAGGACCTTCAGTCACAGTCGAGTCGCTAGGGTTTTCAGAATAGAGCCCCTAACTGGAAGAAAGCGCGGCGCAACAGCGAGTCAGCGCTGAGCGACTGGGACGAGTACAAAAAGTACTACAACGACGCGATCATGTCCATCTCAGAGGAGGCAAGGCGGAAATCACGCAGTAAGATTTCCTGATCTGACAAAGACCCGATCCAGCAGAATCTGATTCTGGATAGAATGTGCTGTTCAAGTACATTTTATAATACCTCATAATACCTGCTGCACTCGCATTGCTGAACCGCCTTTATTGGTCATATTTGTAGTCTTCTGTGAAGAGTGAGACCAATTTTAGCTGAAAAAGCCTAAGCCGTATGCGCAATGCAGCCGCTTCTGCTCAAAGTAGTAGTTATAAATGTCCGTCCATGCTTCATCACCTAAAAGTTTCACATCGAAAGCTGCTTGATTTCCAGCCTATTTCATACTACACATTAACCACGGTCATGCTCATCCTCAATATTTTCATAATATTTAGATAAGCAGTACAAGACACCGCGAAGATATCCAGAAAGCCGCAACGGGGATGAATACTCTAAGCGAAATTCCAGGAGTACGCATTCCAGAAGTACGTTTGGAGTATATGTGTTGCTTAATACAATATAAACGGTGGATTCGTACAAACTACGCTGACTATCATAGTTGGTTCAACGAAGGCACGAAGGTGAAGATCGAATCGTGAGGCGTAAAGCAAATCGCATTTTCATTTATTTGTTTCTCATTGCATGCTCTTTAGGTTTGCCTGTTGTATGTAAGTATGTTTCCATACATTAGGTTAATGTATTGGTGTCTGTATGTAGACTCCCCTTATATTAGGTTAATGCTCGTCTGTATTAGATTGGGTAACGATTTAGGGCTGCTGTGAAGAACCTCATCGGATGACGGTCTCTAGCGACTCTGTTATGTATTTACGTATTGGAATCACGCCAAAAGTTCCTATATATGGATAAAAACTACGGTTTGACGTTATCTAGAACTTTTTCGAGAGTAAAGTTGCAGACACACCCAGTGAATAGGCAGACAAGATGTATTATTATGGTTGAAAATTGAAAATGAAATAGAAATGAATTGCAACTTGAAATTGAATCATTTCTATCAAGACCTTCCGCTTTACTGGTTCCATGCCGATATTAGCTGCGGGCTCATGAACCCGCCTGATCGGCCCTACAAGGTGTGGATGCATTCGACCAAACAGCGCCGGTGGTGTAATGGCGTAGAGCATTCTCTCCTGGTTAGAGGGAGGTGCGGGTTCGAGTCCCCCCTGGCGCCTCGCAACAAAACATCGTTGGGAAGTTTTTAAGTGGGAACCGGAATTGACCCCAGAATTGAATTAACTAAGTATTGTGTGAAATATGGCAGCGAAGAAATAGACGTTAATGAGGGGCAAACTTATTTTTGGAGATAGTTTAAAATGGCTGGGGAGGACCACCTCATAAAAGTGTTAAATGAACAGACTGAGTATTAAAGTATCCTCTCTTCAAAATTAATAGCTGGTATACAAACCTAGTAAGCAAGGAAAATAATAGATAAACAGGGCCTAATCGCTGCCCAATGAAGCCGTTGCAGCTTGAAGGGGGAAGAAAAAATTTATGTGGTTTATTTTATAGGGCACAAAAAATGACGTGTTGCATTTTTCCTGTTTCATTTTGCTTTCGCATAAAACGAATTTTGCCAAAATCAGATGTGCTAAGTGAGCTGGCTACATCAAAGCTTGCAGTTTTCTATTCTGCGATGTACTAACGCCTTTTTGAAGCTCTTGTATTAGGTAGATGTCTGTCTGTATTAGGTCGGGTTAATGTTTTTGGCGTTCAAAGAACGATATCTGATTTTCGTCTGCAGTTCAAGGCTTGTCCTAAACTTCATGCGACCCATGATACCGTTCTAAACTTTATCCCGATGATCACACACAATGCGAGAGAACTGGGAGTTTACTATATCCTGATTGGAGAAAGTGCCTCATCCTTACTGTTAAGGATACTATAACGACGACGATGATGAGCGCCTCATGCCTCGAGTCGTCGATGGCTACCAGTCCAGCGACGATAGATATCGAACGCAAAGTCGTAACCAAACAGTGTTGGCTAGTCGGTCCCGAAGTGCGAATGATGACTACCGTAACGAAGAATTCGTTTCGGATTTCGATACGGATGCGACAAAGAAGAGAGACAAGGAGGCTTTAGCCAGGCATCGACAGTGGGTTCCAGAGTTTCATCGATCTTTCAATTCTTCTTCCTAAATTCTGAGTTCCTTACGTAAAGTAAGTGACTCATCGAAGGTCGAACCTGGAAGCTACATGAGTTTGTGATTTCTTTCAATGGCACATCATCTACTTGAGTTCAAGTCACGCTTTATGTTATTTCTGTCACGTTTGTTATCCATAGCTCTCGTTTTCATAGCGGATTCGGCCATCGGCTGCTGGAGGTTTTCAGCAACTCTTTACACGCCATAGTGCCAACGAGTGAATATTTCATTGCTCGTTACCCTTGGAAGTGAAACGAGTCCGCTGAGCAGTAATACTATGAGGACCACGATTGGAAAAAATTAATCGAATAATACAGCACCTCTTTGTAGCTGATATCACCAGTTTCTATGAACACCCTTAACGGATGGACAAAGTCGTTGACATTAGCTTGGGATATTACTGTTAGGTCTTCTTCCGTGCATGAATTCTTGGAGTAAATATCAGATGGATGAGGGTTGAACATTACGTCATGGATGCGCTTGATTGAGAAGTTCTCGCCAAGAATAAAAGTGCTTGTCAACTAGGCAGTTAGTGAATTGACCTCAAAACTCGAGCAATATGCATAAATGAGTAAATGGACTTACCATTAGATGACTTGTTGATTTGCAGAATAATCTTAGAGTGCTTCATGGGTTGAAAAAAGGGATCAGAGAGCTGGCGTTAAACTTGCCAACCTTAAATTATGAAGGCTGTGGGCACCGCTTCTTGAACTGTGACTCGGAATTTATGTATTCTGCAGGTAGTATAAGCGCGGTGAAGAAAAACTCTAGACCGCATCACGAATACAATAAGAATTATACGCACTATGCTGATAAACAAATAAAAAGGAGGCATCCTTTAGATACCGGTTAATACGTCTTCTTCGCTGCCTTGAGGAGAATAAAATATTTTTCCGCGAAAACTTTAGAACTTTAGTGTCAGCTCGTTTTGTCAAAAACATAGATCTTTCCCGACATTTTCCCTTATGATCGATCTGTATTCTCGAGCGACCAATTCTCGAATTGCAGGAGGAAACTAAGAAAAAGTCCTAAATTCAAGCACCTACCATCTTATTTCTCTCCAAATATGCAATCCATTTTCACGTCGTATCAGACCGTTTTCAAATCAAATTGGACATTCTTGTAAGCTAGCTTAAAACTTTTGGAATCAAAGCGCGCTCTTTCAAATTGAAACGTGCTTCCTGTGCATTAAACCAAAGACCCTCCAGAAAGGTTAGAATAATTTTCTGTTTAAGCAGAACTTTCTTTGATGTTTTAATTCACCTACTCAACAAGTGAACCCATTGTTTGAAATTTTATAATATTCTTATTTTTTGAGGGAAAAAGAAGGCGGCATTTTTTAGTGCTAAAAGAAGAGGTTGTGTCTTACAAGACGTCACAGTTTTCATTCAAATGATGGAAAAAATTTTGCCTGCTTGTAAACGATACAACAAAAACAGTTTCAAAAACCCTGGTCTTGTAATGACTGATGCGTTTTTGCGCTTTAAAACGAATTTTATTCTAACAGTTTTTCTCAAAAAGTAAAAATTTTATTCAATTATTTAATATCATTTATTCGGGCTAATGAATAAAAAAATTCAGGAGATAGCTATACCAATTTTTTTGTTCAATTATTCAATATCATTCATTTGGGCTAATAAATAAAAAATCAGGTGATAGCTATACCAAATTTTTCTTGAAAAGAAAATTATTTCAACCATCTAGGGAGAGTTTGTAAATTAACCTATAAGGAGGTCACATCTATTTGGAAGAACTCGCTTTGATTTCAGAAGTCTTAGGCTAACTTAGAGTGTACAATTTAACGTAAAAAGTGTCAATTTCATTTGAAAAGTGTTCGATTTGATTCGAAAACTGTCAGTTTAATTTATTAACTCTGCAATTTGATTTGGAGACTGTCGAGTTCGACGGAAAATAGTATAAATCTTGAAGTCTTCTTTTTCACGTTTGAGAGGGTTACTGTGTGCAAAAAATTTGGTCCTGACTTAAAAATACTGGCTAGAACACGAACACCTTTTTCATTGCAAGTCCACAGTGATATTTAAAAGGCAGATCCGTGTGTCTAGAGTGAATTTTATATTACCTGAAGAAGCAAAGCTACTAAGCTACTACTGACCAGGATAATAATCGTTTTTGTAGCCTGCTTTCTAAGGTGACTTTCAATTTTTGGACTGATTACGAAGTCTCCAACTTACTGATCTGTCCACAGTTGTATCCATCACAAATTGACAAGCCTTTAGATTTGCAGAATTCTTCAATGGAAAAAAGGAAAAGAGAAGACGAGAAACGAGAGGGAGTGGCTCAAAATGACAGGAATCCGGAATTCCAGTCGCAGACTCGGAAATGATTAAGAAGCGATCCGCCATTAGTTTCAAATCTTATCCGAAACGATGTCAGAAACGATTTTATTACATTTTTAGATTAGTGCTAATCCCTATGACATGACATGATAAGACATGTCTTCGTAAAATTGATGCTTTTCCCTAAAATAAGGCAAGTACAGTAACGTGAAGCACATTCAAAGGCCCATTGGCCCACTACGACAGCGTGCAAGATTATTCCTAAACTACATAATTCCTGGTAACATGAAAGCGATGCTTTCAATCTATGACAGGAATCCGGAATGCCATCTAAAGGGTCAACTGTTTGTGAGAGGTATGATTTTTTTAGAAAGACCTTTTGTTATGGGTAGCACCTTCATTGATGGATGAGAAGGCTAGTTTTCCGATTGATATAGAACCATTGTAGCTAATAAAATCGTAAGAGTCAACACTGGCACATATGAAAGTTGGTCCTTCTTAATTGAAAAAAGATCGCTGGAAATGCATCATTTATTATTTTGCATTATTATTTTCCATTTCAAGTCCTCATGGAGGTAGGAATGACATAGGAATTATAACATAGGAGTGTTCAACGCAAGTATATAATTCAATTTTAACGATTTTTTTTCAGAAAATTTTCGAACAAGTCACGATCAAGCAGTGCGGTCATTTATAATCGCAGAGATCAAACGCATCCGGATGCTTACATTATTTAGTAAGTTATCTTTTATTATATAGTGGCGTTCCAACAAAAATTACGTGAAAACGCAATTGAAAAAAAAATGAAAATCGAGCATTATTGCAGTAAAATCCGAATTTAGATCGTCAAACCAAATGCGAGATGTGCAAGCTTTACAAAAAACTGGCCAAGGTGTTGTCTCCTTCGTAAAGTTTAACGCATTTCAGTGTGTTTCTCAACGGCCAAGGTATGGAGTGTCAGCACATTCACTTCCAAAAGAAACAGCTTGCGAAAGGCATGAATTACATACTGGAACTGGCAGCACGTCGATACAATGTGAATCCGATGAAGTGAGTCAGCTGAATAGCTGATGCTGTAGTGGGCCCTCCTGAAGGGCTGAAATACAGATTGTGTGATATGGACGGTCGCCGAGTCACCGAGCCGTCTCAGCTCATGTCCCGAGGAGCGTACGTACTAGTGGCTGCTGGACAGTCTTTCCGAGACACCTGGTATTTCCTTCCGGACAACGCCATTGACACCAGGTACTCTTGGAGAATCGGAATGTGGTGGCGAATTGGAAGGACAGACTTAAGGAAATCCCTGTTTGGTTTCGTTTTGTAAACTAGTTGGACTCTCTGTTTCACATTTTCACTGACGTACTGAAAGTCTGACTACTCCTTTCAGTGTTTGGAAGCCCAGTATAATCCAGTAATCACCTTAGGATTACTTCCACTACATTAGTACACGGATTATGACCGTATCCTGAGTTGGATCAGAGAAAAGCAAAAGCCTAAGGAGGGAGAGATCATTTACTTTTACAAAATTGTTGTCTGAAACAGGAGGAAGCGTTTGGAGGTAGAGAGTACAAAATTTACAGCTGTAAATTGTTCTTTTTCTTGTTCTTCTGGTGAGATAAAAACGTCCTGTTTTAGTTCCAACAGGCAACGTGTTGAGGACAGAGTTGATCAGAGGGACCGTCTGCTGCAAAGACGAGAAAGGCGAGAGCAGGCAAAGCTGTGGGTTCCTACAATTATTAGTCAAAGGACAAAGACTTAGACTTTTAGTGTATTGGCACATTCCCTTAAAAGGTGCAGCGAAGTCGCAAATAGCTTTTCAGACTTGAAAAAGACCTTTGTGAAAGATAACAACACCCGGTTCCCTACAGCTTGCAGAAAGAAATCCTGTAACAAATTTTGGTTCATATTACGATTTATAGGAGGATACACCAGAATACCTCTGAATGTTATACAACAGAGGCGGCTTCTAGGTCATCTACATAATCGCAGTCGCAAGGGGTACGACACGAAAGCGGTGATACAAACCCCGCTTTTCTCACTAGATAGATGCACATAAAGCTATTAGGGTTTCATATTTGGTCGGCTCTGGGGACGTATTCTGTTCTTTTGGAAGTCCACTTGCATTTGGGCTACTTTGGAAAATGTCAGAACTACTAGTCCTCTATGTAGCGACATTGCCTTGGTACGCGTCATTGAGGTACGCTTTGAGGGAATAAACAGCAACAAAGAAAACAAATAGCTCATTGTTGAACTGCTGTAAAAGAAGACACAGTCGCCGTCACTGAGCAGCGGAATCATGGATTGTCAAGCACACGTCACTCACTGGAAAGGCAAACAAATTCCGGTACCTTGAGAATGACCTATCTGAAGAATGAGTGTAAATCAAGTCGTGGAGGATAGGATCCACTTAGCCTGGATCGAGTGGAGTCATTCCACTGTGGTCCTTTCTGACGTGGTGTATGCTCCACGTAGCTCAGAACAATGCACAGTAGGACAGCAGTCGGACATGGTCTTCACTTCGGAAGGGTGTTAGGACCTGGAAGGAACCAAACAGATATCACATGAGGAGATCCATGGGGAATGTCCATGTGAATCACACAATGGAATATTGTGAGGAATGGAAACGCCAAGAACCAAAACCGGACCGACTAAAGGTATCAAAATGGCGTTTGCGGTGTAACATGAAGATCTGGAGAGGACTAGATCGTCCAATATGCTTCTTTCTAGAACTTGAGGGATCTGAAAAAAGGGCACAGGACTGCGGAGAAAAAATTGGTGTGTAGAAGGTGAAGAAGAATAACGCTAAACCCCATACAGCTAAAGACGAGATGTTGAGCCATACACCATTGATCTCACTCCTCGTACTTTTTTTTATTTTTTCTTGTTTTTCTCGCTACTCTTAGTATTCAATAAGATGCTGCTCCTAATGCGTGAGATTGATCAAATAATTGGTTTTAGGAAGGCTCAGAAATCAGTGCCCAAGAAGGAGAGGAGCGATGCAAGCCGACGAAACGAGACAGTAATACCTGGAAGACGATTCGGAAACATTTACTAATGTACCTCTTAGCGCCATTCATAAGCCTCCTGTGCCTCTCATTGAACTCTGTCATGATACATAATGCATATTTGAGAACGTGATCGTGTACAGAACAGATTCCATCGAAAGGTGTGCCGCGTACCGCTTGTGCTTTGCATAGGGTTTTTAGCTTCTAGCTGTATACTGATACGGTGTGCTGTGAATAGCTCAGATAAGGACATTAGTAGTTTTTCTGTTAAGGTGAAGATGGCTAGTGACACTGAAATCCACATATACGGAATGATCCTACACTGTTTGAAAGAACAGACAGTGATTGCTAGACACTCTCTACCAGCCGATCCAGGCTTAAGCAAATGTGTTCAAGCGCTGTTACTAGTAAGGTCTTCAGCTTAATCGGTTGGTTCCATGCTGATATCAGCTGCCATCCCGTATCACGGGTGGGTGCTGACAGACCTCGAGGATATCGCGGATGTTACGTGCGGTCAAACAGCGCCGGTGGTGTAAGGCGAACATCGCTGCCCGGAAAGCAGAAGATGCGGGTTCGAGTCCAGCCTGGCGCAGGACTTTTGATCGCAACAAAACATTCTGTAACAACATACAGATTGCTAGACAGTTTTTGCATTTTACTTCAACGCCAAGTATTGGTGTACATGGGGTGCTTGGTTCTAGTCCCATCCATAGGAGGGCAGCCGTCCTCGTCCCGTGGAATTCAACTCAGCTTTTCAATCTTTCAGGGTCGGTTGATTGACCCTGAACTTCGCTAGGAAGAATACAACACACAGTCTTATCGACCAGCTAAGCAGCGCATGTAGTTGTCACAGTAGCCATAAAGTCTCCCCCTCCCACTCTCGCGATCTCTTTCAGAAGTACCTAGAATGCATGGAGCATCCCGAAGAGGACGGACGCGTGTTTTGTCCGCTACCCGTTATTGCTGTATATCTTTCTATGAATAGATCGCTTCAAGGCAGACTTTCTGTAGTTGCATGATGCCTTGCTTTCACGAACACAACATTCAAAGAAACCGATGGAAACAAATATGTTATCCTACGCGTTTTTAGGCTTACTGACTCGTCAAACCAAAAAGAACCAAAAAAGTGTGTAGATGTTGAGCATGAAGCACACACAATATATTCATGTTAATAAGCTAAATTTGTTTATATTAATACATGTAGCATTTTCGAAATGGACACTTTTGAAATCAAGGACACTCTTCTAGGCTAGCCCAAGACTTTCAAAATCGAAGCGTAGTCCTCCAAATCGAAATGAGCTTCTTCTACATTAAACTAGAGACTCTCCAAAAATAATCCTACTATATATAAGCGAGAACGGTCGTTTGTATGTGGGTGAGTTTGTTTATATGTGTATTTGTTTGCACAGAAGTGCTGAGGGAGTGTGTTGGGAGGAAGTGTGGGGAAAGGGGGGGGGGGAGGAGGTTGCAGTTGTCACCAGTTTGTCAACTGTTGTAGTTGTCGACGGGCGTCCATGTTGAGGCGACATGTCACCGATGTCGCGCAATGCAGGTCCGGCTTGAGAAGACGTCACCGACGTCGTTCATCAGGTGCCTGGGTTTAGAAGTGGTGTCACCGATGTCGCGAAAGACCTGTCTGGATTCAGACGACGTGTCACCGATGTCGCGCAAAGCACGTTCGGGTTGAGAACACATGTCACTGACGTTGTTCAACAGGCCACCGGGTTTGGAAGAGGTGTCACCGCTGTCGCGCGAGGATTCCGGATTCAGACGACGTGATACCAGTGAAGGTGGGACCAGTAATTGGGGACCGGTGAAGGATGGGGTTCCAGTAAGGGGGAGCGGTAAAGGGTTGACCAATAAAGGAGGGACCAGTGAAGGTGAGACCAGCAATGGGGCCGGTAAGGGGGGGGGAAGCAGCGAAGGGGACCGGTGAAGGGGGGGAGGGGTCCAGTGAAGATGGGACCGGTGAGGAAGGGACCAGTAATGGGACCGGTGAAGGGGGGGGGGGGGGAGTGGTCGAGTGAAGGGTGGACCGGTGAAGCAGGGGGAGGGATCCAGTGAAAGGGGGACGGTAGAATGTTGACCAGTGAAGAGGGGACCAGGTGAAGGGGGGACCGCTGAGGAAGGGACCAGCAATGGGCACCGGTGAGGTAGTGGGGGGGGGGGGGGAGAGGGGCCAGTGAAGGGGGACTGGAAAAGGGTTGATGAGTTAAAAGGGGACCAGTGAGGGTGGGACCAGTAATGGGGATCGGTGAAGGATAGGATAACCAGCGAAGAGGGGACAAAGGGAGGTCCAGTGAAGGTGGTTGCAGTAGTAGGGACCGACGAAGGGGAGGGGGACCAGTGAAGGGTGAACCGGAAATGGGCTGACAATAAAGGGAAACCAGTGATAAGGGACCAGTTAAAGTGAAAGTGAAAGTGAAAGTGGTGGGCCTGCTTTGTCCTATTCCGCTATACCATTCTATATAGCAAAACCAGTTTTTTAATGAATGAGAGAAGGCCTAAAGAGGAGAAGAAGACGTTCGAGGTGTTCTATACTCCGGGTTTGGGGCGAAGCCCCAACCAGACGTTTGGCGGCCGGGAGGCCGTTGAACGTCTGGTAGAATATATAATACAAGTGCTCCGCCACGCCTAACGGCGTGTCTCGCACTTGCGCGCTTCGCGCGACTTTGCAGCATCACTGATCTATGGAAAGTAGTTTTTGTAAAACACAAAATTTGCTAACACCTAGGACCTGTCACTTTATCGGCATCAAGCCGTTCACCACTTCCGTACGTTAATCATAGACATTCTCTTCGGACCGAGCATTAACGTCATTGGTCTGCACTGCGCAGTGCTTCTGTCCCTCAGGTTGCTCTCGTTCTCATGCTCAAGAGCTAGCGCTTCCAGATATCGTTGGCATGTCTTCCGAAGCTAGGTTTCCCCTCACACGTTTCTTCTTACTGGATCTAATTGCTGGCCCGCTTTTACTGGTCTTCCCTCCCCTCTTTAGTCCCCCACCTTCCTGGTCTCAACTCCTGGCCCACTTCCTCGTCTCCACTATTGACCCCCTACTGGTCTTTTCTTGCTGGTCTTCCCGTCCTGGCCCCTCTTCCAGGTTGTTCCTTCCCTTCCTGGTCGCTCTCCTGTCCACCCTAGAGGTCCCCTTACTTCTCCACCACCTCCTTAGTGGTCCTCTCATGTTCACGGCAGACGTCGGTGACACGTATTCAGAATCAGAACGCTTGTTGCGCGACGTAGAGAGCCCGTCTTCTGGATACAGAAGCTCAGAAGACCTGTTTTCTGAATCCAGAAGCCCAGAAGCGCGCGCAGTCGCCGCTGTGTCGAGCATGAAGAAGCTATGCATATGGCAGATTCCTTGTTCTCCGTTCCCTTATGGCTCCCTTCTTACTGGTTCCACATCCTGGTCCCGCCTCCAGATCCCTTCTTCCAGGTAAATTCCTCCCCCCCCACCCCCTCGGGATCCTCCTTACTACTTTATCCCAATTAAGTAGCACTCCCACGCTCACGACACGACGACAGCAAGCGAACGACCGCGACATCGGTGTCACATCTTCTAAATCCGGTCTCCCTTACTGGTAATGGATCCCTTTGCTGATCCTCCTTACTGTCCCCCCCCCCCCTGATTGGTCTCAATGTCTCCTCCAGGTCGCTCCCTCCTGATCGCTGTCGATTCTCCACCCTCTAAGTCTCCCTTCTACTCCTACCACTTTAGTGGTCTTCTCATGCTAATGGCACGAAGTCGGCTTCTGAATCTGGACGCTCAGAAACGCGCGTAGGTGCTGCTATGTTAAGCAGTGAAGGGCTTGCAGTAACATCCCACGTTCAATAGCAAATTTTACCCGCGCTGTAGGTGATGTGGAGTATCTCACTTAGGTTAGATCACTCAAACGTCATCGACCGCTAACTCAATTATATAGTGGTAGATTCTTGTTCAAGGGATTCCCCGATGGGAGAGCACATTGTTTGAAATTTTATAAAAATTTTACTTTTTGAGGAAAAACAATGATTTAAAGCTTGTTTTACAGAGCGGTAAAGTGGCCATTTTACACTGCCAAAACAGAGATTGCTCCACGCCTCTGTCTGAAAGTTCGTGAATTTTATTCGATTGATAGCAAATTTCTGTTTGCATGCAGTATCACACCGGCAAGCGGTGCTACATAACAAATCTAAAAAAGCACACATACCCTGACTTTCTCACTGCATGTAAGCAGTATTTACACTATCAATCAGATAAACGTTGCGACTTGCTTTTCGAGTGTATGGCGCGATCCAGTCTTTAAATGAGCTACATGATTGCTGCTTTGCTGCGCTTTAAAACAAAACTTATTTTGTTGTTTTTTCTCGAAAAATAAAAATTCTATAAAATTACTAGGCTCATTCGGGCAGCTGTTACAAAAAATTCAAGAAAGTTATTTTAAATTTTCTATTAACAAAAAATTATTATAACCATCCTGGGAGTCTGTAGTTTAACCTATAAGGAGCTCGTTTCGATTTGGAAGACGTTCAGTTTGATTTCGAAGTTCATAGGCTGGCTTAGAGGTGTGTCCAATTTGTATGTATGTATGTTTATTACATCGGTGACCATGTAGAACAAATGTAACGAAAACATAACACAACAATCAACTCTTAAAGAACTCGAAGTAATACTAAATATTACAACAAGAAAAAAAAATGGGCAAATAGGTGGCCGTAAATCTGGAGCTGAATCAATCGTTTGTTGTTCAATATTTAGCTGCTTCTTGAACGCGCGAATGCATAATGCAACCTGCTGTTTTTTGCTGAATTTGCCAAATTCTGTGCCTGTTCTGTTCACGAAAAAAATTTCTTATGTTCTTCTTGGCCTTTGGTACAAGCACCTTTAAAGTTGCTCCTCGCGTGCGTAATGGTTTTAAGTCAAATAGCTCATTGACTCTACATTCTGCCGGGCAGTGTATGATTTTATACAACATTAAAAGGTCATTCTCCACACTTTTCTTGGTTAAGGATTGGAGTCTAACTTTCACAGCCGGGATAAGGTCGCACCATCCGGGATAAGGTCTTATGTAAAACCTAGAGATTTAGTCATCAATTTCCTTGTCAAACTGTTTTGAACGCCTTCTAATTTCGATTTTTTAAAGGGGGCAGAATACCACCGTAACATATTCTTGGACCGGGCGGACGTAGGTTTTGTACGCTAGCAAAAGTACTTCATGTTTGCGAGTCGATTGAGCCTGAAGATGTTGTATATCAATCGGGTTGCTTTAGTAGCAACACATTCGCAGTGGCTATCAAACCTCAGCTCCTCGCTCACTATAAACCCGAGGTCTCTGACACTGGTTGCTGAATTAACTGTTGCGATATTTATTTATTTATTTATTTATTTGCATACGCTGTATAAGACAGGCGTCAGATAAAACAACAACAACAATATGGAAAATGAACTTTTGAACGCTCAACGATACACCTATGCTGAGAGAATAGAGGTTGCTGCAAGGCGTTTGAAGGAGGCTACAGAATCAGGGGTAGGAGCAGTTTTAAGGAGGTGAAGATATGCAAGTCCTGCTCTAACAGTGAAGAAGTTGGCTCTGATTGAGGTTTTAGGTCTAGGAAAAGAAAGTTTCCATTGCCCACCCCTGGTTATAGAAGGACGTAGCGTATAAAATTGTGAAACATTAACTGCGGATTGCTCATCCAGAAGCTTTCGAACCATTCGAACGTCAAATAGTTTACGTCTTGACTCAAGAGTTGGGAGTCCAAAGTACTTGTTTCTTACCACTGCGCTAGGAATTTTGGAATGGAGGAAACCTCCCCGCCGTATTAGCATCTTCCTGGTGAAGTTGTTTTGAATTCTTTCAAGCAATGCAACATCCCGTTTCTTGTGCGGTGCAAACACAACAGTACCACATTCAACAATCGGGCGAACGTAAGTCTTATATGCCCTAATAAGCACTTTGCTATCCTTAGTGCTCAAAGCTTTGAATATATTGTACGTACGAGCAAGGGCTGTCCTGTACAATTCCTTATAGTGAGGAGAAAAGTCAAGCGAATCTTCGTACCTGAACCCAAGGTCTTTGATTTCTTTAACCTTTGTAATTTCAGAACCATTTACGTAGTACTTACTAGAAGTCCGGGAATTCCCCAGCCGCATGTAGAATGTTTTGTGCTGTGAAAGCGGCAACTGCCAGTCTTCGGACCATTTGACCAAACTATCAATTCCCGCTTGGAGAATACTGGAATCTTGGGTATTACTCACTTCTAAATAGATTTTCAAGTCATCGGCAAATTGTTTGGCAGTGATACCCGTGCCTTTCAAGCTGTCGCCCAGATCCGCGGTGAATATGTTAAAAAGTATTGGTGAAAGGACTCCGCCCTGGAGGATTCCGCTAATGACCTCGAATACATCCGAAAAAGTAGAGTTGACACGGACTTGAAAAGTCCTTCCAGTGAGAAAACATTTCAACCAGTCATAAATTTTTTGATGGAATCCAAGCTTTTCTACTTTATATAAAAGCTTTTCATGGGTGACTCTGTCAAATGCTTTCGAAAAGTCTACGTATATTACGTCCACAACTTTCTTGTTGTCCAAAGCAATGGTCCAATCATTCAGGGATTCCAACATGTTGCTCTCAATAGACTTTCCTTTTACAAATCCATGCTGAGCTGAAGGAATTAAGCAGTTCTTCGCTAAATGTTCCATGACATGAGGCTTAAGAAGTTTTTCGAATAGCCTGCAAAACAAGGAAGTGATACTAATGGGTCTATAATTAGTAGGTTCAGATGAGGGCTGACTTTTCAAAATTGGAGTTACATAGGAATGCTTCCAAAGAGTGGGTACTTCAGAAAACATAATGGACTGATTGTACAGGTAAGAAAGTGGATATGCTATAGTGTGCGCTACATTTTTGATGAAGGAGAAGGGTATTCCATCAGGCGTGAGAGAATATGAGATGGGCCATTTTTTTAAAACATTGAAAACAGCTTCAGCATCGAAAAAAGGAAACGTCTCCATTTTTACTTGTATTTCGGGAGTGAAATGCGGTTTTACACCATTGTCGGCAACACAAATTTTGCTGAATTGTGAAGCAAGGGCATTAGCTTTGGCGTAGTCGCTCAACAAAGTTTTACCTTCCAGCTTTAAATCAGAAAAATGAGTTTTCATATTTAGTTTATATTTCATGAATCTGAAGAAGCGATTTTTGTCCTTTGCGAGAACAATTTTCTTCTCAACGCTTCTATTGTACTTTCTTAACCCTTCGTTGAACTTTTTGGCGAAGCATAAATATTCTGTCCAATCGTCAGACATTTTAGCGTATATTAAAAGACGCTCTTTATGGTCCAACATGTTCTGGAGATAGGTGGGAAGTCGAGGCTTCGAAGGAAAGACATAGCCCCATGGAACGAATTTATCTATCACGTCATTAAGGATGGAAAGGAACATATTGTATTTTTCGTTAACAGAAGAAACCGACTCAAAGGAGTCGACCCACAGTACCTTGTGAAGATAGATATTGATGGCGCTATAGTCAGCTTTCGAAAAAGACCTTTTCAAAACGGGGAAGCTTTGGACTCCACATCCCAATAGTTTGAATGAGAAACTGAAGTGGTCACTATCACCGACCGAAGACAATAACGACACGTTGGAAACAAGTTGGGAGTCATTGCAGAACAACAAATCTAGGATATTCGAGCCTCTAGTAGGGTCTTTTACGAATTGGAAGAAGCCATGACATGAAAACATCTCAGAAAGTCCATTAGAAAGTTCTTTGTTGGTATTCCAGTGTGCCCAGTCAATGTCCGGAACATTGAAATCCCCAATTACAACGACTGGGGTGTCTATAGTTGTCAAATCACTAATGGCCTTAGCTAGTTGCTCAGTAAATGCAGCGGTGGCTGAAGGAGGTCTATACACCAGGATAATTCGGAATGGTAGATCTGGATGAAGTATATCCGCAGCTAACATTTCGTACCCATTACCTACCGATTCAGACAGAACTAAAGAGTAAGACAAAGAGGACCTAAGAAATATTGCTACTCCACCGCCTGCTCTGCGACTCCTATCACAACGCAGCACTGCATAATCATTAATCCACTCGTCTATCATGGATGCTACAACATGATGGTTTTTCAACCATGTCTCTGTGAGTAAGAACAAGTCGTACCTAGATGCCAGTGAATTAAGGAAAACAGCATTTTTTGGAAAAGATCTAATGTTTGCATAAAAACATGAAAGCACTGAGTTGGGGAAACAAGAGGAATCGAATGGCAAAGAACACCGAAGAAATGAGCCTAGTTTCCCTGCTGAGTAGAAGAAGTAACGAATAACTGCGATGGTTGAGACACAACATTGCTGCGGCTAGTACGTTCTTCCCGACGCCGTTTCCTCTCAGAGTCGGTGAGGGACTCCCTTAGGAAGACCCCCTTCTCGGGGAAGAAACGCAGTCTGGAAGCCCTTCTAACCGCCATCCTTTGGAAATATGTCGCAGGCAACACTACTTTGAGAAGCCTATTTCTGTCTACGCTGGGGCGACCAAGTCTATACACCGCAACAGGAACACATTCGATGTTTAAGTGAAACAGTACGTTCATGACACTTCTGTGATCATACAATACGCGTTCTCTTACATTAGAGCTACTCATTTCAGGAATACCAGAGATGATTACCGATCTGAGTCTCTCAGACTCACGACAGTCGACCTTATTGATAGTAGTGTGGTCAACATTCACATGATCACTACTAATCGAACTCAAGGGGTTTGAAGTTAGATCGGAATCCGGAGAAATTCCAAGCCTCATGCGAAGAGCGAGGTTCTCCTCGCGAAGCTTGTCTCTCTCCTGCCGAACTAGACTTAGCTCTTTAACCAGCGAGTTGAAAGCCATCTTGACACACTCCGGGACCTGTGTGGAGTCGTTGAGATCACGCATGGCATCCTCAAGACATGGCTGCTGCTCGGCTGTAGCTCTCGGCGAGGATGACGGATACGATCTTTTGGTTCCCTTAAAATTCGAACGAGAAGGTGTGTTCATTGATTGAAGCTCGAACAGAAGTGTGATCCAATAGACCTGATGAGACGACCAATAAACCGCAGTATTGATCACGGGTCGTACGTGATCGTCGCAGAGAAGTCTTCCAATAACAGAATAACGTTAGATCGCAGTGAAACCAGAGTACGTCGGCGGCAGTAGGTAACAGTAGACGTGTCCGAACGGTAGACGTGTCAGTCGCACAGACGAATTAAGGATTTGGCGAAGAGTAAGGAATTAGAAACCGAATCGGCTCCGAGACAAGAGACGCGACCGGCCCGTGCGCCACCCTGCGATATTGTAAGAGAAACGCGCATTTCACGATTCAAAATGCAGAACATCGGATAATTTGGCGTGAAAAGTGTCCAGCTTGATTTGAAATGTGTCCAACTTGGTTTGAAAAGTGCCCAATTTAATTTGAAATGTGTCCAACTTGGTTTGAAAAGTGTCCAATTTGATATGAAAAGGGTCTAACGTGGTTTGAAAAGTGTCCAATTTGATTTGAAATGTGTCCAACATGGCTTGGAAAGGGTCCAATTTGATTTGAAATGTGTCCAACATGGCTTGGAAAGGGTCCAATTTGATTTGAAATGTGTCCAACATGGTTCGAAAAGGGTCCAATTTGACCTGAAAAGGGTCCAACGTTGCTTGAAAAGTGTTCAATTTAATTTGAAATGTGTCCAACTTGGTTTAAAAAGTGTCCAATTTGATATGAAAAGGGTCTAACGTGGTTTGAAAAGTGTCCAATTTGATTTGAAATGTGTCCAACATGGTTTGGAAAGGGTCCAATTTGATTTGAAAAGGGAGCAGTTCGACGTGAAAATGGTATATATATATATATATATATATATATATATATATATATATATATATATATATATACCAAGGTAAAAAGCTCCCCTGGCTAACCTACATCTAAGCAGCTAACAAGTGTGACATATCTAGCAATGAACAGAAGACGTTTGGTGAAAATGAGCTAATTTTGAAACTTCGGAGTGCTGCTTATCCAGAGTGTGGACCCCCTTTTACGTCACCCTTCGTTCCTCGATATGATGTTGTAGTTGAAAAACCTCATGTAATCGGGTAGCTAAGGTGTGGAGTGGAAAGGAATAACGCAATATTGCGGTCATGTTGGGGGTTAAGTTTACTTCGTATGATATCGTGCGCTTAACAAAATATGAACATCTTTTTAAAAACGTGTGTATTTATTTCAGGAAAATTGCTCTTCGTCACACACTAGACTCTCGCAAAGCCCATCTCAGAGACTTCAGGGGCGATCTTACAAGACTAACACGCTCTGGATTATAGCTCATTCTTTACAGAACCCTGAACTGTAGAACATCATTAGCCGTCGAATGACAAAGTGAAATGAAGCATTCCACACTGTAGTCACCTTCCCTTCGAGCTGTAAAAAAATAAATGCAGTCTGTTGTCGAAATACAACGAGAATGTCGAAATACACTGCCAACACATGCAAATGGTGTCTAGTAATATGCTGCGCTGTGTAAAGATGCCTGTGCTGTAACAGACAGCTTCTTATGCAGAAATGCATTATGAAGGCCAGTCAGAGGTCGAATAGAGAAAAGCGGCGAGAAGCCTTGTCTTCGACAGATGTCTGTTTATCCGTCACTTTTTTCCTTTGAAAGCCACTATTACTACTGATTGCAGGACGTGCACGTCAACCATTTTCGCTTTACACTCTTTACACAGCCTATAAATAGTGTGTCTGGAAATAAAAATTGAATTGTATGAGTTTTTCGAACAAAACAACGCTCTTTAGAACAGATTGTAGGAGGGCAACTGGTTTTGGTATTTGGAGGCCCCGAAATGATTAGCTTTTCCAATACTCCTGAAAGAAATTCCGAGACTGGCAAAAGAACGTCAAGAACTTATAAGATTTCCCATCGTCTTCTCGTCTTATGCACGCAGGTAGTCTAAAAACAACCACGACAGAATTGAAGAGTTCCATTTGTTAACGATTTTTGTACGATCCTTATTGCTTCGAGACCAAAGACATAGCCTGGACCAGGAAGTGTTCCAGAAAATGACGGATGACAGGGTGGACGGGTCGGGCTCGTCGAGACGCGGCTGCTGGATTCCCATGTGGACAACATGAGCGTGATCTTTACTTGGAAAACCTGTCACTACTTCACTACAAACTGGACGGTTTAGGCAATATTGGTCTGAATACGAGCATAAACTGACTTTGCTCTCGAACAGAAGCATTAACGGCTATTGGGCAAATGAACGAGTCTTAAATACATAATGAGCTCTCCCTATTCTACACTTGCGAAACGTCAGCAACAATAGCTACAACCTTCAGATGCTTTGCCTGTTTATAAGAATTCATCTAGGTCAAAATTAAGCACCGCTTACACAAATCTTGACACAGCGCTGTTGATTTTGAAGCGTTCACTTGTTAAGTTATGTTAAGTATGCTCTTCCAAACAAGTGAACGCTTTAAGAGCAACAAGAAGGGTCTATCCTAGTCGGAGGAGGGAGGGGTCACCGCTTGAAAAGTTAGCAAATGCAATTAGGGTAACCTACTCCCAGAAGGAAGTCGCATAAAAAGATCTTCTCGTAATGTAGCTCGGTGTGCGGTCTGTGGAAAGTAATGCGCTTCCAGTTTTACCGTCATTATCAAAAGGGCTGGGAGAAGTGCCGACCCCCCCCCCCACTAGGATATAGCCAAAAGGAACCTTAATATTGCTCACAAGGCATGACGACGATCTTCCACCACTTCGGTCTTGATCAAAGTATGCTTAGTATCAAAATCAAAAAAAAAAACCTTGATAGTGCTAGTGCTAAGAGATTTGAAGAAGATTTGTATGAATTGAAGAGAAACATCGGCTGCTCATATCGTTTTCCAGCTACCCAAATTAACAGTTATGGATTCGTGCAGGAGTTATGGCTTTGAACAGGACCGACGAAATACTAGAGCTTACTGTTTTATATTTTTGCTCACGCCTAGAGCTGCTGTCATATAAGATATAAATAGTTATAAGGATGTTTAGTTGCGATCAAAACCACAGCGCCAGGCGGGATCGGAGCGAGCACCTTCTGCATTCCGGGCAGCGATGCTACGCCTTACACGACAAAATCTATTTCATCTAACTAAATACCACGATATCTGATTTAGATCGTAACTAAGATTCGTTCTAACTTCTTCTATTAGTCGTATTCGGTGCTCGCGATGCCAGCTGTATACCGTTCTTTCATCTCTGATATTCCTTCTACATAAGCTAAGATTAATAGTTAATGGATGCCACATATAGCCTCATATTTCAGTTGTCGTGGATAGCATTCTGCAAAAAAAACTTAAGCTAATAGTTGCTTAGTGAAGTATTGATAAACAAACCATGTGGAATACAAGACGTTTTCGTAAATATGTACTCTACAGCGATCGTCATCAAAGGAGGAATAAGGAAAGAAAAACTTCCTTGAGATATCTCGTCGTTTAATGCGTCATTATTAAAATTTCTAGCTCTAGTGTCATTATAAAAGGCATTATGTTCGACCCCATGCAAAAACAGCTGATCCTGTTCTGCATCCACTGTCACTAGAATGAAGTTGAACCTGCTAGATAAGGTAGGGTACTTTCCGTTCGACCTACTTGCAAACCACTATACAGATTGAAGAGTCATACAATGTATGCCTTCGGCTCCTATTAGAAAAGTACCCTAACTTCTTCGTCTCAATGGTAAAACCGGAGGAGAATCCAACAGCATGGCGGAGCAAGCGTCGATGTCTAATCTTTGGCCGAAACGTCGTACTCTGACATATACCTCCTACTCACTTGTCCGACTCCAAGCGTTGCTTCCTGATCGGCGTTGTAATGTCTCCTGGTACGAATTGTGCAGACCAAATAGCATATTTATCGAGACGACAACCACAACATCGCACTCACAAGAACGAAGAATCCTCACAGTTCAATACACAATGCCACTATAAACTGATCATTATACAATGGACTTCCTCATCAGGAATGTTCAAGTGTGCAGACAGAAAGTTTAGTCAGTAGCAAATAGAATACTTATTATAAAAGACGCAGACGATTATATCAGCATCAACTTGGACCCGATTACTAACACCTATAAGTGGACAAATCCGTGATAGAAGAACATAGCTTTGACCCGTACATGAGACGATTTTCTATGAAGTGTTGGCATCATTAGTGAGTATGACAGATATCATTCGAAGATTGGTCGAGGACGAAGGGTCGGCGACGCACTGACCACCTGACCGGTGCTCGGCCTAGCTTCCGGCATCGGCGGATTGGACGAAGCCGCTCCGTCCAAATTTCGAGAGAACGATGCCGAATTTCGAGGAGGTGGGTTCGCCACCGGAGCCATAATGTTCACAGAACCGTTCGCTGCAATATAAAAGTTAGAGAAGCGTCAGAGTGTGTCGAGTTAGATTTAGTCTTGGAAGAGAATAAAATGAGAAATACTTCAGAAAGCTGTAGTACTACTTGACTCCGAGATTCGCCATGCATCCCGCTTCTGCCCAGAACAGATCGGGAATTGTTTGTTTGTTTGTACTAGTCAAGAACTGAGTGGCTCACATGATACTTAAGCTAACGGAGACGGTATCTACTAGCAATCAACTGACCCGACTGAGAGGTGTAGGAGGAACCACGCCTAACTTCCTGGATGCGCAAACAACTTCACTGACGCCGCTATAAACGTGCACTTACAGCTTTTTCCGCGATTAGATGTGCAAGGGTAAGAAGGGTAATCGAATAAAACCGAATCGTTGCGTTTGTGGGACACCTCTTCCTCTTGATGGGGTATCGCTGAAGCAGTTTGAATATTAATTTGGCCTTCGCTGCCGTGACGTGGCAACCATAAGCTAATCAAGCGAATTCCTCACTCCCAGACCGGTTCCGATTTACCGACCACAGAAGTATGAAAGGCTTTGTTGGTCTGGCCGAGAGTAGAACTGTGAGTCGATTCGGAATGCATAGGAGGAGCCAGTGCCTTAACAATCTACGATAAATGCGCCGCATATTGGAAAGCACTTTATACAACCCATTTTTGATTCCAGATGCATATTTTTCTAAGCAAAGCATACCTCCCTATTATGAGATGTTCAACATGTGCATGAGAATACATGTCTCTCACAAAAGGAAATCATTAGAGGTAGTCTGTCAAATGAACTGTCATTTTTAATAGCTACATTAATAACAAAGAAGGGCGAGAGACGGTCCTTTTAGGATGCAGACGGATGCTACTGGGTGTCGTGGAGCAAACTGCTTTTTTTTGCCTAATGGCCTGCGGCAGACAACCGATGTCGTAGGGAGTGGAGAGCTTGGTTGGTCTAAGCGAGAATCCCAAACCAAAAGAACCTGGAGGCGGGTGCACGCGAAAGCCGGTGGCTCCTCCGACAGTTCCATCATGCGTCCTAGAAAAGTGGGATGCGTGGCACAAAAGTAAAGTTTGATTTGGGCTGAATTTGTCTTTTCACGCAGAAGGGAGTAAACATATACCACAAGAAGATCGAGCATAAGAGGAAATTCGGCAGCGAATTCGGCAATCTGAAAATCTAAAACCACTCAAGGCTAACTTCTGTACGCAGTATCCTATACCCATTCTTGTGACATCTTCGAGAATGGTCTAGCCACCAAATATTGAGACAGTCAAGCGCAGCATTTGATCGTGCGAAGTGGCGTCACCAAACCAGAAGAGCGGACCCCGCCGTTAAGCGGGACAAACGCTGAAGAAGAAAAAGAAGCGCAGCAAAACGATGTTCTCCTGCACCCTTATGATAGGATACCGAACATCAGACGTCATGAATTCGTCGTATGCGTCGTCGAGTTTTGTTTAAAGGGGAATCGTGTTCGAATGTTGAAGCCAGAAAACACCTTCAGGTCTGGTCTCGAACAAGAGAAGGGATTGCCTTGAAGCATGGTAGGTGGTTCCTTCTGAAATTCGCAAGTACATCGCAAGTATACATACTGCACACTTCGCGAAATGTTGAAAAATGTGAAACATGTGTGATATGTCAATTCTTCAATGTCAGCAATGGCTTTGCACTCGGCAATGGCATTACTCATGGTCAGCTGCGAGCGTTGCACTTATTCGAACGGACGTTATCGGTCGCGAAGTTCGCCAGAGGTGGCCATCCTTTTAGCAGTTCAGCGCAGATTTCAAATCCATTGATCGGAAAGGCCGAGAGTGTGAAATAAAATAGTTCCGTATATGAAAACCATCAACGAACACGAAACAAGGACCGTTTAGAAATGGCAAAGGAGAGGAAACTAGGAAATTTTGGGTGCCTATGTGACAGCACCTTCTGCGCTTATATTTAAAAACGCATATAGTTCAAAAATAAAAATAAACATGTAAAACGTAGCTTTATAAACCCTTTTTCATTTTTGAGGACACCCATCATGAAAAGTGTTATAGTGAGCCTTATTTTTGTCGGTTCAGCTACGAGTTCCCGTATAGTCAGTTCATCTATTAGGTTGTGTCGTAAATTTTGCAACGAAATTTGTCTTCCAGCAAAAATAAGATTATACCTCAAAAAATATTAACTTAAAAGAATTAATTGCCGTTATTCTCAATGAGTTTCTTCCGCTTTTCATGAACTGAGTAGACTACATCTCTGTAGAATTTGGTCAGTTTCGACCTGAAGAAGTCGTGCACCACCGCCGTGACCTCGTCGACTTCGACTAAGCGCCTACCATAGAGGAAGTGATCAATCGACCGAAGCAGGTGGCAGTCAGACGGCGCAATGTCCGAGGTGTATTGTGGTTGCTTGATTTTGGTCCAGCCCAATTCCTAGATTTTTCCAGCGTCTGAGGTGCCGTAAGCGGTCAGCCGTTCTCCTGGTGGATGAAGCATTGCCTTGTATCGACTTCTTTCTCCACCGATTTTTGCTGAAACTTGTCGAGTTGTTGGCAAAAGCGGGCGTCGAGGATGGTTTGACTACGTGGAGCACCTCCCGGTGCACTGGGCACATCCACCAAACAGACAGCAGGACCTTCTTTCGGTGGAGTTCCGGTTTTGACCTCAGAGCCCCCAGCTCGTTGCGTTTCAGCTATTGCTTTCCGGCTTTGCAGTCGCAGTGAAACATTCCCTTTTCATCGCTGGCAAGGACTCGATCAAGGTCTCCTCGCTTGTACCGGCGCCGGAGCTCTCGGCAGTCGGAAGCACAGCGATTTACTTGGGTTTCATCAAAGGATGAAGCACTGACGAAGGCGATTTTGGCGACCTTCCAATTCTCTGCAGCCGAGGAGGGGTGGTTCACTGGGAGGTGTGGAGATCAGCGGTCAGTCCTAGTGTGATTTGAAAAGAAATCGACTTGATGGATTGACGCAGGCGCCCTTTGTTCACAGCAGTTGGTCTTCCTGGGAATGGTTTGCCTTTATTGCCTTTCTGGGCTGAAAGGAACCGAGATACCGTCTCCAGTAATTTATTCGGTTACAAGTGAACCTGCCAGTGACTTCCTGAATGTGGTCGACAGCCGTCGCTGGGTTGCTGCCGAGCTTGAACTGATTGAAAATGACATCATACCCCTTTTCACTTTGAGTGGTCATCGTTCTATTGAACAAAACTTTTCGGAAACGCAAAAGAAAATTAACGACTCATAACTGAAAATCATCGTAGGAAACATGCTTTCAAGCAGGATATAATACCTCAGCGAATTTACTGTAAATTCCAGAAAAAACAGAGATGTAGCAAAATTTATGACTGAACCTAATTGTATGCATACTCTCTTTTGCCAAAAAGTTTTTATTGGCTAGTTCGATGCTCGATGTCTTCTAAAAAAGCTGTTGGAAAAGAGCGAGCACAGAGGTGTACGGTAACTAAAAAGAGATTTTTTGCACCAAGATAAGAATGCAATAAGGCCACATTTAAGCCTAGATGTCCTTCATTTCCCCTCCTTTTTCCTTCAAATTATACGCGTGAAGCCTACTAGGAGGACGGGTCGGTTGTAGCGTTCATCCGACACAAGGATCCTACCATTAGTCCGGATTTCTCGCCAAGGTCAAACAAGCCTCCCCCTCCGTGGTCGACGAGCTGGTATTAGACTTGCCTGGGAAGGATTAAACACTGACTTGTTCATCAGATGACCATCGAAATTCATTATAAGCCAAATACGCATTTAAGTAGCCTCCACGACATTTTAGTCATTGGTATGTATCTTTTCCTTTATTTTCGTTTCATTTTAGTTGCTACATAACTGAAAATAAGAAGCATGTTTGTCTTTTCAGAGATAAATCGAGACGGAGAGTCAGGACGAAGATGAGTGAAGTAATGGAGAAGTCAATAAACAGAAAAGGATTTACTGACAAGATTCCTGCTTTCAGCTTCAGGTAGGAACACAGCTTTGGTTAACTAAACCGAAGAGCAGCTGTAGCTATGGTAGGAAAAAGTGTTATTTTAGCACTTTGGCTAACAAGGACTAGGTTTATGAAGGCGAAGCCTGAGCATTTAACATTATAATTAGTCTCCTATAAAAGGGAATTTGGAACCCACAAGCCAAGAAGGATCATTGAGACTGAATGTAATAACAGAAGACACTATGTATGGATACTTGCTTATCAAGACGCTATCTATGACAACGGGAGAAAATTACTGTTAAATTGCATTCTTGATCGTCCAGCATCCTCCTCTTTTCCTCTTCCTTTGTGAGCGTTAGACTATCGTTGACTATCGTTGTTTATGCATGCATTCAACGCAACGTACTCTTCTTCGGCGTTCCGTTTGGTGAAGTCACGGCGTACATGGAGATACTTCGGACGGCCGGATGATGACGTACCCTTTCGGTGGAAGTCGGCATACGCTCCACATTCTGCAACGCACTATACTAATTTCGAAAGTTAGAGAACTAACAGAACTATAGGAAAGTGGATCATTTTTCAGTGTAAAAGCAAGGTCAGAGAGCCGCAAGAAGAATTATAATCACTGCATCTAGCAAACTACAAAGCTTTGGAAATGTCGTTCTATAAAAGGCAGACATCGCTATGAGGGAGACAGTCACAGCAGGAAGCGATGCAGTAACAAGAACAACGTGTCATGTTTTTCGGTTTGTTCCATCCTTTGCTCCACAGAGAGAATCTCTGCTGGAAACTACCTGCCACACCACATAAATGAGGAATGCACTGCACATCTCTGCGTGGCTAATATCTCTAGAGCTATCTAATATCCAGAGTTCAATCGTCTACCATTTAGTCTTGCTTCTGTCTGTTTACAAGTTTTTCTTTAGTCTTTTTCTATGTAAAGCGCAAGAAAACGAAAATCTTCCAGAGGGTTAGTTATTCGCATCGTAGACTCGTGCAGTGTATTACGATGATTACTTGATTCATGGCGTAAATTCCATTTGGAATGGAAATAAACAAATGCGCGTCTTTTAAAGCTAGATCTAGCTGAATTTTTATTTTAAAAGTATAGATTTCTTGAAATATCGTGTAATGATTTGTGGTCCATCTAGTGCTGCAATTAAACCAAAAAGAAGCGTAGCCACACCACGTCAATTTCAAAACAAAAGAAAATTGTATGCTACACTACGATCAAGCTTAGCTGTATTTAGCTGTATTCCAAACGAGTCGTTCATCTGATTCCATAAGAATGTATCAGCCGCCACGATTGATGATTGTTCCAACACTAGTTGGCGTGGTGCGTTCTGATCCAAGCGTCGGTAGTTTCACAAAAATTTGGATGTTGCTCTTATCAAGAAACATATTCTTCACACGAGAAACAATAGGGCGACCTGTTTTTCTGAGTCTCGTCGGTGCACCACCTCTCACATGAAGCTTTACAAGTAGAACTTGTGCTCGTTGGTTCACACTTCACCCTTCATTCATGCTACTATTCGAAGGAAGTGTTGGTAGAAAACCCAGGAACACGCGATTCCGCTACCCTTCATATTCCTCTACACTGCATCTGTCAGATTTCTAGGAAGTGTCCAGACTCGTAGTTGCGGCAGTAGATCTGAGGATATGGTGCCTTTGGAATGGTTTATCTGAGTAGCTTTGAGCGCTCTCGAATGCTCATTCATTTTCTTATCATCACGTGTTCCTCTTGCGCTTCAAAAAGTGAACATATGAAGTTGCTAAGTGGGTGGGAATCTTAGGGCGTTTCACGCATGCGTTTTTGACTTTCCATGTACATTCCTTTGAGAACGCTCGAATGAAACTGCAGTGAAATCAAGCAATAAATGCGTGGACTATCTCATCAAGTGGGTAAAATTAAATATAGGAAGAAAAAAAGCCAACTAAAAACTTTCTTATAGCTTGCAAGGGTGCCCCGTGTAAATTTGCTAAGTAGTAGAGCGTAACATGTTTTACAGTAGCCACCAGCGGATGATATCATGAACATCCGGTTCTGTTCATCTTCATCTTGGACATCGTCTGGTTGAAGCATAGCGATAGCCATCAGCGGATGATAGCATGAACATCCGGTTCTATTCGTCTTCATCTTGGACATCGTCTGGTTGAAGCATGCTAAAAAAGAAGCTCACTCACACTTTCAGCATCACGACTCTCCTGAGTCGCTTGTCGCTGAAGTCCGCGTCGTGATGACATCCGATGCTTCCGTAGCGCTGAGTAATAACCATCTCGTACAGCCGAGAACATCATCGTCACCAAACTCGACCATGCCGCAACGGTGTCAGCTGGCTGAAACGGGGAACGCGTCAAGAAAAGAATTTAGCTTTATTTATCGTCATTGCTTAGAGGTATTAGATATATTCTCATGAGATGAGTAACGCCATTGAGCAAAGACAGAGCGGCGATTTGTTCAAAAATACTAACAGGTATAATATTCTCGCTTTGATTGTCCATCGCTTCTGATTTTTAAGGGCATCCATATTATTGGAGCGTGGAGGGAGGTCGGTAGAGGTGCTCGCTGTCGCGGGCGGAAGATACAAGGTTCTTGGTTCGGATTTCCCCAGCAAGTCAGCTAACCCTTCCTCCGTCCCTCTGGGGTCGGTACATTGGTACCAGACTTGTCTGGGAAGGACAAAGCGCTGACGTGTTCATTGGCTGGCCACTGCAGGTCATTGTATTGCCAAATACGCATTCCGTCCATTGTCCTCATCCCTTATCCATATTACTACTGCGCTTTTATGATGAGGGAAGAAAACAGCCTATACCTACATCAGCACGGTCGATTATCGGTTATCGATTACCAACAGTCAACCGTCCGAAAAGCAGAACTGATTTCAGAGTCTTGTCCCAGAACTTGATAGTAGTTTCTTTATATTGGAAGCTTCACCAGTTTCCCTCAGTTTTTGTTGAAATGACCAACGGCCATCATATTCAAGAATTTGAGATAATCTGGTCAATACTGGTCAAAAACTATTCACTGATCAAAAGCCATTAATACTGAGCGAAGCTGAGTAAAGAAGAAGAACAAAAAGGCCTGAATTCGGATTCACCGTTTCGGATGCGCCACGTACTCTACCTTCGCGGGATATCGTGGATGCAATATGAATCCGTATTTAGTCTACAACGGCTTGCGATACTCGCGCGATGAACAAGGCACTGACTAATCCTTTCTGGACAAGTCTGGTACCAATTCGTCGACCTTGGATGGATATAAAGCCTGATTGGCGCAAGTGAGAGTGCATCCGAGATCCTTCTCTGTTCACGCTACCATCTCGATTATGAATACAACATTATTTACTTGTCCCATATTTTTACTAAAGGCACCTCAAATAAGAGCTACTGTGCCTTCCTTAAACGATTATTAGGCTACAGTGAATGGGATCAAATACCTAGAGCTATAATGTGGTGTTTACACTACCTAGCCTCCTGCCTATTTTCCGTTGCAGTCCCATTGCTTACCCAATCAAATGCAAAGTACGGAGTTGTGGAAAACAGTAGTTATTGCTATAAATTTGCAATAACTACTGTTTTCCACAACTAGATTTTGGATGATTGTTTCAGCCTCAAAAGTAATCGCCAAATAAGCGCATTGCGAACTCTAGGTGTAATGCAAGGAAATGGCAAACCAGAAAGAGGCAGGTTTTCCCGGCAGTTTCGAAATACGCAGGTGCAGATAGCGATTAGTGGAGAAAATTACAGCCTTGGTGAGGAAGTAATCTGGAAGGAGGTTCAACGCAGTAAATTGCCCTCTGCTAAGGATAGCGTCCGAAGACGGACGCAGATGGAGGTCCTCAAGGCATGATGGAATGTTCACAAGAAGTTGGGCGAGTGCGCAATGTTCACACTTTACGAGCAGCACGGCAACTACTGTAATCGAGTGAGCACCGTCCCTGAAAAGGGTTGGGTGTGATACCAACATGAGCATATATTTAAAAACCGAGAATCTCGCTGTGAAAATGACATTCTCTTCCGCTCTATTTGTTGGGGAGATCAAGTGGGTGGCACCGCCCTTGTTCTGGGCTTGTAATCAGTCATCTACAGCTAACGTGAAGAAAAAGACTCAAAAGAGCTCAGATATCGACAACGTGCTCCAACCTACACGCGATGGTGTAATGGATGCCTGCGGGCGCAATGATGAGGTACATCTCATTTGTGGTGGATGCGTCAACGACCTTCTAGGTTTAACAGCCAGTATTCGGACATCCTAGGGTTTCGCCCCCTCCCCCCCCCCCCCTTCCCAACAATTGCTAATAACCGATATGGTTTACTTCCTGTAATGTCTGTTCTTGTCAACATTATTTACGTGTTTCCCATCTCACCTTGTCGAATCTGGATAAAATCGATGAAAATCAATTGATAAATCATGAGTGGTCGATATTTGTTGTGGAGCTTGTTCACCGCCCAACATATTCGCATTATGGCTCCTCCTAAGAAAGCAAGCATGCGTAGATATTAATAATGCCGATCGAGATCTGAAACCTTTCCTCCGGCCATTGTGGCAGATAGACAGATGGACAGACAAACATACGGACAGATAGATAGACAGGGAAACAAACGGACAGACGGAGGAACAGACGAATGGGTCAGCTATTTATATATAGTAGTACCTCCGTTTCCTACAGGACTTGTTTTCAGAAAGAATTGCTGCCTGCCAGATTAATCACTGCCTTCCTAAAGACGAATACTGTGCTTCAAACCCGTACAACTGGCCGGCATATGAGTTAGAAGTGAAGGCGACGAGTTTGTTTTCGTTGGCAATGACGATTATTTTTAGAAGTTGATTGATCGGGCAGGTGTTCAAGTGAGCGATTGGTGGACGACGAACCTGGTGATTAGCCATGTCAAGAATGACACCCTCCACGGTGATCGCGTCGGCAATTGTCACCCAGAAATCCGGCTTGAAGCCGAACGCTTTCAGCTCCACATGCTCTTCACCATACGTCCGTGAGATTGAACATATGTGGTCCGGATCGAAGATCTGAATAGCGAAGGCTTTCATATACCCAATGAACCTGAATGCTTCGAATCATAATACGCAGGTGCCCCGTTTAAGATTTTCAGAGATTATTGCTGATTTTCAAACGAGTTAAACTGACTAGAGAAATCAGAACTGTGTCATGCTTGGAAATGAGAAAAAGCCTGACCGAACGCGTTGCGGATTACATGGACCAGAGCATTGTGAGCGAAGAGAAAGCATTACGTTTCAGTCATAACAAGCTAACCACAGCCTTATAGGGAAAACAGGGAGAAAACTTGTCACACAAGCTAAAGAACAACTGGGGCCGGATTCATGAAACAGTGGGTATAGGCAGAGATACCATAGAGGAACCGTACCCACTACCCGCAATGGGTAGCGGGTACAATTCGTATACATGAAATGAATCAAGGGTAAGATAGAACTAACTAGGGAAGGGTTTCGACCTCCTAAGGAACTTCATGTCGAGAAAAGGATCATTAGAAAGAGCTCAGAATGCTTACAACGAATATGGGTTTCAAAATTGCAAAATGAAACTCGTGAGCGAGCTATGACCGGCCGAGGTTGGGTGGCCTGAAGGAGCTTGCGCGAGAGCGATGAGTCATAGGGGCATCGTAAGAATAGGTTACAAAAAATTCATTCAAGTACTAAGAGATAAGATGGCACTATGCTATCGCTTATTTCTTAACAATGTCGCCTGGATGAGTCGAAACTCGTTTTGCGATAGAAACGAGTTGTTGGTACAAAATTCACAAATTCGACGCATCTTGACTTTAATTTGAGTCTCTCCGTCAGTGACTAACTCTACCACCCCCTCCCCAAAACATAGTGTTGTTTATTCTTCGTCGGAATGCTTTCAACGCCGACAGAGTCAGGGCAATACTTTTTGTGTGGCTCTCATACAACTTGAGCACTCTCGTTTTCAGCGAGAACGGTTATTAGTTTTCAGGAACACCAGGATCTATGTTTAGGTTGAACCTGAAACCACACTCAAAGAAATACGCAGAAAATATAGTGCTTGAAAGTGTGGAGTAGATCCAGTCGTAGTGTTCTATTACCAGCAACCAGTAATATCGGCATATATTCCATTTTTTTGTTATTCGAATTGGACACTTTTCTAAGCCAACCCAAGACTTTTGTAATCAAAGCGAATTCTTCCAAATTGAAATGTGTTCCCTCTAAATTAAACTAGAGACTTTCCAATAAGGTTAGAATAGTTATTGTTGAAGGGCACTTTTACTATTTTACAACATTTGCTTAAGCCTTGAGCGGCTGGTAGAGAGGCTATATGCTGTTACAGGATGTTTTGTTGCGATCAAAACTCTTGCGCCAGGCGGGACTCGAACCCGCATCTTCTGCTTTCCGGGCAGCGATGTTCGCCTTACACCACCAGCGCTGTTTGATCGCACGTAACATCCGCGATATCCTCCAGGTCTGTCAGCACCCACCCGTGATACGGGATTCAATTGATAGCAGAATTTCTGTTTGCACGATGTTTAACACATGTTAACAATACAACAAAAAAGTTGTAAAGACACACATATCCTTACCTTGATGGATCATGGTAATGGTCTCTACGCGATCAATCAAACAAAAGTTGCGGCGAACCTTTTGAGTGCATGACGCAATCTGACCCTTTAATGTGCTATATGCGTGCCACTTTACTGTGCTTTAACACCAATTTTAAATTATTATTTTTCTCTAAAAATAACATTTTATAAAATTATGACACTTATTAAAAATGCTACAAAATTACAAGATTATCAGAAAATGTAAGCTAAAATATTTCAAAGAATGCTATATCAAAATTTCCATAAACAAAAATTATTCCAACCATCGTATTGCGTCCGCAGTTTAACCTGCCTGAAGGTCACTTCGATTAGGAACAGCTTGTTTTGATTTCAAATGCCTTAATGCTAGGTTAGAGGAGTGTCGGATTTGGTTTGAAAAGTGTTCAACTCGACGTGAAAATGGTATAAATAGGCAGTCAAGTTTTTTGTGCCAACACGAGGTTTTTAGAAAGATCTTTATTCATCAGGGCCTGACGTTTCACGTTCCATAAATATCCACCTAAAAACCTCGTGGTGGCACAAAAAAAACTTGACTACTAACAACATACAATGCCAAGATTTCAAAAAGAGAGAAGTTGGAGACTACTGTTAAAAATAAGGTTTTCTTTTGCAGGTCCTTTCTCACTGCTTAGGTTTGTACACACGTCGCCGTGGGTCAGGGAAGCTCTGCAGTATGTTTACCTGCGCCACAAATCTATGGAGCAGTAGATAGCTACATATAGGTTTGCTGGGTAACATGAGAGCACTTTTGTTTGGTTTCGCAGCAGATTCGAAAGGATAAAACGTGTGGTTCAGTCAACCCACTTGCGGGTTGAATTATAAAGCTGCTGCAGCAACGAAACGTTTGGTTCCTCTTATCCGAGTAAAGGATAAGAAAAAGGACGGCGTAAGTCAATCACCCTTTACGGATGCCCTATGTATTCTACTCCTACGGGATGTCGTGGAGGCAATTTTATCAAGTATTTGACATACACAATAACTTGCGGTGTTCATCATATAGAAATCAGCGCCTTATCCTTCCCAGACAAGTCTGGTGCAAACTCTTCATCCCTGGTGAGTTGGAAGGCTTGGCTGGCCTGGCAGCAATTCCGAGCCAGGAACCTGCAATCGCGGGCATGTGACAGCCGGCGCCTTCTCCGACTGCGCTTCTACACTCCTCTTATCATGGTATTTCTTGAAAAAAAATACACCTCAGTTTTTTTGTTTGGATAACTACTTGAAAACACTACCATAAATGATGACAATAGCTGCCTCTTGCATTATGTTCGATTGAGCTTTTGAACTTTTAGAAGAATGAAGAACCCGAATACAAAGAAAGGGCTCAAAAAAGTGTCCCTCTGACGAGAAAAAGTTGCCTTCATAAGTTAATTTTGCTAAAATAATTGACTCCAAACACTCACGTCTTGTTAGTAAACATTTTTTAGCGCACACTGATAAATTGTAAGCATACTTAGAAATTTTTAGCACTAGAATGATTAGAATGTTAGACCACTTTGACCGAATATGATTCAGAAGCCGAGAGCTAGTGAAGACTTCCTTGATATCGGTATTCAGCAGACTCCTTGGTGTAGAAAAATCATAAAAGCTCACGCTGACGTTTTGAACACACCTGCATATGTCTAACCACCAGTCAAATCTTAAAAATATAACCAGATAAACAAACCTTCGACACCACCTCCTCAACGAGATCTTTTAGTCGGACGCTCATTTGGTAGGCTCGCTCCTTGCCCAACGTGTAGACGTACTTCTGGTAATCGGTACGCTTCTCGAAAATTCGTTGCAACACCTGCAACGCACATTGCCTTTAAGTGTGCACGAGCAGGACCTATTGCTGTTTCTTTCCGTTCACCGAACCCGCTGTGATCAGTAACAAACTATGACCGTCATCTGCGAAGCCAGCGATCGTCACTTCGATTTCCTATCGGTGCTCGCTGCAACAGACGGATGCTTGCGACGCCGGATGCCGGGGCCCGGCTTTCAAAGACCGAACGCCAGCTGACGCCTCAGCTCATGGGAAAACATGCGTCAAGCACGTTATACGACATCGTTGGAGCAAGGTGACGACGGTATTTTGCCGCGTCAAATACCGCTTTCTTTAGCGAATTCGCTGCAGCGTAGAAAGACGCGACCTGCAGCTCATTACATCCTCACACGTGTCTACGACAATTGCCTTCATAAGAGCACACTACGCCGGCTATAAATGACTTCTGGCTAATTACACGCCGCAGAAAGTAAGCACTAATGAACGTTTTCATTGAGTACAGACAGATGTTAACATGACAATGAAAGCAAATGATAGGGATCGGCGCTAGACATTCCGTTTATGGGATGCGCTACACATTCTATTTCTGCGAGGTGGGTGTAGTCTGTATACTGCTTACTTAGACTACTAGGATGATTCACACGTTCTTGCGAATTTTTTGATATTACTCAAATTTTTATATATTCTGATCAAACTTACCTTACTCATCGAAATATTGCCCATCTTTGTCGGTGACTGTCCTCTACCGTCCCGGCATTGAATGGATGCCGTGGCGATAGATACCCGGGGGTTTCAATTCGAAAAAGTGACGAAGGTCGGACCTGATACCTGACCATTACGCCACACGAGCTGGTGCATGCCGTTTCAACTTATCCAGCTCTCGCCGCTTTGACTGGTTCGACTCGCTCATTACAGGATATGAGAAATGGGTGCTGTATCGGTCACCTACAGCAAGGCATGCTTGGGCTCCAGCAGAGGAGAAGCCAGCAGTTCCCAAAGGTGAAGGAGATACTGAGTGTTTTCTGGCACTTTCTTGGTGTTGTGTACTGGGAGCTTCTCCCTTCCGGTGCCACCGTTAACAGCCATTTGTACAGCGACCAACTACAAGAACTCAGCCACGCTCTTCAAATTAAACTTCCACAACTCGACAAGATCTATTCCCTCTATGACAGTGCAAAACCGCATACTTCGAAAGTGACCCTCCAAAAGCTCCAGCTATTAGGTTGGGAAGTGACCACCCTATTCAACAGACCTTTCCTCAAAACTGACTGCCATCTGTTCGGATTATTAGCTCACTTTCTGGAAGGATAACGATACGATGATCGAGTGGCACTCCATTCTGACCTTCGTCACTTCTTCGAATAGAAACCCCCGAATTTCTATCGCCATGGCATCAATTCCTACCGGAGCGATGCAGGGCAGTCATCGACAACGATGGGCGATATTTCGATGAGTAAGGTTAGTTTAATCAAAGAACATAAAAATTTGAAAATTATCGAAAAATCGCAAGGACATATACATCACCCTAGCAACTCGCGCTGATCGGCCTGGTTGGGGTAAAGGGCTTTGTTAGCATGTGCCGGACCCGAACCACCGATTCCACGTCGGCGTGCATGCGACGGGCCCAAGGGAAAGCTGTTTGCGTTACTAAAATCTACTCAACGCGGACATTTCAGTGGTATGCAGAGCTAGATTTTGTCTTTGCCGGAGGATATTACTGGAGTTGCTTCTCTTTACAAAACGATTTATTGTAACGATAATCGACTTAAGCAAACATTGCTATAGGCTGAATGCAGCAATTAAAAGCAAAACAAGAGAGTAACTTTTTTGTGGCCATATTTCTTGCTCAAATACAAAGAAGTGTTGGGCTATGTGTATGAGACTTTTCAAAATCAATCGAAATGGGTCAAGAAGAAATTCCACCGTTACTATTATGCGTTCTATTTAGAACAACCGGTTTAGTAGAATATAAATGAATATTTTTTTCGATTAATCGAAATTTGAAGTGACCAAAATGCTAGGTTATTCGATTACTCGGAATTCGATTAAATTGAACAGGCCTTGTATTTGTTGATCCTACACTTCCAATTGAATTGCTTCCGTTTATTTGTTGCTGGATTTACTACAAGTTACGCCTTACTGGTCATTCAAAACTACATGCAGCGCTATAACGTACTAGTTTGGTGATTTGATTTTTTCCTATAATTAGCCACCGCTGGGTGTCGCCGCTGCCTGATAAATTGTTATTCTGGTGCTGTTTCTATTTTGCTTTTTTCTAATTTTTTCCGACTTGATGGGCTCTGTTCTAATCCATGTTTTAATGAGTATGACATGTCACTTATGACGTAAATAAATAGGTAAACAAATAAATAAATAAAGTCGGATTTTTTAATTATATGTTCATTCGAGTCAATCGAAAAATGGATTTATTTGATTGTTCATTCAAGAAATTATAAATGTTTGAAAAAGCACAGGTATTGAGGCCACATCTTATTAAACAGCATATTGCGAGCGATTTCGACGCCAAATGCTACACTATGAGCGGAACTGCACATCATATGTGAGTCTTTCTGAATCTCCTCTCAAGAAGCAGTATCTGTGCAAAAAGTGTGAACTGAAGTTATGCTCCTTTAAGGTTGGGAGTAAACATAATTTTAGGTTGAACATTGCAATAGAAAAGGAAGCAAGAGAGTATCTCTAATTCTGATCACATTTCTCGCCAAACACAAAGAAGTGCCAGGCTATATTTATAGGACTTTTCAAAATCGAAAACCAGCTTACCTCCTCGTTCCAGCTGGTATTGAAACCAAAGACTCTCCAGCGAATCATATGCACATACAATGTTTAGGTTCTTGTAACAGATTGGTAGAGCAAAGTAGCGAACCTTGTTGCCGAATTCAGAATGTGGGTTTTCGAAGCACTGCAGAATGATCTCTCTTCCCTGCGTACTGATCGGATGAGCCAGATCCTTTCGCAGTGATTTCGATCGCGACAATCCATTGGCGGTGCTGAAACAGAAGGCGTGCTGAATTGTCGGTTTTATTGGACGGTGAAAAATCTAATCTATGCTAAAATCTACCCTGTGATGAGCGGATAAGTGTAGAGGAAATGTAATTGAAAAATTCGATCATGTATACTCATTCATTTCTACTAATGCATTGTTTTTTTCGGTTGTTCTTTTCGTTTTGTAGTACCTACTAACCTTGCTTCCTAGAACCATTGTAAGTTTTGCACCCGCTAAGTTTGAGTTTCATTGTTTCACGTAATTTCATTGTTTCCTGAGTTTCGTTGTTTCATGTAATTTTTTATGTAGCAGAAGCCTACAACCTCTTCCCGCGCTTTTGCATGGCGGACGAAAGAAAATGCTAAGTTAATAGGTTGATTGGAAAGAGCATTCACTGTCCTTCGTTTAGACTTCACAAAGACACTTTCTAAACCAATCCTCTAGCTTCCCACTGCACATGAAAATCTTTATTCACATGGCCTAATACGGAAAGTGGTTAAGCCCAAGTGATCGACGGCAGCGGAGTAGGTGGACCAAACAGAGCGGGAACCCTTCTTAACTTCACCGGCTATCCATTAACTTCTACAAAAGCCGTCACTCTGATGTGGGCTTAAGATAGAGGTTTCTACTAACTTATTGACGGCTTCGTTTATCTATTTGCAAATTTGTCAACAACATCTAATGGCCCGGCCCGTCTTGACCGCTTCGGAGAGTCGTATGGTTTTAATAACTGTTTGCTCTTTCGTACCCTAGGTAACGTTAAAAATCACAAACTTCCGGCCGAGAAAAGTACGGTTTCATCATGCATTTCGATAAGTACGGTTTCATTGTTTGATATTCTTTATCGCTGACGGCGGCGCAAGCATGTCCTTCTATCGAAGTCAACTGCTCGCTGTCCATAGTTCTCGCAACAGAATGTAGTGGCATTCATCAGCTGTCAGAAGCAGTTTTACCACCTGATTTGGTTATTTATTTATTTGTTTATTTATTTAAGCACTTAAACACGTCTCAAGGATGCGCACTCTACGTGAGAACAACAAAAACAAACAAAAATAGGGCTGTGCAACAAAAAAAAGGAAAAAAAGAAAACCAAGCCACAATATTAAACAACACATTATTGTTATACAACCACGCGTAGTTGCTTCGCCAAGGCCATGCTCAGCCTACGTATTTAGTTTAATTAGGTGCCACCATGCGCCAGCGTTGGAATGACATTGTCAGTTGCGCTGGATAACCCCTGCTGTGAGACTGCTGCGGGACAGCTTGTGTGTTGTGGACGTGATTGTACATGATTGGATCGAAGTGTGAATTTACTGACCCCACTTGCGTGCAATTAGTCACGGGCTACTTCTAGGCATTATAACTTAAAAGAAACTCTTCGGTAGTCTTTAGTGGGCACCTAATATTAGCAACGAGCTTACGATGGTATTGTGGTGTGCTAATATACTTAGTGCATTAATATTTGTGTGTTCTTTGAGTTTGCATTTTTTGTCTTCGTTTGATTTTCTAGCCAAACTACGTTATTTCTTGCATTTGCAATTGATCCTTTAATATTAGTGTTTGGGCACACCTTCGGTGTATTGAATAAATAAATAAATATACGATTGAAGCGGCAACGTTATATCAGGGTGTCCGGAAAGTTTTGAGAATTTCTGATGCATCCAAATAAAATGACATATCTTCTCACAGGTTCCGAGTTATATCATGTTACTATGCATCCTTGCATCCTTGTTGACTGATCTAAACCTCAATCAATACAGTCGTCTTGCCCCCTAGTTTACGAAAATCCGACTGTCTTATCATGTCCAGCCTGACCGACTACCGCATCATTTTGCTTCGATGCTTCCGCTGCGGCTTCAACCCAACCGAGGCCCATCAGCAGGTGGTGTCGCTGATGGGCCCCGAGTCCCCCCCCCCCCACTGTACTGCTGGTTCGATCGATTGGCAAAAGGAGATTTCTCCCTCGACGATGCTGCTGGAAACGGGCGACCTCAATCGAGAAGTACAACGTTCGTTCTCGCGTCTGTTCAAGCTAATGCGACCACATCTGTACGATATATAGAGAAGGAGACGGGCACTCCTAAACCCACCGTCCATGACATCTTCAATCGATCCGGTCTTGTGGCGAAGCGTCCTCGTACCGTAGTACCCCACGATCTGACAGACAAAACACACGTGTGAAGCTCTGCTCTTTTCTACTCTCTCTCTACCGAACGACTGCATGGACTGAGACGATAGTGGCCATGGATGAGAGGTGGATAACGTACAGCAACCGGACAGGAAGCTACAGTGGCTGCCTCGCGATAAAGACCCACAGCCCATCCCAAAGAGAGATACCCACGGCAAGAAGCACCTGCTCTCTTTGTACTATTGTAGCAGGGTGTCGTTTACTACGAGGTCCTACCAGCTAGGCAGTCGATTGATACCAACCTCGTCTCCTCAAGGCTGGTAGAGATGGAGTCCATGTTACTCGTTAACCACACGTACAAGGGTAAGTATCATCTTCTGATGGATAATGCGAGGCCACACTCAGCAAAGACCACCCAGAGCCAGCTAGAAAAGCTGAACATCGTGTGGCTACCCACATCCTTACTCCACGGATCTCTCTCCCTGTGATTTTCACGCTTACCGAAGTCTCGAGCACTTCTGCCGTGGACGGCAGTTTCACAACAACGATATCATCGCGCGCGCAGTTGACGAATGGGCAGCGTCACGCCCTGCTTCTTTTTGGAGAGAGCCATTTGTCTCCCTGCCCGTACGATGGAGGAAGGTTGTGGCCACCAATGGATCATACATTGTTGATTGACCAAGCTTTTGTTCAGTTGTAGTTTGAATACAATGAAAGTTATAAATTTTCTCAGAACTTTTCGGACACCCTGACACATTAAAGCAGGAATCTGAAAAATTAATCATTTGGGTTGTTGAGCGATGCAACCCTCTTGCAATGGTCCTGCTTATTCTTTTACGCTATTCGGCGCCTTTTTGGTCCATACTATGCTCATCAGGAGCTTTTCGTTGAGCCCATTCAGAAGCACTCACTTTCGAAGCTCATCTATTCGTTGAGAGGTGGTGAAACTATCCTCACTACGCTTTTAATCGCACAGACGCAGGCTCTACACTCCTATTGTAAGGAAGGCGTCTTTGATCGTCTATAGCTTGAGCTTGAGCCTGAGTGTTAGCCTATGAAGTTACCTCACGTTTGGGCAGTTAAACAGAAAGTAATGGCTTATCAAAAAAGTGGTGGTCGCTTATGATGAACTACACATGAACAACCGGAAGCCGTAAAGTAGCATTTAGGAAGCTAACCATCCATCACATACGGTGTTTGAAATAGTGAAACACTGCCATCTATTTAAGAATCGCGACCTCAGAACAGGCAAACTATTATATGTGCCTGAAAAATAGTCACAAATAGTCACGCAAATTAGATACGAGTGTGGTTTCCAAGTAAGATTACGATTAGTAAGATTAGTAAGATTTATGATTTTTATTTATTATATTACCCTATCCTTTTTTGCCATTCTATCCTTCCCCTCCTGATTTTCTTTTCCATTTCGCCAAATTTCGTGTCTGCAATTTGATAGCTGCAATGACGTATTCTGTTCTAACTTTGTTCCTGTCTGACGTTTCTGACTATCGCACGTCTATGAGACGTATTCAATAAATAAATAAATAGATAAAATAAAGGTGGCCCTTTGAACTGCTGTGGCGGCTCTTATTTCTGCTCAACAACTTACGAAGTCCATGAAAAACTGAACAGGATTTGAACTCGTGGTCTTAAAAAGCCCATGGTAGATCACAATGTATTCTACGCCCGACGTTCAGAATAGTAATACACCTTGGACCTTCATAGAAGGCACAGAACTGGGACTTGAATGATGACTACGTTTCATCTCTCGAAGTTGCCGAATTAGCAGAGCAATACGTAGTGCTGCCTCATACCCAAACTGTCAGAAATTCGATTTTCGCTTCAGGCGCTCCATGAAAATTGCACAAAAAAATTCAGGGAATAACGGCTTGCAAAAATTGCAAAAATGCAAGAAAAGATCTCTATTTTCTGGCCTTTGTTCTGGCCGGCGAAACAAGTCGCTGCTTCAGTGCTTCCCAAACAATCGCATATAATCACAATAGTTTGGTCGTTGCTGAAGATTGAGGGCCTGCGTGGATCCGAGGATTTTTACTCCTTATCCCAGCAAAGTAAAGTATTTATAATAGTGGCCAATAAAAAGCAATTCAAGACAACCCTACAGCCCTTGAAATAGCCTTTAAACTATTAATACTTTAACTCTTCCCTTTGTCCAGTATCTAAAACTATTATCCACGCAAACAAGGCCAGTGCTCCGGAGCAAGGCACGTCAGCTCATAAACAATTTCGGTTTCTTGTCACGGCGTTTTCATCCCTTGAGAGCCGTAAAGAGTTGAAGGGCAGTCGCCGAAAAACTGGAATCCCACCCCTCTACCTCGTGGCCATGCCGCTCTAGAGGGTCGCTCATGCTAACGTGACTGAAACGCAGAACGTGTTGCACCATGGGCTTGTCTTACTGAGCCTTAATCATGCGTTGTGACAAGAAGGCCTTCGTGAGCTGTGTGGAGCTCATGATTGATGTCGACCGCTTGTGACGCAGGCGCTCCATCGAAATTGATGAACAACTTCCAATTACATATTAATCACCTTCTTCTGTTCAGCATTTTGACCAGAAACCTGGGAACTTCAGTTTCTTGGATATTTCTAAGAGGTTCAAATTCTTTCGCGTCACTTTATTTATTATTTATTTATTTATTTATGCGCCCATGAAGGACACGCTAAATTTAAGTGATCCATAGCTCAACAACAAGAGAAAGAACGCAAGGGACAGAACGAAGGGAAACGATTAAACTAGTCAGACAAACGAACCAACCAAACAAAATAAGCAATTATTAGGTTGGAAAAAAAGTCTTTTCATTTTTTTCAAAGATTTATTACTTCACAACTACAAAGTCAAATCAATTGACATAAACTCTATTTTGTTCTACTACACTTCTCCAAAGACTGGGTGATTTTCCAATTCCTCTCGCTTAAAAGACTGCAGTTCTGGAGTCGAACCATTGATAAATCCAATTTTTGAGGTCTTCATCCGTTCCAAAATATTTCTCTCCAATTTCTTGCTTGAGAGCACGGAAGAGATGGTAGTCGGTAGAGGCGAGATCAGGGCTATACGGTGGATGTGGCATTACCTCCCAGCCCATCCCCTTTATTGCTTCTCTTGTGAGTCTTGCAACATGTCACTTTGCGTTGTCATGCAGAATCATCACCTTCGACTTCTCCGGCCTGTTTTCTTGGAGAGTTGCGACGACTTTGTGGAGTTGGCCGCAGTATGTGACAGCAGTAAGTGTCTCTCCACTTCTGAGAGTTTGCCGATAAATCACTCCTCTGATATCCACCAAACACTCAAGAGAATCTTCCGTTCGTGAACATAGGGCTTGAGATCAGACTTAGGGCTCTCTCCCTTTTGTACCCATTGCCTTTTCCTCGGAAGTTGGCACACAGAACCCAGGACTCTTCGCCTGTCACAATCCGCGGAAGAAACGATTTTCTTCCTTATCTGGACAGAAGAGAAGCAGCGATGGAGAGCCGTCGACCTTTCTGAGTGTCTGACAGGGCATGTGGAATCCAAGCTCCAAATTTCCATGAAAGCCAAGATTCTTCAGATGGATCCCCACTATCCTAAGAGACACTTCGAGCTTCTCTGCCAGCTGACGTGTCGTCTGCCAACTATCGGTACGAAGAAGATGGTGTAGTTCACTGTCGTCCAATCCAGTTGGCCTTCCTGACCATGCTTTGCCCTCAGTGAATAATTTCCCTTTAAAGACTTTCCGAACCACTCATAACAGGCGCGATGAGTAGTAGATCCCAAGCCATATATGTGGTTAATTTGGTCTGCTGCCTGACGTGCTGTGGATTCTTTAATGAATTCTTGAAGAATGCCGTGCTGAAAACGGCCATGAGGTAGATCTGGCATTGAGTTCGGAAGATTGGATGGAGAACGAATTACAAGAAGAGTCTTAACCTGTGTCTGCGTGCGAACGGTAGACAAGTGTGATAGGATTACGAAATCAGCAATCAACATTGGCTAGTGCGTTTACAAGGGGAAGGGTAAAAAAAATTTCGAAGTGTGAAGAGACTTTTTTTCCAACCTAATACAATCATGGAATGTTAAGGTAGTGCTATTCATGCGCTTGAAACAAGTTGGCAGATGAAGGAGATTTCTCGCCAAGTGGACCGAATCGGTTCAAGTGTCCTAATGCGATCACCTCTAGCTACGATTTTCTTCTCGTGGTTTCCCGGGAACGAGGTTAGAATATCCTCCATGATCTGACAAAGCGTTACTGTCGTGTAAGCTGAGTCCAGGCAAAAGATGATCGAGAAGAGAGGAAAAATGTCAGACCGGCAACAACCCGTGATGGCCGAAAATCGAAACCGTGCATAGCAATAGGTGAAGCCCTCCCCTTAGTACATAGAGGCTCCTCGGGCGTGACTAGGCTTAAGCACAGGTGCAGGGCAGGCGTATTCAGGACAACGTCTACTGCTCTTCCAAAGGCTAGATGGTCGGCAGAAAGCTGAAGGGATAGAAGACGGTTGCCGTACCATTTAAATGCTGTAGGAGAGCCGCCTATGCCAAAGAAGCATGAATCGTAATAGGTGAAGCCCTCCCCACCGGAAGGGCTCCTAGGGACTCTACCTGGTTGTGAAACAGGATGAGACCGGTCAATTTCATTCGCGATGGAATCGCTGCGGTGAGTTTTGCAGAGCAAAGCGAAAGGATGACGTGTCACAGTGCAAGTCGCATCGCTCATCGCTCTGCAAGGGAGCGCGACGGCGATCCTCCCAGGACCAACGTTAGATACCGCGCGCGGAGCGAAAAAATATGCCATGCCCGCGATGGGGGAGGGTGTACCTCCTGACCGTCCCCCGAAGCCATCGCGTATGCCAGCCGTCACTGTTGCGGCGGCCGCGGAGGCTTTCCTTGACTATTCGGCCACGCCCGGCGGAATGGCCACGAACTGAGCGCCGCGTTGGGTGTGGAAGTATGCACCCGGCCTTACGGTTAGTCGCATTTTGTGACGAAGTCCAGCGACTGCCCTTCTCAGCTCCAACACGGCTGAATAAATTTTCTCTCCGTCGTCAGCGGATGGATACCATTTACATTTGATTGGCGGTTCGACACCCGTATCCCAAGAAAGCACATCTCAGCCTTTATGGCATCGAAATTGGAAAAACGAAACTACCAGCTGGCGAATGCTCGGTCTCCAGAACAGCATAAAATGGAACTTCTGATTTTGTGAAACACGCTCAAAAAATAAAGGTAAATATCAATCCCTGTCTGGATGCACCGCGTATTCGACTTAATGGATTTTGAGGAGGCAGCCTGAATTCGTCGTTGCAATGATAAGCAGTGACCGCCCGATGGAAATCAAACTCGACTAATTTACGAAGTTACGAAACTCATGCTTAATGGGGAAGTCGCATTTGATGACTTCTGATGGACCATCACGATATCAAAGTCTGACTCAGCACAATCAGGCTTTTCATCATTCCAGGTCGAAGAACAAGTGGTAATCTAAGAGCAATTTCAGGAGAATACGGCGGATGGGGTACGATTTCCCAGCCCAGATCCTCGATTTTTTGGTGGGTCACTCTAGCTGCACTGGGTCAGGCGCTATCATGAAGAATGTGCACTGAAAGTCGCCTCGGAGTTTCCCGAACAGCTTCCGCGAGTTTCTGGAGCTGAGTGGCGTAGATGACAGTGGAGACCGTGAGCCCTTGCTGGAGCAGCCCGTGTTGTGCACAGAATTCTCTTCGAGTCCCAGAAGCAGCATAACTTCTATGCTTCTTCAGGCGCACGTTCGACTTTGCCTGCACAGGTGGCTCTTTTCTTCGAGGTAACCAGATGGCACGGTGTGCGTTGGAGTCGTAGAGAATGCACTTCCCATCTTTTCGGTAGCCGAGGGCTTGGAGGTAGCTGATCACTGTCGGTTGGGCACATCCGAGTCTTGTTGCAGGACTCCGGGTGGTAGCCTACGGGTCCTCCTTGAATGCGTTGAGAACGACAGATTCTCTCGAATATTACTCTTCTTAACAAAGTTTGCTGTGTTTTCCCTGTGACATCCTCTCCTTCTGAAGTGGTAACAACTTTGAAGCATGAGGTCGTGACTAACGCTACTTCTAATAGGTTGGAAAAAAGCCTTTTCTCATTTCGAAATTCTTTTTACCGTTCTCCTTGCAAACACTCTAGCCAATATTGATTGCTGATTTCCCATTTCTATCACAATTGTCTACCATTCGCACGCGAACGTAGGTCACGACGCTTTTTGTCCACCTAAAGGATTTAATAGTTGGCGTTTGGAATTGGAGTGATTCCGATTCTCGAGAAGTCGACAGGCCTGTATGAGCAATTATCGAGGCCACAGAAGAGTGGAAAGAGTGACGTTGTTCTTAAGACCACATAGGAGAGGGGATGATTGCAGTACATTTAATTCCGCACATTGGAAGACCAGCTCAGTGACCGAGAAAGGCCTATGTTATACTTCGGCGACGCGTCGCCGATGTCGGCGACGCTATGCTGCAGGGGCTGCTACGCACTGCGTAGCAGCCCGCACATCACAGCGTCGCCGGCGACGTCGCCGAGAGCTCCGCAGGGGGTGTTATACTTCCGCCGCCGACGTCGCCGACGCCGGCGTCGCCGACGTCGCCACAGACGGGCCGACGATGTCAGCGTCGCCGACGTCATCCAAGGGTGGCAGAAAATGCGCTCCGATGGAGTGTTATGATTGTGGGTTGGTTCTTCGTTCCCGGAACTGCCATCATCACCACCGCACTTCGAATTACGAAATTGAGAAGTGCAAAAGACACCGTCTTGCCAACGCAAAAAGCACAATTCATAAGAACACTGAGTGTTTGGGAGGGAGTAGGACCCTAAACCTTAGCTCCCCTTCAATTTGTCACTTTTCCTTTTTGTGTCCTTCTCAGCCGTTCTGTTCGCATTTTCTAGGCCTATTTGCTTCCTTGTAGAGCAAATAGGCCTAGAAAAAAATGGAACTGTGTAGAAAATAAGTAGTGTTTCCTCGCAAATCTCAAATCATTTTCTCAAATGGCAAACTTCTGCGAAGAGCTTTTTTGAGATAGAATTCTTACTAATTAAGAGTTAAATTTTCCTTTGAACTTCGAGAATTCCCCGTAAATTTAAGTTAAATACGATTTAACGGAAAAGGTCTTTGCTAAACCCACGCTTTTTTGACGTATGATCGGGATAGACTGCGCCATGCACTCGTCTGTTATTTTGCGTTTTACAATCTATTGATAGTGTTTCGCTTGAATACTTCCTATAATCTCTTTACAAAGTGACCGTATCGATTGATTTGCTTCTTTTAAAGTTTAAAACCTAAAAACACACTATGCCTTGCGAAAAGTACAGGGTATCCTAAAAATACAGGTACTTTTGAAAGGTTCTAACATTTTTCTTAGGACAGTTGTTTCCCTGAGCTTCATGTTTATATCTTCGTTATCATAGTAGTGAAACTAGCATTGCTGCTAGTGAAACCTTTGAACACTTATCCATCCTTCTAAAAGCCAAATTTGGTTAATAAGAGAAAATTCGGCAGATCAACTGTGGTTGAGCAGACTACCGTACATACAGAACAAAAAATCACCATCAAGTCTTGAAGCATTAAGAAGAATTAAGAATTAAAATTTCTTTTGAAGATTAAGAAAAGCTCAAAATGTATGCAAATTCGAGGCAGATGTGATCACTTAGCCTTTCTATGGGCAGACTGGTTACCAAATGATGACATTGAAAACCCGCTCCGAAAACCCGCTGCCAAAAATGCGCTTCGATGCTCTCTTGTCAACGTCGTCCCCGACGCCGCCACAGAATTTGTTGACGATGTCACCGACGTCGACCACGCGTCTGTGGCGACGTCGGCGACCTCTGCGGCGACGTCGGCGACGTCGGTGACGGGCTGTCGGTGACGGGTCGCAGCGTCGGCGACGGGTCACCGAAGTATAACATAGGCCAAAGACTGGGGTTTTGCACTGCATGACAAATTCCCGCGGACACCAGAAAAACGGTGAGTTAATTAAGGCTATGAAATTAAGATTGTTGTCGAGCAGATTTCGCTCTACTACTATTTTCTGAACGCCGTCATATATCGATCCTCATAATCGCCATTATAGAGGCGTCAGACGTCACGGCAAAACCATCACACAAGGAAACAAAGACGATGTTCATTGTAACAACGTCACCCTGTAAAAACGGCTCGCAAGAAGAATTGACAGCCCTCGAGAGAACGGGAAAGCATCTTTATGCCGCCTTGTACGTCCTTGCTATGCAAAGCTGCATCCATGAAAAAAATGTCGAAGAGAGCAAACACACAAGAAAGACGAGGAGCTCATTAGCTCTCTTAAAACAGATCGACATTTCTACAAGTAAATCCAAACTTCTATAGGAGGATGGTCCATAGCTTAGCAGCATTGCAGAATTGTATTTGTGCTTGCTCCAATTAGGTGCATTCAGAACGGTGCAGAAGGTTTGTGTTTATGTGGTGTGGAGGTGTCACTATCAACTTGTTCGACAACAGTCCATGTACATATTCTGTTGCCTAATGTGTACCACTTTATACCAGTACGCTGCTATGTGGGTTATTTGTATTCCACTAAGGTTTGCTGGATAATAAGCAAAAAGAACGAAAAACAAGACTATAAAAACTACTTTTAGTGGAAAAATTATAAAAGACATGCCTTTCCAGTTTCGTCAACGCGCTATTGAAGGAGGACCAAGACAACCCTAATCGTTGGGTCTTTTGCATAACTTCTTACATAGCTCACAACGGCTTAAAACGAGATTCTTCACAAACACCAAATTTTGCTCCAAATTAAGGCTTTATGAATGTAACTAAAATATTTAAGCTCTCTTTGGAATATGTTGCTGAGCCAATTATTTTTTCTATTTTCTATGTTTATTTTTACTTATTTGTTTATTTATTTTATTTATTTTTATATTTATTAGGTAGTCCTATAAGTAGTATAAGTTCTTTTCAACGATTCACTGCAGATTTCGCCGGCGGTCTCTTGCATAGCGCTACATAGCATCGAAAGAGAATAATTTGCTCTATCAGAATATGCATTGTGTTTCTTTTTTCAGCCTGAATTTTGTCATTTTTTAGGTCGCTAAAATAAAAAGTGAAAAAGTGAAAAGGTGGCCATCGGCGCAGTCGCTTCTCTCCCTTAGGTTTGGAATTTTTTGCGCCGCTTTTCATAGCATTTAGAAGAAAATGATCTGTATTACAAGAATACGTGTTGGTCCTATTTGCTCATTTGTCCTTTATTGATTTTTAGATCATCAAATTGGGACGTCCGACTTTTCCGTCCGAACTTTTACCGAAACTCCTGCTCTATGGTAGGACCTTTTTGCTTAATATTATATGACGTTCGAAAGAGAATGCGCTTCTCAAAGAGAATTTGTGTCGCGTTTATTGGCTCATGCTGATTTCTGTCGAATATCAACAACTGAACAAGGAAAAGGAGTTCTTGGTGAAAACGATTTTTCTCTTTTTAGAATTTTGTTGATATTCGGCAGAACTCAGCATGAGCCAATAAATGCGACACAAATTCTTATTGAACAAGACATCTTCTTCCGAACGACACACAACGCCAAGCAAAATAGTCAACCCCAGAGCAGCAGCTGTCAGTAAAAATTCGGACGGAAAACTCGGACGTCTCAATTTGATGACCTAAACTCAATAAAGGACAGATGAGCAAACAGGACCAACACATATTCTTGCAATACAGATCATCTTCTTCCAAATGCTATAAAAAAAAACTGCGCAAAAATTCCAAACTTACGAGAAGCGACTGCGTAGATGGCCACTTTTCCACTTTTTCACTTTTCATTTTACGCCCTAAAAATTGACAAAATTCAGGGTGTAAAAGGAATGCAATAAAACTTCTGATATTGTAAATAATTTTCTTTCGAGAGCTGTATAGCGCTGTGGAAGAGACTGCGGGCGAAATCCGCAATGAATCGTTGAAAAACGGCGGGGACTTATGGGACAACCTAATAATAAACAAGCAGGAAAAAAGTAAGTAAATAATTGAATAAGTATCAGCCATAACAATTTATGACGCACTTTACAACTTATGGTTTTAGAATGAGTATAACGACAAACTGTTACATACGTTGTGTACGTTTTAAGATTGTAAAGTTCCTGCGCTTTTCGAGTGCATTTTTCAAATGCGATTTTTCGAATGACAGGAGCTGCTCATAAGAGAACACTTCATTCAAGACATTTTCTTTAGGCCATATGTGGCTAACAAGCTGTTATGACAATGTTTTACGGCGATCAAAACTCTAGCGCCGGGCGGGACTCGTACCCGCACCACCTGCCTAACGAGCAAAAAAGAGTTGATAGCAAAAGAACCTCTATTATATTTCAATTTCGACTGCCGTATTTTAGTGCTCGAATTGATGAGCCTGGTAACTTAGTCGGCGGAGTCGTTCACCTAGGCCTGCATCATGAATTGTGATTCCAGTTGTGAGCGCCGCTAATGTAAGTCTAAACATCCGGTCCTCCGGGGTCGATAATTTGACATCAGAGTTTTTGATGAACGGTAAAGCACTAGTCTTTTCGTTAACCGACCACCACAGACCATTGTTTAGGCTAAATATTGAAACTACAGTAAGACTGTCATGTTGCAGTAAAACACCCGAAAGACTAAATTTCATTCTTTGGCGTCTATCGCCTTTCTTCTATTCGTTAACGTCGAAATGCTATGATCCCACATATAATATATCTTCTCATATTTTTGCATGGAAATCACTCCTACAGAATCAATGACTAAACATTGATGAGGAATGAATTTAAATCTTCGGCTTTTCTCAGCTAACAGATTTGTTTCTGGTATAACATATGCTTTCATATCATTCCCTTCATTTCTTGTTGTATTGCCAACCATTGCTTTGCTACATGTTTCGTTTGTCAACTTTGTTGTTTGTTGTTGGCTTAAATAAACATAAACATAAACATAAACACATCTCCCACCAATCTAGGAGGGAATCGTCTCAAAAATCAACTGGTGTGCATGCGAGCTCCTGAGTGAGAAAGCGCTGAGCCGCTTCCGTGTAGTGATGAGCCAAAGCCAACTTTAAACTCTGACGTCAGAGTGCACGGGGAACAGACATCTGTTTGCGCTATAAGAAGCAGCAGCATAATCGCGTAATTGTTGGCCGCTACTGAAGCCACTTGCCTAACAGCAGTGTGCCCTGTTATAATGAACGTCGTTTTCGCATTTCTGCTGGGATGACTTTCTGAGAGACGATTTTTGAACCTCAGCTACTACTAGTGGAAGAGGAGGAGCCAGAAGAGAGGCACTATCGTTGGATGCGGCTCGCACTCAGAAGCCTCGCAAATCACAAGTCGTTCTCGTTTTCTCGCCGCTGAATACCAGTGGTGACATGCATCTGACTATTGGAGGCCATCACAGACTTTAAGCAGTGGAGCACCGCAGAGATGATGAACGGTGTTCGCTTGCCTGCCTCGTTTGTAACACGATCGTCTCTCGGAACGACGACAACGTCGTACTGCAAAACAATGCTGTAAAAGTGCAGTTGCCCCTCTCTTCAAACCAGAACGCGATCACTTCCGGTGGCAAGTGGACGAGGTGAAGCACGACCCGTTACGGAAAGATTTGATGGTTAGGAAAGCATTTATATTAACCTGACCCGATTTGTGACATAAACCCGGGTCATTAGTTCTGAAGCTAGTATAGATTTCCTGGAACCAAACTGAACGCCGCAGCAAACTTCCAGAAATCGGTCAAGGCTAAAATCGGAGTCGTCGGAAATCTGCACTCTTTTTTTACGAAGCATTGGGAGGCGATAGATGACGCCAGCAGGAAGCAGTCAACCGAAAACCAGCAGGTGCAGAGGAGGTAAAACCGAGGACGTCCATTGCATGAACAACTCCAGAAACCATACTGTCATGAAACGCTGTCACACAATGACTGTTGTAACCACGAATAAAGTGATTGAACATTTCGAACCGCGGACTGGGGAAGCTACATTTACACTACAGTTGACGTAACGGTAACCCTAGGCGTTTCATCTTTCCTGGCCGCAGATTAGAAGAAAATTCTTTAACTTGATGAATAAACTTCCTGCAGAAAATGTTTCCGATTATCCAAGAAAGTTTTTTGATGAGATATTGACAAGATCTATGAGAGGAAAGTTGAAAATAGGAGTCCCAGTTGTTAAAACACTACTCAGGTCTGTCTCCTCAACCTTTCGGTTTCTCAAGGAATTCAACCTTTTCCTAGGCAAGAACGAAGACCTAGAAAAGATAAGTATCAAAATATTGCATTAATTCCATTTTATGGTGTGTCTTTAATGTTCCCTCACAATCTTTATGCTAGACAATTGTCTACACCTTGAATAAATAAATAAATAAATAAATAAATAAATAAATAAATAAATAAATAAATAAATAAATAAATAAAAACTTCGCGCATGATATGTTTCCCAGCTATCCAATCGACTCGTTCGTAGTTGTCCAACTCTTCACTACTGAAGTCTGCTTGTGAAAAAAACGTGTGGTAAGCCCTTCGACCGGAAAGTGCATAAGCCAATCACGTGCCATCTGCTTCGGACCGAACAGTAAGATATGAATTCTTCTGTCATTTTGCCATAGCAGTCCGAGCCTCCTCACCTTCCTCAAGCGTGCGTGGATCTTTTCTAGTCGAGGGGTGTGCATCGCTAGAAAAGCGAGACAATCACAAACATAGTGGCTTCCCTTGGGTAGGAAATTGAAGGGAAATGCACGCCCATAGACCACCTCATTATGTCGTTTCTATAAAACTGGATTAATTTCAATCTTGCCATCGGGAAACAGAAAAGGTGAAGTGCGCCCTAGTGAGGCGGATAGATCCGCTTGTGCAGCGCCTTTATGATCAGTGCAGAGCTAAACATAGAGTAGGACAACAATTGAAAAAGATTGACAGATTCGGGGTTACCATCTACCCTATTAAACTTGCCAGCTTTGTCCGACTCGCAAGGATCTGCCCCTGACACGTCTGCTAAGGCTTGGTCTGTTGTTAGTAGTTGTAGTAGACATGTTGATCCCGGTGACAATAGAATACGCAAACTTTTTGTTATTCAGTGACAAAAATGCAATTACCTTGAACACTTGTGAGACCTGAGCTACTAGTGCTTTTATGAGCAACGACCATCGTTTTATACCTGCGGTAGGAATGAATAGGCGATGAATATAAACGGGCCATACCTTTGGAATGAGCCATATAGACTATTTATACGCTACATTTGGACAATTACATCCATTCAATAGTCGACAGACAATCCCTTTCTCTGTGCGCTTTTCTTTGATGAGCGACGAGGTGGTTCTGCTTAGCGACGAGGTGGTTCTGCGTCGAACTTTACCATCTCGGTGTAGGAACGTAACGATGATACCCACTTCACTACACTAGTCTTTGAAACCATTACGGTAAAGAATAAAGGATAAAGGACGGCGTCATTCAATCCCTTTTTAGCATGCGCCACGCATTCTACTTCTACGAGATGTCGTGGAGCGATTTGAATGCGTGTTTGGTCATACAGTGACTATGCGGTGGCCAGCAGATGAACAAGTCAGCGCGTTACCCTTCCCAGGTGTAAGTTTGGTACAAAAACATCGACCGAACGAATGGAAGCCTTGGTTGGCTTAGGCAGGGAATCCAACCAGGTATCGGACACCTGGCACCTCCTCCGACGCGCCCAATAAATAAATAATATTGAGAAGTAATCTCATACCAGTTACGATTATAGGTTCGCCCCCTTCATGGGAAGACTTTCTGGGTTTTTTTTTGGAACCTCCCATTTTCAGAAGTAAAACACGTTGTTGCACATTCATGTGAAGAAAAATCTGCATAAATGTTAAACGAAAATAGTGGCTTCTGATAGCAGTCCTGCTTCCACAACGCGGAGCTGGGGTACACGCGACACTTGGCACTTTGCTCTTTCAAAAACGATAAACTGTCTGCCATGGCCAATAACTCGTCGAGGAGGCAACTACATTCTTGCGCAACTAATAGCGAACATTAAAAGGCTAGGCATTAAAAGCTACAGTGCCTGATGCTAATGGCTTTTTGGAGTACACCATATCATCTACTTCCAAAGAACATCGCGGAGGTGTTCAGAATAGGTGTTTTGCTTGCAGAATGTCTACGGCTGGCAAAACTCTATACAGGCCAGCGGTTTCCGCTTTCATGTAGGTTTGGTGTTACGCAAGGTGTCAATACTTGGAGACGTTGGGTTGCTGGTAGGAACAAGGGTAAAGAGTGAAGAGAATGGTCTCTGGAGCTCAGAAACAAGGATGCTCAAATTTCTACTTCCGAATTCTGTGTTTCGGAAGTTTTGCACACCTGCTGTACGTTTAATCTTCCTTTCTTGATCCTCAGAAAAGACCATGATGGCTGGATGATTTGACTGATCTAAGCACGCCTAAAACAAAATCGAGTCGTGGAACGCTCAGTATCTTCTCCTCCCATCGACTGCGCTACACACCTTCATTGTTAGGAAGGCTACATGAATCTGAAGCTTTTTTAAAAAGGAATTTCATTGAAAAATGCCGTATCGTTCTGAGATGGGAAACGACTTTATTTTAATAAAGAATGGTTTTACAAGCGAATTCAATAAATATTCAACGAATTAAAAAATCGGTTTGGATTCAAACGGTTCGTACTGATTTACGCAGCTTATTATTTATTACTATTGCTGTATTTCTATTACTACAGCTGGTAAATGTTTTTGTTCACTTGGTTAGACCTTATGTAGCGCTGTATATAACAACTACAGGGTGTCTCACAAAATGTACACACTGCTTGAAAGGTGGTAACTTTGCTAACAGAGAAGGAAGGTACTGAAGAAGTTAAGGACTCATATAAAAGCTCAAGAAAATAGAAATTCTATGACCTATGAGTGGTGTGGAATGCTAAATGCGCTCGTCTGAAACTGTGCATTTTACACTCGATTGATAGTGTTTCGCTTGGATGCTTGTCATAATTTCTTCACAAAGTGGCAGCATCGCTTTATTTATGTTTTTTTTCAAGGTTGAAAGCTTAAAACACACTACTGCTTGCAAAAAATGCAGTGTATTCTAAAAATGAAGGTACTATTTTAAAGGTTTTAACACTGCTGCTAGTGAAGCTTTTGAAAATATTTAAGACTCATGTAAAGCACGGGGTAACGAGATTTCTGGAACGTGGAAATACTCAAGATTGCACCATGCCCCCGCCTGAAACCTTGGATTTCCGACTTGGTTGATTGTGCATGGTCTGAATGCTTTAACAATCTTAATACTGCTTAGCCAGATTCACCTGTGCTGTGCTTCTTTTAACGTTTTTCCTTCCATAGAAGCTGGAAGAATGCCGATAAACTCCTCAATTCAGCTTGAATCCTGCTTTGTCAGTCCACAGAATCCGTCTTGGAAAATGGAGCTCCTGCTCACAGTTCAATTAGTTGAACTGTGCAATCAATATACTCGCATGTCATGTGTCTTCCATGTGATTGTCAAAAAAGAAAAAAAGGAAAAAAGAAGCACAGCACAACTAAATTTGGCCATGTAGTAACAAGCTTGTAACAGGTATTCAGTCCATGCACAATTATACAAGTCGAAAATGTAAGGTTTCAGACGGGGGCATGGCGCAGTCGTAACTATTTGCACGCCACAGGAACCTCGTTATCCTTTGCTTTTAAGTGGGTCTCGAACATCTTCAAAAGCTTCATTAACAGCAATGTTAGAACCCTTCAAAGAATACTTGCATTTTTAGGATACTCTGCACTTTATTCCGTATTTCTTAAGAAGTAGTGTGTTTGTAAGCTTTAATCCTTAAAAGAGGCACAAATCGATCGAAACGGCTGCTCTGTGAAGAAATCGTTACAAACATTCAAGCGAAGCACAATCAATCGAGTGTGAAACGCCAGAATCCAGACGACCGCATGGCGCGGTCCATATCGCTCATGTGCTAAAAAATTTCTATTCCATTAAGCTTTTACATGTGCCCTTAGCTTCTTCAGTTCCTTTACTGTGAGCAAAGTTATCATCTTTCAATCAGTGTATACATTTTTTTGTGACACCCTGTATTTTTAGAGACCAGAATAGTTCTTAGCTTTGAGCAAACCAAGCATAAGCCGGGAGCTGGAAGCCTTTAATCCTTGAGTCCAAATTCCTCGCTCCGCTGGTGTAATATGAACATCTCTTGCCGTAAAGTAATTGCTGCTGCTGGTTGTTTGCGTCCAGAGCCCGTTACGCTTTGGACACCAAGCTCCTCATAATCTATTATGCCCGCGATTATCATCATTATTATTGCTGCTGCTGTTATATAACGTCCTCATGGATTCGAGTACTGTTAGAAAAGTTGAAACAAAGAAAATAAGGTTTACCTCCCACTTCGCGACTCCCTCGCTGCGTTTTTGGGTCGATCCGATGGCTTAATGCCAGCGATGGACCGTTTGCTTCGTGGTGCATGGGAGCCCAGCTCCATGAGTGAGCGGCTTTTCGTCGAAAATTCACTGGTTTTATCTTTTTTTGAATGACGGATCTCCATGGATTCGGATTTGTGTCGAACTCTCGACGAGGAGCTCGACGAGTTTCCCATCACCTGCAAGGCAGCAATTTGAAGTGAAATCCAGCAATTAGGTGAAGTTAACGAGCACGTATACGTTTATGTGTGAGTGTTCTTTGAAAAGTAGAATTGTCAGACACAACTTGTTGTGGAATGAAGAGAGAACACGAGAAGAGAAGACGAAACCAGTTCACACTTTCACGTCAGCCTAAATCAGTGATGAAGCACGGATGCACTGCTCACTCCTTGTTCCTTCCAGTAGTCGTCACTTAGTAGAACAGCGGATTTGTCGCGCAATATGGCGGTCAGGGCTTGTACGAAGAAAAATGGAAGTGGGAGGTGGGCGGAGCGATGACGACGTCTTCACACGAAGCAGTGAAATACATCACACGGACATGGAACAGATGCGATGAGTAGTAAGCACCCATTCTGGTATCGGGCTCGTCTCAAACGAGCAGCGGCGCCGACGGAAAACGCGCGAACCATCCGGAGGAGAGGCGAAGTTATTCGAACGCGGTGGATAGATCTGGGAGCAGAAAGGTGGGCAAGGTGAGAAGGCATTAGTCAAGTTGCCTAAAACAACAGATGACGCCTCATAGCTCACGCTGCTTGGCTGAAGAACTCACGTGTGAAAAACTGCTCCAATGCACCAGATGTCTTTCGGCAAAGGGAATCAGAGTAAATTGCTTGACCTTCCGGATTTATACCTACTCTCCGGCTTTTCCATTCTCTTGACGGTGATCGTACTCGATAACTAGTTTCTCCCACTATCACGCTTCAGCTATTCGACGTTTCTTCCTCCGATTAATCAGCGCTAGAACAATGGTCTTCAAGTTTCAAGACAAAAGGGTAGACCAGATGAGCCAGGCGTTCTAGTTTTATATGAGCTACTGAGAACTCTTGCAGCGCGTACTGCGAAGTAAGTTTACCTTAACGCTTACAGACAATCGCAATTCTCAACCCTCTATGAAAAGCAGTTGGACAACATCATAATCGTACGTTTACATCAGAAAGATTGAATATGACATTAATATTGTCTTATCCTTCACACGAGGTTTCAACGTTCTGTTTTTTTGTTTTTTCCTTTGCTTGGACCGCGCCGCGTATATTACTTCTACGAAATATCGTTGGGGCAATTCGAATGCGTCTACGGCCAATGCATTGAGTTGCGGTGGCCAGCCAATGGATATTGCAGGGTTTTATCCTTCTCAGACATGTACATTAGCAATTGTCCGACCAAGGAGGGATGAATGGCCTACATGAAGCTGTGGCCATACCGAAATTCACAAGAAGTTACACGATTTCAATTTGCGAAAATATGAACTGCCTTGGTAAATAGACCACCTCGCATTTATGTAGGTTAGCGCCGATACATCTTTTTTAAATTGATACGTGCTGCGTTCTATTTCTTCGTGGTTTCACAAAGTTAGGATGAATGCGTGTTGGTCTTGGAGGTGCAAATATCTGTTGGCAACCCCATAGCCAACTCTGCGTCAATTCACAGACAGTTTTAGATGCACACATAAGTCACCGCTTCCAGCTGCCGAATATTTCCCATTCTCCTAACAAAAATAAACTGGTTTATTGTAATTTATTGCAAAACGAACCACGACAGAGCCACACTATGTAATAGAAGGCCCGGTAAAGCATGGTAAATCCGATTTAAAAAAATTAGCCAAAAGCCGTAACTCTGCTTCTTGAGTGTAAGTACACTTTTATGGCAAGAATTGAAGAAATGACCTTGCTACAAAAGCGGCTTGAATCAGAACAACAAGAGCGCGAAATTGCAAAACTTCGCTCAACTTCATATATACGGTTGGTTACATCAAACTGCGATCCTGGAACCGTGCAATCTAAAATGTGGTATGCAGCAGGATCAGGTCGAACACCAACAAAAGAGATTGTATGAAGACAATCGCGCCCAACCGAAATGCATATAAGTCGTAAAACGCGCGAATCTCCAATGGTGAAGACATCGTACATTTTCTACGACGCCTCAGCGTGTTATTCAGTGGAGAGCTTAGAAGTGAGAACTTCACTCAGAGATTTATCCTCACGGCGATAAAGTCAAAGATTGCCCTAAACCTCCAGTCAATGCATATGTTAGCTGGTAGATGAAGTTCTAACTAAAGGGCTGGCTAGATATGCAGCTAGCAAGTTAGTCTAAAACCCTCCCCCCTCCCTACGCTGCGGAGACGGTCCAGGTGGAAGAAGGTGCTACTGGATGACTGGGACCGTTGCGCTTTGTAACAGAATTGCAGGCGATTGAGTGTAAAAGAGAATGGACGACGTGGGCAGACATACGCAAGCACTTCACGGTGCTCTGCAATTGACTTCGAAGTCGCGGCGATTTGTCATCAATGAACGGAAAAGCGCGTCCGTGTGTTCCTTGAAAGAGCAGACTCCATGGGAAGCACAACTCGTGCATAATTGCTGTCCGAGCTTCCCATAGTTTTCTGCGGCAACATGAATGTTTCTCAACGATTGAGTTAAGCGACGGAAAAACTTTTTGAGCAGAGTATTTTCTGAGCCACACGGGTCACATCTGCTTTCATAGGAGTTGGAGCTCTTTTTTCGGGCATGCATCTTGCCTTCGCCTTTCTGCACTCTAAAGACCCCCTCTAAAATCGTTGCAGGAAAAGTGCATCGGTTCCATATATGTACAACAGCTCTGTGGTAAACCACTGCCAAATAATAAAAGGTGAAAATTGTCAAATACGTCTCGATTTTCGGGACGCAGACAATACCAGGCTTTGTTATTTGTTTAAATAAATTCCACCTGTTACTTACAAAGTGTGTAATCTTCTTAATCTGTTCAAAGCTTTTTGTGAACGATTTCTAGAATTTTTTTACATTATGATCCACCTTGAAAGCATTTTTAGTATTACTGGTTCTCTAAGTATCTTTTATTTTGCATTTGTTCAGTTCACCGTTCGTCATGCACCTAATAAATAAATGAATAAATAAATAGAATTAGTTACAAATCGATATGCAAAATTATTCAAAATCTCACAGCTCTTTAACAGTTTGAAATTCAAAGCCACAACAATCAAATAGAATTAGATAGAATAAGTTGCATAACTGTATCTAAATTTCCTCAACAACATAAACTCAATATCACAACGATCACAAGCGAAAGACAACAATGAGAACAACGACAACCACACCTTAAACATGCTTTGTTTCGCCTCTACCTTCATACAAAACATGTTTAAAATTAGTTACCCCGAGGCTCTTCAGTGAAGAGGGTAACTAATTAACTTGGTTGTTAGTACATTACAAAGTAATACATTAGTGTGCTTTATGTACCAACAACCAAGTTTTACAAATGAAAAGACACACAAAACACACAAAAAAAACCTTTATTTTAATTTCACTTTTTTGTTTAATTTACTTCTTGAATTTTGTTTTTATATTTATATATTTAAATATTTTTGTTTACTTTTCATTTATCTATTATATAGATTGTTTTCTATTTCTTATTTTGTTAAATTTTTTATTTTTTTTTAAATTTTATGTTTATATTTATTTATATGCACATTTCTATTTTTTATTTATTGAAAATTTAATCTTTGTATTTTTATATAAAACGATATTCTTTAATTGTAAACTCACCACTTCCCGCGAAAGATAGCAATAAAATGAGAATATCGTTTGAGTTAAAGCATATCACTACCATTATCATTACCAGTCACAATATAATGTTTCACATTCCATTCCTCTCTTATTCTGAGTTATTTTCGCAATTAGTCTATAGACTATTCTATAGACTGTTATTATTTCTGTGTTTTATACTTTATATTATAATTAAGCAAATTAGGAATGAAATGTGGAACATCGTAGAGATCGTATTTATATAATAAATACTTATTTCTATTCAAACATTTCGTTATATTCTTTATAATTATATCTACTGGATAGTCAACTTTAACAAGTCTAGTTATCAACTTAACAAGGTTTTCAACAAAATCGTTAAAAGCTGTGCAACATCTAATTAATCTTAGTGTTTCGGTAAATATGATTGATTTTTTAATTTTAATAGATATATTTGAGTTGAAATGTGGGAATCTAATAACATAAAATTTAAAACTGTCTGTTTTATTGTATAATTTTGTTACTAACTTATTGTTAATAATTTTGATGTTGAGATCAAGGTAATTGCAGTCGTAGTCTGACTCATGTGTTGTTTCAAGCTGAAGAGAATTTTCGTATGTTTCGCTAAGTAGATTTTGTATATATTCATTATTTTTATTATGAATTATAAGAATATCATCCATATATCTAAATGGGTGTATGTTTACGTATCGTTTTTGTGTTACTAATTTTTTGCAAAATTCGTATTCAAATACTGATAACGTAAGATCAGCAAGTAAAGGACTACAATTACTTCCCTGTGGTACCCCTTCAATTTGTTTATAAATTATGCCTGCAAAAATTGTAAAGCTATTTTTAAGTAAATATTCAGTGAAAAACATTAAATCTTCCTCTGTATAATGTCTGTATTTATAGATGCCTAAGTTGCTTTGGAGCGCAATATACTCCTAGCTTTAGCATTTTATGATTTCCAACAGATCTAACCGAAACCCCACAAACCTGTCCACATCTTGAATTTGGGACCGATACCAAGGGGAAAGAAAACGAGTCTGGTCGTAAGTTCTAAACTTTATTTTGCACTTACTGTTAATGCAACATTGGAGAGACTACATCACGTTGACATAGATCTCTATTGTTTTACAAATTTTTAAGAATGGACGTAGAAGTACAATTTCATGCAGAAGTTAAAGTTTTCAAAAACAGGCATTTCCATATCGTATGGCTTATCGCAAACGCCCTACGTTTTAAGAAGTTATTTTTTCAGCACCTCTAATTATGAAAACTTTGAACCATTTAATGAATAACAAAAATACTCCCAGTGTGTAACTACCGCAGTAGCCACGGAACCATATATTCTTTCATAAGCTGTTTTTGCTGCTTAAGGGCCAACAAGATAGTTTTTGTCTAGCCTTTACCACTACACGACTTCTAGGACTCCTGAGGCCGGATTCATTAATGACTAACCCGTGGGTATAGGGGGTAGAGATACATAAGATAAAGCCTGCTACTTTTACTCCTACCTTGTCTCTACCTGACTCTTATTTTATATCTTCCCCGCATGCCCCGCATACCCACGGGTTTAATTGTTGATAAATCCGACCCAGGACACTGCTACAACGTCGTGCCCATACCGCGCAGGGTTAGGGACGAGAGCTCTGGGAGACCGACCCTTATGTACACCTCACTGTTCCATAGAAGTATTCTTTCCACTTTCTTTTAGAGATGAATACATGTTCAATCAGTTCTTCAAATCTTCATTCTTCTAATCGATTGAAAGAAAGGCTAAAAATGCAAGTTGTATTAAACAGAAAAGGGTCGGCGCATATCAATGTTTTTGTAGGATGGAAAACCTGTCCTAGTTGAGAATCGAGTAGGTAATCTGAAATATTTCGTCTGAAAACAAGTATGCGCTTTATCCTTCCAAAACACGCCTGGTACCAGCTCCCTGGGTTAAGGGTTAAGGTTTGGATGAGTTGGTAGAATACCGAACCTTTGATCAAGTCGGAGAGTACGCCGCAGCCTCTGAGATTGCGCTGCACTCACCTGCAGTAGTCAATGTTAAACAAAGTCCTGGAGTGTGCCATGCATTCCATCTTTGTTTGACTACTGCCATAACTCGCTGCAGCTACTCGCTGGAGAAGAAGTGCACATTCCTAATGAGGGAAATCTAGACATCCAAACTCTTCTCTCTTGCATGTCTACGCGCGCATGTTAATGTATGTGTGTGTGTGGAACAAAGTGTGTATGGGTGTGTGTTCAAGATTCGTTATGTCCCCTGGGAAAAATGATACGAGTAACTGAGACGGAGCATCATGTGCGTGTGACGTTTCTTACATTTGATACCTTCATGACGCCACGACCAACGACGACAATCGAATACGAATTTGTGATGTTACAAGGTTTCATGTAATCTAGCGTAAGATGAGGGTGTGGAATTTGAGACGGCTACATACAGCAATCATCTACTCGTCAGAGTTATCCTGAATAAGTCCGTAATTTATCCGGAATGCTATCGTGCTAAATCTTTTATTCCATTGAGGGGAAAGTTAAAGTAGGTTACACATGTATGAATGCTTTCAAAACCACATTGACCAGAAAATCTTTCAAACCTTCGTAGTATTATGGCTTTTACCCTCTTAGATAATTGTTCAATCGCAATATAAACCATGGAGCATTGAGGGCTCTGAACTCGCTATGACAATGAGAAAAAACTTGTTCAAATGTCAATTTCGCGCTGATCGAGAAAAAGAACTAGGAACTGTGAAGTGCTCTTCTCATTACATCTCGACGATGCGACCATGTAGCCTCTATCAGAAGATTTAGATTTTAATGACAAACACTGCCGAAATCAGAGCTCTTCAGTGCTGTGGGTTCACTCCTAATTTGTACTTACCAGGACCATGTCGCGAAGATAGACAGCATTGGGAGGTAGGAAAACGCTAGCCAATCATAATCAAGCTGAGCACCGATCCAACATGCACCAGCCAATAAGGGTACCGACCGTACCACCGCGTACAACCGTCTCCACTTTGCACGCCCGCTCGGTGTCGTCTGATTGCCTGGCTTGTTCCCACCTTCCAATGATGTCTGCCTTCGCGACTAGGTCTGAAAAGATCCATATCCTTTCTCCCAGATCGGACGTCGAGTAAACATCGAAGAAAGGGGAAAACTGCAGAAGAATTAAGCGTCAAAATAAGTGAGAATTTTGATGTTTACCGAAAAGAATGTTCAACAAGAGTACAGCCTCCACCTCTCTTCCTAACAGAATTCAGTTTGCACCCTGCTGTACTATACCACGGTTTGTGTGAGGACTTCTATCGGAGGGGTTTGGAAGAAAATAGATTGCAGGGAACAACAAGGACTCAAAAGTGGTCAAATGCTCCCGACTAGAGTTTTGAAGGGCAGGCTGAAGTCCATCTTTTGGCTTCTACTCTCTTCTGTAAACGAATTTTACCCATTTTAGGACATCGACTCTGCCGGATACATGCTACGGGATAAATAACTACTTGGCTCGCTGAAGGGAAAAAATGAATTCTGAATGTCCATAGACCCCGTTTTGTCTTTTTCCATTATAAGATTGATATGGCATTTATTATGTACGGTGACCCTGTATGATGATCAAAGTGAGGTTGGAAAATTACACCAAGCAGCTTACAGCGCAAACTCTTCCAGGAAGCGCTAGACACTCTCAGTTGTTCATTTCTAATTACCGGTCATTATCAATCAATTCACATTAGTTTCATAATTTACTGCGGATTACAATTAAACAACAAACTGAAGGAAGCGAGGTGTATAAATATGTGTGGTGCATAAATACTTTAAAATCCTGAAGCCTTACAGGTAAATAAAAACGCTATTATTGGTGACAGTAATCTAAGCTAATTATAACCTTAACCTAAAGTTCTAGAAGTGAATTATGCTTAGTTATTGATCGCTCTTGTCAGTTCTTCTTTATCCTCAAACGATAACCACATTGTGCTCCAAGCGCACAAGGTTTTTCCTTTACAAAACAGCACTGGAGGCTTGGTGGGTACTCAGATTTCAACCTTTAAGCCATCGCACAAAGCCGGGATGACAGTAGAAGGGGTTCAGAGCAGTTTCACAAAGTAGCGTTCAGTTTTCACGTGAAGAAATTCCATGAAATAGAGCCAGGAATCGTGATTCCGTTAAGTAGCTAGAATACAAAGAGGCCTCTTACTTGTTTTCTAAACTGTGCACAATAAAAGCAGTATCGCACTGCCAGACGTTGTAACAATGAGATAATCCAATATTCATGATGACACAGTAGTGTACAGTGGTGGTCGACCACAGTCAATTTGTAGGCGCTTGTTTTTTCTCACACGCGGGAAACTCCGTTCACATGGGTAGCTCAGCGAAATGCAAAATCTTTACAGGAATTAACCTGCAAAAAAAAGAGTTTTTTTTTGTTGATAGAATCCATGACATCCAGGCATTGCCAATGAACGGAACAATTATGACAGGATATCTCGGTGAGTTTTCTGGCTCTTTCCAGGATGCTGAATCCAAGTATGGATTCGGAATTTTTGCGAATCAGTGAGAGTTGTAGCTGTTCAGAGATATCGAATGTGTCGCTCTCCGTGGTTCGCCAATTTCCTTGTTCTGTATACAAAAGACATGTGAAGGAGCTCCCAAGACGCTCGTCCTAACCTTTGACGGTTTCCCTTCACTCTAGAAGCGTTGGATTGGATTGCCTTGTAAAATTGTGTGAAGGTGCTTGTGCCTTGTGGGAGCAACGATTTTTACACACTTTTTAAATGATATTTCATCAATGTAGTTGTAAATACCTTAACTAGTAATGAAAAATTGACCAAAAAATGAAAGCACGAGAAAACCATGAAAGTATTTTTGAGTTTTTCAGTTTAAATGCGAAAGGGTAGTTAAGGTCGGTGAATCGAACCTTGATCAAAGGAACATGAGCCAAGCCTACTAATCAGGAACCTATCTGGAATGCAGCTTATGGTCGTGAGGTTTTGTCTGGATCGATATGCATTCACTTGTCTTTACCTGGGTTACAACTAAATGAGGACAAATTTTGATTCAATATTTGCAGGATTCGATGGCTTCGCAATCCTCTCTAATTAGACATCGCCTGATCATCTACTTTTTTCCTACCTTTAGGCTATGGTAATGAAGAGTTGGCATTTGCATTCCTTTGCGATTAAACTCGTGAAATAAACAGGTGAACGAGGATCTTGGTCCAAGCCGCGCTCGTTCGAAACAAGCTTTCCGACCCGTGAGCTGGTCGAACACTAGTCTGAGGCGGATAAAGCATTGAATTCTTCTTCGACTGACCACCACAAGTATGGACAATACACATTCAAATAAGCTCTACGACATCCTATAAAGAAGAATGCGTGGCGCAGCCCTCAAGGGATTCATTAATGCTGGCCTCTACGCTTTTTATCCGCAACAAAGAATTACACAAATAAATAAAAACTGAGTCCGATATTCAGAAGGAGGCGAGGTGTCATCCGACGGCACTTCTGAAGATTAAGCTATCCGATGATGGCGTCGGATGGACGCGAGCATGAGCCATATGAGATGATGCAGACGGGTGGTGTCTGGTGTTCTGCTGCTCATTTAATCCTCGATAGACTGCGAGCGAGCGAGCGCGAGGAAAACGGTTCGGGGAGTTCATTTTACATGAGCTCGTTTTACTTAAGAGTCGGCCCACATTCGAGTGGAATATTATTTAGCGGGCGAGCATGAACGAAGAGTGTGTGAAAGCGGCAAACAACATCTTCAGAGCGATGAGAAGAGGGACGGTTTTCGCAACGAAGATGAATGCTTTCATTCAGTGCCCAGTGAAAAACATGAGTGAATAATAGCTCTGAATTGGATTTGAGAACCATCTTGAACGTGGAGCAATTACTATTCGAAGGATGTGTGCGTGGATGTTGATGAACACATGGAGACGATAAGACCCTGGGGGCTGGGATAGGATTCTGCGTAATTGGAGACGACAGAAACAGGTATGTGGAGTAATGCTGAAACATGAGTTAAAGCGAAACGAGGGGCGGAGGAGAGGAGATGACTGCGAGAACAGATGGATGAATGAGCGCATGGGCAAGTGGATGCGAAGCAAAACACAACAACACACCGGCGGACACTAGCAGCAGGTAAGTTGCCGAGGAAAAACCGCTTGATTCGATGGATCTTCTCCTCTCACACATACACACGCACACCCACATTGCCGAGATCCCCCTCACACATACACACCACACCCACTGGTCGCCGCCCTCCACACCTCTGCTCCGATCGTCTGTGAGGAGGCCTCTGTCGGGGACACCACCGCCAGCGTTCACAAGACGTGAACCACAGGCCCACGAACACTTCGATGCGCTGAAATAGTCAGGGAACATTGGGATGGTTTGCGAACAGTTATTAAGTTAGGCACAGAAAATGGAGTCTACTCTCAGTTTGTTCAATAAAGTCCTTGTGATTCGGCCAGGAGCCAGGGGAAAATGGTCAGATGCGCATACATATACAGTATTGCAGCTCAAATCGGCAACAGAGAGTGTTGTTTGGAAAAGGTTCACTTGCAGCTTTGACGAATTCCAGCCAGCACGCAAATGCGCAAAATGAACTCGAAACGTCAATTTTCTACGTCACTTTCACTCCTTAAAGATAAGTAGATTGTAAGCTACAATAATAGGCTTTAGACTGAGATTTCTTGCGCTGAAATAAGCAAAATCGAAAACATAGCAGCTGCAGGCTGAGAGCGTATCTTCCTACCAAGTTTGACACCAAATGAACTGTCGTAGCCAGGTGAAGGTCATAAACGGCAGGAAAATAAAATTTGATTAGATTTAAGAATGTTCGTATTCAACTGGGCGGCACTATTTGTGGCTGGGGACTAATTAAGCGAGAATCGGCGACGGTTTTGGGTCAGATCACAGGAGACCCTACTTAATTTCGGCACTGGTTTTCAGGCTTCCACCCACATTTTAATGGCGGTCACATGTCCAATGGTAAGTAGGATGATGATAGGAGCCTTTGCAAATTTTGGTGAGAAAGCCTTTACTTTGGACAAAGTTATCATGATGCGACGCAACAAACGCGTTTTTGCGTCGCAAACGTCAGCTGGTTGAATGCTAAGCAGCGGTACTGCATTCTAATCGTAGGAACAGGTCTAACCTAAGCCTGCATGGGCTTGAGTTTTTCTACCAGATGAGAACGAGATACACAGCGGACCCCCTCTCTAGACTTACAACCTTATTTGAGTGAGCGATTTTTACTCAGCAATAAGGAAATTGTAAAAGAATAAATAGAAAGGAAACTAAAGGGTTCAATGATAAAGGAGTGTATCAGTTCTTTGTGGAATGTGTCATGCATTCTACTTCTACTAGATGTCATGGCGCTAAATTCGAATGGTCTATACATAACTTGCGGTGGAGAGTCGATGAGCAGTTCTATTTTTCACCCATCATAGACAAAGCCCATTACAAATTCACTGACCTCGGACGGATGAGTTTGGTTGTCTTAAGCAAGGAAACCGAACCAAGAACCTGAATTCAGGATGCACGCAAGAGCTAGCGTCTCGTCCAACTAGGCCCACCTGAGAAACTATGCACCCGGCACATATGAGAAAACCCTGTAGCTTTAATCTGGAAATAATTTTAAGACGACGTTGAACCAGCGACATCTTCAGAGATAATTATGTTCATCCCATATCGACGTCGAAACTTCGCCGATCGTTCTTGTGGAAGTCCAAGAAACGTCGAAATATCACGATTCATAATCGTGAACTCAAAGACTTCCGTAGCGCCACTTCAGAAAGGTTAATTCGGTATATTTTCTCCTAGTCGTCCCTTTGGAACTACTCTTTGACCGCCACTATTTTTCCATCTCTTTTTCTTATGTATTGGACCTGTTGCATGCAGAATGCACTCACGCCCTTTGTCCTGACAATTTCTACCAGACCTCGGAACGAAACGATCAACTCCCAGGATGCTATGGTTTGTGATGGGACGTTAGAGGATGAGACCGAACGGCTGTACCGTCTGAGACAGGGTACAGGTTGTCGCCGAGACGACCAGCGCATCGAGTGCAGCAACGCGGCGTTTTCATGCAGCCAACTGTTGATTATGCTTATCCCGGGCAGTTCTTTTGCTGCACAAAGTGTACCTGGGTTGGAGCGGACAGCAGACGAACACCTGCAACATTTCGCTCTTGTGATGTCAAACCCCTGGGCTTCCCAGCAGGAGTGGACATTCTTGTTGCTTCGGGCTGGCTAAATGTTCCTTGGGTCTGAACCAAAGAGGCCCGATCGCTTAAGCTCGTGCTTAAACAAATTACTTAACAGGCAACATCGCAGCAGACTTCACTCCGCACAAGGGTATTATGTCCCGCTTCTCTTTCTAGACAAACAATCCACACAGGTTTGAGGTTTCCGCTTTTGAGAGAAAGTATTAGCCGAGGCTTACAACCCTGTTGAAGTCTAGAGCGTCTGCTATGAAGGTTATAAGCTGTTAGACGAATGTTCAATTTCCTCAAAACTCTTACACCAGGTGGGGTTCGAACCCGCACCCTTTGCTTTCCGGGCACGGCGCTACGCCTCACACTATCGGCGATGTTTTATTGCCCATAGTTTGCACGATATCCTCGTGACCTAACAGCATATCAAGACTAGTTTGCCGCTCATATAGCCTGAATTTTGAGCGTAACTAAACATCCATTTAACTGCTTATTGGATATGTACCCTTTGGTTTCCACTGCATTATATGCCGCCGTTGAAGAAAACCGTTTTTCAATAACTATTGGGAAAATATTCTTTACAATACCCCTTTTAGTGCTGGACGGGCGCGTAGAAAAGCAATGACCGAAGATGCTTTTAATGCTGAGCTCTCGTTATCACCCTGGGAGAAGTGTACCTGCGTATTAAGAAGGCCAACCAATGTTCTGCACGAGTTTACCGCGAGAGCTACATGTTATATATTCAGACTTTTGGTTTTAAAGCTTGAAACAGGTGTCCTCCTCAGCTTGTATGGAGCACATAGCAGATGATTGGAGGATTACTGATTCTTAAACAGTCCAACGATTCAGTCTTTCTTCTTTTTTCATGAAGACTACGGCTAGCACAAGAGCAAGTCTTTGTCGCACGACAAAGGCCTATGTTATACTTCGGCGACGCTGTTGTCGGCGACGTCGGCGACAGTGTTGAGCGGATGCTGCGCAGTGTGTAGCCCGGTCAAAGGCTCAAACCCGGCTGTCGTACTGTCCTGACTACTTGAATGCACATTAAACACTCGGGCGCTCCCATCCATTGCATGTGGTTCTGCAAAATGCTTTACATGACCGATCCACCTAAAGTGCGGAGAAGACTCGAAGGCGGACAATCCTTGGTTAGAAACGCGACAAGGGTATTACATCCTCCTACGTGAAATAAACTTAGCCGCTCCAGAGTACCAATTTTCGATTGGGACATGATTAATGGTAGCGACGCACAGTTGAACAAGAACTTTTTGAAAAAACACTTAGCTTAACATACAATCTAAAATATATAATTGTTTGGCTTAGAAGCAATGCCGAATTTCGTTATTTTTATGAAGAGCTATTAAGGGTTTTTGTGGAGTTTCTAAATAACGCGTGGTTTTCTGAAAATATATGCGTTATTCTACCAAAACGTTGATGGACACGTCAGTGCATTATCCGTTCCAGATAAATGTGGCACGTCTACACCATTTTTTTCTCGTCTGCCCCAGACAGATAAAAGGCTAGGTTGACCGGGGCTGGATACGAACCATGGCTTTCTACAAGGGGTGAAGGCGGGTGATAGCCGGTGTCTCCATCAGTTGTGTTACCACGCGAAACATGGTGATTTACTGTAATTTCTTACTGTAGTAGAATTAACAGAGAACCAGCATGGTTACTCAAAATAAAACCGAGAAAGCAGCAAAGGAATTGGGAAGCACTCACCACCACATAGCATAGGTGGAAGCAAAATGATACGAGAAAAGCAGTTACATGACGTGTCGTCTTCCTCATTTTTACCTTGTTTTCATCTACCAGGTGGCTCAAACCATGTCGATTTTCGTGACAAGAAGAATTGTTCTTCGCGTCTTTAAAATCGTTTGCTAAAGTCGGCACCTCCGTCAGTGGTGCTGTCACAAGGATCACTACTTAAATTAGCACACATACCTGTCCTTGTTTTGTAATCCCTTAATTTCAATGCGGGATTGAGATTCGTCATTAATTCTGAACCTACACATCTGTTGGTTTCTTAGATCACGATTTCCTTGAACCTCTTTGCGAATCATAGGTTCTAGAGCGAACAGCTGGCGTTAAAGTGCACTGGTTTGTTGGTTGAGAGGGTAGAAGACTTAATTGATGACTTCGGTTGTCTAGAAACGGCGGAAGGCAAAGAGAGTTGCGCCTTAGCATTAACCCTACTTCCAAAATGTCGTGACTGGGTGGGATCAAGCACAACGAAGCATGTTTCCGCTGAAAAGACGAAGATTCTGTGATGTTTCGGTGCGCGTTGTTGTCGAAGCACAGCAATTACCTACAGGTGCACATAATCTTTGGAGTCAGCCCATCCCGGATGACATTCTTTCTAGGTAGAAGTTAACAACAAATCAGAATTAAAATTAGAGGGTAGTATGGTGCAAGGCAACTGCAATGTCCAGGGGTGCCACTGCTTAATGTTATTTCAATATTTGGATCAGAAAAAGGTGTCAAGTTGTGTCAAAAATTGCTCACAGTGACTGCTTGATCATACAATTTTTATCTGCTTTATTTTATTTATTTTTATTTATTTTATAGATGCACAATAAGTGCACTAAAACGGAACATGAACAATCAGATTTCGCACAACTGAACAAAAGCAACACACAAACTCAACACTGGTGTAACAAATAAAGACATGAAAGCAACATGCACTGCAATTGATGAAATATAGTGCTTCGCAGCTATTCAGAAGCCTAAATACGAGGGGGCTGCAGTAAGGAAACAAACATCTAAAGTGATTGAAAATAAAGTGTAATTTGAACAGATAGGAAATAGAACTAAGATAATTCAACTACGATAATGTTCCAGAGGTCGGCTTGATGCTCAGTATAGCTATGGTGTGATTCCGATAGAGTGTAGAATCACTTTCGAGCAGCTTAGTCGAACAGAAGCACCTAGGAGTCCGGTCTTAGTCCGGTCATACCTAGGCCTTCATTACGCATCCAATCGATTGTTTTGCAACAGTAAGCACGAAATCCACGTTGTTTTAAAGAGCAATAAGGCAAAAAACGTCTAGTGCGTTAGACGTCGAAAGCGCCATGCGTGGGTTCATAGGAATACTGATGCTTGGGGCAGTGTAAGCGAAATATGCGCGAAGTGCTACGACCGCGGAATGAACTTTTTTTGGCTTTGTTGAGCTTCGTTCTGATTAGCCACGATTGCCTATGAACGTTTGAGCGACAAAAAGTCTCAGGAGCTTCAAGGTTTATTTGATAATCACTTAAGACCTCTAACAATTATTTTGGAGTGCTACCTATACTTTTTAAATACACCTACCTTTACCAAAAGCTGTAACCCAAACCAATCAGGTTATGTCATGCGGGTGAAAAACTCTGAGCAGCCCGTTGGACTGCCCGAAGGACTGAGCGAGACTCTTCAGGTGGCCTTGAATCGCGTTTCGAAGTACTCCAGTCTACCGGGTATCCGGGTTTGGCTGGAACGAAGAGCAGGATACACCCCGGTACACCAACGCTCTCTGTGCATGAACATGTCACGCCCGCAGAAGGTATGGAGCAAGGAGTCCGTTCCCTGTATCCACCTGTGTCTCTAGACAGTACACTATCGCATTTGGTTCGGCATTCACTTCCCCATCTACTGGAAGGGACGCACCACGTGGCCGGCAGGCGGCCTGAGATCTCTCTATAAGGAGAGCCCGAACAATATCCTATGAGAGATCCGTGGAGGAACTACAGAAGGGGATGAAGAACGTCGGGCTCCGTCCCCACATATTCTACTCCACTGTTCTTCCTACACAATCGTACACATCAGAGACCTGGGCTTTACGAAAGCAGGACTAACACGTGATCACACGGTGGGAGTTGAGAAGGCCATGCTTGGAGTGGCACGACCCACGCAATTAAGAGGAGATTTCCGAGCCTCGTTGACGTTCCAGAAGAGACATACTGTTGCAGTGGCCAAGTCCTCGAAAACTAGGTGGGTCGGCCGCGCAATACATACGTTTCGCAGACAGCCACTCCCCGTGAACCGTCACCGCAAGGATTGCGCCAAATGTCAAAGGAACACTAGTAAGTACTTCCATCAGTTCGTTGGTCGGACCTCTGCGTGAAAGCCTAGAAAGAATGATATGGCACTCTTCGAATTCCGCTAACAATGTTTATAGGAGCATTCTGACACGTGACAATGGCGATTGGAGACGTTTTTGGCCCTCATCCATCTATACGCTCTTCTTATAACTGTATCACCTATATCACCTGTCTTCCCATAACTGATGATCAATAATAGGAAGACGGGTGATATAGATGACACATTTATATTTTTACGTGAAAAACTCAACCGAAAGACAGACCATTCAGTGCGAATTAACCAAGATAATAACAACAGCGAACGCTGTTAATTAGAGCAACATACGCAGAAGCGAGCAAAGAGGAAACTATCTAAAAGTTTTCTTAAAAACATCGGTTAAGAAGCCGTTCGTATTGCTCTACCGAATTAAGTCTGACGTTTATTTTTGACTTTAGGAATTCAGTGCCAACTCGTTGAATACCATTCTTCCATTACTTCAGTCTCCTGGGACATGAACCCAGCGTGATAGAAAGAAGCTGAAGAAGCTAGATAGAGTTGCACAGAAATCCTGTGGCACTATGTTTTCCCAACTTACAGTATACAAACTCAGCAATTCGATAGTACATTTACATACGGCTGACGATTGCGCGCAGCATTGAAGAGGAGGCTTCTGACAAACGCAGGAGGAATGCAAGAGTAGTCACATCAGAGAACTCGTGCGCAGCGCTTTCTTGAGAAACTACTTTTTACAGATTTCAATCTATCAACTTCATGCTCATATGGACTGCGTATATGGACTAAGAAATATTTTTCCGCAAGTATTGCCAAGTCCAATCAGAGGTCTGAGCTGTGCCTTGTAAGAGGGCATCATGTGGAAGATTGAGCTGGCTTTCAATGACTCAGATCTACTATCTGTAATCCGATTCTCTATCCTACCTATAACGTCACATTGAATGACGGTTTTATGTCCACAGTGAATCGTACACAGATCTCGTAGAGTTGCTGGCTAAGCACTGAGATCACAGGAATTAAAGAAATCAATGAGGGCACATTTAACATCGGCCAAATTAGTGAATTATTCCTGACGGAAATGAGAATCAAGAGTTCGGCAAAAGTGGTAGTCAGTGGAGGAAAAGTAGGGAAAATATGGTGAGTGAGAGAGAACTTCGATACCGGAATGAGTAAATTTTCACCGAGTGATTTGTGGATGTGTGGCCTTGCCTTGTCCTGCAACAGGAGCGGCCCTCCTCTGTCCACCACTGCCGGTCACAATTTTTGCAACTTCTCATGCATTTGGTCTAAATCGCAGCAGTATGTAAGGTTATGTTGTGACTGCACGACCAGTTGTAAAAAGCTGTAATGAACTACAATTCCATTTGTATGGATTACCTTTACAGCACCACCACAAAATAAGCATAACTTTTTAGGGTGAAGGTCGGGTTGGACTAGCAGAAGGAGAATACTAGCAACTATGTAGCAGGTTGGAGCAAGTGTCGAAACGTGCCGAACGCTGCTCATCGGTCTGCTCTTGAGGCACCCACTTCGACATCTTCTTCACCTTGCTGACTCGTTATTGCTACCGTATGCACGCCAAGATCCTCTGCTAGCGAACGTGCACTCGCCTCCGGTTTTCCGCGACGGCTTTCCATAAATTTCATCTCCAAGTGATGACCTGCGCCCACGACCCGGTTTTTCTTTGAGATCAAAATCACCAGAAGCGAAATTTTCAAAACAGGGCCTAACCGTTCGTTCGCAAGGACAGTCCGTTAAAAAAGCACTGCTAAGGTTACGGGATGTCTCTGCCACAGGATGTTCCAATTTAAATTCGTAAAGCATGATGACTCGATAGTCGCGTCGGTTCATGATTTTACGGAGCCCTGAAAAAGGTCGGCTGAAAAAATAGAGCGACACCCACATTTTTTGAAAGAACAAGAAAAACCTACCGCACGGTATGTGTGGCTTTTCTTGAGATAGAATGATTTAGGGTAAAAAACTTATTTATCCTATTATATACATAGGCGAGAACGGCGTTTGTCTCTCTATTTGTGTGCACAGGAGTGCTGGAGGAGTGTGTCGGCGGAAAGTGTGGGGATAGGGGGAGGGGAGGTTGTAGTTGTATGGTGTCACCTACATACGTCGTGTTGAGAGGGGTCAGAAGACGTGTCGCCGATGTCACGCAAAGGGCGTCTGAGTTCCGAACATGTGTAACCGATGTCGTGAAAGCGAGCGTTCGAGTTCAGAAGAGGTGTTACCGAAGTCGTTCAACAGGCGTCTGGGTTCAGAAGACATGTCACCAATGTCGCGCAAAGGACGTCCGGGTTGAGAGGAGGTTCACCGATGTCGCGCAATGGGTGTTCGGATTCAGAAAACGTGTCACTGATGTCGCGCAATTGGTGTCTGGGATAAGAAGACGTGAAACTGATGTCACCCAAAGGGCATCCGGCTTGAGAAGACATGTTACCGACGTTGTTCATCAGGTGCCTGGGTTCAGAAGAGGTGTCACTAATGTCGCGAAAGGCCTGTCCGGATTCAGACGACGTGTCACCGATGTCGTGCCAGGGGTTCCGAATTCACACGACGTGTCAACGATGTCGCCTAAAGGACGTCCGGATTGAGAACATATATCACCGGCATTATTCGTCAGCCGCCGGTTTTAGAAGAAGCGTCATCGGTTTCCCGAAAGGTCTGTCCGGATTCAGACGATGTGCCACCAATGTCGCGCCAGGGGTTCCGGATTCATACGACGTGTCAACGATCTCGCGCAAAGCTCGTCCAGCTTGAGAAGACATGCCACCGTCGTCGTTCATCAGGTGCCTGGGTTCAGAAGAAGTATCACCGATGTCGCGGGAGGCCTGTCCGTATTCAGACGACGTGTTACCAGTGAAGGTGGGGCCAGTAATGGGGAGCGGTAAAGGATGGTGGTCCAGTAAGGGGGACCGGTAAAGGATTGACCAATAAAGGGGGAGCAGTGAAGAGGGGACCAGTAATGGGGACCGGTGAGGAGGGGGGGGGGCAGTGAAGGGAGCACCGGTGAGGATGGATCCAGTAATGGGGACCGGTGAAGGATAGGTGGACCAGTGAAAAGAGGACCAGTAAATCGAGGTTCAGTGAAGGTGAGAGCAGTAGTAGGGACCGACGAAGAGGGGGTGGGGAGGTACCGGTGAAGGGTGAACCGGAAAAGGGCTGACAATAAAGGGGGCTCACTGAAGAGGGACCAGTAATGGGGGGACAGTAAGGGAGCCAATAAGGAAAACACCAGGCTACACCATTCCATATAGCGAAACCAGTTTTTTTACTGTAATGAATGAGAGAAGGCCTGAAGAGGACAAGAAGACGGTCGGGGTGTTCTGTTGTCCAGATGTTTGGCGGCCGTCAGGCCGTTGAACGTCCGGTTTATACATACCTCGAAACGGAGATTAATTTTGCGATAGCCTAATAAAAGACTTGTCTGATTGTAAGGAGAATAAACACTGGTAAGCTCTGTCCAGCTCAGGTCAAGCATACATAATAAAGATTCAATTGCCTTCACCACCCCTCGTACAACTGGAGTGCGCAGCAGAACTTCAAAGTGACTTCTGAGTGAAGCAAAGCGGTATATGTAGATGTCTAGAAGCTACATATGTAGCCTGTTTCGGAAATAACAAAGTGCAACAATTACTTCCCAATTCTTGCATAGAAGAGCAATTGCCAAATAAAGTAAGTGAGCTCGGTTTCCTACTTGCACGTTAAAGAGACAGCTGTTCATACTGCAAATATGGATATTCTAAGTAATGGGTCTCTGTTTAGTCTGGAAGGCAGCTGGAATCTCCATTGTAGGCGTTTGTGTTGTGTTTAGCTTGGTGCCCGTTGCACATGCTAGTCGAACAGTGTTATTAAATTAGTTACTGTTATTATTAATTGTTCAAATATCACTCACGAAACTTCAGGATCACGATCCTATCGTCGATATCCTAGAGAGTATGAAAAAATGAATGCCAGTTATGCACTGGGACTAGAAATCGGACGGAAAAAGCATTTAAAGTCCTTACCAGCCCTTCATATCGATAACTTTTCTTTTACAATCTGAAAATTCTAGAGTCCCAAAAAACAGTCCGCTTCTTGTTGTTACAGGGTGCGTAAAAAGTATTGACGCACCTACTTTTTGTTTCAGCTCCAGCTTTCTCTTTCTACCCCTCTAGGTTTTTGTGTGTTATTTTTGTTGTCTGTGTTGTGCTCAAAAAACACTCAGGAAAAAACTGAAGAAACATGATCGTCATCGTTACGGTGGCCCTTTTTTTGTCTGTTACCCAAAGAGCCGAATACTTCCTTAACAAGAGATTTAGGCGCTGTTCGAAACGGTAGGTGAGGAAAGATGTCAGCAACCCAAACGTCAGCCACGGCTCTGTCATAACAGATGATGATTACAAGAGGTTCACGCACGTTAACGTTCAAATCCGAAATTATCAGCCTCTGTCCGATAACGGTAAACAGATAACGCGCGCAGGTGTAGACAGCTTCTCAGACGAGCACAGCTTAAACAAGAATCCGCTGGATTACTCTTTTAAGGCGATTTTGGAGAATGAGGTCTGGGCTACTTTCAACAGAAGTGACCAGTCGCAGAAGGCTACCCTGTTCAAAGCACGGAACGAAATGCAAGCAAGTGTTTGCGGCGCGTGCTCATGAATTTTTCCGTCGTTTTCGCTCCTGTATTCACAGTAAAGGAGCCAATGTCAATTACGAGTTACTCTATCGTGTTTGCAAAATCATTTTCCATATTTCTCAAGTGAATATTTTAAAACTTACTGCGCAATACTATTTCCACAACCGTCATTTAGTGCGTCAATACTTTTTACGCACTCTGTATTAATAGTGTGCTAACACGAGGTTTATAGGTGGATCTTTATTGTGGCCTTTCGTTTCGACAGAATTTCGTTTCGACAGGTTTCAGAAGCTCATAGACCCACCAGTACTAAGCGCAATCACCCTCCGTTAGTAGACCAATAAGAGCAAAACAATCCATTTCATTTATAGACCTTAGTAGCAGTTGTTATCAATGCTTCGCCCACAAGTTGATTCCAAAATGGAACCAAGTTCTGACTGTCACCTTGTTTGTTCGTGTGCAGTCCCCTCATCACCTTTTTAGAAAAGTTCCTTTGTTGGAACCTGAAGTGATGAGCACAAGGAACGATGATATTTATAAACAGGCACCTGTAACACCACAGAATCGCCCATATCCTACTGTATATAAACGGCTAATGTCACGTGTCCGTCACGGGGACAGGGGACTGAGGCCAAGAGATGCCTACGGCAGTGCGGCTTATGCCAGCCGGGCTCTTTTTGAGCTTATCCATGGGCGATTGCTGGCGAACTATATCCTTGGCGGCGAATCGTCCAAGTTTAAGACATATTCGGCAGGCAACGCGTCATTGTATGAATGGGGACTAAGTACGGAACGTAGAGATTCAGAAGACGTGCTGAAGACGTCGCCCAACGTGCGCAGGGATTCAGAGGACGTGCTGAAGACGTCGTCCAACGTGTACAGGGATTCCGAGTAAAGGGGACCAGAAAGAGGGGATCAGCAATGGAGGGCCACTAGAGGGTAGGGGAGGGGGGGGGGAGGGGGTATAAGAGAGACCTCAGTATCTTCTCTCAATATCGTCCAATGTGCGTCGGATTTTTGAAGACGGGTCACAGAAGTCGTGGCACGGCTGTCGGAGTCCAGGAGTGCCACAGACGTCGCGGCGACATGGTGACACGTGAGTCGGGACTCAGTGTCACAAGTATTGCCGTCGGACCGTAAGCCTGTCGACCAATGCCGATGGATTTCGGTTGTTTTCGAAGTGCAGATTAAGCACTTCGAATTGGGATGCTCATGACCTGTTTTTCGCCGCATAGAGAGCGGGCACTTCGGAGAATAAATCGCGTACATGCGATAGAGGGTGGGCTTCATAGGAGCAGAAAAAGCCCTCCATATTCCGCTGCACTAATCTATATATTAAAACCGGGTTTTGCTTAATAAAAGTAAGAAGGCCTAAGGGAAAATAGAGGAGGATTGGGATTGTTCTATTCTTGGGGTCTGGGGGCGAAGCCACCAACCAAACGTTCGGCGGCCGGGAGGCCGCTGAACGTCTGCTTTGGTAGATAATCATGTGCAGCGATACTTCGTGTGGACAGCTAATACCGTCTGGTCAAGGAAGTCAAGAGAGGTGTGACACCGAAAGTAGAGACACGAGCTTCGACCAGTGAGTGATACGCTCACGGCGAGAAGACGACGAGGACCACGATGGTGATAGATGACGCAAATCTGTCCGCTTCCGAATGTCTTTTGAGCGATGGGTTGCGGAAAAACTCGGCTTTTGGTAAGCACGCCTCTTCCACAATATACGACACACACACACTCCGGCTCCTCTGGGAGGTCCTCGAACTATAAGCAGTTATAGAACAATTGGTAAAACTGCATTCCAGTGGAAGAGCACTACCACCTCATTTATTACGCTGAAATATGTACAATAAGACGATGCGGTATTCTTTTCCTTCAAAACCGTCACAACCTTGTTCGCATGCCGCTCCACGAGCGCGAGCTCTAGCCAGGCATCGCACTTGTCGCATAAGCCAGGTAAGAAGCTTCCCGCCGATGTCACTCACAAAACCTCCTTCCTTTTCTATGTACTATGCCTTATGCGAGGTGAATTTAAAAATTAGATTATCGACGACAGATTACATGCATCAATTATAAATAAAACCTTTAGCATGCTAAGCATGCAGCTGTTCACAAAGTTTTTTAAACCTTTTGTTTTGCTTTTTCAAACCTTTCATGGTAAACTAAAGATTTCAAGATTTTTGACGCCTTGTAACTTTAACCTTACAATGTGGTCTGCAAGCTCCTGAAGATTCTTAACAAGACCTATATGGCCTTGTGGTGCATCGGATGATGGTCACAGAACAGGGTTTCGTTTTTGCTAAATGCCGCTGGGTGGTCCAAAAATGGCAAAAAAACGGCATCACTTCAGTGCGGTCAAAAGTGACGTATGGAATAACTTTTCGTGCTCAGAAATGAATCTAGAAAAGGTATGGAGCTTCAGCTATAGCTAGATCATTGCAACCTGATAATTTCCTGGGTTCCCGAAGAGAAGCTGCAGTGTATATTTAAGTGAATTACTCGCAATGACTCATGCACCGAATGCTTGGCTAAGTGGATAACGATGCGGACATTCGAGAGAGAGGTCAGGGGTTCCATTCCGAAGGTGGGTTTGCGAACTGTAAGATGTGCTGTTCCCACTTTTTTAATCTAGAGGATATTTTGGCCTCGGTAGGATACCTTCTTCGCTTCCTAACCCTGCTTTCAACCTGCTGACAGATGTGGAAGAGGTAGTTTTGTCGTTGGAGTGACGTCGCGCGTTCATTAATCCACTACTGTCTGGAGAAGCTATTGTTAGATGCTGTTCCTGTATCACCCTTTTGTAGTGTTCTCCATTAGTTTTGGAAGCGTTTCTCACTGTCAACTCAATTGCGAACACGATCGGTAACTATGTAGTGTGTTGACCCATCACTATTATGTGCTTGCTCATCTTTTTTCGGATTTCTATATTGACCTCTTCCTACTCTTTTCGCCGGGAATGACGGAGAAGTGAATACTTCTTCTTTCCGCTAGTTGCAACATTCGTGAGCTGACGCTCTCATGGAGAGCTGATTCAAGGCAGAATTTTTTGTGAGTGAGTTGAGGAGAGGTCTGGAGGATAAGGACGGTAAAGGCAAACCTCGATACTTAACTGATTATATTCTGTCGAGCAGCATTCTAAGCATGAGGCCGAGCCTTGACCTAGAGCGGAACCGACCCTCGTCCATTCACCACTGCCGGCGGCCACATTTCACAACATTCCAAACGTAATTTTTAACTCACAACGGTAGGACTCTACCGTGACTGAAAGAGAGAGACTGGAGAGAAAAACCAGCAAAACGAACTGCGCATGTTTGTTTAAAAGGGAGACTCCTCATGAGAAATGGCTGTTTATTTCAACACGCCTCGAAACGGCATCTACCTTTGCAACAACTAAATAGCACGTCATTTCAACGATATTACTCTAACAAAAGGTTCCTCGTACATACTTTCATGGTTGCAGCAACAGTAAGCAATGTTTTTATGACTCATTTTATAGAGTGCCTGAAAATCCTATCACTGTTTGAGTTCTCACAAAATTTAGCTTTCAGACTTGAAAACGTCCTACAGTTTGTTTTGAAAAAAAGAAGGCAAAAATCCTAAGATGAGATTGATATTGAAATCGCGCGGAGTACTCTTGCACAATGTGTTGCCGCATTTACTTGATTGGTAGCGTAAATGGCGTTTACATGAAATTGGAGGAAATAACTAACTTTAAGACTCAATCGAGAAAGGGTCTCCCCATCCAAATTTTGTTTTGAGACTGAGATGAGCCGATACAATAGGCACAACGGCATTTCTCATTCAAGGAAAAAGCTCCTCATTCATTACAGATTGGTTTACAGAACGACGGAACGAAAAATGTTAGTATCCCTTCAAAGCTTCGTTTTCCTTCAACGTAAAAGCGACCATAGGCTCGAAGATGGGTTTGATGAAGAGGGTGGTTCACAATTCCCTACTACATAGTGTACCGTGACATTCTGCACTGTTTGGTTCAAGAGGTTTCTTTCGTATTCGACCACACTCGGTTCAAAATCTCGTATGTAGCCTTAGATAGCAAAATCTTACACAAATTGAATTGTTGGGAAAAGTAGTAGCTAAAACATCCTGCACGCTTCCATTGCAAAGCTCTTAACAGGTGCCATTTATACTAGAAATAAAGCAAACTTTACACCACAGCGCACAGCTGTGTAGCGCAATCTCAGCGCCGAAAAAAGGATGATGTTCGCTTTCCTGCCCTTTAAGATACCTATGCGAGAGAACCCGGGCGTAGCTAATGCCGCAAAAAATTGCAGTCATTCGAACAGTTATAAAAAGAATTGAGAGACCATCTACATGGCACACGAAATTCACTGTGGTAATGGTGGATTGAGAGATAGTAAAACTAAATGTTCTGAGGAGATGTGCTGTGAGGCTATGGATGAGATTGTAAGGAAGAGAAAGGAAGGGAAGGGGTGGCGGTGGGAGGACAGCACGAAAAACGGTCCTTGAACACTTCATGCTCAGGCTTGTTGCTACCACCCGCAACTAGTCATCGCGTCCGACGCTTTTTTCCGAGCGGACTCAGTTCTCTTGTTTTGTTATCGCAGCACGCGAACTCACCGCGGAAATCAGTGCTCAACCCATGCACACATCCACGGGGATAAATACGTGGCCGGACGCACATACAGCAAGGTTGGCAGGGGGCTGCCATGATATATTTCCCTGTTACCCGCTAGCCTTAGCCTCATTTACATAAGCATCAACATGAAATCGGCAGATGAGGTGAGATATGGATGCGAGAAGGATCACTTGTCTATGCTGCACACCTACGAGGAATAGACGGAGAATGCTGGAGACTAAGAATAGGCTAATCTGAGACGCTGTCGTTTCGTCAATGGCAAAGACTGGAGGAGTAATCAGCGGCATATTGAAGAGTGAAAGCAGCACCTGAGAAGAAGCAAGTCTAGATTGGGACCCGAGCAGAAGCCGCATAGGCCGTCGCCGCCGACAGATGCAGCTGAAGGTCTTAATTCTCGAGCAGAGAGCTGTGAACCCTGAATTTCTTCACTCCGCGACTGTGATGGGTGGAGATCCGTTTGCATCCATCGCGATCGCGCCTAGAATACGATGAGTGGATAAGCAATGTGTGGTAATAATTCATGGAAACTCCAATTTTCACCGATCACTAGCTTTAATTTCGGCGGGCCAGAGAGCGTGATGAATGTGTCATTGTTGATTCATAGCGGCTTCACCCTATAGAAGAATGCAAATCGTTTCTGGTTTGAGGTTTAGATGAGTCAGTCGCTGAGGTATGAGCTGACAACAACAGCATTTGGCTATGTGTATTACTGGCAATCTGGTCATCGATGGCTGAGTATTCGCTGATGGTTCGCTGATGGCGTGTGCTATGTACTATCTATGTACATATACAACTATTTATTTAAAAGAAAGAAGCCTCTAAACGTTACTTCTCGCTTTCGAGGTGTTGATGGAATACCTGGAATACCTTTCATCAGGTTCGCAGAGATGAAGAAAAGAGGAAGGAGATCGGTAAAAGGTCGGCCGCCTTAGTTTGAATACGAGATTATAGCTCTACTAGTGTACATTCCATCTCATAAGGCACGTTATTGAGAATGTTTCATGGTTAGAGACCAATAAACAGAAAAACATTTATTTCTGAGCAGCCTTACTGCCGAATAAATCACTATTGTTTAAGGTACGTTTGAAGTTTATGGGAAATCACAGTTTGTAGACAAGCTAAAGACAGAAATCGGAGCTCCTACAAAGTATCCCGATTTGCAACTTAAAACCCCTTCAGGCATCTTATATACAGATTTCACAAACAGCATTTTAACTAGAACCAACATCACTAGAATCACACGTGTGGCGCTGTGGAAGTTTCAGGCGCGCACCTGGATCGACATTGGCCTCAGTTCACTTACGGAATAGTCGAGTTTTCCATCCATGCGAAGTCAGTGTGACACCCCTGTGAGTCAGTAGAAGTAAAATTGTCGATGTGGTCATGAGGTACAAAATTCTGGGGCGCAATGGAAGGAAGAGGGGGCAGCCCATCAGTCACAAGTTCTAGGTGACACGTCCTTTCCCACGTGTGAATGAGATTTTACCCGTTTGGTTGGCCCGTGACGTACAGTTTGAGCTAGGCCCCCCTCGTTGCAACTTGCATTACATCTACGCACGCGTCAGTTCGTGTACAATGTGGGAAATTCTACGTCACCATATCCGATTGCTACGCTCAAGGCGGTCGAATTCCCCCCCCCCCCTCCTATTGCACCAATTCTGGTAATGTTGCGAAGACGCACTGCAGGGGTGCGGGAACGCGCCGTTGCTCTTACCGTTACCGCAGCAACCAATCAGGCACCGGCTCAGCAGTACATTCAGGGCACATGATTTGCTGCCGCGATTACGGTAGAAGCAGCGACGTATTCCCGCATCCTCTGCGACTCTGCAATGCGTCTTCGCGACCTGTACAACAATCCTTTCCAGTACGTCATCGATCAACCCGGCAGATTTCTTTGATGGGATGAGGGCAAAATAGAGCAAAGTGGAAACCTCAAGCTTCGGATTTCAGTTGCTAGGTCACGGATTAGCCCCGAGTGCACCACGCGTTCTGCTTCCACAGGATACGAGTAGACACTATGTAGTGAACGAGCATGAGTTTGGCCTGTGCATGGAGCTACGGTGGCCATCGGATGCTATTTCAGTTGTTTTTCCTAATGGTGGTGAAACCCAAACCGAAAATCGAAAACCCCATTGCAGCTACAGCGCGCACCTACTCCAGTGCGCTATCAGGCGTCTCCTAGACGGTGTTCCATAGAATCGGAATAGGATTATTTTTGATCTTAATTTTTATCCTTGTTGAGGGATAAAATTAGTATGCAGGAACCTACGCCGAAAATTATGTGCATCAGTTGAACAGGGCAAAGGTTAGAGATGGGAATAACGCAGACGGCAAGCAGCGCCAATTCCATGCACAACATTTTTTTTTATCAATCTCATGTTCGGCTCGTGCTCCAACCAGCCAAGCCCTAGGTCTAGTTTGTGAAAATTCTGGTTGGCAAATGTTAAATATAAGTGCCCACCCATGAATGAAAAAGCCTTACCATTTTTCTTCCAAACTGTGTTTCATTCGGTAATGCCAACTCTAGCAAAGAGTTCTCCATGAGTGATTACGTCAAGCCAACTCGTTTCTTAACAGTCGTTCTTTAAGATGTGGTACGGGAAACACGACTGACCGAGTTCGGCTTTCTGGTTTAGCACACTGATATTCTGACCCAAATCAGCGCGTCGGATGCATCCAAAAATCGGGAATCGTTTCAACCTAACTCATCATTTTGAGGCGAAACTTGGTACTTTCGAAAGGACTTAGATGGTTACGTAAAAAACCAAAAATAAAACTCGCAAGTTCATAACGGGAACGCGCTCGTGACAGTTAGAATTTGTGGGTTTTTCTACGATTTTTGGGCTTTTTTAACAATTTCAAAGTTTTTTTACGACTTATGCAACCTCTCCAATATAAGCCTGTCATACTGTTTTTGTTTTTGTCTTCACTTTCAGGTCTCATTCTACAATACAATGACGCTGCAGACACCTTATAACGTTCGAGGCAAACTCCGCCGTTTACCTGTTTTCAAGGTCCCACATATATGACCCGCAATTTACTATTTGGACAATTTTCAATCACTCTAGGGAATTCTGAAGTAATGTGAAATACGAAAATTCTCATCAGTTGTCTTCTGTTACATAATACTACGCTAATGTATGAAAACACAGCATATCTATCAATATTATAAAGGGACATTGGCGAATCCAGATCCTGACTGGAAGTTCAAACATGAACTGAGCAGAACTGCAGTCTATCACCAGTGACCAAAATGCTATAAGCTTCAGCGACACGGACGCTTGCTTCACACGGTGAATTTCTTCGAAGTCAAATGGCGCATCCTGTGTCATGCGATAAGCAATTTTGCTTGCCACATTTCGCCTTTTTCCAGAACTATAGAAAAATAGACAGTGTTCAACTTTCAACACACCTCGGCGTGTTGGTTTCAGATCGATATTTACAGCTGCTAGTTAGGATTGTTAAAAGTATCGAAAACAAGTGAAAACAAATAAATAAATAAATAAATAAATTCTTCTTCAGCGTTTGTCCTGCTCCGTAGCGGGATCCGCTGTTCTGGTGTAGTGACGCCACCTTTTCCGATCCGCTAGATCAGGGTGGACACCAGCAACCTTCAAGTCTATCAGTGTAAAGTATCAGACCAGCGCTGCTTCGGGCGCCCTCTAGGCCGCTTTCTTTACCTCGAACTTAAGGCTTATATTGCGGATGCTGTCTTCTTCTCCACACAGAACGTGGTCGTACCATCGTAAGCGAGCTTCGCACATCTTGTCCGCTATCGGCGCAACACCGAACTTCTGCCGAATGACATCGTTTCGGATGTGGTCCATGCGCGTGACTCTAGCAGTGCAGCGCAGCATCTTCGTCTCCCTGACGCTGAGACACGTTTCAACCCCCTTGGTTGTAGGCCAACAATCAGCGCCGTATAGGCGAGAAAACGATACTTCTTCCACTTCAAGCGCTCTGGTATCTTCATATCTCCAGTCAACGAGCGCCACTTGGACCAAGCTGCACTCACGCGTGAATTCACTTCAACCATCAGTTTGCCGTCAGACTCCCACGCATTCTAGTTCTACGAATTCATTGAGGCGACTTGGCTGCGTATTAGGCCATACAATGACTTGCGATGGTCAGCAGATGAACAAGTCAGAGTCCTACCCTTCGCAAACAAGTCTATTACTAATTAGCCGACCCGGAGGGATGGAAGGTTTGGTTGGCCTTGGCGAGAAATTTGAACCAAGAACCTGGTATCGGGTGTACGTGACAGTCGGCACCTCCTCCGACTGCGCTACACGTGCCCAACAAATAAATAACGTTGAGAAATAATCTCGTTCCTATTTGTGACTAACACTGAGCGTTAAAACAAGTCATCAGCGTAATTTCTTCCCCAACCGTGATGTGATTGATTGCCGTGCTATTGTTGAGTAAACTTGCCCTCAGACAAAAAGGGAACATAGAATACTTTGTCGGGGTAAAATAAGAAAATTGCGAAATCGAAAGTAAAACTTCTGCAAGACGTGTCACAATAGTACCTCACGATCAGTTAAGAGAATCGGGGGCAACATTGGAATTTATCCATTTTCGGCAGTAACAATAAGCTATTGCATATTTGTATGAGGAAAAATCTGTATAATTATTAAACGACAATAGTGGCAACTACTTTACAGATGTCCAGGTACAGATGTAGATGTCCTTGTGATAGCATTACCATCTCCACAACGCCAAGGGTCAACCTCAAATTGCCCGCTGTTGAAATTCGAAATATAAAATTGATATGACGATTCCTCCTCAGCGGCTTCCTTGCGGTCATCTTTGAAGGGTTTCTTATTGCTAGGACGACCGTTACTGGGTGTGTAATTACCAGAAGTGTTGTAATTAAGACAAGGTTATGTTCTAGGCTGTAATTTTTCATCCGCCGTCCAACTTTCATTTCTGTCAATTTTTCTAGAAATCTAGTTTTTCCCACCTCAGTGGCTGCATGAGAAAAACATCATAGATAATATATAGCAGGATCTGAATAGCTCGTGCACTTTCGATACTTCAGTTTAAACCGGATAAATTTTGTTGTTTTTGGCATTTCCTTTTTGCTTTTTTGGTTTGCTATGTTCCACATGGTGTTCTAAAGCAACAAATGATTTTGAGGAAGGATTTTTTGTTATAACTATGAAGCAAATAACTACTTAACAGAACCACTCATAAATAATAACAATATAGACACCAGGCAACATCACGTTCGGCCGGATTTGAAGTGGATCCCTTAGCACGAATACAGAATTCCAAACGCTTTGTGAAATTTTCGGGGATGAGCCGCAGGTCATCTGGAGACAATCGGTTCCACTCCCGACACAAAGGTCCCTTCAGGGAATCCAAACTGTGGCGGCGCTTGGAACAGACCCTGGCCTCCAAAATGGACCACTCGATGTGGCCCATTGGAGTTATATCCGGGAAGCAACCATTCCGCAGACGTGACGAATTCTGGGAAATTGGACCTATAAAAGCCTGCATGCTCTCCGCCCTACATATGCGCAGGGCTGAGTCTGGTCGAAACGTCCACTGCACATTGACGAAGTGCAGCTGGGCCCAGGAAAGTATCACTACCTCCGTACATTTCTGTCGGTACACATCTTGAATAATGTTTAGTCCTCCATCCACAAAATCCAAAGGGTCATTCCATTTGTGGAGGTTCCGCCCCATACCATGACCGCCTGCGGATTTTGACGGTGATCGTTGATGATCGAGGTGGCTGGAGCCTCTGTAAACCAGACTCTGTCTTTTTGCCATTTGTGAGCCTGCTCCACGGTGAACGGCCTCTGGTCCGTGAACAGTGTTCATTCCCACTTGCAATCTGCGGCCCACGGCTTGAGTTGGCGGCATCGATGGAGCCGTTTGCATTTATTCTTGTCCGACAGGTGCTGGATTTTGGAACGTATAGTGCTTGACTCCGTGTTCCTTCTATGCTGTTCGTCGCACCGACGTGAGGCTAACACCGATATCATGGACGAGACCCTTGAGCTGGAATTTCTCGCTTTTCGAAGAAATTCCGGATACATGGGGTGTTGACAGTGCGATTCCTTTCCTGTCCTGAAAAGCTTCTTGAATCGACCCATTGTTATGGAGGCAGTCGACTGTGCAAGTTAACGCTGTTACATTAGCGCTTTCCTTGACGATGGAGCTCCAAAATCGCAGCGTGATGGTTTGACATCTTGAGCAAAACTGGGATAAATCGATATCGATTGGGATATCGAACTTAAAAAACTATAAAAAGACCATCAAAAAACTACAAAAGGTATGCTGAAAAAATGGCGCCATTTTCATGACGTTGCGGATCTTTCGCGTGGAAAGACGGCTACCCTTCATCACGTTATTTTGGAACATCCTGTATGCTTCCCGCAATTCGATAACCAATCAATCAACCGTTCAATCAATCAAAAAACTTGGACACACCAGCGAACCCAACCTTCCGCAATCCGCATACATAGAATGGCTACCAGAAGGACAATTGTGCCTGCTGTCTGTAGCATCCCATATGCAGAACGCCTTGAACCTTTGCATCCCTTAATCCCTGACTCTCCAGCTGATAGTAGTTCTATTAGGTTGTACGGAGAGTTCTCAGCGTTGTGTGCTAATATTTTTCATTCGTCCATTATTAAGTAAAAAGCCAACTAGCATTGCGCGTTAATGCTACTTTCTGTACAGAATTTTATCTGACTAAAGAATCTATCTGACTAAATAATTTGTTTGTTTTATATTCTAACTCTAAGCGTTGTTTTATATTTCTGCTCTTGAAGAACTTATTGAAGTATCCCGAATGAGCAATTCCGAGTGATATTTTATTTCAGCTTCAAATTGGGACAATCCGCAGCCGAGACAGCTCAACAAATAAACCAAGTTTGGGGGCTTAATAGTGTGGGAGAAAGCACTGTGCGCCAGTGGTTCAGTCAATTTCGGACCAGAGTTTCAGCCTCGAAGGTAACCCCGTAGCGGTCGACCTAGAGCAATCCTGGACGAGGAGTTGAAGGAGTTGGTCGAAGCTGCTCCATCTCAAACAGTTGATCACGTAAGAGCTAAACGTCAGTAAAGCTGCTGTTGCGGATGCTTTGAAACGCCTTGGGAAGGTGAAAAAGCTCGAAAAGTGGGTGTCGCACGAGTTGAGAGAGCGGCAAAGATTGTCACTTTTCGAGATTTGCTCTTCTCTACGTTTACGCAACAAAACTGACCCGTTTTTGGAACGGATCATCACATGCCCTCCCCCCCCACCCGGTATTTTCTAAACGACGTTCTGCCAGCATTGGTCAACAGAAGAGGCCCGATTCTTTTGCACGACAACGCCTGCCCACACGTTTAACAAATCACTGTCCGAAATTTGAACGAAGCTAAGGGTGAAATTAAAGTAGACTTGTAGACCTTACTAGGGCAGTGGAGGAAACGACCACTCTGAACCACGTCTTACGTGCCAAAGGGAAAATGTTTCTCGCAGACGAAACGAAAAAGTAGAAATTCCTTTGTATGGAATAAAAGGATGACGCTCACATGGCATAACGACACATTCAGCGAAGTCCAGATCTAGTAGAAAACCTCCACAGTCCGAATTGGAATTGCAGGGCAGGAGGCTTTAAAATTTAACCAAAAAGTAAAAGTAAGCGAAAGTGTGCGAAAATCATAATAGGGTAGATAAGAATTGCACTTGGCTAAGCACGTCCAGGCGGGCTACAATGCTAGTTGATTCAATTAACATGAGCACAACGAACAAATGTTCTACGCTCAGAAATGGCGCTCTCTCAAGGACAGCGCTGTATACAGACATGGCTTTGAAGGATCCAGAATGACATATAGCCATATGAGGTCTCAAGGGTCGAATGCCACTAACAGCAAGACGCGACATCGTTCTTGGACATCACGTCAGCTTTCGAGTAGTTGACTGGTTTATTTGTAGAGCGTCGCCCTTGGCATGGGGATCATAGAAGGCAGAATGTCTGCACTCAATATCTAGACAATTCAGCGTTGAAATGATAGCCTTTGATAGGTGAATGTCTTTCTCATGTGATAGCCCGTCAACCGAGAGGAGATTCGCGAACCGCTATAGAAGTGGCTCACGTTCTGCTGGAATTCTCATGCTCCACTGACATTGACGATGACCAAGCGTAGTATACTACCGAACAAACTGAGCGACACAAATCTGTACGTGGATAGCTGGGAAATTTCCAGCAAGAGGCATGAGAGGGAAGTGGTTCGTTTAGGGCACTCCTCTTGGCTGCCTGCCTTAATCGCACAAATACCACTTTATGCCTCGTGGATGAGAGCTTGCTTTGAACTGGAGGTTTGAGTGACAATGGTCCATTGAACTGTGTTTGAAAGCCTTTGTTAAAAGACAGTTTGGGTGAATGGTTGCGATACGAAAGTAGAAATACGAGACGGAGATGCATATACATTTTGAACTTTAAACCCTTGTCAAAAGAAGAATATCGACCTTCTCGGAAATGTTCAGAATAACAACGCGCGTATGTTGCTCATGAGGTGTAACAAAAGAAAAGAAGAAAAAGAAAAAGGGCAGATCCAATCTTCAAAAAAATCCTCACTAGGAAACTGTCTCTAGACCCTATTGAGTTCTTTCGAGTACCACTTGCGATCAGTACATAGAGCTGCTAGCTTTTATATTATTATATATATGCCGCGGTTGAAAGGTCGCAAGTTAGGTCTAACTTCCTCACTTACCACCTACCCTCATTTTGGGGAGCTAAACCTTTTTATCGGTGATAATAAAGATTTTCCTCATATGTCTGCATCTCACTTTAGGCATCTGCTCATTCGAAATGAACTTTTTCAGGTTGTTTGGTTCTCTTTATCGACGTCGTCGACGATCCTAACCCCGTCATGTTATCGCCCGCCCGTTACAGGGTGCGGAGGCGACCTCACTGTAGATAGAGTGGCCCTCCCCTGCTCACGAGAGCCCCAACTCGGGTCCTTTCTCCTTTCCCCGTGCTCCTTCGCCTTCTATGTACCTTCTCCCCCCTCACTACATATAGCCGCTGCTAGGCTACCGCTCTCCTATATATCTCTCGTACCACTTATCATATTGTCTGCGATAATAAACGTAGTATACAAGTTACTCGTCTGCTAGTTCTCTTCCTCAAAAAGCCACTGAACCATCTCTTCTGGGACACTAAGTCCTAACCGCCTCTATCACCCTCTATATTTTGGTGCATCGGCCTAACAAGCCTAAGACTCCCGTGCCAAAGTGTGACAGCTTTGGGACTTGGAGCATAAAGTTGATCGAATATAAGATCGCATTCTCTGAATCCAAGAGAATAAGTCGTCTCGTATTCATTACCTAGACGCAAACCATTCCATTACGGAATAAAATCTCTCGTACGCAGTACCTGGAGTAAAAATCTCTCGTACGCAGTACCTGGAGTATTCATTACTTAGAGGCAAATCATTCCACAAAGGAATAAAATCTCCCGTACAAAGTACCTGGAGTAGCTTCTCTTAAATTCGAGAATACAAAGTAAAAGTCGCGAAAAATGGCGCTTTACTTCCATAAAACCCCTATTATGCTCAGCTCTAAAGCGCTCTTTGACTTAGTAGTCCTTTACAAAGGCTACTTATCTGTGGTGGAATACCCTACGCCAGATGAAGAAAACTATGTGAAATCTCAGTCTAGAATAGCTCTTTTGCTAAGTGCAATAAAACAGATTAGAGAAGGCAGACAAAATCTGCAAAACTTATACAACGAGGTAAGAGATGAATATATAAATTGCAAGAACAAATCTGAGAAAAAATATTTAATAGCAGAAAGTGAGAAAATAGAGCACGAATCTAAGGTCCATGTAGCCATTGCTGAAGCTAGTGACCTGATTTTCAAGTTAACAGCTAGGTATGATGAGTCACGAAGCGCTCGAGAAGGGATGGTCATCAAACTCGGCTACATTTCGCACAAAAATGACGAGACAAGGAATGATCTCAACTTGCAGAGGGCCCATGCAGCAAATAATGAGGAACCCCATGCTGGCACTAGCAATCCTGAGCCGCATGCAAACACCATGCCAACAACTACGCAAATTCACACCGAGCAAAGGATGTTTCGCTCTATAAATCCTCCACAAGCATCTTTGCCTAAATTCTATGGCGAGCCTAAAGAATTTGCAGAATACTGGGCAATTTTCGAAACCATGGTGCACAAAAGCGATAGGCTTGATGTTGTGGAGAAACTAATTCTCCTCAGAGAAAGCCTAGAGGGTAAGGCGAGAAGCTGTATCCAAGGGATCCAACCTTTACCAGAAAATTATACCTGGATGTTTAAGACTTATAAGGAAACGTATTGTGACTATTCCGCAAATAGGTCTCAGACAGTCCACAAGTTGTCAAATATGATGCCAGCAAGTGATTTTGCAGATTGCTGTTTATCCTCATTTCAAGAAATTCAAGTTTTACTTAACCGCATGGTTTCAGCTGGTTATAATGTTCGTAATACCTGCGATCCCATGTGGTCAGAAACTATTCTGGCAAAGTTCCCGCAAGACGTTATCAAACCAGTGTTGATACTTTCCCAAAATCAGCATAATCAAACTATTGAGAACCTTATGGGTCACCTCAAGAAGGAGATAGCGGCCAAGGCTTATGTCGAAAATAGAATCGGTCACAAAACAAACAGCAGCGCCTTTCTACCGAAAAGAGAACATATCAATGCGCGACCTCATAACAACGAAACTTGTTTGTTTTGTCAAAGTGATTGCCACTCGTCCTCGGCATGTAGGACATGTAGCGATAAAACCCGTCGAAAGTTCTGAGGGAGCAGAACAGATGTTGGAAATGTTTCTCAGATAATCACAACAGCTTTGCATGTCAACAGCTAGATTGCATGCGGTGCGTGTAACAGCACCACGTATTCTTGTGCTCAAAACGGGATTCAGGGCCTTCGCTAAATCCTAAAAATCGGAACTATACTGAGGAAAGTGGGAATCCAAACGCGATTTATCCCCATAACGCTAAAACGCATACGGAAGTTCAGCAACTTCCTGCCGTTCAAAATGGAGCCGCCACTTCACAGCTGGTCTTGATGACAGCTGAAGGTAATATTTGGAACTACAGAAAAGAAACGTACCAGATCTTCGATTCCGGAGCACAAAAAACGCTTATTGAAGAATCACTAGCCAAAGATCTCGGTCTACCCCGGGAGTCCACAGAATTTTGCACAATGTCCGGTATTGGAGGATATACGGAAAGATTCCAAAGCCACACTGTAAGTATCAAATTAGGGACGGCATTTGGTGAGCAATTAGATCTGAAATTTCAGACAAGACCTATAATTACTAAAGGTTTTTCAAGTGTAAATCTTGCAACTTCGGACATCGAATTTTTGAAAGTGAACAATATTTGTCTCGCCAATCCGAAAATGCACGAGGAACACCAAATTCCACACGTTCTAGTCGGTTTGGACTATTTGCACGACTTAGTAATTAACCCCTCAAATGGTATAAAAACACCTACAGGGCTGCACATTTCGACCACGGTTTTCGGGCCTTCTATATACGGCAAAGGTGAAGTCTCGCCGGAAAATTCAGTCAGCAAACTCAGCTATGGAATGACAGCTGTCCTTGAGACCAGAGAAAATAAAGCCGTTCGAAAATTGTTTGGTATGGTACGGTTTCATAATTCTAATCGAAAACGTCAAACGCTCAACAGAACTGATAGCTATTCAATGCCACCGTCCAAAGGTTATTCGTATAAAAGGAACAGGAAAGAAATAGGTAGCAGCCTAAAATTTACAAGCGTTCCTGCAAAAGAGAACCCCGATTTACAAGAAAGGCACTCCAAAGCGTTTCGACCACCAGAATCGGCTCGCAAACAGCGATCCAGAAGACCACCACTACTGCTGCAAAGGCCTCATCCTGAAACGAAGGAGGTCATAACAAAGAGGCAAAACTTATTAGCTAGAAGACATTGGTTATGTGGTAGTATAACCGTTATGATCCCGCCTACTGAAGCAACAATTTCAAAGTACTATGAGAAAAATAGAAACCTCAGTCATAAGCAACGAAAAAACAGCAAAAGGAATAATAGATGATATTCCTTGAAGCACATATGACCACAGAATTCAAGTTAAAGGCACATACCCAGTAGAATAAGATGGCTATAAATAATAGATCACGGATATCACCTACATTAATCAATCCTTTGAGTATTGCTGCTCTTAAGAGCGGCCGCCTTAATACGCCTTATAACATGCGCGAAGGCCTGGCCTAGACCATTAGCGGTCACACTCATTACTGACCATCATTTTATCCCTAGGTAACGGCTAATCAAAAAGCGGTCAACATCAATGAGAACAACTGAGGTAGCCTTTTTGAGGTGTGAAATGTGGAATTTGTGGTTTCGATCGCAGATTCCCGTTTCGCACCTGACATGCAAAAAAAATGGTCGTCATTTCCCCATCACCGTTCCTGCCGAAGCTCTTCATCCCCTATTCGACCGGACACGACTTCTACTCTGGATCATTATTTCAACGTCGACTGCAGCACTCGAGCCACCATTAACAATGGGCAACATCATCACCTTCGAAGATTCCAACGCCGAGGGCATCGAGCTGCACTGCCGACATGTGATGATCTCCTTCTTATATATATAATACGTTGTGTTGAAGGCCTCATGATCCTTTCTTCCTTTGGCCGGACGGAATATCGTCGTCGTCGCCGATCCTAACCCCGTCATGTTATCGCCCGCCCGTTACAGGGTGCGGAGGCGACCTCACTGTAGATAGAGTGGCCCTCCCCTGCTCACGAGAGCCCCAACTCGGGTCCTTTCTCCTCTCCCCGTGCTCCTTCGCCTTCTACTTTCTCCCCCCTGACTACATATAGCCGCTGCTAGGCTACCGCTCTCCTATATATCTCTCGTACCACATATATTGTCTGCGGTAATAAACGTAGTATACCAGTTACTCGTCTGCTAGTTCTCTTCCTCAAAAAGCCACTGAACCACCTCTTCTGGGACACTAAGTCCTAACCGCCTCTATCACCCTTTCTACTATTTTTTGATTTCTTACAGTTGTTTTCGCTTGTTTATATCCCATTCTATGCGTGCATTTCTGAAGTGAGTTACGCCGCGAAATCAGTAAATAAATAAATATGCAACAACTTGTGAGAGCCTAGCGAAGACTATAAGGCGACCGATAAAATTGGATTTTAATGAATGAACGCTTCAAACGTTAGCTACAAATGATGGAGCTGTGACAAGCAATAGACAGAATTTCTTGAGGGGACGAAAATGATTACGACTCCCTGAGGAGCAGCCAGTTTATCAGGAAGAAGAATTCCGGAGTTTCCGGGGTTACGCAGGACATCATCCTCTATTGTAAACGTTCACCTTGTTTAGAATGGATTCGCCATGCTAGAGCAAAAAGAGTTGGTACAGCGCATTAAGTGAGCTACCTAGCGAAATCTACGTGAGCATTCCTAATGCTAGCCAAACGGCGAAGGCAGCCGTTGTGGCGCTGACTCCACCACTCGACAGGTGCCTCACTTTAGCCCTTGCAAGAATTCCATGCATTTTCCTCATCAAACAATAGTTGAATTAGTGCATGCTGGATAGACGTTGGTTAATTGTCTGGAAAGTGCGGTTACTTAATAATTCGAGTGGAAAGTATCTCCAATTATCTGACAATGCAGCACTTCAGTTCCATAAGAAGGATGGTTGCTTAGGTTGCCACGAGCTCAAGTAACACTCCTGTACTCTCTGCATGCCCTGATATATTGCAATCGAGTTCAATGCATTTTGCTTCACGGCGCACTTTACTTTTTCGCTCACCGAGAGCAACGACACTCGAGTTTTGCGTGCTAACTTCCCTGGTATCTAGCAGTACATATTTCCATCTAAACCATTCAACAAGAAGAGTTAGTCTTAGGACGTGTGACCGAGACTCCTTGAGCGGAATTAGAATAGCATAACAACATGAAGAGCATACACTTGAATTTTTAGCTATTACCGTTACGCAGAAGAGGTTTCGCCCAGACAACGGTGAGCATTGCAGGAAAGATGAGCGTCCAATATTTCCATCTTTTGAAATGATGGCAGATCTTGTTTACAAAACCTTTTTACGCACGGGAAGCGCAACCGGAAAAGGCATCCCCTTTCAAGGCTTTTGGACCGCGCCACGTCCTTCTACTCCTTAGGGCTTAGCGAATTGATACTCGGTTGGAAAGGAGAAGACACGTCATACTCATCGGCTGACCTCGGCAATTCGATGTGTAGGCCATGCACGCATTTGAACTGCCTCTACGACGGCACGTAGAAGAGGATGCGAAAAATGCACGAAGTGATTGAATAACGCAGACCTTTCTCGTTATAATAGATGAAAGAAGGGAAAACTATGGGTGAATGAACTGAGAACACCGAGGAGCTTTATACACTTTTGATACAACTTAAAAATGAATGGTGTATCGACGACAAACGGACTGTCGTAAAGTGATTGGTTAACGCCGATCCACGTTTATTTATTCATACAATAATACACTTCACAGTTGATTGAAGGGTTCTGCCGAAATTAAAGAGATAAAGGATTAAGGACGACAGGGATCAACTCCTTTATAGTACGTGCCAAGCATTCTACTTTTGTTTGATATCTTCGAGGCCAGCTGAATGCGTATTTGGTTCAAACAATGAATTACGGTAGCCAGCCGATGAACAAGTGCTTCATTCTTTACAGGCAAGTCTGGTACCAGCTCGCTGACCCAGACGGTTTAGGAGGAGGCGGAAAATCCGAAGGAACATGGTATTGGGTGCATGTGACAGCAGGCACCTTCTTTGACTGCGCTCCAAAACACGTGCTCGAAATTTCAGCCCTTGACTTCCCCAATTTTTACAGCGCTGGAACCTCTGGTCCTTACATCAGAAGAGCCACGATTATTCTGTTGCTCAACGCATGACACCTGGTAAAAAGCTCAGTGCTCAGAAATCTATATAGTACTGCAGATTAATAAGACTTTTCGATAGGAAAAAAAGATAAGAAAAGAGGGCAAAGGGAACAATACACTGTATTCTTTAAAGTGTTGCACAGTTGGAATAGGAATAAATCTGAAATCGCCAGAATCTTGATTTGAGCTCCGACCATATCAGGTTCCCATGTGCTCTTATCGAAATAAAACAAGGTTGGTACAGAGATGATCGTGGACATTGCATCGAACAACTCAAAGGTGTCGAAAATATTTCTCTCCAAACTGTTCGTTTGTCAAAGGTGGCATTGTCGTGCTTCTCCTGCCTTCGGTGATGTTAAGTGATAGTTCCACCATTACCCTATGTTAAGTGAAAAAATCACTCCGTATAGCAAAGGCCTTCTCTAGTAACGTCACACTTGAACGAAGCGGTAAATCTTACAAGTTCAAATGCACGAGACGCAACTGTTTTGAAGTGTGTACGCGTCACAGTTGTCTTCGCTAACTCCTCTATTTTAACGTATGATGATATGGCACCGTTAGTTTGTGTTGTATGTAGCGGCGCCGGCTATGTTGCGCTTCCGATTCCAGGGCCTTTGTTTGGATTTCCCATCCAGAACAAGCCTTCTCATGGCAGTTCTGAACATGAAGCAGTTCGATGTCTTTCTTTTGACATGGACTAGAAATAGAAGCACCGTGCACTATAATGGAGCTTACGTAGCACTTGCAGACTTGCAAAAGGAATGGAAGATAATCCGTTTATAAAATATTAGGCGAGTTGTGGGTACTTCTTCTAATCGATTCGTAATGGAGGACAGATCTCTTCCCATTTGCTTTTATCGCATGTCTGGGTAGAATAGAACAACGATTTCTCTCTCTTCGCCTTCGCACCAAATGCTAATAAGGATGAGCAACGCTTACACTCAAAAGGCTTCTCTGAAACGAATGGGAGCTACATGTGTGGCGCACTCTCAAATGCCGCTCTTCATCGTTTTATCGCTTATCCGACGAATGACTAGAAGAAGCTTTATGTACCCATTCCCACTTGCATGAGTCGCTCATTCTGCATGCCTCCGGATTCCGGGCGCTCTTCAAATTTTTGGGAGTGGACGGTCGAACTAAATGCATGGCAAGGATCTTACGGACGTTTCCGGAATCTCGTCTCCTTTCGCCCCGAACATTTTTTCCTATGTCGGAGGCTCCAGAAGAAAAAAAAGTGCGGTGCGATATATTAGGTAGCAACCACAAGATCGCCAATCCAAAACCAGGGAGAGCGAAAGGGCAGGAGATCCTTCCTGTCTCCAAAAAAACCTGCTTCTCCTGCGCGAGGGTAGAAAATCTTACCTAATTTATACTAGCTGAGTGATCTTAAAAGGATGGAAGCATTGGTTGCCTTGGATGGGAACAGAACCACAATCGATTTAGTGTGTTGTTAGAAGCAGCACGACGTTCCTTTACAGCTGATCACCAGTAATCCTAAAGTCATGGGCAAGCTTAATTAAGACCTCTGTTTTTGTAAAACAAGATATCAAGAAAACATGTTAATTGTACTTAATCTTATGCCGTTATAACCGGTTTTTTCTCAACTTCTGTTCTGGATAGCACTAGTGCCTAGCATTCATATGAGGCCTTTTGAAGTCCGGCTTTTTCTTCAAGGTTTACGGTCGCCTTCAAAACGCTCCGTGAAAGACTAAAAAACGAAAGATTTGCTATGACTATGTACCAAATGCTGGCAGCTTCAAATTCTTGCATGAGCGTACCCCAATTAGGAAGGCGTTAACAACAATTGGGAACGAAAACCGGCCACCTTATGTTTTTGCAGTAGACAACTCGGGTGCAGACGTTACAACCAACTCAATGAACGTCAACCTTCAGTGAGCGTGGAGTAATAAAAGAAGCGGCGAGTCCCTTCGTCTGGGACGCTCTACCGCATAGCTGATTGCAGCTGTTGAAACAAACACGTTGATTAATTGTCAAACCAAGCAGTCAGACAGAAGAAAAGCCGGCCAGAATATTGTCACGTATTCACCGGGACGTGACGAGTGACGAAATCCAGCTTTAGTCGGTCCAAACACCGGCACAAACCACTGAACTGTGTTCTAGAACCAGCACACTGACTTTTTTCGATTATCAGCAGAAAACGAGCATGCATCCAAGTAAACGCGAACTCAGTCTTATAACATTTAGGCATACCTACTTCAACACGGTATAATCTTCGTCACGGCAACCACGATTCTAATCTCTACGAATAAGGATGTACAAATTCCTGAGGTATAGATGCATATGAAAAGCTTTCTGTAGAACTTCTGTAGCAAAAAGGCACTGATTCCTAGATATGTGGGGACTCAAGTCATCCACTCTTTCTGTCAGTAGTTTCCAGCTCACTTCGTTCAGATTTTGCAGGAAGGAGTATTTGGAAGAAATGTGCACTAACAGAGTTGGCTTTTTCGTTAACCAACAACGAAGATTCTTGTTGAGCAAATCAAGTTGCTGTCAAGGAACGAAATTCGATAAAGTCTAAAAGTTCATGAAACGAGAACCGCACTTCAGATGCATCACATCAGCGCATCTCAGTCTGTTGCAGGGAGACCAGCCAGGCATTCCTCGAGCTCTTGTTCTCGATTTTGCTTCTTAAAATCAAGCCACGGCCACACTGTTACTCAACTAGTCCGCTCAAGCAACTGCATTGAGCCAAAAGGGTTATTTTTAAACAAATTCACCTTGTTCATGAACGACGCGCTGCAGTTACCTCCTCTTTAAAATCTCTGATTCATGTTCTAGAATCAGCACACTGACTTTTTTCGATTATCGGCAGAAAACGAGCATGCATCCAAGTAAACGCGAACTCAAACTTATAACATTTAGGCATAACTAACATGCCTAACATGATTCTTTAAAAACTAAGGGTACATGAGAAATGCACAAAATTTCAAAACACAAAATTCTGGAAATTTTGCAGTGCTAAACGATCGATCGTTTACTTTTCTTTAAAATGATATTTATTTTATTTCAGAGTTAGATTGCAGCGTTCATCCTTCATTTCCTAAGGAGTGGCTAGTCTTCATCAGCAGAGCGATCGTTCTCCAGTTGCCCAAGCACTGACGTAGACGAATTTCGTTGTTTCCACTACGAGTAAACCTGATTCCCGCATATATTTACAACAATTGAAAAAGTTTCCCCAAACTCTTCAGCTTTGCAATAAGCTGTTGGACCTGTGCTCTTAAGCACACTTTAAATGATCGAAAAAGTCGTTTTTGCAAAAGCCATTTCAAGCTCTAGCCGTTCCAGAAGGTAGTGACAAGGGGAGACATTAGGGAGGAGTTAAGCAACCCAACTGACCTTATGAAAACAGCCAAAAGTCAAAATTAAATGATTGCCTAATCGATCTCTGACACGTATTCTGATTTATTAGGTTGTCCCATAAGTCTCCGCAGTTTTTTTTTTCAACGATTCATCGCGGACTTCGTCCGCAGTCTCTTGCATATCGCTATACAGCTTTCGAAAGGGAGTGATTTGCTCCATCAAAACTTGTGTTGCATTTTTTCATCCTAAATTTCGTCAATTTTTAGGTCGTTAAAGTGAAAGGTGAAAAAGTGAATAAGTGGCCATTTGCGCACTTGTTCTCTCCGCTTAGCTTTAGAATTTTTCGCACAGCTTTTTCGAGCATTTGGAAGACAATGTTCTGTACTACAAGAATACGTGTTGGTCCTTTTTATTCATTTGCCTTTATTGATTTTTAGGTCATCGAATTGCCGGAAGTGCTTATCCTTGTTGACCTGGCACTCCATCTTGATGACCTGAAAATTAGCAAAATTTTAAATGGCCGAAAAACTGTATAGCGCTATGCAAGAGACCGCCGGCGAAATCCGCAATGAATCGTTGAAAACAACGGTGGGGACTTATTGGACAACCTAATACATCTGCGGCAGGGCACCTGGATCCAGACGCGCGTTGGACAACATCTATAGCGCAATTTCTGAACCAGAATAGGTGCAAGCTACATCATTCTGGAATGGAGACGAACATGGATGACTGAGGTTCTTCCTTTGACCCCTTCGGGTGATTTCTTTAGCTGGCGTCGAAATATCGGTCGCGTAAGGTGTTCCCTACGACCCTTGATGCAGAGCTTCACAAGAACTGGATGTTATTGTTCCACAGCACGCCAGAGCTCAATAACAGTCGAGCATGGGCTATCCGCTTTCATGGTTGAATAGCGACAAAAGCGCCGAATGTGTGCCAGTCTAATAATCGGCAGTTTTAGCCTAAACTGACACCCAGAATACCTGGTTCTTCTGCGATTTCACAGATTGTGAACCGAAAAACCGCAATCCTACCTTTCGCCATTGATGAAGAGCAGAGATGCATTAAGAAATTTTCCTCCAGGTGAGAGTTTGAGCGCCTCACTCACCACCGGAGCGAACGCCTTTGATCGTCCTCGAGGTTATGGACATGCTATCTCGCCCCACTGTTAACTGTTCAGTGTTCTGCTCCCCCAGGTGAGATTGTAAAAGAAAACCTGAGCATTAAATTCAGTCAATGCACCTCCTACAGTATGATATCGCCGAAATTTCTTTTCGTTGCAGCAATCATACTGTAGGGCTCACGCAAACTCACTGACAGGAAAGTAGGTGAAGTCATCGAACATGGTTGAAATCAAACAACAGTTCAGAGCTTTTCTTCAGAGGCTTAGAAGGTGTTTTATTTTCTATCAATCTTTCTCGAATTTTGCTCATGGAAAGCTTCACAGTTGTATCTGACCACATATTCCCTACTGATCTGCCACGTGCAGATACAGGCCTGCACGAGTGAAGTATCTTCTGCAGGACGTGTCTTCTTGGAAATCTGATGCGCTGCCAATTTGGAAGCTGACTGCCATCTTGCCATTGATCAAAGTAAGCCTAAAACCTATACACTTAATCCACACCAGGAGTGCACACAAAATTCTGTGCGTTAAATTTTTTAACGACATTTTAATCGGATTTTTTCGTTAAATTTCGTTAAAAAAATAGAAACAGCTTCAATGCATTTAGAAACAGAAAAAATAGAAACAGCTTCAAAGCATTTTTCTAAGTGAAGAAATCTAAAAGATCATCATAGGTCTCAATATCGATAGGTCAGGAGCTAAAGTTCAAGGAATGGAGTGTAACACTGCAATGTAAAATAAACAATTCATCTTCAACAAACACAGAAAAGTAAACAAACCTCCAGGAACAAATTATCTACAGCGTGTGGAATAAGAACAGCTATGGAATTATCACTGAAGGTGATCACCGGCAAGGCACCTTAAAATGTGCGATCAGGTAGAACCCGGAGTTCCCTCCCCCCTTTCCTAGTTCATCGCGGAACTGTTTTGCGTGGCTGTTCTACGAGCATATACAATCTCGATGCGGGCACCATCCCATTAAGTACAAGAAGAACTACTAAAAATACAATTAAAAGCCTGTCAATGGAATGCTAACACGCTGTCGAACGAACGATTTTCGAATGCCTGGTGCGCGAGACCAATCCATTTTTTGCAACGTCGGAACTGTGACAACACTGCCAGAAAGGTGGACACGTTGTCAACGTTCAGAAAAATTGACTTTCCTAATATTCATTATTGGCGTCCTTCTGAAATCGTTCACAATACGTCCAGCGACCGAAAACATTCTCTCCGTCTCGACTGTTCCAGGCCAGGTATTCTGGGATAAGCAACGCCAGGTGAAAATAGACATGTCTTACGAGGAGATTAGACCAGTACCTTTGTGGAATCGCTGACGTGCTTGGGGGCTCGGCGAAAAAATTTCTAGCTCCAAAATACATTAAAGTATAAGGATAAAAGACGGCGTTACTTGATCTTTTTCGGGAAACGCCACGCATTGTACCTCTACGGGGTATCGTATCGGTTTGTATGCTTATTTGGTCATACAACGACTTGCGGTGGCCAGCCTATGAAGAAGTCAGCGCTTTACTCTTCCCAGACAAGTCTGGTACCAATTCACCGACCCCGAAGGGATGGAAGGCTTGGTTGGCCTGGGTGGGAAATCCGAACCAGGAACCTGGTATTGGGTGCACGCGACAGTCGCGCCTCCTCCGACTGCGGTGCACGCGCCCAAAAATGCATCATTTCGAAAAATTCAATACAAATTTATGAAAACTTTAAAATGTTCTTGCTGATTTCTGTAGTATTTTCATGAACAGTCCTAATTAGGAGGATGACACCTGCAACATTAGTGGTGAGTAAGGGTAAATGTGATAAACTCACTAAGAAAAAACGCCGTTAAGAAATCCGTTAAACTTCTAAAAATTCCCGTCAAGTCGTTAAGCTAGATTTTAACGAAAATGTCGTTAAATAGTTGAAATCGTTAAATCTCCACACCTCGTCGAGAACTTGATCAACCCTCGAACAAAAGTGGTGGGGTAGTACATAATTGGCTAAAATGATGGATGAATGACGAAAAACCTGCAGTTTAAAGTGTATGCCAATACCTGAAATTAGCATTGAACACATTTTTACGGCGTTTGAAATTATTATGATTTCACTGAGCAGTTCTATTCTTGGCAGGGACATATTTAGGCGAGACTTATGAGCGAAAAGTAAAGGAACTACGGGCTAGCCTAACTTACTTCATCTAGAACTCTAAAATTCTGAAATGAAATTTTGTTAAACTTTTTACGCCATCGGGAAGAACACGTTGTTTTGACTCTAACGATGAACATTCCAGTGGATACAAACTAGTTTGAAGATAGTTATGGCAAAACTACACATTGAAGATAGTTATGACAAAACTACACATCCGCCGGCCAGCGAATGCTTACCGACCGTATAGTAGGTTGTTTGACGAGAAACTAAAAGTCAGCAATATTTAGACGTTTTAAGGTTGTATTACACAAGGAACTCCTGAACATAACATAATCGTTTCGTAAAAACCGCCATTATTCGCCGGAAATAACACTTACATCGCTACTAATCGCAGGAAGTGTAGCTGGAGCACTTATTCGGCTCGAGTGAGCTGTCGTTTTTCGCATGAGATGCATTACCTCTTGGTGAAGTTTCTCGTTTCCACAATACTCCGTGGAAAGACACCTTACTGATTTGCGGATTACTACGAAAGAGTAGGCTACTTGTTCTAAAGCGGAGTGGTTTTACACAATACAAGTGGTAGTGGTGCAGGCACACGCTTGTCCGCAATTGCGAAACATCGCGAAATCCGAAATGTGAAGCACTGCAGGCGATCGCGAAATCGGCTGCAGTCGGGGGGCAGACATAACTCCAACGCCGCGCGAACCCCCCTGGCGTCGCGCAAGCTGCGCGACGAAATCGGACGAGTTGTCGCGGTCCGATGCTTCCGACGGCTAGAAACCCTTCTACAGGGACATGCGGCACGCCTTTGCCTTATTTCAACGTTTCGTGGAGATGGCATATGAATGTGGTTTCAATAGGACGATCAGCGACAGTTTATACATGAATCCTGGTCATGTGTATGGTTTCTGGCGTCAGTATTTGCCATTTACCACTTCGGTTAATTTTTGCCCGTGATTCTGGTTACACTACGGAAAAAGGTCACTATCACCCATTCTCGGAGTTCCTTGCTAGAAACGTGGTCTGGGAGCTTATACACTGAGAACATTTCGTACTCCGCAGCTAACCATGCGTCACCGAGGACATGTCCGCGTTTCAGCGCCGCGACGTCGCGTTGCAGTTAGGTCCTGGAGCCGCGGAGTTCCGTTTCCGTGTTCCGAATTCCGTTTTCCGACCGTTTTTGTCGTTCCGTTCCGTTCCGTGTTCCGCCTCTTTTGGGCCGGAAGACGGAACGGATATGATGACTCATCACTCATTGATTGTTTTACACTGCCTTCATCCACCGTTTGAACATAGACGAAAGGCTGAAGAAAGAGATTAACTATGCATTGCCTTTTTTGTGATTGTGTCGCTTTCAAACCTGTTTCAAACCTGGTGTTGAACAGCATGATAACCAAATTGGATTCTTTTTGCTTTTCTCGGAACAATGAACTATAGGATAGTGCAGATCCACAAAGTTTCTATGAGTGTTTGAATCAGGAATCAAGTCCCTTATACGGAGCATGCTTATCTTTTTTCAAAAAATCTTAGGCTGTCCTGGAACACCAATTCGAGATTAGAGTTCTATAAGCGCTCTTAGGTTGCTAACAATGCGCTTGCTAACAATGCGCTCCATGGAGACATTAGATCTGTCGCAGTCGAAGGAGGGCGTGCGGTATCTTCCCTCTCCACCCCGTTTTTCTTTGAGTTTATTCCAGAGCTTCAGCCACTGCCAAATGATGCAATGGTACCCATGCAATCTTAGAGAGTGGGTGTCGTGGGCGCTGAACGCAACTGTAACCTCAGCACTGCCCCCTCCTAATAAGGATAGATCCGGGACATTCAATAAGACCGGATAAGCGTTATGAGTGGCCAAATCTTTGGCATCTTACTCGTCAACTGGGTTCATTGGGTGTAAAATACGTTTCGGTTTATTCGATTTACATTTAATTTCGATTTACAGAACGATTTTACATAAACTTCAATTTGTTGCACTAGTAATGTTTGAACCACGTCTCTCCCTCGATAGAGAGCTTTCGGGCTCTCTTATTAAGAGGGATCTCGGGCCGCTTGTCGCAGGGCCACGTGGCGCGTCCCCGGGTGGTGGATAAGGGAATTAAACGCGAACCAACCGCGTACTGCCCAAAGACGCAGGTGGGATGCAGGGGATGGACTCCTTGCTCCTGCTGTGTCGGGTCGATGCGTTCCTTGTGCGTGGGAGCGGCATGCTCGTGCACAGTGTGCGCGGATGTGTCCGTGACTGTGCGGATTGTAACTGTGTCGGCTCGGCCAAAAGCTTGCACTCGGTAGACTGGGAGTACATCGTAAGGCGATTCGAGGCCGCCTCAAAAGTCTCGCCCCGTCCCTTCGGGCAGTCTGGCTGGCTGCCCGGAGTTCTTCGCCCGCACGACAGAACCCGACCCGTGTGTACTCAAGTCAGAAACAGCAGCACTAAAGGGCCTCATTCCCCTGACCCCGAAAGAGTCCCCATTTCTGCAGCGATGGGAAGGACGAGTACGGAGAGGCTGCTAAAATCTCAGGGCCTAACCAGGCTGCGCAAATTGAGAAGGACTAGGATGACGATCTGTACTTACAACGCCCGCACGCTTGCATCGGAAGCATCCGTCGAGGACCTGATGATGCAAGCCAGGAAGATCAAGCACGACGTCATCGGACTGACCGAGACGAGAAGACACCACCCCCTACACGCCGCCTACGACTCCGGAGAAGAACTGTTCCTCGGAACATGCGACGGCAGGGGAGTAGGCGGCGTTGGTGTCCTCGTCAACACGCACTTGGCCATGAACATCGATTCGTACGAGTCTCTGACAAGCCGAATCGGACGTCTGCGACTGAAGCGATGTGGCTCCGTGCCAGCCTTGACTGTGTTCGTCGCGTATGCCCCAACATCCGACTACGACGACGAAGACGTCGACGCCTTCTACGTGGAGCTGGAGAAGTTCTATAAGGAAGATCACACCTTCTACAAGGTGATCGTCGATGACTTCAACGCCAAGATCGGGCCACGAAGGTCGCCGGAAGAACTTCACATCGGAACCCACGGTTTGGAGTGGAACGAGCAAGGTGAAAGGCTGCCTGAGTTTATCATGTCGACCAAAACCATCCATGGAAACTCGCAGTTCCAGAAGCCTCCCTCCCTACAATGGACCTGGGAATCCCCCGGTGGCCAGTTCCACAACGAGATCGACCACATCATCTTCAACCGCAAGTATTGCCTGACCGACGTCTCCGTTGTCCCCAAGTTCTACACGGGATTGGACCACCGCCTCCTTCGCGCAAGGTTCCGCTTTTCGCGTCAAGGAGAGAAGGCCGCGAAGTTCAAGAAGAGGAGTCCCAGAACGACCATCAACTGGGACCTGTACACCTCTCTTGTCGGCCTTTGGGAAGATGCCGTCATGGACAACGTCGACGAGGAATACGACCGCTTCGTGCACCATCTCCACGATAGTGCTAAGGAAGCTGAGAGCTTGAAGACCACCAAGAGTCGACTGTCTCCGGAAACTCTCGAGCTGATCGTCAGCGTGGAGCAGCACGAGCGTCAGGCAACTACCAACTGACGTCCGAGCTTGCGAAGCTATGCAGAGAGGCGACAAAGGAGGATCTTAAGGAGAGAAGGGCGGAAGTGTCGGCTGAAGCTGCAGAGGCAGGGTTGAGCATACGCAATGCCCGCCGAGACTTCGCTAACTTCAAGACCAAGATGACCGCTCTCCGACGTCCCGACGGAACCGTCACCTCTTCCAGAAGGACCATGGAGAAGGTCACCCACGACTTCTACTCCGATCTCTTCGATAGCCACGTCCACCTGCCCCCATGCCATCTTCCGCAGGATGGATACGTCGTCCCCTCTGTTCTCCCTTCCGAGATCCGACACGCCATCTCGTCGGTGAAGAAACGTACAGCACCCGGTCCCGACAGGATCAGACCCGAACACCTGAGGAACCTCCAGCCAGCGCTCATTAACACCCTGGCGCGGCTCTTCACACGTTACCTGTCGGAGTGCAAGGTTACATCTCAGTGGAAGACCAGCAGGACCGTCTTGCTGTACAAGAAGGGAGACGTGCACGACATTGGCAACTATCGCCCGATCTGCCTGCTGTCCGTAGTCTACAAGCTGTTCACTCGAGTTATCCTGAATAGGATCGGCCGAACGCTGGACGAAGGACAGCCATGCGAACAAGCAGGATTCCGGAGAGGATTCAGCACGATCGACCACATACACACCATTATGAAGCTCATCGAAGTGTCGCGAGAGTACAAGCTGCCGCTGTGCCTTACGTTCATCGACCTGAAGAAGGCATTCGACTCTGTCGAAACTGAAGCGGTCATCGAAGCCCTGCTCACTCAGGGCGTTCCTACTCAGTACATCAGAGTCCTTCGAGAGCTGTACAGTGGATTCACGACCAAGATCTCACCATTCTACAACGACGTCGTCGTCGACGTGAAGAGAGGGGTTTGGCAAGGGAATACCATATCCCCGAAGCTCTTCAGCGCCACTCTCGAAAACGTCATGCGCGAACTAGAATGGGAAGACATGGGAGTGAAGGTCGACGGCCGGCAGCTGCACCATCTTCGCTTCGCTGACGACATCGTGCTCATAACACCGAGCACCAGCCAGGCGGAGCGAATGCTGGCCGACTTCGATCGTGTATGTGGGAACGTTGGACTGCAGCTGAATCTTACGAAGACGATGTTCATGAGGAACGGATGGGTTTCAGATGCCCCATTCTCGCTCAACGGAACGAACATCTCCGAATGCTCCAGCTATGTGTATCTGGGTCGCGAAGTCAACATGGCCAACGACCTAGCACCAGAGCTGAGCGGGAGGAAAAGAGCGGCTTGGGGAGCTTTCAAGAGCGTCGAAGAAGTCGCGAAGAAGACGAAGAACGTCCGACTCCGTGCCCACCTATTTGACTCCACTGTTCTTCCTGCCCTAACATACGCCTCAGAGACCTGGGCTATACGAAAGCAGGATGAACACGCGATCAGCGTCGCACAGCGTGGAATCGAGAGGACGATGCTCGGAGTGACACGACTCACGCAAGTGAGAGAAGGCCTCCGGAGTTCCGAGCTTCGCCGACGTTCGAAGATCAGAGACGCTGTCGTGTGGGCCAAGTTGTAGAAAATTAGGTGGGCCGGCCACGTAATGCGCTTCGCAGACACCCGCTGGACGAGAGCCGTTACCGACTGGACTCCGCGGATGTCAAGAGAACACCAGGACGCCCACCAACGCGTTGGTCGGACTTCTTCGTTAAAGCCCTGAACGACCGATATGACGCTCTTCGTGTCCCTCGAGCGAGGAGGATCCATTGGACCACTCTGGCACGCGACAGGGACGAATGGAGACGCTGCTGGCACCCGCTCGAGCAATTCGATGATCAACGGGACGACAGGTGATACAGGCGAGAGGTGAGTAATGATTGCAAATTCGTCTGAGTAATAATACAAATACAAGGATTTTCTTTTGTTATATGTTGCTGGAAAAGAGTCGCATGCTACCTTACCCGCTTGCTAAATTTGTTAACGGCAACTCAGTTATTACTACCATATATGGATATAAATGTATTGCAAATATATATCTTTATGACATAGACGAAGTTATGAGTTTGGAGTCATTTCCGTTTCCGTGTTTCGTATGCCGGTTTCCGCTCATTTTTGAGCTCTTCCGTTCCGTCTTCCGCTTTTCTCGAAAAATTTCCGCACATACCTGATTGAAACATTAGGTTGTCGGAAAAGTAATATCGCCTGCGTCAGGGGCGCCCTCAGGTCATGACGATGACGACGACGAGCCATTAAAGCAAGCTGTCGAGTCGAACCCAACACAATCTACACGAAAACTTGCAATATAAATTTGGCCGTCGTCGTTTTACCATTAGTGGTCATTTACGTGGAAATAGGAGACCAATTTTTGTGGAAAGTGGGTGCCACATCAGCTCAGCGACGTATACAAAGCAGCAGGAGTCGACATAGCTAGAACTCTTTACCACAAAATTAAGAACAACAGTTTCTACGGTTCGTCGACGCGACGGATGAGGAGTGAATCCAGTACGATAACAATACATGAAAGCGGCAATGGTTGGGCCTCGGCTAGCTTCTGAAAACGATGGCGAAACCTGATATTCACGGAAAAAACTTATGCCTTGTGTTTGGAGGAACACGAGGGTTGAGAAAACATGAATTACGAAGCCATCATACAAGGCTGTGTACCAGACTGAAGAGAATGTTAGGATTCTTCTATTTTTTTCGCATATATGCTCTCAGTGAAGGAAAGATTATTCTTGAATGAAGATACTACATAATGTCCGAGAACACGTGTGTCATCCTCTTATATCATGCAGGATGCAGTATGCAGGATACAGGCAGAGCTTTGGAGACATGATGTAAAATGAGTCTCACAAAACTGCAATAAATGTGTGATATTTCTAATAAATGCTGGCTCCTTCAGTGAGAGGAACAATGATGGATATTAGCCTTGAATTATATTTACGTAGTGTTGCACATAACTCCACAATACTACATTACACCAAGAAATTTTTTACAGTCGATTTATAATTAAAATTGTATTTGGTGGCTTTTCACCGTTTACATAGACTGCTTTTCTACTTCTGAACATTCCTGGCTTTTAAAAAGCATGCAAAAATATCGGAAATTATGTAGTAGGTCCAGTATAAGCAAACTAGCGCCTGATGCAGATAACTAGAATTTCAAGAAAATTCTTCCAACTCTTTGAACTGGCCAAAAACGTTCCGCTCACAATTCTCTAAAGGACATTCAATCTCATCTGGGGGCGCGGTGTGTTGTTAGAGGAGCCGTTCGTTCGTTTTCAGTGACCTTATTACGCGTCAGTTTCACTTCAAAATCTTACAGCAACCACAAGCTGCTTGACGTGTGTTTCTGCTCTTGCGTTCATTTTACTAAACGGCAGCTGTTCTTGAATCGCACTATTGCGCTTTTCACGCGCTGTCGTTATGAGGTATCCTTCAGATGACGTTGTTTGAGCGTCTAAAATGCTAAATGCGTAAACGCTCTCAAATATATAAAATGTGAATCGCAATTTTAGGACCGTAAAATCTACTGGTGCGTGCACTCTCTTAAACTTTTCGAACCTTTGTTGGAATTATCATACTTCTCGTGCAGAACAACCCAGACACACATTTTTGAGGAAGTTTGGGGTCCTGGCCTTTGCTAATCTCTAGACACAATTTATTCTCACATTATCACAACATTTGATGCACCTGTAAGAAAAAAGTTTTCCTTACACCGAAGGCAGGATAATAGGCAGGAGCTAAAGAAAAATAAGGCATTAAACAGTCCATTCTGGAACCAACGATTTTACTTGGGTACACTATTTATCAAATATTCACGTCGACAGGAAACAAACTGAGCTTAGCTTTTCAGATGATTCGGGTTCACAGTGAACGAATATTGCTTATTAAAGGCCATTCCGCTGAACACCATGGTTATCTTCATGTCTCAGTGAAAAATTCTACAATTGCAAACAAACGTTCACAAAACCAACAATACAATATGGCGGTGATTCAATGAAAGGTCTAATTACTGATGAATCCTTCAAAATTATTTGAAGCGAAAGCGCTCCAATAAGGCTACCTTCCGGGAAAAGCAGAAGTTGATTGTCCAACGATCTCCTGTGGTCAGTCAAGTTAACTGGTCATACAATGAGCTCTCATATCAGTCACGAAGGCGTGGAAGGTGGCACGCAGATAATCCTCGTCTTCAGTGGCGAAAGAACTTTTGCAATAGAACCTATTGTGAATTCAGAAAATGATCTGAGAAGATTAGAAGCAGGCTATCTTCACTTCACTAGGGAAGAGTTTCGGACTCCCATGGAACTTCAAGTTGAGACTAGGATCATTAGAAAATGCTCGAAATGCTGATTACGAATATGAGTGTCAAAAAATGCAAATTGAAATTCCTGAGTGAGCTATGGCCTGCCGAAATCGTGGCGCCTCACTACAGGCTGGCTTGCGACACACCTGTCGCGAGAGTGATGAGTTATTGGCGCTCCGTAAGGAGGGTCCGCCAGCTGCGGCGAAAGTGCAGGGGTAGTGCTTCCGCTCATTAGATGCGACTGTGTTGGTTCGGTCTCCGTAGCTCCCGGGTTTTTTTTTCGCAAATCATAATTTTTCTTCGAAATAACCTTTTGTTCAGAATTATGACATTGTTAGCTTGAATAGCCGGAAAAACTACCATACACGTTTGTGAAAATGCTTGAAGGCAAAAAACTGCTATGGTGACATTTTTATTTACTATTTTCCACAAATTGAGTCCAAATCACATATGGGACAACTAGAGGCGTTTCGAACAACCTTGGCATTTGTGGAATAAAGCAAAAAATGTGTGAAGCGAAAAGGTAAGTAGAATGTATGAGGAGGAAGCCCAAAATGTCGTTGATCTACTGCTTTTTCTCCACTCACTATGCCCTTTTCACCAACAAAGGTGGCGTCCATTCTTCTCGCTGAATTTGGGGTGCCAGACAACAACGATGCACCAACTCGTGAGGAGAAGAAGACCGCTAGAAGGTTCATAGCTATTCTACTTGACGGTGGTGCAGCTTCAGCTGATGTCGAAACGGATGATTATTGTCCACTGATGACGAGTCCGATTGGGACCATTGCGAAGTCGAGGGCGAAGAAAACTCGAGTACCACCCATGAGAATGTTATTCACTTTGAGACCAATATTCCTGCCCCCACTCTCCCGCCAGGTGTGTCGCACAGCCAGCCTGTGGTGAGGCCCCCCAATTTCGGCAGGCCATAACTCGCTCAAAAATTTCATTTCGCAATTTTGACACCCATATTCGTAATCAGCATTACGGGCTCTTTCTAATGATTCTGGTCTCAGCTTGAAGTTCCATGGGAGGTTGAAACCCTTGCTTAGTCAGATGGGAAGACATCACTGGGGTTCATCGATGCTGGAGTGAAGACTAATAGGGAAATATTTACTTGAAATCGGTCCTGGAGAAACGTTTGAAGCCACAGTCCATTTCTCACTTCGGAGACAAGCAATGGTGTCCTCAGCAAGACTCGGCTCCTGCACACAAGTCGAGTGTCGTCCAACAGCGGTGTCAACGCGAGCTTCCAGATTTCGTCGCCCACGAAGAATGACCATCATATTCACCAGATCTGAGTGCACTTGACTTTAGTGTCCGACCAGTTTTAGAGCACAAGATCTCAGCTACAAGATAGAACAACTTGTATCCCTCCAAGCTGCAACTACGAAAGAGTGGAATGATCTCGATGAGGGCAACCTGCGTGCCACATGCGACACCTTCGTGATTTGTCTGAAAAGCCACATGCGCGCAAGAGGAGGGCACTTCGAATGAAGATTGCAATTTTTGATTGCTAAGAACCTTAATAAAGGTTGCGAAGTGCTTTTCTTCTTTTTGCATTGTTTGCGTTACTATGGCACTTCGATTATTTGAAACCCATAGTTGATCCGCACCCTGTAGTTATGGACGGCCTCCGCCGTACCTCACCGCACCGATTCGAGGACCAGAAGTCGCTTTGGTCAAGACGTCAGAATATAGTCGTTCAGCATTTGCAACCTTCTGCTGGAACTTGCTGGACGAGAACTGTTATAGACTGGATTCCGCATAACCGAATGAAAATTAACAGAAGACAAGACACCAAAACTTTGGTCGGACTTCGTCACTGAGCGGAGGTTGTGCCACTCCTAGTGTCTTTTCAGTGAGGCTTGCCATTGAATTAATTTGGCACAGGATAGTAACGAATTCGGTTATCATTTCAAACAGTTCAATGATTTACGGAGCGAGAAATGATACAAATAACATATAACAGCTAACGAAAGAAAATCGCTTTGCGTTAAATTTTCACCATCTAAAAGAGGATTTCAATTGCGACTCAGCGGACTTGTAACTTTCATGAATTGGTGCGTCCTGTTGAAACTGGTGCGCTCTTTCCGAATCCTGTCATTGGATAAGCTACAACACTTCCTCGTTGTCGAACCGAGGATCAAAATTATTCAAGGTCGAGTGCACCTTGGGCTACATGGTTAGGGACGAAATCTGTACAGAGCCAGCCAACCCTCACCGCTGAAAACGTTTGTCAACTACCCGCCGTTTGTTGCCATTACCTAGCACCGGGCTGAAGAGCAGATTTCTAGAGTGCGCGAGGCATTATGAAGAACGACCGTATTCCGGAGGTGGATAAAATCTCTCGGACGAATACGAACAAAGACAGAGAGCTTTGTTGAAGATTGTCCGGAGATTTCCATGGGAAATTGAGATTGGCTCACTATTTTTTCGACCACCAACGCAACGGTCCTCTGGGAATAGCCACAGCCGGAAAGTGCTTTCTATTGATGCTGACCACGTCACCTAAGTTGAAGTAGAAAACAATTTCTAAAACGCAGAAAAAGACCGGGCAATAAGATAAACTAGATCGGACAATAAGATCATCGCGCCTGAACCCTATAAAAGCTGTCTAAACTTCTTTTGAAATTTTCACAATTTGTTGTCCTCACAGCTCAGATGTGGATGTTGTTGCGATGTTGTTATGGCGAAAATACCACCATTCTCATTCTACTCATTTTACTGTCTGTCATACACCAGGGTGTGACAGACATTCTCTAGGAATTTAAGCCGCTGCACTCGTCCAATTTTCTCTGTAGGCGGGTGCTCTTTTGGAGTACTAGAAGCACCGTCATCCTAGTCAATGTCAAAGATCCATCATTTTATATGGACGATTCTAAATTAACCTTTACCATAGCTTCGAAACACTAGAGAGATACCACAAAAATTCGACAAACTGCTTCAATGCATATGGTTAAGAAAATTTACATGAATGTAAAGTAACAGTTTATTTCACGCAAATCAATCCATCCTCCGACCATGGTTTTCCGACTTTTTAAACAAATTCTCGCATTATCCACACTTAAAATGATACTAATGGCTGTTATTGGAGGGCAATGAACAGATTTGATGCCTCGTAAGGGTGCCTGCAGCGATGAAGTGGCGGAATACCAGCTTCCTTTGCATGAATGCTCACAAAAATTTTGTGAATTTTTTTTGAAAGCTCACTCCTTTCTACATCTTCAGTTTGACGTTTCTGGAATTAGCTTTGTGAAGAGGAAGGAACTCCGAGGTTTTTCGTTCAAAACGTGGCGAATAAAGAGAGTCAAAGAGAGCACTAGTAGAAAGTACGTTGCAAAGGCAATTTGACGGCACGGTTTGGTTCCTCTGGAGCGTCGAGGAGTAGAGGGTGGCTGAAGAAATACGTAGAAATGCAATCACAGCAGTTACTCAAGAGTGGAATGAGTAAAAACAGAGAAGAATTGGCGTTAGACCATTCAACTTTGCTATGATTTCCAGTTCATTATGCTTCCATTAATCACTACGCTTTGTATTCTGCATGTAAGACGACGCGGCGACAGTTTGAATGTCTCACGAAGCCCATTTGAGAGCGTCAACTGTTCTGTCGGTGTTTTTTTAATTCATTCAAATATAAATCTGCCTATTCATCAACCCAATAATGAAGAAAAGCATGGATAGCCTGATGCGCGACAAAAGAACGGTGGTCGACTCGTGGAACCAAGCGCATTCAGTCCCCTTGCCATCTGTGTTACCGGAGAACGTTGAAGTCGAGAAAATCGGCGCCCCTCTAATTAGCAGAAAAATTATCCAACTGAGCTCCTCTTCAATATGTTGGAGTACTGCCAGAGCGGGTGATCCGGAATACCATGGGTTTCATGAGCAGAGGAGGCGGACGTAAAGCAAACTAAAAGCGACCTCTGGATTTTAGCCAAGTTTTGTAGAGTAAATTTTTTGATGCTCCTAAATATAGCAACTTCCACTCGTTTATGACGTTTTTAGTTCTTCTGTAAATTTTCCTTTGTCTATACATTTATCGGCTTCGATCAATCCGTTGCGCTCTCCGTTTTTATTTCACAAGTTTGAATGAAATAGCGGCGAAACAAACTTTTTAAATTTCCTGTTTTCTCTGCTTGGGTATACATAATTGTGTTGATTCCTATGTCTTGATGCAATTTGTAGCAATATCCGCACAACTGCTGTCGTCACTGAGGATCGGAACCTTCCGTTGTGAATTCTGCCATCCTGATGATTTCAACTCTCCTCTTCAAAACTCCTAAATTTTTTACGAAATCGCTGCTACAGTTACGAGTTTAGATGTATGAAGAAAACTGAATAAGTATCAACATCAACACTACATCAACGATTTAGAAGTCTCTCAAAATAATTTATTCACTTCCTGATTGGTCAAAAATATTTAATGTTTTATCTTGAAAAATGTTTACTGTTTGTTCTGAAAAGTAAAAACAAAATTATTCTGGTTTGTCAGATGTTGAGTTTGTGCCATGTGCTTGCTATGTAGGGGTTTCGCGTTTTGATTGATAATGCGTAAATGACACCTGCTTCGAATTTCCCGATAAAACATTGAGTCGAATCTGCATAAACCCGAAAGCGATATGTGAGGTGTTATGATGTCAACTACTGGCAGCTGCCCAATTGCATAGAAAGGGCAAAATCACTTGGCCTTCCAACCAGGGAAGAGCGGATAATAAAAATTTTAAACCCAGATAACGGATAACGGATAATTTTGCCTAAAAATGGCCGGATAACGGAAAAACGGATAACGAACGAACATCAAAAACTAAAACTACTTTCAACCATTCTTTCTCCAATAGAAGGTCGGTAATTATAACACTGTTCATGTTACATGTGAAATAAGCCAATTTTAGCATTCTTATTGGTGTTTTTTCTTCAAGGCACGTGGTGGTGCAGTTGGAAGGGCCGCCTGTCGCATGCTCTCCGACTCAATGTTCTTGGTTCGGATTTTCCCTCCAGGTCAACCAAGCCTTCCATCCTTTCGGGCTCGATGCATTGGTACCAGGCTTGTCCGGACAGGATAATGCACTAAATTGTCCATCGGCTCACCACCGCAATCATTATATTGGCCAAATAGGCATTCAAAGTGCTTCCAGCATATCATGTAAGAGTAGAATGCGTGCCGCGTCTGGCACTACCGTCGTCTTATATCCTTTATTCATGTTTTTCAGCCGCAATGAAGTCACTATGGAAAGATCCCACGGGATTTTCTGGGTTTGGGTGAGCAATAGTTAAGAATAGTCGCTTTTTGTTTACCCTCCAATTAAATTTAACAGCAATTCTTGCCCAGATCGAATAAAACTCTTTCTATTGCTTTGGAAAGGGTAAATTGCGGATTGCTGCTAGTGCAAAACATAGCTCCAAAGAGCGCTAAAAGGTCGTGTAGATGCGGAGTATCTTGCACATCCTTAAAACGAAGTGATTCGTATGGATGTTTGTCCTTTTCTCCACTGATCGACTGGTTTTTTCCAGATCATACATTACGCTAGAAGAAGTTTTGGTGAAAACCCCACAAATGAAAATAATCAATCAAAACGCGCTATGAGCACGTAGATTGTTTAGCCTAATTATACCATTGAGAACTCTGAGAAGTCAGCGACCTGGCATTGCAAGAGTATCTTGACTGGCAGTGGAAAAACACAAGACGATTTTTCTAATTGCTCTCATATTCAACTAAGTAATCACAAATTTGCCGTTTTTGTTGTTCGTTATCTGGCAAAAAGTCTCCGGATAACGAACAACAAAACGGATACGCTAAAACTCACCGGAAACCGGATAACGGATAACAGTTACTCCGCTCATCCCTGCCTCTAACGCTGTCTAGTAGAAGAAGAAAGCCTGATCCCACCATAATGTTCAAAATCCAAACTCAGAGGCTCTCCATAAATACTTTCGTCTTTGGGTGTAGCCTTGAGTAGATCTGTGAGAGATAAACTACGGCTTAACGTCGCGGTTGCAAAGTCAATGATTAGGACAAACTTTTTCACCTATAGGAACCTCAGCCAACACGTTTCTAAGTGATGACAAAATGTCGTTGGGGTTGTCTGTCCAGGCCTTCCGTAATCTTATTGAGAAGTGACCTGTTGTTGTCAATTCTTAGTTTTTTCCCTGAAACCTCTCCCTGATGGTACTGTTTTGGTTACATTTAGCAGACCTCACTTTGCAGTTATTTGTTCATCGCTCGTCCAGACGTTACTGTGTAGTTATTTGTTTACGTTTATTTTTATTCGGATTCTTAATTATACACGTGTGGTCACATTCCACGTCTTTAAGTAGTTCAATAAATAAATAAATAAACTGTATTGTAAACAGCTCTTGTTCTCCTTGTGCCAAGTTACAAAATGAGCGTCAAATCTCCACAATGTATGCTTATGGATCTTTGCGAAATTCAGTTTAACTTTGGTGTTGACCGCTCCTCCGTGCAGCTCTACGACACGGCATTGGAGGTCAAAACGCTCAAGGACTGCAGAAGATGGGCGGAGCTCTATTCGCCACGTTGGAATTCTTCCAGAAGCAGTTGAATCTCCAGTCGTCCTGTCTGGAACGAACAAGGCGTGGTCATCATGAATTTCATGGAGAAGATCAGTCTGTCTGCCTCGTGCTCTTTTTTATCTAGTTTGCTCCGGGAGACGTAGAATTACCACTTTACCGTGTAATTCAACAGATTACGCATAAAATTATTTGGAAGGTTTTAATATTATAATGTATATATAATACATTATGTTATTTTAGTTAAGTTTTTAAGTTTATGTTATTTCAGCTATCAATCCATAAAATATCCCAGATCGCTCCTTGGGCACAATCTCAAAAGTTTACTGACCCGAAGATTTTCGCTTTCCCACTCTTAAAAATCAGCTATAAAGTTTATTGTAGATACCGGATGGGAATTGTACCAACAAAAGAAACATTGCCTACGATATGTTGAATATAATGAAGCTCTGCGTGTATAGTTTTAGAAATTGGCAAGAACATATCACTACGTTCTGAAATTTATTTAACTAAAGGGAGGATTTGATGCACTCTTGACGGAGGACACCGGTGGGCTTTTATTGCACGAAGCACCACAAATTGTTTAGAACCAGAACCTTTGGCAGTTTCGTTAATACCCCTGATGCTGTATTTTGTCGACCGGCATGACCTATTAGATTCCTGTTGAATATTAGGTTTCCGGTTCGATATAACCGCGCCCGAATCAGTTGAATATACGGCGAAGTAACCGTTATCCGAGGCACTTGATTAATTGAAGATTTAGGTTCTAATATAACGTGTACCTGACAGAGAGAACCGTCTTCTGCTGATCTCCTGAAGCTTTTCTCTATTTCTGACGTTTTACGTCTCGCATTCTTCTACAACAGTTTCAAATTCGAGGCTGCTACTCTGAAGGGAGCTTTGCATCTGTCCGTCATAACATATCTATCCATCAATCAAGCTATGTGTTTGACCAGTAGATGATAAAGGAAAGGAAGAGTTCATAGCAGTTGAAGCTTATTATCTCGGACAGTCATGATGCAACTCGTAAAGCACAGGTTTTATTTCGCGGTTCACTGTCAACAAAGCGCTAGAAATATAAAGATTTTTCTATTAAAGTGAGCATTTCATTTCAACGATCTGCATGATTTATAACGCTAGTTCATATGTCGAGGATGGTGGCCATTATATCCGGTGTACTTTCCGAGTTGGGTCTGCTGTTCACCACGACCTGTGTCTCTAGAGTGGAAGTGTGCTCCGTGATCGTCGTATCCGCGATGGAAGTCAGATCCTTCGTGGTGCCCTAATATCACTGCTAATTTCTTCTATAAATGTCAAGCCTAGAGTTAATGATTTACCGTAGTTCTTCTCGTAGTCGGATTCCTTAAATCCGTGGCCGTGTTCGCCACGGCGGTGTGAATCTTTCTTAGATCCGTGCAGATTGTAATCACGAGCTGAAACGAGGCGAAGAGGTAAGAGCTGTTGTTTACGGATGTGCAGTCATTCTTCGACTTCTGCGTTTGAGCAGTGGAAAATACCCGGACGACTTAACCCACTGGGGAGGAATATTTCCCGGGCTCTAAAGAAAATATTGGTTTTCTCAAGAAGTCTTTCCCCGTTCTCTCTATTTGTAGTAACTCCCCCTGCCATCGATTTCTAATCTCGATTGGCGTATTCTACGCTTCACAACACTCGAAGCATCACGCACAAACATCACTTCCTGGGTGTTTTCCATAAGCTTCAGACGTTCTTCTTCAATGAAACCGAAAGCCAGACTTACGACTAGAGGTGCTTTCAATCACAAGTCGTGGAATACGTCCAAATCGGATGGAAACTTGGACGGTGTACATGGATGGAAGGCGTAATCAAGCCAAAAAGTGCTACATGAGAGTTTCGACGCGAACATTAAAATATGTATAATTTCCGCGACAAATTTTCATTTTAATTTTCGTCGGAGAAACTTGAGAGAAAATTGAGCACTTTCGAACCAGATACACGCAACCAATACACGCTCACACCATGTTGGGCACTTCTAAAGACAAACTGAAAATATTCGAAATCATTACGAGCATCTTCCAGACTAAAGCAGATGCTTTCCAGGAATAAAGGCTAAAGTACGGCGTTACTCAATCTCTTCTGGGATACGCGAGCGCATTCTACTTCTACGGGATGTCGTGGAGTCGACATGATTGCGTATTTGGCCATACAATGACCTGCGTTGGCCACCTGATGAACAAGTCAGTGCTTTATCCTTCAAGTCTGGTACCATTTCACCGACCCCCGAGGGATGGAAGGCTTGGTTGGCCCGGGCGGGAAATCCGAATCAGGAACCTGGTATCGGGTGCACGCGACAGTCGCGCCTCCTCCGACTGCGTTACCCGCGCCCTCGACTGCGCTACCCGCGCCCTCTTTCCAGGGAGGTTACAATAAATGTTTTTAGGTAAAGTTACTTTTCCATTAAAAATTGTACAACTTACCCACTCAAAGGGACGAGCATAGCGTTTTAAACTTTGTAAAACATCCCTATTCAAGCAATCAATCTTCCAACGCGTATTTAAAGCGCATAGAAAATAAAGGAAAAAGGCTGTGTTTAAGCATAATAATAATGAAACTCTCTTTACCCAGTTATCGATCACGTTGCGACTTTCTTCTCATTGACCGCTCGAATTCTGTTTGATTGGAGCTGCACGCTAGTCTAAGGTGTAACGAAAACATTTGTAGTTGAAGATGAACAGCATTTACGTCATAAATCGAATGAACATTGCGTCGAGGAGAGAGGTCGAGTGCGTAGAACTCTTTTGACTCTTTTTAGTACGCAAAAAAAATCTGAAGATGTGAAAATTTCTGCTTTCTTACACTTCAGCACAGCTATAATATTATACATTTGTCCTTAGACTAGTATGCATTTTGTGCAGTTTAAAACACTTTTCTCACCTATTTTGAGATGGTAATTTATAATTTTTGTAGTAAAGTAAGCTAAGTCTTCCTTTTCTTGATGTGGAATTTTTGAAAAATTTGGGATTTGAAGAAGGAGGTTGGCTTTGATTTCGAAGATCTCTAGTTTTCTTTGAGCTGCGATGAATAATGTGTTTGTACTCTCTCCATAACAGAGTTCAGGTGTCGCATTTGCAGAGTTCAGGTGTCGCATTTGCATAACAGAGTTCAGGTGTCGCAGTGGGACTCGGCGCGATTGAAGCATGAGAACTCAGGTATTCAAAAGCTATGTAACAGCTATTTGGAGTTTTAGTTCCTAGAATGTCGTCTTCGATTATGCTATGCTAGCCCATATGGCCGCCTCATCAGTAAGGCACTTCTATTCTCCGCCATCTCCGACCGACCAAGCGTACCCTTTTAAATGGCATCAGTGGTGCTCATAAAATAACACCTATCTACTAAAAGGCGTGGCTCCTTAAGCAGTTTATTTGGTAGGCATTGGTTGCATTGCGACTTCTAGAACGACCAGTATGCAGGTGGTGTGCATCAAATTACATACTCCTTGTACGGTGACTGCACAATACGACTCAATCGCCTTGCTGCCCTACTGACGACAGGTGCGACTCGCCCCATCTGTGGTGGATTCATGAGCGAGTTTACCTTTCCAATCCAGGTTTCGCGTGAGAGATCTTAGTCTAAGGTCGGAACCGCCAGTGTGGTTATGGTGTTTGGTCGTGTAGATTATACGTCAGAAACCTTGCGCCACTTTTAGGTCTCTGAGAGCAAATATACATATACAGCTGGAACTTACCATGCCGAGGTTCCAAGAAAGAAGCTCGAGACTTACCGTAGTGTTCATGACCTCTGTTGTGATAACCTCCGTTGGACGACTGCTTCGTACCAGAATTATGCGAGTCGGACGAGTGTCTGTTGGTGTGCTTCTCGTCAGTGTGAAACTGCTCCATGTGATACTGAGGCTTCACGTACTTGTAGTTGAAAAATCCGTAGGTCTTCGTCTTTACCTCTGAATCAGCCGTCTTCTATATTATTGCTTAGCGACCATAATTCAACTAGTAACAAACCGCGGCCGAAATCAGACATGCCGGAATCCGAATGACTGCCCGCCGCCCTATGACGTGCTCCAGAGTCGTGAATTCCTTGGCTCCATAAATTTCCGCGCTCAAATGCATCATCAGCTTTGTTGTTTAAGCGATTCCTAAGAACTAGGAATAGCGATTCCTAAGAACTAGAAACATATTTTCGATTATCTTCTAAAAAATAAAATGATACCAAAAAGTCAGCATGGATTCATACCAGGATGGTCGGTTGAAACGAATATGTTGAAATGCATTAATGACTGGTCTAATTGCTTAGACACAAAAAAGTCATGCGATGTGGTGTACTTTGACTTCTCAAAAGCCTTTGATAGAGTTAGCCACAGTAAGCTGCTACAAAGGATTTCTCAGCTTGGCATTCACCCAGTTATTTGTAATTGGCCACATAAATTTTTAGCCAACAGAACGTTTCAAGTAAAAGTAGGGAAAGTTCTATTTGATTGCAGACAGGTTAAGAGTGGCGTACCCCAGGGTGGGGTGCTTTCTCCTTTGCTATTCATGATCTATACCTCCGATATACCAGAACTACTAATGGACAATGGTGTTGTAGTCAAACAGTTTGCGGACGATATCAAGATCTACCGTGAAGTACTATCTTCTGAAGACCACGGTATCTTGCAGTTGGCCATTCAGAAACTGCGAGACTGGTCCATAGCATGAAATCTACCTTTAGCGCCAGAAAAGACGGTGTTTATGAGAATAGGATCGTCGGACGCACCGTCTGAGTACTTGGTTGGCGATTACTCTATCTCCAAAGTTCATTCAGTGAAAGATCTTGGATTCCATTACGATGATAAGCTTGATTTTTCGGAACACTACAAGGTCATCCAGAGGAAGGCCCAGTCACGTATGTTCCAAATTTTCAAAGTTCTCTGCACTCGCAACAATGCGGTCCTGGTACAGGCCTACAAAACATACGTAAGACCTATCGTTGAGAGTGGATCTACCGTGTTCTCTCCCTATAAAAAGAAGGACATTACCTTCCTGGAGAAGATTCAGAACAGTTATACTAGGAAAATTCTACTTCGATCAGGAAGTTTTCTGTTCCCTAGAGTGCCACGAGGGAACATTAGAAACAGATATTTCAATCTGCACACATTAGAATCCCGTAGGAAACTTAGAGATGTTTACGCTATCTTCAAAATGCTGTCAGGAATCATGGACGTCGATGCCTCTCAGTTTTACTCTCTCCTACCTTCTAGAACTAGAGGTGGTTCGGAAAAGATCTCCTTCCGAAGCCCTAGAACTACACAAAGGTTAGGGGTTTTCACTTGCAGAGCAGGATCGACATATTTGTCTCTAAAACACAATATTTGTGTTGTCAGGCAGGTTTCCAGCTCTTTCAAACGTATGGCTGAGAAGAAGCTGCTTCTCTTCTAAAGTTTTGAGAACCATGATGTCTCCTTTAGTGCCGTGTTTTTTTTGTTCATTGTTTTTTCTAACGTGTGTCTTATACCACGTAATAAATTATTATTATTATTAATAGGAACGTCTTTACTGCACGGTTATGCAATGTTTTATGCTCCTGAAGAGACTCTCCACTTGTAGGTTTCATTCGCAGCTAAAACCGACTCCGAAAAGTCGCTCTTTTTTTCGATTTCAATTTCGTAGCGTCAAAAAAGATAACATGTGCACTTGGTTTTTGTGCGAATACGTCCGATGTTAACGTCTTTATTTGGTTAACGTACCCGCCTGAAAGGCCAGTGCCTAGAGCGGCATCGCGCATCTATGGCCTGTCTGAATTAACTAGTGAGGGTAGTGCAGGTTGTTCCCCTATCCTGAAATGCATAGTTTGTGGTCTCCATGAAGACAATGGCTCGTGAGTCTAGGGCTTCTGCACGAAAAACGTGGGAAGCTTTTTCTATCACAGTCAAAAAACCCGGAAACCAACAGAAGGAATGAATGCCTTACGATCGCCAATGAGCCCCCCCCCCCTCTTTAACCTGTATGGAATGTCACCTTAATGCCTATAGGTTAAAAACGTTACCGTCAGACAACCAAAGTACCCGCTGCATGCACAGTAAGAACGAAGCCGTAGCTCGATTCTCGTCCATGAAATGTGTATCGACTATACAATACCGCTCCTGTCTTTTGGTCTCTGGGCGGAATAAATACAAAAAACCATCGTTTTTGCCGATTTTTCATAAAAACCTTCAAACCGGTCTATTCCAAAAAAAAAAATAAAAAGATAAAAAAAATAATTCAAAAAACTAAAAGTGTTGCCATCGGAATTCAATATGGGTGACCTATTTAGTGATGTAGATATCGTCCAGTCATTTTAGAAACACATAGTTTTGGTGATTTATGAAACCTGACGGCGGCGAGCATGCTCCTACCGCTCGAGGTTATTGCAGGTTTTATAGGTCTCAATTCTATTTTTTTTTCTAAACCGCTGTACGATACTTACATCATTGGATAGATCTCCCATATTGACCTCGGCTTGCAAATTTAGTTTATTGAATAGATCACCTTGAAGGTAGTTATCAAAAAACGGCGAAAACGGCATTTTTTTATTTTATGTCGCCCAAAAACAAAAAACAGGGACGGTGTTGCAGTTGTGGCCTATTGGCCTATTCGATTAGGCATTTGAATAATTTTTGTTCGGGATCTCAATACTCGAATTCAAATATTCAAAATCGTGTTTTTCGAATGTATTCCAATTCGAATATTCAGAAAAACCGCTTTTTCGAATATATTCGGGTACGAGTATTCGAAATTTGTGAGCATTCGAAACCACTCGGATATTCGAAGAAATTTCGAATACACAGCTACATTATCGACTCTCCTGTGTTCGTGGCATCTCTTAGTCGTTTACTTTCTATCTCACTCATCACAGTGAAGTGAAGAGCACTTTGGGATGGGGTTGTAGATGGTTTAAATTTGTCTTTGATTTTGACGCTCCAGGTTTTGACGAAGGCGAAATGACCGAAACGTTTGCCGAATAAGAACGAAGCGATTCACTGAAAGTCGATCGAGTATCGACTCTACATGTATTATACAGTACTTAATCGAATCATCAAAATCTACTGCTGTCGTTGAAAACTGAACATTGCCTTCTGTGTACATGGACTTTTGACTTAATTATACACATTTCATAAATAAAAAGGGGAAAAGGTAGTAGGAAAAATAGCGCATCTAGTAGGAGTGACCTCTCGGAATGCTCTGGCTCTGGCAAGTGTGTTAAACAGCCGTAAGTGATGTGCTCAGGTTACATTATTCTCGGAAGCATTTCGCCTTTTTATTGTTTATTTTCTCAAAAAATCACCACTCTTCACTGTTTCCGTATGCTCCGTTGACGAGCTCTTCGAAATTCCTGAGCTTGTTCATAGCTTCGTATCCACGATCCATTTCGCTGCCGTGTCCGTCATACCTTTAAATAACATCGAGATTAGAAGAACAGCTAGCTAGATCTACGCTGAATGTCCAAAAATATTCTCCTTGTCTTCACATTATAGATAAAAAGTCAAGCTGGATATGATAAGCTGTAGCTTTAGGAAAAGTTAAGCATCTTCTTCGCTTTGAAGGTAATGGAAATTATTCGAGTAATTTCGAGAATTGATTTGTAAATATAGCATTTACATAGTGCAGTGCTTCACGATATGAATATGTCCAATACACAATTTATGGTCAACCAGTGGTGTGACACGGGACTCGTAAGGTTACATGGAGTGGCTCTACAACAGGTCGACTCCAACGTCTATCTGGGAAGAGAGCTGAACATGGATAACGTTCTCGCTCCTGAAATCGTCCGCAGGAGACGGGCAGCATGGGCAGCCTTCAGCTCGATTCGCGAAGTCACCGATCAGGTCAAGGATCCCGGCCTCAGTGCCTCGATATTCAACGCTTCTGTACTGCCTGCGATGTGTTACGCGACGGAAACCTGGCCCGACAACAAGACAATCGCCAGAGCGATGCAAACTACGCATCGTGCACTGGAGAGATGTCTTCTGAAGACAAGCCTTCGTCAACAATGGCAAGAAGGCCTACGAAGCTCAGAGCTACGGGAGACGTCGCAATTAGCAGACCCGCTGCAGTACATGAAGAAGTCCAAATATCGCTGGGCCGGACACCTGCTTCAACGAAAGGACGATAGATGGAGTCTCCGTGTCACAGAATGGCTCCCGAGAGACCATAAGAGACCACTGGGACGACCGCCAACGCGATGGGCAGACTCATTCTCAAGATCTTTCAGAGAGCGGAGTCTGCCTCACTGGATGCAGCAGCCAGAGATCGAGCGGTCTGGAAGAGTTGTGGTCCCCGCTGAGAAGACCTCCAGCCAACAAAAGGACCATCAAAGTATCAAAGTATCAAAGTAAGTGCTTCACGAATCTCGTTACTGCCGCATTTTAAAGACAACGCAACTCTCAAAATAGGTTTCTTTTTGTGGAACAGAACCGGTGCACCCTCTTCTTTTTATTATATCAATAATAATACTAATAATTTATTATCAGCTAAACGTTAAAAAAATCAAATACACCATCAAATTTAAACAGTGGCTGATAACACAGTGGAAATGAACAAAAGTATTACGAGTGAACAATTAAAGAAGCGAAATACGAAAAACACGAAAAACACTATACTTTACGCAGCAGAAACTGATAATAAGGCAGTTTCTATTCGCGAAACAGCAGAACTACGGAAGAAGGCGGGTGGTCTTCTCCTATTCATAAACGCCCTAATGACAGTCAACAATTTCATTTACAGGTAACTCTCAGCCAGGCAGTGGAATTCACAGCTGTGCTTTTCCATTTGCGGTCTGTTAAAGTGCTCCCGTCCGCTCTGCTTCCATTACAAACTTCCATTATTGCCACTGCTTTTAATCCAGGGCCCGCTCTGTATGCGGATGTGGGTGAAGGATCTGCTATGTAGTGACGGAGAAAACTGTGGTGTACGATATATAACGCGAGATATGAAGTTTGAGGGTGCCGGTTGGCCAGCTCTGCATCTTGGTGCTGGACTAGCTCTACTCGAGGTGGGTAGGGAAGGTTATTGCTCAACACTAATAATTCCATGCTTTGGAGTGTAACCAAGCTGGAAAATTGCGATTGCTCACGGTTGACAGAAGAACGACGGAAGTATACAAAGCTGACATGTGAAGAATGGGAACAATGTCAATCATGAGTATGGTGAAGTTCAATGGTTGCCAGTAGTTCTAGTAGGAATCAGCAAGAACAGAAGGTGAACAGAGAGGCACGCAATGAAGCAACAAGCACACGTCGCTCGAACAATGGATGTGCATCCAATTGGACCCATGACTACTCCCAAGAAATCGGGAAACTAGCAGTAATGTCTCACCAGGAAAATATCTATACGGTAGGTCGGAACGGCCCAATCGCTGTAGATGGGAAGAATCTCCTCTCTCTGGGAAACAAAAAATGCAAATATCTCCAATACAACTCTGCGCACAGTTAGGGAAGTCAGAAGTTGGGCCGTTGGCGGTGTTAACCATATGCCTGCACGCGGAGGGCGAGCTCAAGTTGGTTGGGAACAGCGATTATGGGGATTACGCCGCGCCTCTACGCACTGAGCCACCATCGCTCGCTCGTCAGGCATAGAGCCAACGCCGCCAACGGCCCAACTTCCGTCGCCCCTAAGTCTGTGCAGAGTTGTATTGGGGTCGAGATATTTCGTTGTTTCCAAGAGAGAGGCGATTCTGCCGATATACAATACTTGGGTTCCGACCGACCGTTGAGATAGTTTCCTGGTCAGTCCCCACCCGGCAGGGACAAAGATGTTTCGGGTGTAGGAAGAAGGCTATGCTCTCGAAGGAAGCTACTAGGTAGCGGAGAGTGATGTTCGGAGGATAAACTTTTTGGAGAACAATAACTTCTTTGAAGTGAAAACAGCTGTCAGAAGTAAAACTCAACTTCATGATTCTCAGCGACCTCATGGCAGGAACCGTAAGTGAAGAATAAATGTGGACAGAAGAGTTACGGAGACATTCTCTCCTGAGGTGAGGACCTCAAGGACGTGAGTCTGACTAGGGACGTTAATAACTTTTCCCTGTAGACTTCTTAATTGATCAAGCAAAGGTTCTAACTGATTGTATGGGAACCACTGGTAGCAGCGGATTGAAATCTCCTGCGGACATCTCGGCAGTTCAAAGATATGGAACACTGTGACAATTTGGTGCGAGCTAACGAAAAACTAAGCTGAACTGCTTTGTTGTGCTAAGAAATTAACCTACAAAATGATTGGAATTTCAATTCTTTTGCGGGATCATAGTGATTTGACGGTTCACTATGATCCCGCAAAAGGACGCGCTATAGTAACAGTACTGGAATACTGAGGAGTAGAGTGGTTAGTCGTTCGGTTCTGGGGCGAGGTTTATAGATTGTCTGGGTCGGCCCATGCGGTTTGCATGCCTAGAGTACATTTTGACATCACTATGCAGAACTACTTGCCTTCTGACCCCATTTTCAATCTGTTACCGGATTTGTGCGATGGGGTAGATTTCGTAGTATCGAGTTACGCTGCGTGCGCTGTAGTTACGTAGAACGGCCTTACTGTAACTTTAACTCTGTTATGTTGGACATGTTTTCTGAAGTTAGAAGCTATTCGAGACCAGGTCTCGAGCTGCTGTGGTTCAATGAAACATCCCAAGGATGCCCGCCTTCACGTACCATTAGTCGCGCGCCGTCCACTGCTGCACAATTCTGTGCAAACGAAACGCACATCGTTATTCAAATAAGCGTTCGATTTTTTAAATTGCATAGATGGAGAACTGCCAGAAGGTTTCCGTTTCTCACCGACTTCATGAAAACTCAAAGACATTTTGCAGCTAAAAGATAGCAACTTCATCCAAACAATTTTGGTATTAATCATTATTTTTTGAACAAACTGTAATTACGGTCATTTTAACAACACCTCTACATCAAAAATTTGACACAAACAATAGTTCGGATAGGTAGACCAACCTTTTGTCGTAAAGAATATTCATAAGGGTTTCAACTGCGAAATCAAAATCTTAATTGAGTTTCTACTACAATTTGGCCTCAGAAGAAACTGCTTGGAACCGGTTTTAATTTCTTTCCTTTTTAAAGCATCAAAGTGCTTCTCGATGACTGTAAAGGAGGGGAGGATCGGCTATCATATTTACTCTTTTAAAAGCAACAAATGGTGAAAGTGGGCGAAATCGCATGCGGCATTTACGCACGAGACCTACTACTGGTTGGGAAAACTGAGACAACTGTTACTGTTAATACAAGGTTCAGCCGTATTATTTAGGTTTAGTGGTATCTGATATCGCGACAACTCTTGAAGCGTAACGAACAACGTTTTCTGAAGAATGTAGAGAACTTAATGTTTCGATCAGTTTTGTTTACAGAATGCATTTAAGAAGACGGAGACGCCACAAGCGCTTCTTAGGAGATTGTCAAGCAATTGGCGGAGCTCCGAATGGAGAAGTAATTAGGTTGAAGTCCAAAAGAGGGTATTAGGTTACTAGATAGACAAGAAGATAAAGATTCGCATGACGTCGAAGACTTAATTTTGCAAAATGTCATAACAAGATCTCGCTGAAGAAAATATGAATTCCGAGCCTTTCTCTTCCGAAGAATTTAGCGGCACTGTAACTTTGGGCTCAATTTTTGTTGCGATGGAAGTCTACGCAAGGCATAAAGTACTTCACGGCATAGAAAAATTTGAAGAAAAACTTCTCTAGGATTATGGGAATTTCTAGAAGAATCGGCGGGGATCACCTGGATCGTTGGACGGATCCGAAAGCGATACCGAGAACTGCACAGAGTGTCGGAAATCGAAGCATTCTGAAGAACGAGGGTGAAGCAGTGAGCTTTTATATGTAGACCGAGGTCTCATATTCGCGTTCCAGCTCGGTTTTTCCGGGAACCGAACTTTGCGCCTCATCGCCCACATTCGGCTCATGGCTTTATATGTACTGGTTTCACTCAACACCGAACGAGTTCAACATCTAAGCGAAACTGACATCTTGCCTAAAACTGGCGAAAGAAAGCCACGATGTCGCGACACATGCGAGCAAGTAGCTTTCACTACAGTTCTTCGGCCTGGTGAAATCTTTGTTCTGAATTGTAGGCAAACACGGTAGAAGACGCTCACTGCTCGCGTTGCTAAATGTGTACAATAGTTCTTGAGTTCTTTGCTTTTTTTCTGCCAGAAAACCTGCGTAAAAAGCGACGCCCTGACCGACCTCCTGCAAGCTTAGTAGCTTGTATCTGATATTTTCCATATACTCGTTTATATCATTTTCACCTTAAACTGGAAACGTTTCACTTTAAACTAGACGTATTTTTCATTTTTTTCTTTTTTTTCGTTTTAAACAGGACGCTTTTCAAGCAAAAGTTAACGCCTCCAAACTTAAAATAAACAATATTTAAGAAAGCAAGGGAAACTTTTGTTTTAAGAAAATCCGTATTAAAATGTAAATCGAGACAAGATCAAATTTCAGTGTTTTTACCGTTTTCACAGCACCGATGCGGGAAACACTGAACTTAAGAAAGTTGGTCACAAGACGAAACTAACAAAGAAACGGCACGAAGGCAAGGTGGTTAACTTCGACGGTGTCCGGGCGGTGGAGGAGCTGGACGAAGACCTGGCGACGCCAGAAGACGACGAGCTAGAATCTACCCTAAGCAAAGCTCTCATACATTCGTTTCCACGCGCACTCAGTACCACCACCTGCGAAATAACGCCTCTGACGATACACACGATCACAACTGAACACTGAACCTCCCACGGCGCGTGAACATTTGCGGCGCCATGCCCACTCCGGATCTCCTTGCATACAGTTTTTGAGCGAGCCTAAATTTCGTATACCCTTGGCCAAGAAAACGTTTTGAGATAATTCTGAAGTGCACTTATTCTATGTATTTTTCGTCAGAAGAGGTTGTGCCTTGCACACGTCCAGAACATTACAATCTCTACTTAATTTACATGGTACATTCTGCCTACGTACATATGCGCAGTGGAGAATGGTGGCTCGCCTCTCCCGTTCCGATTGCTCTTGTTGTTTCTAGAACTGTGTTCAAAAAACAACATTTACACTATCATTACAATAAACGTTGCAATTCGAAAGACGAGTGCGCGGCGCAATTTCTCCTTGCATATATCACCAGCAAGTTCTCAGCTTCCATCATCTTAGCAAGGAGATAAAACTTTGTTTGAAGGCAAGTAACTAGTAACAGAATTTTGTGTGTGCTAAATCTGAAGTGTGCGAGTTTGCCATTTTGAAACTGAATTGTTTGGTTTGCAGAAATAATCAGTTGACGCTTCGTCTCATGTTGCACTCCGTGTTGCATTTACAACACGCTTCACGCTTTCAACAAATAATGAGACGTGGTTACTCCTCGTAAACATCTGGGCCTCATTCTCTAAAAAGTGTTCGTAAACAATTTTCACAAGGCCTTCTTCCAAAAACACTGCCGGGAGCACATTGAATAAATTGCCTTCCGCTGAGACAGCATACGTTTGTTCAGATCCATCCTAGAGGAGGGGGGGGGGGCTTTAACCTATCTTCGTGACATCGATGGCTAAATTGAAAATGAACTATTACGTTGGTGAAAAAGTCGTGCACCACAGAATAATTTTTTATCCAAAATTTTATTGCTTCTTTTGCGAGCGACTTCGAAGTAATTACCATTTACATCTACAACCTTCTGCTGTCTACTGGGGAGATCACGCAATCCTTTCCTCCAGAAAAGTCAGCTGTGACTCGAAGAAGTGCTCCACCTCGGATTCCAGTTTGGTTCAGGCGTTAAAGCACCTATCCCTTAGTTGTTGCTTGAGAGCTCGAAAGAGGTAGTAGTCCGTAGTAGATTGTCTTGAAAAAGGTAAATATTCCTCCGCCCTCGCCCTGATAGAGCATTCTTCAAGAACCCCACCAACAGCACAGCATTACCTTCCTCTGGAGGATGTCCGCCTTGAGGTTGTGGTTCTCCTTGAGGGAGCCACTGTGCCTACCGAGTATGGTTAGCGAGGAAGACCCAAGATTTATTCCCATGGCGACATTCTCGAGAAAGTGCTTATTACGGAAAAGAACAAGGAGAGACTGAGCGATAGTCAGTCGCGAAGCCTTAACCGAGTCACGGAGTCAGTCTGTCTTCACTGCAGTCGTAGTATTTATATGCCCTCAGAAGCAAATCGTCACGTATGCGAAATACTCTAGAATGTTTGTGCTGCAACTACGTGGCACCAAACAGTCCTTGGAAGTTCCTGCTGATTTTTGAAAACTTTCAAAATTTTTGGTGTAAGACTTTTTCACCAGCCTACTATTTTACCGAAGCCACGCATTGACTTAGCCGTCGAGATGGCATTTCTTTTCAGTTTCCTAGCCTGAACTGACCGACTTTTTATTTTTTCTAACGATGCCCACACCTCTAGGATAGGCCCGTTGCGTCCCACATGAGTAACATCTGCTGTTTAGTTGCAATGAAAACTTTTCGCCAAGCTCTAACCCGCTCCATTTGCTTTCCGGGCAGGATGCCAGCCAGGGATGAGCGGATCGGAGGGTTTTGGCCTATCCGTTTTGTTGTTTATTATCCGGCGATTTTAGACCGGATAACGAAGAACAAAGATAGATGTCTACTATTAGGTTTGAACGCGGTGATGGGTAGACTATGTAAATGATCCCTCACGATCGTAAGAGTGGTCGTCAGAAACAACAGAAGCCATTCAAATCCAGAAGGGCTGGTTGAGGCACTTCCTCACTTGGGCACTAGTTCCATAGTTTCAAAGATACCACACTTCTACCTTCACAAAGTCGCTAAACATGTACTATACATCTATGAGGCCTAGCAAGCATGACATTTCTTATTCATCTCAAGTCATGTGCAGACTAAGAGAGAAAACAAACTGCTATTGGCGACCGTTAGAAGAGTAGGGCCTGATGCAAATTAGGAAGTACCGAAGATTTTTGCGTCGTGTCGTTTGTGGCCCCATGATTGCAGTGTGTTCGACTTGATTGTACGCGGTAAAGATATCCTTTTAGCCATATGCTGTTGTGAATGATCAAGCAGACACTGCAGTACAACGGTGGAGACGAGCAAAAGAGAAATAAGCATATCCTAGATACGAAGAGCGAGCGACTTCTCCATTAAAAATTTTAGCGGTGCAACGAGCTACTATACAAACTTATCATAGCGCTGCTGCAAGATTCGATCTAGTTTGTGAGTTTCCAAGTGAAACTTCTCTTTGACATAAGGAATCACTCCCTTTTAGAGGTCAGATATTCTTCTGCACTTCTAGACGTCACCACTCTTTGAGTGTGTGTTTGGCCTACACAATTGCTTGCTCTAGCCAGCCGATAGAAAGTATTTTATCCACCCGAGATAATTGCACGTTCAGCTACCTTGGGTTTTGGGATGCTATCGAGCAGCAACTACAATAACGATTCTTATCATGGCGTAGGATCAAGGTTGTTATTCATGAGGATTTTATTCGGTTGGACGTCTTCCGCCTTCTTCATAGCATGGAAAATTCAGGAGACATCGGGAGGTTTACTATTCCAAGGGCAACTCTATTTTTCAGCACCTTTGATTGGAAAAAAGAACTAGGAAGCCGATAAATAAAACAATACAGGCAACCCTCTGGAAACAGGAGAAATAGAGTGTGATGCTGTTTGTTTGTCTTCCTTCTGATAGGTAGAAAATCCCACAGAGCATCGTTTATTTGGCAATTGAACTGCGTTTAGAAAACACTATTAAAGTGTCTAGGAATGGCTTATAAATTTATATTGTTTCAACTCCTGACCGCTGTTGGAATTAGAGCAATTTAAAACGAGTTTAATTTTTGTTGTTTGTTCGTTGTCCGTTTTTCCGTTATTCGACCATTTTCAGGCAAAATCCTTCCGCTATCAAGGTTTTACAGTTTCATTATCCGTTCATTCCTGATGCCAGCGCATTACACCATCAGCGACATTTTGACCGAACACATCATCCACGATACCGTCGTTGCCAAGCAACACTCACAGTCAACCATGATATCGAGTCGACCCAGCCGCTGAAATCAATATGGAAACTGAATGCTTTCAAAGGAACAGAACAAGGTTTTACATGTTTGTTGAAGCTTTGTGTAGTCGTTATAGGGCTTCAGATTGACGCTCAGTTGCGTACAAAACTCCTGAGCGAAACGGGCACCAGCCCCCACCCTTTGTTTTCTGAGGAGGACATTAGCTCACTACACACTCTACTTCCACTTACTGCACCTTCATGGAGGACACATCCTCGTTTTGCAGTCGTCGCCTTATGTGATGCCGATCTATGAATCATATCATACAATATGGCATGCCCTTTTACCATAGCCTTCACCAGACGAATGACTCACGATGTTGGCTTAAGGAGTGCAGATCGTCGAGACACAGAGGCAAATAGGGTTCAAATCAAGAAGAAGACATGTGGTGGAGCTTTATAAGGCACACGGTTTCTCAATATAACGGAGCGGAAGCAAAGCAAGCAAGAAATTCTCCGAACGGCTTAATAATGCTGCAGAAAATAAGCGATAGTTAATTTTTATGGCCATGTCACTTTAGACCAATTTCGTTCTGAAAAGGACATCACACTCACTGAAGTCCACTGACATGAAGTGCGAAACTGAAGAGTAGTGTAGTGTGCAAGGCCTAATTTCCTCCTAAGCCAAGAAAGATCCCGACAAAGGAGCAGATGTTTGTCGCCGCCGAAGACCCACCAGCAGATGATGACATTTTTCGAAACTACGGATCAACACTCTCTCAAGCTGCTGCCTACTCCATCATTTTTGAAATAGACAGGGAAAGAGCTTGATAAATTCCCGCCTCGTCTGATAGTTTAGTATCATCATTACTGATCCGAATCTCGACCAGAGGATGGGAATCTAACAGAGCAAACAGGTCATGAGTGAAAGCTGGGAATGTTCAAGACGTTCGCTGTGTAGCCAATCAAGGAGTACATGTATGGTTGTGTTAAACAGCTGCGAGGAAGCTGCGGTCAACGACTGGCTTATATGGTAATTCTGTCGTCGAGAAACCAGGATATTCCCACTGGTGGTCCTATGCAACTAATGACGGGTGTTATCATGTCCGGCGACAACGACAGTGAATCTTGTCGCCCACCGTTAATTCCAAAAAATCATAGTACAACAAGGCGACTTTTCAAGTTAGCGGGAGGTGTATCTACCACTTTGACATCGTTGTCCGGTCCCACCCTTCTGACGCACTTCCTAATAGAAGTGCTGACACTGTCTGAGATGAAAGGGAAGACAAGCGGGATTTTCTCGTCAAGTGAGGAATTACGTGACTGATTGCTGACAGATACTCCTCCTGCTAACTTGAAAAGTCGCCTAGTGCGCAATCGGCTGTACTACCGAATTTGCGCAACCCCAAATTGCACCATCTGTCCTGCAGGCAACGGAGGAGACAGCATGATTTCAGGCGTTGTCTACCTAATAACGTACAAGAGCTGTGAAGGTGAATACGGTGAAGCATCTCGTCCTTTCTTCATTCGCGTCAAAGAAGACCTGGAAGGCAAGAACAGGTCACGGCCATCAACTGCGTTGGGCTGCCGCAGGGTAAATGACCATAACGGTGTCGACTTTGGGGTCACATTCAAAATTCTAGCACGGGAGACCCATACCGCCGCACGCAAAACCCTGGAGGGGTTCTGGACACAGGCCAAGAGCCCGAGGCTGAATCGGCGGGGGAAATGCGTCTATATAACCCGAGAGCTCACCCCTTACATCAGCCTCGCCTTTTAGCTAGTTTCGCCTTGAAGGGTCTCCTCGGGTGTCCTAAGTGTTGGGCTGTTGTTGTCTCTCTCAGCTGGAAGGGTTGTTGTTCATCGGGTCTTCGAATTTCGCAAGGTCTGTGGCGATGTTTGACCTAGTAGCTTCAACATATGTCTGGACTTTTTCAGACTCTGAAGAAGGCGAAATCGCCGAAACGTTAGTCGTCAGTAAAGCGTGTACTATCTCGGTTCGAGTTCAACACCACGATAAACAATTCACTTCACTGCTTTTGTATTTACCTGCCTGCAGGTCTTTTGTCTTGATGCGTTTACGGTGGTGACAGCATTGCCTCATCTTCCACTGGCCAGCATCGTGTACAAAAAAGGATTAAAGCGAGAGATAAAGGTCGTCGTTACTGAGCACTTCTTCTGCCTCCATGATATCCTCCAGGCGCCAGTATCTGGTGGCCCAGAGATATCGTGGAAGCAGTTTGAACTTGTATTGAACTGACCTGCACAACGAATTGCGTGTGTTCTCTAATCCAGACCTGTCTTCCACCAGTTCACCTAGTACGGAGGGGTGGAAGCTTTGGTCAGTGTGGTAGCAGTGTGTACATGTAACCGATTCTTGGTTCTGTGTAGGGTGAAACCTCATCCTTATTGCTCCACCCGTGCCCTATAAAAAGAGACCGAATAGAAGGACACCACAGGGTGCGGCAAAATTACCCGTGCACGAAAAAATTCAATGGCATTTTGAAATCAAGCTTCGCAGATGAATTCTAACTATCAAATTTATTTACTACAATCATGGCAATTCAAAGCATGCTGACAGTTTTCAAAATGCTTCTACACAGTCCTTCAGACATTCGACAAACGCTTCGCATGTAACACGCAGGACGGTTCATCAATTTCGTCCCAGGTTTTCTAAAGCGCTTCTTTAGGAGAGGCCAAATTTGGGCGTCTGGTAGAGCAAGCTTTTTTCTCTAGGATGGCCTTTACAGAATAATCAACCGAGTTAAGGTCCGGAGAACTGGAGGACCATTCTTCGCGTGTGATGAAGTCAGGCAGTTGCTCGGCACACAAGTCCGGGACTAGCTTCGCTTTGTGTGCTGGAGCAGAATTTTATTGAAAGCGCCAGTAGGCTTCTCCCAAGTGGGAGTCGGCCCTCGGCTTGAGAAATTTTTCCAGGATATCCTTGTAAACCGCTGCGTTGATTTTCACGCCAACTTCGATGAAAACTATTGGAGTTTCTCCTGAAGATGTGACTCCTCTCCAAACCACACGATAGTGAGGCTGTTTCGCACTTTCCTGAAGTCGTCTTTTGGCGGTAGCATCAGCAAGCGAGTCCCCAGTAATCCTCTCATTTTGGGAGTTGAAGACTGGATTCAACGTGAGAATGCTTTCATCGCTAAAACTGATGTATTGAGCGCGAGGCACCGTGAATCCAAGCAGCAACCTTTTACATCTCCCCATTCCCCTCTTCCTCACCCGCCGATGCCTAACCCTTTTGTACTCAAATACGTATGGATTCCACAATGTTCAGTCAACATATCTCAGAGTAAAGCAGAAAATTCTCGGAAAAAAGCGGAAAAGTTTAAAATGTTTAGGTGCACGGGTAATTTTGCCCCACCCTGTAGAGAGATGCCTAATGAACTCTTCTTCATTCCGCTCCATCACTCCCCTCGTTGGTGAGAAGGTCGCGTCGTATACACCGCGGATGGAGATTCTTGTGTTGGGTTCCGCTCAGGACATTCAGTCCTTCCATCACTCCCGGGTCACTTAGTTGATGCTGATGCTGAAAGGACAGAACACAGGTCTGTTCCTCGGTTGACATCTGCAATTCATTGTATAGTCCAGCTGTCTCAAAGTAGTAATTGTTGAGAAAGAGGTGAGGAAGGCGCTTAAAATGAAATCAACTAATCGGTCTACAGTGAGGGAAGGACTGACTACCAACCAAATGCACAGTACTGCCTTTTTTATCAATCAGTTTGTCTCAGTGTAAAAATAGACCGAAAACAGTGGTGCGTCTTCTCAACAAAAGGTTATCTCTGTCATAACAGGCACTGTGGAATCAGACGACAACACAATATCATTTCCGATGCACTGAAGAGCGAGTGCTTTGCTCACAGAAACAAAATATAGACGTTTTCAAACGCTACAATGCAGACCAGTAAACATAGGAGATTCCACGCGAGATTCGACGTCCCCTATGTCGGTGAGGCATGGTATGATAAACGGCTTCCTCGGCACGTCTCGGAGACGGGCAAAGGTGGTGGTTCCCCACCAGAATGGAGCCCTCATTCCCACTGGGGAAGGGCTTTCTTTCGATCTTCTATGGAACGTCAAGTTAAGACCAGGGTCATAGAAAAAGCGCTGAATGCTGATTACGAATGTGGGTGTCAAAATTGCAAAATGAGAGTCCTGAGCGGGTTATGACCTGCCGAAGTTGGATGGCCTGACCACAGGCTGGCCGTGCGAAAGAGCTGGCGCGTGAGCGATGAGTAATAGGGGCTTCGTAAGAGAATGCCGCCAGTTGGGGCGATGGCGCAGAGGTAGTGCTCCCGCTCGCCACATGTGACGTCCTTGGTTCGGTGCCCATTGTCGCGGCTTTTTCGTGCACCATGATTTATCCTCGAAATGACCGTTTATTCTGAGCTATGACACATGTTTGATTAAACAGCCGGCGAAACTATCATGCACCTTGTAAAAGTGCTTGAAGGCAAAAAGCCGCTATGGTGACATTGATGACACTACTAGACTTTTTTCTTGGCCCGATGAAAAAGGTTATGTAAAGTGTCAGTTCATTTGCCATGGCAAGTAGCGTGGAGTTCAATATGACCCAGAGAGACAACCTACTGGAGGTTCTATCGAGATTTAACGTATGGTTTGTGTCCTAGGTTTTCAAACTTTTTGAAATACTCATGGTATAAGCAGGGTGCATTGATGACCGCCCAGGTGTCTTTGTCACTCCTGGTGAGTATTTGTTTGATATTGCCACAAGTGACTCTTTTGCTGCTGGTTGTAGAAAGGCTGCATGCATAAGATGTGCAGTGTGTGGGCAACATGTCTACTTCACACGTTTTTTTTTTTGCTTTGATCCATGAATGCCAAGGTTGTTAGAAACACCTCCAGTTGTTCAATATAAGATTTGGACTCTATTTGTGTAAAATAGTAAATCGAAATGTCACCACAGCGGTTTTTGCCTTCAAAAGGTGTTTAATAGTTTTCCCGCTTTTTTAGCCAAAGAAGTGCCATAATTCAGAATGAAAGGTCATTTCGAAGATATACATGATGTGCAAGAAGCGGGTTTCTACGGGTACTGAACCGACGACGTCACACTTGAAGAGCGAGAGCACTACCTCTGCGCCATCGCCGTAACTGGCGGCGCACTCTTACGAAGCCCCTATGACTCATCGCTCCCCCGCCAGCTGTTTCGCCGCACGGCCAGCCTGTGGCCGGGCCACCGAGGTTCGGCAGGTCATAACTCGCTCAGCAGTTTCATTTTTCAAATTTTGACACCCATATTCGTAGTCAGCATTCCGAGCTTTTTCTAATGATCCTGCTCTCCACTTGAAGTTCCATGGAAAGTCGAAGCCCTTCCATAATCACTTGCTACCTACTACTGCCTGGCTCTACTTCACTGTCGCACGCTAGACGTCGCTGTTTTGTCTAGTAAATGAACATATCAACTACCAACGAACGAACTCGTTCCTTTGTAGCCAACAATTTAGAGGAAGATTTATTACACCGAAGCTATACACAATGTCAAGTAGACTAATACAACACCAATGATGTCTTTCGATGTACCTGAAGCAACGTTTACAAAGAATAGATTTTCACGTTTAAATTACATCTAACACGCACGTTAGCACACGCACACATATATAGAAAGATAGACACGCACGCATTTATGCAATGAACATGATTATCGAGTGGTAAGACAAAGAGAGTGTGTTCTCTGCTGTCTTTTAGTTCGAGGCCTCGCCCTGAAGAATCTTCACGTCCCACATGTACAAGAAGAACTGGACGGTGATTAGAGCCTGGAAAGCGACGAGTGAGTTGAAGAAGAATAGGTCTATTGTCTGGAAAACTCACCGCACTAGCAATAAGAGTCGAACGGGAGGTATTGTACTCGATGATGAACCAGATGACCAGAGCAGCGGCTATCAGAAATAGCACCGTACACACGATCGAATAGATTCGTTCCTGGAAACCAATCGATAGAACAAAAGGTCAAATATGTGTAGTAGATCATTTCAAAATATTCCATGGCAAGATGCTCACAAGTCCCCATGCTCCAATGTTGAGGAAATTGAGGACTAGCAGAACGATGTTGATCACAACACAGATGAAATTGAGACCGGAACAGAAGCCGAGACGACCCTCGCCGAAGCACGATTTACCGCCATACCTGAAAAAAAATGGAATTCTGACTCATTCAGAGACGTTAGAAAGCGGAAAAACGACCTGGTAGATGAATCTGTTGTATTGTTGATATGTATGATACAATTTTTCTCTAACAAACGGAGCTAGTATGTGCATCCCCTTCAAACTTATTCACCCAGCCTGTAACGGAAATTCTCTGATGTGGATAGGCAAAATTGAAATCGGTTCCAAATGAGAGCATTTGGTGCAAAAGACGCTCATAGAATTGTAGCTTCTCCGAGTTTTGACCAGAGTCCCACCAATTGAGAGCAGTGCTCATTATGATTCTCGTATCTTGGCTGAACTTAATGCTTTTGAAAGGTGGGTAATTACAAAGCAAGACATGAAACCTATAGAAAACTGGAAGCTACTACTTCATAAGAATTGCTGCTGTCACAAACTCAATCCTCATCGAGGAACTCTGAGGTGCGTTGCCATCCCTTAGGAGCATCTGTCTTTCTTGATTTCAAATTCTTCAGTTCGATTCCTGTTAAATAAGGCTGCTGTGAAACCTACCAGCACAAGGAAACAATTCATACCAGCCATAATGCTATTCATTCTTTCCGATTAGTGATCACAATTTTGCGGCAGTGAAAACTCATATAAATTCCATTGGATAATTTTCAACATCTGGTAGCTTTTACCGTCTTCTTGGTAAATGCGTACTCTGGTATTTCCTTTGATTTGTTAATTACTTAGTTGGTAAGCACTAGGCTTGTTTTAGGCCTACAAAGCGGTAGCATGTTCATCAAGTGACAAATGGAACCGTGTTTGAAATGGAGATGCCTCTGCAATGTGAGCTTGGAACAGGGTTCGCTGCGCGTCTTGGGTGTGTTGACTAACGTCATCGCTCACGTCATCGTTTATGCACATTACGACTGCAGAATCTCTTCTGATATTTCATCTAAAAGCTATCTGTTCGAACCGGATCCCTGAGAATCTAACTAGCCACAATGTACATGTAGACCAGGCAAAGCCACGTCGTTCCGACGATGGGTGCCTTCTTGCTTCGTTCCTTTCTTCCTGCCGTCATTTTTCATTCCTTTCTCGCTCCTTCCCGTGTGCTCCGTTGCTGCTTTGCATCCACTGGCCAGCTAATAATTATGCATATCCCCCTATATGCCACTCAGGATGTTAGGGGTCAAGGCAGCAGCGGCCCTCACCGACTGAGACACGCGAGGGCGAGAGAGCAGCAGCCTTTGTCCGCGTGGACAGCGGTGATGGAGACGATGTGGGCTGCTTACAGTTGCGAGGATGGCCGGCCGTCTCGCTAGTGTAACACAAGGGTGAGCGAGAGACTGGTGGACGAGGTGAAAATAGTAAACAGTCGTAAATCGCCTGAAAACATCACGTGTGCTCGAAAAAATCGGTACTCCGCTCAGACGGAGAGGGAAGGAATGAATGAATGGATGGCGTGCGATGAATCCTAAGGGGTGCAGAATCAGTTCAATTCTAGAACATAAACTTAATGTCTGTCGCCTGCTGTGTGTGCGGACAACACCTATTTAAGATCCTTAGGACAGCAACGTCCCCTCAGTCCGACGTTCAAGGTCCATAAAAAGAACCAGTAGGCCGTGTCTCGCAGTACCCGCAAGGCTGTCCTCTGTTAACCACCTTTACTTGAAAACTCGTGAAAACACTATCTTTTTATTCTGTTAAACCACATGATGGATAACACAACCCAGGGCGAGAACCGAATCACCACATCGAGTCTTCGAGAGCTAATCACCCCTATGCAGCCGTCATCTCGGATTTTCCCTTTGCATACCATCATAGCAGACTCTTGACAGTCCTCTCTGTATACGCTTCTTAAGTAAATATGTTCTACGGTATTGAGCAAGTCGAATGCTTATCAATCTCAGATCCATTGAATTATTCTCTATTAACGCCCAGTTTCAATTTTTCAGAAGGGAACCATTAAAGCAGTATGTTTTGCTTCACGATGGCAACACCCAATTCAGGTCCATAACGGCGTTTCTAATGTACTTGGATTTATTTCGACTCCCTTATTTTCGAAAAATATTGGACAAAAAATCCTGCATATTTCGGCTTTCCCTTCCGACACTTGAATTAAAAGGTGTCTCGAAAAGATATAGGCGTCAGCAGTCATTGGGTTTTCGAATCCAATTTTTTGGTTATTTTAGCTCAAAAAGTTGGAGCTTTGTGAGGCGCTGCACCTAGAGGATGCGCCAAACGCTTGTTTAGAATCCGCAGTGCTTACTTTGTTGATAGTGTACGTGTGTACGATGTCGTGCTTTGCAATGATGCAAAGCAAGTTTTTGATTCATTTGCAAAACTATCAGATTCAGGGACTTTTTTATTTGATGCCCCACATAAGAAATGTAGCCACGATGTCCAACTCAATTTTGCAGAAGCACGCTAATTCTCCACTAAAGAAGCTGTCCCCTATTTCAAAAATCTGCACATTCTTTATGAAATCCGACCGTTTTTTCCGATTTCGAAATGTGATAAAGAAGCCCTTGGGTGCGAATACAGCAGTTTTTTTTTTGAATCCTTTAAGCACTCGCAACCTTCTGAAGATGACGGGTAAGGTTAACACAATGGACGGTCTCTGCATATAACATGGTGCCACTCGCAGTTTTTTGCTATTTAAAATAATCAAAAAAGGTAAGAATCTTGTGACCATGCAGATACTGTATACATTAGACTGGCAAAACTTCGAGACTCAACCGGTGCGACTGAGTCTTAGTGAAAAAAAATTAAAACACCGCCTGATGAGTTCAGAGAGCTGCCTCAGATGGCAGAAGAAAGGTCCAACTCACCACTGGGCGCACAGGAGGGAGCAGATAATGAAGCCGCAAACGATTTGAAGAATCTTGATGATTCCGCGATTGGTGCTCAGGTAGCGTGTGTTCAGCGAGATCTCACCCATTCTTCTGAAACAATGGCCACGATTACTCCAGTAAATGCAGTGTTGACAGTAGGTGTACGAAGGAAAGATCTCAAAATCACGAAGTGACTACAAAGTTACTCTGAGTACGGCCCAGCCGGAGGAGTCGCTGAGTAAGAAGCTAGGAAGGGCGTTAGCTGGAACACTAAAGGTGAATGAACCGATTTCCGGTGCTTGCCGTCACCACCGAAGTTGTAATAGTTTGCGGCAGTAAACAGCTTGTGAAACGCCACCAGAGACCAAGGAAAGAGAAAAACATCGCGGAAAGGTCCTGGAGAGGACCATCGTGTTGCTGCTTGCGGATAGCAAGAGCACGGTCCCGTAGGCTGTACCAGAACTACTGAAAACCCATTACTACACTCCACCCGCTCGGCCGCCTCCCCCCCCCCCCCCCCTCCGCTGTTATGCCGCCACCTCCCCCTTTCCACCTGCCAAAACACAAAACAGTGGGGTCGAACGGGCCTCGTCTATGCCAGGACTGAGTCATCGAGTGGCCCAACAACTGGTTGACGCCGCGTTTTTTGCCAAGGTAACGTAATATTTTCAGAGCGTCGTTTCGAGAGAACGACTGGAAGGACGAGGAGAACGATCAGGCGCTGGAAGCACATGGCGAAATGACACCCCTCCTGGCAATTTATGCGGCCGACGAGCAGCTGGTGCCAAACTCACCGCAGCGCCGCGGTCTGGGTCTGCTTTGTCTACTCGAACGCACTCCCTCCTCCCACCGACGTCTTTGAGTATCCAGATCAGATTGCCGAGAAAACGAGGGCAACAATGACGCAGCAAAAGGTCCCGGGGGATGGTGGACGCCAGTGAGGCGTGAATCGACCTCGTGTCACCAACGACGCCATCGTTGTGATGGCGTATGGCGGTCCTTGCTCCTAGCACACCGGCCGCCGCCTTAGCACCCCACCGGCCGCCCTATTATAGTCATGAGGGCTGAAGGAGGAGGAGAAACGCATCGACGAGGTTTCCGAAACGAGTTCCTCGCGCACATTCTCTCTCGATTGTGCCAACGATCGCCACCACCCCACACCCACTGCGAAATAACAACAGAGAAGAGTCCGAGCCTGTTGGCGAAAACAGCATCATGTTGGAGGCGTCAGCGCCAAAAAACGATGCCAAACGATGAGACGGTGTAAAATTCGCCGCACTGCATCGGAGCATCGCTGCGACCTGGAATCGCTGCCAACTGCGACTTCTGTCCTGGAAAACAGCCAGAGAAGCGTAGACGAGAACGTGGCTCTCGGCCATGGGCTGGTTACGCTTTATGAGGCGTCTAATGGAGGTTTACGACAGGAGTTAAGTAAAAGAGGCCTATTCAGAGACAGTCGGTGAGTAACTGACGGCGACGTGAGTTGCACCACCTGGATCACCGAGTCACGGACGGACGGGCGACGGTCGTGCTGGTGGTCGTGATGGAGATACAGTGAAGTGGCCGGCACCGCCTCTTGTGGTGTACTCCTACATAAACAGCTCAATACTGCTCTGAGTCATTACGCTGAGCGTCGTTTCCTGCACCTCATTCCTCGTGCTGCAGAAACTGAGGGGCTTTTTTTCGGTTGACGGCGTCCTCGAGACACTGAATCACACGAGATGCAGGAGGAAATCGCACTTTCAGCGGAGCCTCTATGACGGCCAGGTCGTGACATTTCTTATACGTAGGAAGAGTTATGGCACCTTTAGTCGATCGGTGTGAGTTAGGGCAGAGGGACATACATAGGTGCCGCAGCCTGCAGCTAATATGGAGCCAGGTGATAAATTAAGCCTTTAAAAGTTTATTCTTTTTCCGTAATTTATTCATATCCACAGGAAGCAAATAAATCAGTTTTGTGCACATTTGTGCGGTGGCCGTCATCCAGACTGGCATCTTTGATATAGATCATTAGAAAAGATATTTAGAAAAGGCCTTAGCTGCCAACTAGGGAAAATATGGGGGACTTTTGAAGCTTAATAGCTACACTCCGTGGTACTGCTTGGCACTATATCTAGGGATCTATCTGTGAGCTGTGCAGCCTTTTAAAACTGAACCAATGACTTCCTCTGACTCAGTTTCGCTCGCTTTAAATGTTGTGTCAGGAAGCCAACATCTGGACCAGATGGCACACGAGAAAACCACGCTAACAAGTAGCAAGCCTGAGGACAGAAGTTTTCACCTACGGGCTGGATTTGCTGCTCTCCACGCACTAATCTGGCACAACTGGCTCCCATCACTTTAAACAAGTCATTCGACATTCCGATGGCACAGCCTCAGCTCTAACTTCTTCTTATTTGTCATTTCATTTTTGAAAGGCAAGATAAATTTCATAATAATCACATATTTTCGGATCGTTTTCAAAAATCAAACAATCAACCTGCATTGGCTTTGCAGCCGTGGAGAAGAAACGATCTAGTCATGACTTCTAAGTTGATAAATGTGCCTTGTGCCTTCCCTTTCAGGAGTTCTATCCGGTATTCTATCCTATCCTTATTCAAATGCAAGGAGTGATCAGTACTATACTCCACCCTTAAACCCTTGGAGTGTTAGGAGGCCCACGATTAATTTAAGGTTGGTGTTTAAAAACGTGGAATAGGGAAACAGCCGTGCTCAGGTATGTATTTCTGGTTTGGCAAGTATTGGTTACACTAAAAGATGAAACAGAAAAGGACAACAGCCTGGCAGTAGGCAGGGAAACATCTAGTTGAATCATCCACTTCGAGACGCAGAATCTACGCGTACAAACTGTAGGTTATTATTAGCCTGTAACAAAGCTTCTGCATTTAGGCTTTTATGTGAACCATAACTCCTGGAGAAGTTGAGATAAAAGAATACTTTCGAAGCGTCGTCCTCTCTAAAATAAGGTATGAAGGGATAAAAAGCACGGCGCATCCCGCAATTCAATTGATTAACTCCAGTTAATCAATACTATTGCGGGTGGCGCGACGCATTCCATTTCCACGGGGTATCGTGGAGGCAATGCGAATGCGTATTTGGCCCACAAAATGGCTTGCGATAGCCAGTCGATGGTCAAGGCTGTGTGTTATTCCTCACTGATAAGTAAAGTACCAATTCGCAGACCTCAGAATTTTCCGCCTAGGCTAAATGAACCTTACATTTTCAGAGGAAACGCTTCAGGAACGGTGGAAAGTTCAGTTGTTCTCGACGAGAAAAGCGTCGAATTGGGAGAAACAATGACTGCATTTTATACAGACAGCAGGCCGCGTGGTCGCGTACCCCTTCGGGATGGAAGGCCTGGTTGGCCTGTGCGGAAATCCAAAAGCCGTGAACCGGAGTGCGCGAGACAAGCAGCACCTCCTCTGACTGTGCTACCACAAGACCCACTATTGGTGTAGAATACAGCCATTATTTCTCTCTAATTCAACTGTTTTCTCTTCGAAAACTACTCTAATCCCATAGTTATTACGTCCCATCCTTTCTTGCGCGCTGACTTATACCGAAACGATATTTATTAATTTACTGTTGTGCAGTAGCATCTCATAGTATTGCTTTTAGTATCAAAGAAATATTCCACTGAAGAATTCTGACTAGTTATTTTAAGTCTCCTAAATTCGGAATTGCAACTGAGTTCCCTTTGTCTAGTTTGTCCGATGCATTCATACTCCCTTTCTTTCATCAGTGCATAATTGTAACCTCAAAAATTGCAAACACTGTCCGATTATGCTCTACATACAGAAGGCAACTCAGCGACTCGCATATTTTCTAAGTCACTGACTGGTACAAGACTTGTCTACAAAAGAGAAGGCACTCTTTTGGATCGGCTGGTCAGTGGGCAATACAGTTCTCTTTTTCTTTGGTGTTTGTTCAAGAAAATCCGAATTTGTTAAACTATATCTGTCAGTGGGTTGCTGACACAAAGTACAAGTGGGCGCAGATTTTGGTCTAGGTTAAATTGAGCCCCCTGTCAAGGAATTCTCCACACCTATGTAAGGGGATGGGCGCGTGTAGCGCAGTCGGAGGAGGCGCGACTACCGCGTGCACCCGATACCAAGATCCTGATTCGGATTTCCCGCCCAGGCCAGCCAAGCCTTCCATCCCTCCGGGGTCGGTAAAATGGTACCAGACTTGTCTAGGAAGGATAAAGCGCTGACTTGTTCATCGGCTGGCCACCGCAAGTCATTGTACGGCCAAATACGCATTCATGTCACCTCCACGACACCCCGTAGAAGTAGAATGCGCTGGCGCATCCCAGAAGGGATTGAGTAACGCCGTCCTTTATCCTTTATCCTTTATGTAAGGGGATCATCTGGACGAGTTTTACGCAGTGAAAATGTCCTAAAAAATAGGACAATGAGCCAAGAGATGAAATTGAAAGAGAAAAGTGTGCTGTGGGGCGACGCTTTTCGCAATGTGGAAAAAGTTCAACCATACAAGATCTCTTGAACAGTCATTGTCTCGAGCGCTCCACTTTCCTTTCAACACGTAGAGGTCAGGTGCTTATAAAGGTGGTTAGACGCTTATAAAACTTCAAAAAATATATAGATGCGAAAAAATCAGAAAACGTGGTGGAGAACGATGAGTATTCCTTTACAAGTGTAACTGATGGTAAGTTATGAGAGAACGTCTTAAATGGTTCACGTCAACCCTCTTTTTGTCCTCTCGTTTTTCACACATCTGTAATACATATATGAAGACAAATTACTATTGTTGCAAGCGTAAAAAGAAGAAGGGACGGATAGGTTCCTAGCTCGAAAGGCGAAGAGGTCTATGAACGGTTCATACCCTGCAGGTCTATTTCATAAAATTTAGCGTAGGATTTACTTTTAGAGAAAAGGTTTTATTTTATACATAGCTGCTGCTGGAGACAGTTAATGTTACGATCACGTGTAATATGAAGTTAGTATCTTATTCACATTTCCAAATAGCATTCATTAACAGACTAAATATTATAGCAGCGGGAATTGAAGCTTTCTTTGAACTAGTTTGTTTTGCTGTGCTTTATTCCACGGAGAAGCGGCAGCATTCAAAAGTGAGTTTAATACCTTTGCTAAAACACTACCGCCAAGCAACTCCGTTTTCTCCGGGACTCACTGTAAAGCATTCGCTTTCAACAAACACAACGACAGAAAACATTCGCTTTTTTCGGCAATCGGCGAAAACGCTACTCACAACGTTAAACGACGAGAGAGAAGCGGACTGCGGGCTCGCTCAGCATGCGTTCTCGACGTGTTTTCAGTGTCTGGCGAATGATACGCTTCAACGAGACATTCCGGATGTGGGACCTGGGGTTTGCTGTTTCGATTGCGTCTAGCTTGAGCCACACAACAACCACGAAAAACGCTTCCATTCAGATGCGAAAAAGCACGGACGGGCCAGATGACTGCGAGCCCGGCGGCCACAGAATAACACTCCATTATTCTCTTTCTCTTCCCTTGAATTTTGTCACAATGGGATTCCACTACCGTTATACAGCAATGGCAACAGCAGCCGTGTACCGCCACCGAATTTAATTTGTCCATGGAGCAGAGTGGAGCACTGAATGACTATGCAATGCTGGCGCTATGCCAATAAAGCGTGCGCACACGTCACAGGTGTACTTAGGTTATTGCCAGAATTAACGTGCGCAGAGGCAGTCGGGTGGACTCGTTACACTGCTGCTGTTTAGCAATGCAGCGAGGTGCACTACTACGCCTTCTATGTGCTGGATGAGCCTGCTTCGACTTCATACGTCTCATCACTGATAAACACAGGGATGATTGTTGTTGTATGATCTCCGCGGTTCTAAAGGCGAAGGAAAATCTTGGGAAAAACAAGTTAAAGACTGTGTGCGCATTTCCGGTTTAGGGAGGGGTCAACACAAATTGGGGAAATTGTTTCTCTTTCTTATGTACCACCTCCCTTTGCACTGAACTTACCCGAAGGCCCTCACACCACAAGGACTATGTATGTTCATCTCTTCCTTCACCTGAGAATTTCAATCAACCACACATTGGGTGCTAAGGGTGTTAGACATGCCTTCGCATCCTCACAATTCTGACAAGGAAAGGTTCCCAACTCATGGTGAGCTTTTGCGACGCTATTTTGGCAGGGTGTAGGGCCCTGCTAGCGGAGTCCATAACCACAGTTAGCTTTTACTGAACGCTTTTTTGAAGACCTGAAAATGAGGTCTGAAAGCATGCGCGCAACTATCATCAACTCCTTCGATACCTCACAATGAATGCCTCGGCGGCGCAGTTGGTAGGAGGGACGCCTCACAGGAGCACATCGGAGGGGTTTTAAGTTCGAGTCCGGGTACTACCAGAAATTTTGCACAAACTAGTTTGTTGTTATTACACTTTCTCATGATCACAGAAGTGAATTTTAGACCATCAATGCTTATAACAAATCAAGAAGTCTGTCTATTTGCGCCTTCATAAGTGCTAGTTTTCAACAATGCCTATCTGCACCACCACCATATCATACCATGTCACCAATAATATCGTAACTGCACACAAATACACGCACCTTAGGGTTGAATATTATGGACCCGGGCCATATCGGCACATAAATGTGCTAAAAATATCGTTCTCACGTGAACATGTTGTCGGCCGACTACTTTTCACCTTCACAATTATTTCACATCTCCGACAAGGAGAGATTGCGGTTGCTGGTGACGTAAAAGCACTCTTCCTGGAGGCCACATATTGAGATATCGACTGTAAGGAAGGCGGTTCAAGTTAGAGGTTGTATAATGAAAATGGGATCTTTCTATGTCTGTCATACGCGTGGGTGGCAGCTGGGTACGTCACCCAGGATCTTTCTCTACACCCACGGATTGCGCGTTCAACGAAGAAGTGGTCATTCCTTGTCGCGGAGAAGATTGTTCCTCACTGGCTTTTGTAAGATGCTGTTGATGTGACGAGCGATTGTGTTTTACTTGTTTCGTAGTTTTGTACCATAGACGTTGACTAAAAGGGGAAGACAAGACAGGACCTATTATTTCCAGAGAAATGATATGGTGCATTGTTGGAATAGAAAGCGTAATAACAGCAAACTAATAAGTGCAGAAATCTCGGCAGTACGCAGACTCGAACTTAAAGCCCCTCTTGTGTGTTCTTATAAGGCGTACCTCCTACCAACTGCGCCGCCGAGGCGTTCGAGGAGTGTCGTAGGTGTTGATGATACATAGTTGCGCTTGCTTTCAGACCTCCTTTTCAGGTATCTAAACAGGCGTTCAGCAAAAACTGACTGTGTTTCTGGACTCCGCCATACATCCTGTCAAAATAGCATCGCAAAAGCTCACCTTGAGTTGGGAACCTTTCCTTGTGAGGATATTGCTGCCAGGAGTGCGTCTGTGATGGAGGAAGAGCAAACTTAATGTGAATAACAGGACATTCTGGAGCGTGTGAACCATTTGTGCGAAATGTTCTAACAGTAAGGAGGTACATAAGGCAGTAGAAACGTCTCAACGCAATCGTGCGAATGAACAAATGGTTCCCTTCCCAACTACAAAGATTCGTCGCAAAGATTGCTTAAAACTCAATTTGGGCTCAGCTATTTCGCTCCGCAGGTTCTGAACCTGCGCGACTGTCGCGTGCACCCGATACCAGGTTGCTGGTTCATTTTCCCGCCCAGGCCAACCAAGCCTTCCATCCCTCCGGGGTCGGTGAATTGGTACCAAACTTGTCTGGGAAGGATAGAGAGCTGACTTGTTCATCGGCTGGCCACCACAAGCCATTGTATGGCCAAATACGCAACCAAATCGCATCCACGACATCCTATAGAAGTAGAATGTGTGGCGCATCCTATAAGTGGCTGAGTAACGCCGTCTTCTATCCTTTATCCTTAGGTTCTGAACCTAGGACCTTCACCTTTACATTAACTGCCTCTCGTTCTGCCACACATGCGGGCTAGTTTTTGCTTCAGAGGTATAGCAGGAAAATGCCGAATATTGGAAGGAAATTCATGCAACAACGCAAAACTTCTTAACTGGGAATGAAAAGTGATCTTCCGCTGCTGTGACAGTGGATGAAACTACCAAAAAGTCTAGAGACCCGCCAATGTCTCTAGGGCGCGCAACTACATAAAGATGACAATGCTCCTTAATGAATACCGACTGGTATTTCGTGAAAAAAAAACTATTTCGAAAGTGAGAGCACTTTCTCAATGCTCTGGGATAGAACGCTTTGAAACGACTCCAATGAGCCTACAATTTCTGGAAAGAGGATGGCAACGAAGAGGATAATAGTGGCGAGACAATAATCCCCCAAAAACCAAACAGCTCACGCTACATCGTGGAATGAGCAGGCCAATGGTATGGAAAGCTGTTTATGCGCCCAGGCTTAATAGTTTTTGGTCCTGATAAGGCTATTTTAAGGAAACTTCATCTAGAAATTTTAAGGAAACTTCATCTAGAATTTCTAACAACTACAATAACGACAGCAGTTCCTGTAAAACAATGACCAATGTAGTGTGAGTGGCAGCTTCAATACATTGCATATCATGGGTATCTGGCTGGGCGTGGAAGTGGTAGCTTTGGCTTCTGCACAAATAAATCGATATCACTACAATCATTTCCTACACAGTAGAAAACAGCTAGTAGTATTCGAAGCTCTTCGCGAAATCCAATGAAGGAATAGAAGGCTGCAAATACTGCCTCTACAGGGTGCGTAAAAAGTATTGACGCACCTACCTTTTGTTTCAGCCCCAACTTTCTCTTTCTACTTTTCAAAGTTTTTGTGTGTTATTTTTGTTGTCAATATTGTGTTCAAAAAATATTCTAGTAAAAACTGAAGGAACATGATACCGTCGTGGTTACGGTGGCCCTTTTTTGTATGTTACCCAGACAGCTGAATACTTCCTTAACAAGAGAATTAGGCGCTGTTCGAAACGGTTGGTGAGGAAAGATGTCAGCAACCCAAACGTCAGCCACGGCTCTGTCGTAACAGATGATGATTACAAGATGTTCGAGCACGATAACGTTCAAATCAAAAATTGTCAACCTCTGTCCCATAACGGCAAACAGATAACGCGCGCAGGTGTAGACAGCTTCTCAGACGAGCACAGCTTAAACATGAGTCCGCTGGATTACTCTTTTTAGGCGATTTTGGAGAACGAGGACTGGGCTACTTTCAACAGAAGTGACCAGTTGCAGAAGGCTACCCTGTTAAAAGCACGGAACGAAATCCAACCGAGTAGTTGCGGCGCGTGCTCGTGAATTTTTCCGTCGTTTTCGCCCCTGTAATCACAGTAAAGGAGCCAATGTCGATTACGAGTTACTCTATCGTGTTTGCAAGATCATTTTCTATATTTCTCAAGTGAATATTTTAAAACTTACTGCGCATTACTATTTCCACAGCCGTCATTTACTGCGTCAATACTTTTTACGCACCCTGTAGTGCTTCTTGTGCATCATAAGTACAGTACCTAAGTATATCACTCGCCCATAAATTTAGATGGAAGCATTTTTATTCGCAAAAACTGTTGGATTAGGTGCCTGTGTTTATCAGTATTATAGTCAGTATTTGCAGGCAAAAACAAGCTACATATTTATAAGAGTTTGAGCATATCTTAGCAAACATCTGCACAAGGTTGATTAGGTCCAATTTTCATCTTTAAATTAATGATAGATTATTTCATTTTCAGTGTCACCTGTGGTATAGTGATTCATAAAACCAGAAGAGAACTACAGTAGGCCACTAGAAGTAGAAAGAACATCGTAAACATCTAAAGGTTCAAGCTCGTCATCCTACCCCAGCGTGAATCCACTGTGTTCACCAACTTCGTTCTCTAGAACAAAGAATTGTATAGAAAACACTGTTAGCATTGCCGCAATCGTCTTCATCACGCGGCATGTCTACCTTGGGTTGTTTTTGCCTCACGATGTCCGAAACTCAGAAAAAATAAAATGTTAGTAGGAATGAGTCCAAGAAACCAGAAGTTCTTGAAAACCCAGAAAATGTGTTTAGGCTTCAAGTCGCTTTTCTCATACAAGAAAGGATTTGTTCAAAATGTTTTTGACCGCTGTTATTCATATTGAAAAGGTGTCGAGGGAATCCCGCTTGTTTCAGGGCAGTGGACCCTCAGGTCATTCTGTAGCCACTTTTGTTCTGAGTTTTGAGGAGGAACAGCCAAAATGAACGATGTATGGAAAATGTACAAGATGAAGACGATGCTGTCACTGTTCTCCCTGCTTTCATTTCGTCCCCACAGGCTTGGCTTCTAGGTTCCAGAGAAGGAAGTTGGTCCACACATTGGATTCGTGCAGGAACATGTCGTGCTCGAATCCTATAGCTCTCCGTTCATGAGTTCACCAGGAATATTTATTCTTTTTCAAGTTTTATAAGTCTGGACCCATAGATCTCCGAAGGAAATTCTTGACGAATGAAATAATCTATCAACAATCTCGCGCCTATTGAATGCGGCTCCAATGTAACAGTGAACTTTGGCCCTATCCAGCTTTGTACAGGAGGTTAGTGGGAAATGTTCGCACTAGTAGGTATCTAGAGTCCGTTTTTATAAACTGATAAACACCCAATATCTAATCCAGAAGCTGTTACGGTTAAAAAATCATCCAATATTCGGTGCGGGTGTCTTCTGCGATACACGTGAAGCACTCGCTACTGCTCTTGCCACCTAATTCGTCAAAAAAAGATCGAGCGGAACGATGACTACTACTGACGGTTTTCTACTACGCAGGCTTAGTTTGCAGCAATGGCAATATCCGTTTGTTTGTGCAGGCGTTAAAACTACTAGTTCCACGGCGCGCCTATGACATGCACTGACGTGTAACAGCGGTTGGCGTAACTGCAGCGGATTCCGGAGATTTCTGTTTTCTTTTTAACTCTCAAAGGCATGCCGTGTGAGAAGCCCCGAATCGAAATTGGGGCGAGTCTAAGATGTCCTGTGCAAATAAGGGTCCGCTTCTCGATGATGTGTATGTGAATGCCAGTCGCACTTCTAAATACCTGAAGAAAATATGAACGCCCCTGGGAACCGGCAGTAGGTCCGCAGTACAGCTTGCATGTAAGTGCAAAGTGTAGGTAATGTGCAGCTTCATTACGATTAGGGATAAGTTCGGTGCTAATCAGTCTCTCTGGGACCGAATCCCACTTCACTTCTAACGTTCACAACACTTCACAGCGATAAAGCTCTGAAGGAATACTTCGTATGGAAGTTGAAATAAGGCGAAAGGAGTGCATTCAGGAGCAAATTGAGTTGTCGAAAACTAGCCCGCCTAATCGGATGATGAGCAGACAATGAATTTAGCCTGAGTGCGGAGCCAAGCCTGACTTTTTTCGTGCATGTCCAGTCCTCAGTTTTCTGTACACTTCTTACGCTAGGCTCGTATTAAATTGTAACATAATAACATCATCAACCTTAGATGTTCAGTTCACAATTCTGCAAAGAAATTTTTCCTAAACAATCACTTTTGAGATTAAACCGGAGTTGAAATTGGCTGCAGCATAATAACTGCGTATTCCATAAAGAAATTGTCGAAAAGATGTGCAGTAATCAATCACCGGATGAACTGGTAAACGTCTCTACATATTAAATTGGTTTCAGCATAATGTTTATTTAAGCGATGACGGAATGAGAAATAAAAAGTGAAGGAAGTGAAAACCAAAGTGTGATAGGACTAGGATACAATATTATGGGTAGGGTATAACATGTTCAGATTGTGAGGTTCCTGGTAACAATCTTATCAGTGTCTGAATAACATGCAAAAAAAGCAAAAAAAATATATTAGATCGTTGTCTTAAATTTATAATATTGTATTAGATTATAATCCTAAATTTAACAGCCCTTCTCAAAATGTTAATTGCTTACGGGTGATGTGAGTTTCGCTCCACAAATACTTCTGCTCTCAAAAGTTGATTAGTACCAATGAATTCCAAATGTGCAGAAACCTTGGGCCATAAATCCTTAGCAAAATGTCCCATGCATTTGACTTGCATCTGTATCTGTGAGAGGGCAGATGTTGGTTTGAAATATATGAAGTTGTATAATAGAAGTGCGTTTCTAACATGTCGAACTGCTTCTTGCCGTACTCAAGAATCAATTGGAGAGCAACATACATATATAGTATGGAGCCACATAAGAACCAATTAGCCTGCTAGCAATCAAGCTCGTTTTTTCTGATTTCAACAAATATGCACGCTCTGCAAATATCTTGGTAGTTTCTTACATTGCATTCTTATAAACTTGAGTTTACCGTTCGTTTTTTGATTCTTTTTTTCGCTTTGGAATTTTAGCTCCGACGTTACTGTGCCTTAAAGGCTATTGTCTTCTTTGTCAAGAAGAGATACATATTTCGACGCAACTGTGCAGAAACAGGCCCATTATGTAGAATACACAAGTGTTTTCAAACGTCTTCGATTTCGAAAGAGGTGTACATTCCGCTGCCAGAACACATCCCAGCTAGATCTAATAATAGCAAAGTGGATACACATGTGGCGTGTCAGATGCGCACATTTGAATGCCTGCAACGCAGCGGTTTTTGTGGAATGAAAATAAAATTACAGGATTAGTGTGCGTTACAAACCCTCCGTAATAATTTCCAGTAGTGGTTCGCGTGACTCTCGTCGTGGTCGTGGTGTATGTGGGCATTTTCGGTTCGATGAGGCGAATACACTGAAATCCGAACGAGTGAGATGTACTGTGAGAATCGAAGACATAAATTTCGAAGCCGGAGATGAGTCACGACACGCCGGCCATTTATTCAACGCCGAGCGTTCAATGAACGCTGGTCAGATCCATCGACGACGTAGGAAATGCGGAACGACGAAGAAAAACGGACAGACTGGAAGGAGGCAAGTGAAGGGAGTGAGGAAGGGGAACGCCGTGGGACAACGGCGCAAGTGCGCTGCAAATGAGGGTACAGCTCTGACAGATAATTCCCAGTTGGCACACGATTGTGACAACTTAGGCCTGCCGTAGAAATCTGTGAGTACTAGAACACAAACAACAAAAGTACAGGCTTTAAACTGTGACATGAATCAGTTGGTAACGAAGTACTTGCCAGATAGGAAGTTAGTGAGCAGTTTGCAAATCCCGTGTGTCTGTGGCTCTCAAATATGGTGTAAAATCTTCTTGTGCAGCAGAAAAGATAGGACGAATTCAGCAATGACATCTAGGGTCTTCTCGGGTCTTGGACAGTCGAGCCTTCTACCTCTTTCCGTTTAATCGGGAGGATGGAACCAATGATCTGTACAATGCTTGATTCTCGGAAGTTGTTGTACATAGCCCCGGAAACACATAATGCTGTCATAATCTGATGTAGAAGTACGTTTCGTGGCGCATCCCAAACACAGATTGACCAGCAACGACAATGCCCATGTTTATCGTTCACGTCTATGGATTTCCTCAAGGAGTCAAAAATGTATCTACATGCTCCACTTGTATAAAATCCTTCTATATCTGAATGGTTTCGGAAGGAAGCACAAGAAAAAATAGGAAATTCGTGGATTTTTAATCCAATTCTCAGCTTCTTTAAAGATGTTGGAGGTCATCTTCTTCCTTCATTGCACACCATATATCACTTCAGGATCTGTTTCTGAGAAGGGTGGAAGAAACTGTTCTACTGCGCCAACTTTTGAGCTGCGTCATGTTGCGAGCATGGTTGCTGTACACAGTTGCAACATCAGAAGAAGAGGGACGAATTTCAAAGCATCCCGAGGATATTGCACAGCAATTGTCTCTCTGTGATAATTAGGTCTTGTTTAAAATGTGTGGCGTGTCCAATGCGGACGTGTTTGCAAGGTTCATCACCGCACTCTATCTCGAAACTGATAAGCCGATATTTTCCGCATTCAATCCAGCCTGAGATAACAGGTTCACAACGAAGACAACACTGCTCGAGCGTACTCGAGAAGGCGATGAAAGCAACAAGTACCGTCTGCTTACAATGGAGGAGTCGATGTATGCTGCACGAACAGGAACTATGTATGTACTATGTGGTTAGTTCAGCAACCCACGGGTAAGCTAAGGAGGCAGCCTCTAAACTTCAAACAAGAACTTCATGTTGCAAATCATGCAGGAGTCAAACAGCATGGAGGAGTGATAAGAGTGATCGCAGTGGAGAATCTCAAAACAGTGATGTGGTTCTATACCACGACTGGCATCGCTTAAGGAACCACGCGATTGCCACGAAGTTCCCCCACCGCCCCCCCCGGGAACTACATGTGACGACCTTTCGACTTCGGTAGAACGACAGGACCGTTATCTATCAAGCGAAGCAGACCAGGTCGTAGCGGCAGTGTGAGACGAGATGTCCAGCCATCACAGAATGCGGCTTAGAACGCTGATTCCACGTTCACGCATACGTTGTATGCGTCCATAAATAAATAAATAAATTCCAAATGTGTGTTCCACATTCGCTGAAGCAGTCTGGCTTCTTAGCCCTATGCCGGCATGCAGAGTTCGCCGATCGCAAAAGGACGAGGGCTCAATTAGGCTGAGAACATCGCTGGCGCAGTGGATAGAGGACAAGCGTGGTGAGATGGAGCGGATAGTGGTTCGAATCTCCTGTAGCGCAGCACCTTTGCACTTCCTGAAAAAAGCTGTTTCCAGACTACTTGAGCTCGCACTCTTGTGGCTAGAGGACTCTGCGTGCAGGCGGAGGGCTCAGAAGGCAAGCTGAAAGTGGCTCACAACTCCGTTCCCAGAAGTTTAGCAGGTATCGAACACATATTTGAAATCAGCGTTCGAAGACGCATCCCGAGCCTGCGATCCGGTGTCCTTTCCTTCTCTAAACAGGACCGCCGCCTTGGCTGATGGGTATCCAGCAAAGTCTCCACCAAAGTGTTTCAGTGACTCTTACCCTTTTTCACCTCCCCACCCCTAATTGCGTTTTATCTGGAAAAGTAAGGTTTTTCCAGACAAGTTGCAATCAGATTACAAGTTAAGATGAAGGAAGATACAGTGCAGAATATCTGGGTTCTAAACTTACCTTAGATCTGGAAAAGCAAACTGTCGAAGCCTCACACCCTGGGAAGGGTACGAGAGCAAATCGTGCCTTTAGCCTTGTTGAAGCACTTGTGCTCATCTAAGAGGATTCCTAATTGACTCCAAATGATTGAGCACCAATTAGGGCTGAGTCCAAGCAGGGAAGCATCAGCGGGGACAAGGGAATCACCCAGAACCTTATTGAGTTAACAACAGTTGAAGTGGGTAATATTTTGAACAGAACCAGCTTCTCACACACTATTTTCCAGTTTTGTTGCGAGCAGTGCGCTATTCCGCTGGACAAAGAAAAGACGAAATCGCGAAAGAACTCACGGAACCTTATTGAGGTCCATGCATACAACCTACCCTGAACACATTCAGCGAAGTCTTTCAGAAAAAATGACCATTCGGGGAATGACAGAAAAGTGGAACCTATGGATCGCAGGGCTTAAAACTTTCTTTTTAACAAGTGTGCTTGGCACGTTCGTGTGAATGCGTCGTTAACCTATAACATAATTCACGGGAGAGTCTTCTTTACTTAAGTTGTAATCTTGTGGCTAAGTGATTTCTCGACTATTGAAAAGGAATAATCTCACAGCATACTGAGTTAGCTGGTTCGCAGACATTTCTTCATTCTTTATTTACAGTTTCTTTTTCCACCCATTTTTAGTTGATTATTCACCAGAAAGGTTAGGTGGCTGAGTAATCGGGAGACTAAAATGTTCCTCTTTGGTGAACAAGTAGCTAAGCTTCGTGAAAAAATCTCACATCATCGTGAGTTTCAAAGGTCGTCACAATGACGCGAAGATGTGAGCAAAACAGGAAGTTTTAGGCTGGAAAACAAAGTTATTGCTCAGCTGGTGCTTCAACGCAGCTACATTATAATGGAAGTGAAGACATAGTAAATAGTAAGTGTTGAGATCCAATAATGTACACAAAATGAAGTCGAGGGCTCTTTCGACGTGTGAACAAACTTCCCTCCCCATTTGATGAAGTCTCCAGTGAACATCTTACTTTAGCGAGCCTAATCAACCATTTGGAACTGGCCTGCTTTGGAAATCAAACCAAACTGGAACTTAAATTATAACTGTTATTATTATCATAATGAATTTCTGGACCCAAGACTACATGTTTGCTGACGTTCAATGTTACATGTGTTTTGTATTAGTAATTATCGAATTTCTATACGACATAGAGAATTTGGCATTATCGTTTGATATTTGAAAATCTCTGCAGTTCTCAATGGAATGGAAATGATGACAGCTAAGTCTAACAGTTCTAACTTTATTCAAACCATAGAATACCGCTATATTGTCGGTATGTAACGTTGCTGTACGACAAGCATCCTTGGCGCCGAATGTATCTGGCACAAAAGTGCACAGTTATGCCCTACCAAGATGTTCGAATATTTGAACGATTTCGAATGCTCACAGTATTCGAACATTCGAACTCAAATATACTCGAGAAAGAGCTCTTTTAATGGACGAACATGGGAACATACAAATTCGATTTTTTTTTTTGAACAAACAAACGAAAAGCATTGAAGATTGCCTTTTTGCATGTTGTTCAGATAATGGTGAAATTATCAGAAGGACAACGAAAAGCATTCAAGTAACCAGCCGAATGAATGATTTGAGCAGAACTATACTTTAATGTTTTGCAGATTTGCCTCAAAATGTTTGCTGTGTCGAACTTCAATAAAAAGCGAAAATCCTTCACCTCAACCAACCCATTTGGAACTCGTTTTGTTAGCAAAAAATCTCCCCGATAACACCAACCATAAACCTACACATGGTCTTCAAAAAGTGCATGCATGCACTTTTCGGTCGTAAAAGTAGAAGGCACAGTAAATTGTAAGAATCAGCGCTAAGGAGGAAAATAAAATCTGTTCTGATCAATGAAGGACATGAGTCAGCGGTCCGCCACCGGATGAATAAACACATGGTCGGCTCTTGGCAAGTGATTTACTGAGAGGAGCGGAAACATTGAACATTTCCTGGGGAAATATCGCGGAAAAATGGAATTCTGCGGAGGCGCGCCATCACAGCGCCGCCGGCCAGTTTAAAAATATGGGGCTTTTTGTCGGCCGACGGCGCCAAAGCCCCATAGCCGAGGACCGCTTCGCACAATGGTGTGGCGAGCGCTTCTCTATGTACATTGACACGTGTGACCGTGTCTGGATGATGGAGTGTCGATGGCAGAGCGCGAAAAATCACCGACAGTGAAAGTTATGGATTGCACGTTGGAGCTCGAACTCGTTTGCAGTGTGAGTCATGACCATTTGCCAGTCGAGAGTATCGACGAAACTAGTTGATGCCGGCGGAAAAACTGGCGAGAACCTACAATCGCTGGGTTGGGGTTGGACGTGAGAAGAAATTCGGAACTATACATACTCGCCAACCAGATGACAGTTCTATAAAGCGAGTCTCAATAAACTTGATTGAACACTACTCGCATGACAATAAAAGTCCTCACACTTGAGCTGCAAAACGGTTTTAGATTCAACTCATTTTCTTTAATCCTCAAGTGCACTCAGAAGGCTGTAATCTTTCAAAGGGATGTTTGTAGCGATGAAAACCTAGCGCAGGGCAGCACTCAAACCCGCACCACCTGCTCACCGGGCAGGAATGCTCTACGCCAGTACATCATCGTCGCTGTCCGGCCAAACGCAACATCGACACCTCGCGGGACCGATTAGCACTCACAGTAACATCGTGATGAACCTGGGTGTACAGTATAGCTGCCCAGTTAGCAGATTGTGCAGCATGGTTCGGGCCCCGCCCGGCGCTCGCGTTTGGTAGCAACACAAAACACAGTCATGATGTCTTCAAGTTCTTCCAGAGAGCAAAAGGCGGACAGTGTCGGGGTATTATACATAAGGACTACGCCATTCACCCAGGATATCCTGAAGCTTGCTCAAAGTAGGGTCAGCACATACCATCTATGTGTACAGAGTTGAGCAGTAGAAGATTCAACAAGTTTTGCATTTCAGCGACTTGAAGCGATTTTCACTCTGGTTACGCTATTGTTCGAAACCTTGAAGTTACCTGAGGAAAAACCTTGTAAGCAATTTCAATAACAGCGTACACTGTGATCGAAAAAGTGGTGCCCAGTGACTCTAAAAGGGTCTTTAAAGGATCTTATGGCACTCAGCTGTGACAGTCTCAGTAAGAGGTAATACGGAGGAAATTCTGGTCCGCCTATTTCAGCAGTTGGAGTTCATCATGCATATAATAACGCTAAAAAGCCATCTTCTGCTTCTTAAAGAAGTTAGCTGGCATTACTTCGCGTTGACGTGTATTTTTGAAATTCTTACCTGCAGCCCTACCTTTTATTTGATTTCAGTTAAGCTGCAAAGTTTTTATACAAGTTGATCTACACCAATTGATCAACCAATGAAACTCTTTCGATGGAAACCTACAGATAATTTTGGTCAGAGGGATAAATACCAATAACGATCAATGTTCGGCTACTGTGAACTTGAGCAAGGGCACCTTGAAAACCAGTTTATAACCAGCTGATCTGATTAGCCTGTACCAAGCAACGTTTCCAGGGTTCTTGAAGAGCATATCAGAGGACCGCCTTTGGATCTTGGCTATTTTGGCTTCCGTGAAGAAAAATGTGATTTTTTCAAGTGGACCTACGAATAACAAAGAATCGCAATACGCCGTCAGTAGCACTTTAAAAATATGGGGTCCAAATTTCGTCAAATTATACGCATCCGGAATTTTCTGCATGATGGTCTCAACAAAAGTATGAAAAGAAATTGTGGTAATTACAAATTTTAATGCGGACCTATAAATATTGTACGCATGTATGTATGTAGTGGTATAGACGTTCTATATTTAACATACTATAACATTGAGGCTTCTTCGAACAATATGTTAAGCGCAGTTATGTAGAGGTAATAACTCCACGAGACTTAGGCATGTAAATAGGTGTAATAATCTTATGACTCTTTCAAAAAATCTACAAATTTTTGAGACACACTTCGGCAATCACTAAGGTCACCAGCATCATTGCTTGCTTATAATAAAGTCTTCAGAGTTAATGTTGGATAACTTCCGGCTACTTTTCGGCTATATTAGTTCTGCTATTCATGTGATAAATACGAGGCAAAATGAAATAAATACACAGGGCGAGTTTTCGCTAATGCTTAATTGAGAAAGAGTGCAAGCAATATCATTTCAGTGGTGAAAGCCAGCCTTCCTTTCTGAATGCATCTGAGTAGGCAAATTTAGAACCGCAAACACACTGAATAGCCAGAACGGATCATAATGAATACAAAGAGTCTACATCAGAATACATGAATGCATAGTATCACGGTGAAGGGCAACTGACAGCTTTGAAAGATAAGCCTTAAGATAGTAGGGTGAACACCAGGGATGTGCGTAATTACGATTTACGATTTACGATTTTACGATTTACAGCTATTTTTGGAAATTTTTTACGATTTACGATTTACGACATTTTGGGTCGTAAATCGTAAATTTTCGAAAATGTGATCTTTGATCAACAGTCAATTGGTGTCTAAATTTATGTGTACCGAGTTACAAAGATGTGCCTACTCCAATGGTCTCCTCTTATAGAGCGCACTCTCACTTATCTTTAGAGTTGTTTCTTGATTATCTAATGTGTTACTGTGGTAGAGAATACTGTCCTGTACACAGGTTTCTGGAATCCGACTTTTCTCTTCGCTTAACTAACCTTTCCATTTCTCTAACATTGTAAGGGCTTCCGCTTGGAACCGGAAAGGTTCAAGAGGATTAAAAAATAAGCTCCTGTCAGGGAGACTGGGGACGCTGCCCAGAGCTAGCGAGGCACATCTCATTCAAGGTGCCGAAGGCTGTTCCATTCCAGCCCAAAGAAGGACATTTGAGGCAGTTTCTTAGAGAAAGAGGGAGGACTATTCTAGATCCGCGTCTTAATTAGAAACGACATCTAGTAAATTTGTTTATAACAAATACATGCTAACAGCACCGAATAGAATTGACGCAACTCCACGATCGAACAAAATCACGATTGGAAGCAGGGTCCAGAAATTTGCAACACTCATGTGGAAAGAATAAACCACTAATGTATCGGTACATGTCGCGAAGATGGACAGCATTGTGAGAGGAACACCCCATCCAATCAAACCGCATTGAATGGGCATGTCATTCAGAGAGGGCGTGCACAATCGGTACCCTGATCAGCTGGCATGTGTGTTCGGTCTGCGCTCTGGTTATTATTGGTTGGCGCGCTCCCATCTATCAATGCTGCTCACCTTCGCGACATGTACCAATTTTTCTATCGGCTTGCACTGTGCTTTATAGGGTCGAGCAAATTGATATAAAAGTGCGGTAAAATCAAGCGCGTAGCATTTCGAAAATTGCTCGAACTGATTTTGACAGTTTTGATCTCCAATTTCGATGATGTGATTGAGTTTATCGTATTCACCCTATCTAATCCGCTCTCCGAGAGCAAAGGCCCTTTACAGAGCTGCCGAAGGGTAGCGCGAGCAAATGCAGAGAATTATTAAGTAGCGGTACATTATCATAAGTTTTCGAATGTTACAAGTGCCGACTCGTGCAGGAAACTGGCGCATTGGTCAGTGGTGAAACAGTTTTTTAAATTTGACAGCGATTTTTTCGATGTTGTTTCTGCTAAATCCTATATTTATATGCAAGCTAAAGAATTGGTAGTAAGTTAGAAATTACATGAATGCATGGGCTTAAGTGTATGTTTTTAAATCTACAGTTTTTTCGACTTTGTTGAAATTGCCAAGTTTATTTGAAAGATGTTTTAGTAACAAGAAGACGTAAGAAAAGAAATAGTTTGGTAAGAAAGCCATTCAGCGTAATCTAAAAATAACCCGACTAATAAATAAATATTGACTTACATCTTATTACCATTAGCTTAAAAAGCCTTTGGAAATTTAGTTTTACTGCACTACAATTCAGGTGACTCTTACGATTTACGGTTTACGATTTACGATTTACGAAATTTCGATTTTCATTTACGCACACCCCTGGTGAACACTCATAAGCTCAGTGGTATTATAGCCAAAGACAATACCTAAGGATACCGGAAGTAAATAATAGAGGCTACTGTTGTGTACCCCACCACCCTGCCCTAGGGCTCGTAGACGCAGTACAAGGAGGCGCCGGCTGTCGCATGCGCCCATATTCAAGGTTCAGGGTTCGGTACCGGCTCACGCCAATCAACCCTTCCATCTCTACGTACATCCGTCGATTTGATACCACACTTGTCTGAGAAACAGAAAACACTGACTTGTCCATCGGTTGGCCAGCGCAAGTCCGTATACAGACCAAATACGCGTTTAAGTTGCATGACATCATGCGAAAATAGAATGTGCGGCGCATCGCACAAAGAGATTGATTACGGTTGCCCTTTACCTTTATAATCCTAGTCACCCTAGGCGCGGCCTTTCAGGAGCACAAGTAGTTGACGCAGTTGGCTACAGCTGATTTCTAGCCCCGCCTCTACACTGTTTTCTTATAAGCAGATGTGATACGCGGATTGTGCTTTGCTAGTAATCGATTTGATTAGATCGCTGTAGCAAACTTTACTTCAGACGACTCTACTAATGAACCCAAAGGAATGGTGGACTTCATTGATTTGAGTTTCTTTTAAGGTTTATAACTTAAAAACGCACTACGGATTGCAAAAAATGCACGGCATTCTAAAAAATGCAGGTACTATTTGAAAGGTTCTAACACTGCTTTCGCAGATTTTTGAGGCTCATATAAAATTGCAGATTATAAAAGCGTTACGAGATTTCTGTGTGTGTAAACAGTCAAGATTGCGCCATGCCACCGCCTAAAACCTTGCATCTCAGTCTCGATTGATTGTGCGTGGGCTGAATGCTTAACAATCTTGTTACTACTTGGCCATATTAACCTGTGCTGTGCTTCTTTCGAAGTTGAGAACGTGACAATGATGTGAAAGACACGCGGCATGCAAGTTTATTGATTTCATAATTAAAATATGAGCAGGAGCCCCATTTTCCAAGACGAATTCTGAGGACTGATGAAACAACACTCAAGCTGAATGAAGAAGTTAATCGGCATAATTGCAGCTACTTTTTGATAGAAAACGTTTAAAGAAGCACAGTACAGGTTAATGTAGTCAAGTAGTGACAAGATTGTTAAACATTCAGCCCACGCACAATCAATCGAGTCTGAAATGCAAGGTTTTAAGCAGGGGCATGGCGCGATCTCGACTATTTACACTTCACAGAAATCTCATAACACTATGTTTTCATATAAGCCTCACATATCTCAAAAGCTTCACTAGCAGCAATGTTAGAACCTTTCGAATAGTACCTGTATTTTTTGATATACCCTGCGTTTTTTGCAAATTATAGTGCGCTTTTAAGTTATATGTAGACCTTCAATAGCTTAAATCAGTCAAAACGGCACTTTGTGAAGAAATTATAGCAAGTATTCAAGCGAAACACAATCAATCGAGTATAAAATGCAGAATATCAGACGAGTGCATGGAGCATTCTATACACTCATATGTCAAAAAATTTCTATTTTCTTATGCTTTCATATGAGCCCTCAACTTCTTCGGTACCTTTACTGTGAGCAAAGTTATCACCTTTCAAACAGTGTATACATTTTTTGAGACACCCTGTATATATATGTATATATATGTATATATATGTATGACGCTACTGGATTGTCCCTTTTTTGAAGATACAACAGCCTTCGAGGGAAGATGAATTCTGAGTGACTCCATTAACTTTCCAGGGCTTGGAATCTTTCTAGACCAATCTGTGGGAGGCTCCTTTCAGCTTGCAGAAATAGAATTCTTGCTTGTATAAGCATAAACGAACCGAACACGCACGTACACATGCAGCGCCATTGTCTTGCCTTCAGTGCACCAGATGTGCCCCCTGGAATGCGTTTTGTGCCATACAGCATTACTGACATGGAAATGGAGGTTACTGATTAGTGCTGGTCTGCCCCTTTAGGGATAGGATTTCTAGTACTTTGCACATAGCAACGTTGGGGCAACTTGAATTCATATTCTGTAATGAGTAGAAGTGACTAAGGTATTGGGGAATGAATGTTTTCTCTCTCTCGGTCAAGTTTGTAAGCAGATGCTAGACGTGGTCGAGAATGGAGCTCAGATCTGGCCACTGAAACAGAACTTCATCTGCCACATAAAGTAGGCGCTGCATATAGATTTTCGTAATATTTTTATTCCTCTAGCTACGAAGCTGTTTTGAAGTGCAGAAAAGCAGCAGTTTTGAATCTTTCGCAAGCAGAGACGCCGTCCACTCCAACAGCAAGTCACTATGTTCGTCTGGTTGATAGTGTTAACACTTCTTACACAAAGCTGCGCCACCGGGGATGCCTGATTTGCCCAATTGTTTTTGTTGTGTCGTTAGTGTCTATCACGCGGTTTAACATTCTGTTAACGTGGAGACCGTGCAAACAGAATGCTAAACCAAGTGAAAATCGTGAGACGCCGCAGGGATGCATGGTGCTATTTCATTTTGCTTCTTAAAAACAATTGCTGCTTTCTTGTGTTTCAAAATGAACTCAAGCATTTTCTGTCGCTGAAAACATGAAAATGTTAGAGCATTTCGTACAATGCAGTGACCCTTTGAATTACGTCGATTATAAATTATCAAGAAAATCATAGTAAATTTTTTAAATCGACCATTTATCCTTACGTTCTTAAAATGCGCCTTGTTTAATTTGGAAGACGCTCGCTTTGATTTGGAAAGTATTCAGTTCGATCTCAATAGCGTCCATTTTGTTTTGTAAAGTATCCCGTTTACATGGAAAAGTGTTAATTTTGACGTAAAAAATATGTTCGCCAATTTCACATTGAAGTGTACACTTTGCATTTTAAAAAAGAGAATATTCTTCTTCCGAAACCGGACACTTTTCAAGAAAAAGCAGATGGTTAAAATGAACCCTTCAAATAAACAATAAACACTTAAGGTGTAATCGTTTGTTCTAATAAATTTCGAATAAAAATCTGCCACACATGCTAGGGCGTCCTTAGAAAAATGTGTGCCCCATTCGAATGAGCACGACATTCCTAACAAGGAAAGGTTTCCAACTGATGGTGAGCATTTGCGATGCTATTTTGACAGGATGTAGGGCCCTGTGAGGGGAGTGCAGAACCGCAGTCAGTTTTTGCTGAACGCTTCTTTAAATACCTGAAAAAGAGGTGTGAAGATGTGTGCGCAACACTCATCAACCTCTACGACACCCACCATATGTGCCTCAGTGGCGCAGGCGGTCGGAGGCCCTCCTCGACGAAGCACACCGGCGAGCTTTTCAGTTGGAGTCCGAGTGCTGTCATTATGTACTTTTGCACCTATTGGTTTGTTGTTATTATTTGTTGTTATTACGCTTCTTCATGATCACTGGAGCCAATTTAGACCATCAATGCTTACAACAAACCAAGGCTGTCTGTTCACGCCTTCATATGTCAAATAAATATTAGGTTGGAAAAAAAGTCTTTTCATTTTTTTCAAAGATTTATTACTTCACAACTACAAAGTCAAATCAATTGAGATAAACTCTATTTTGTTCTTCTACACTTCTCCAAAGACGTGGTAATTTTTCTAATTCCTCTCGCGTAAAAGACTGCAGTTCTGAAGTCGAATCACCACTGAATCCAATTTTTGAGGTCCTCGTCCGTTTCAAAATATTTCTCTCCAATTTCTTGCTTGAGAGCGTGGAAGAAATAGCATTCGGGAGGGCCGAGGTCAGGGCTATACGGTGGATGTGGCATTACCTCCCAGCCCGGCTTCTTTATTGTTTCTCTTGTGAGTCTTGCAGCATGTCGCTTTGCCTTGTCATGCAGGATCATCACCTTCGACTTCTCAGGCCTCTTTTCTTGGAAAGCTGCGGCGACTTTGTGGAGTTGGCCACTGTATGTGGCAGCAGTAAGTGTCTCTCCACTTCTGAGAGTTTGCCGATAAATCACTCCTCTGATATCCACCAAGCACTCAAGAGAATCTTCCGTTCGTGAACATTGGGCTTGAGATCAGACTTAGGGCTCTCTCCCTTTTGTACCCATTGCCTTTTCCTCGGAAATTGGCACACAGAACCCAGGACTCTTCGCCTGTCACAATCCGCGGAAGAAACGATTTTCTTCCTTATCTGGACAGAAGAGAAGCAGCGATGGAGAGCCGTCGACCTTTCTGAGTGTCTGACAGGGCATGTGGAATCCAAGCTCCAAATTTCCATGAAAGCCAAGATTCTTCAGATGGATCCCCACTATCCTATGAGACACTTCGAGCTTCTCTGCCAGCTGACGTGTCGTCTGCCAACTATCGGTACGAAGAAGATGGTGTAGTTCACTGTCGTCCAATCCAGTTGGCCTTCCTGACCATGCTTTGCCCTCAGTGAATAATTTCCCTTTAAAGACTTTCCGAACCACTCATAACAGGCGCGATGAGTAGTAGATCCCAAGCCATATATGTGGTTAATTTGGTCTGCTGCCTGACGTGCTGTGGATTCTTTAATGAATTCTTGAAGAATGCCGTGCTGAAAACGGCCATGAGGTAGATCTGGCATTGAGTTCGGAAGATTGGATGGATAACGAATTACAAGAAGAGTCTTAACCTGTGTCTGCGTGCGAACGGTAGACAAGTGTGATAGGATTACGAAATCAGCAATCAACATTGGCTAGTGCGTTTACAAGGGGAAGGGTAAAAAAAATTTCGAAGTGTGAAGAGACTTTTTTTCCAACCTAATAAATAAATATGAGCTAATTTTTCAACTATTCATATCTGTACCACTAGCATATAATACCGTATGTATCACCAATGACACCGTAATTGCACACACAAATACGCTTTTATTGAAAGTAGATAACTGGTACAAAATATAACAGTTACCTACTTTTATGATTTATATAGTATTATACCATATTATATATGGTACAATACTATATAAAACATATAACATATACTTATATTGAAAGTAGGCAACTGGTATAAAATGTTATTCAAAAACGGTACCACCTGTGACTTTTCTTTTGATTGCAGATGATAAGCCCGACCTACTGACAGCTTTTCGCTCCGGTGTTTCGGCCGTGTCTGTCATACGCGTGGGAGAGGGGGGGGGGGTAGCTGGTTACGTTGATGTTCACCCAGGACCCTTCTCTACACCCACGGATCAACGAAGTGTTCCTTGCCAGGGAAAAGTTTGTTCATCACTGGCTTTTGGTAGATGCTGCTAGTGACCCTCGCTTGTATTTTACTTGTTTCACAGTTTTCTACCATAGCTGTTAACTAAAAGGGAAATAAGAAATATAAGACTTCTACTTTAATAGTGTATAAGACTTTTATTTCCAAAGAAATGTTATGGTGCAGATATCGTTGCAAAACTAGCACATTCGAAGGCGGGAATAGACAGCCTTGGTTTGTAGTAAGCATTGATGGTCTAAAATTGACTTCTGTGATCATGAGGAGCCGTAATAACAACAGACCATTACGTGCAAAAATGTTGGCAGCACTCGGACTCCAACTCAAAAGCCCGCCGGTATGCTCCTACGAGGCGGCACTCCTACCGACTGTGCCAACGTGGCACATCTCGTGGGGTGTCGTAGAGGTTGATGAGTGTTGCGCACACATCTTCACACCTCTTCTTCAGGACTTTAAAAAGCGTTCAGCAAGAACTGACTGTTGTTCTGGACTCCGCTCACAGGGCCCTACATCCTTTCAATATTATATTATGCATATATTCGCATCGCATCGCATCGCAAAAGCTCACCATGAGTTGGGAACCTTTCCTGGTAAGAACACGACTGCTGAGGAGGATGTGCCACGTACTTACCCAGAACACTGCAATGTTTAATCGATTGACTGTGTAAACGCTATTTACGCGAAATTAGCAGTATAGAATGGTGACGTGCATTTTGTTGTGCCGTTTCTAGGATTTGTCCGTGTAAGTGGCATATACACAATCAGTTCAATAGGCAGTGCGAGGTGTAGGATTAGTGCGTAGCGCAATTTTCATACAATATACCAGCAAACACGTTCCTTTCGAGCTTAAGATAATTCTAAAAATATTGTCTGAAGCTAAATGACAAGAATTTGGATTCTATTCAAACAGTGCGTTCCCTTCCCTAGTCAGGGAGCCCTGCAGAGTGGAATTTTGACAAATTTTACTTGAAAAAAATGGTTTTGACTTCACTAGACGTCTGTTTGAACAATAGATACGTCTAATTTGCTTTCCAAAATGCCTAATTTGTTCATGAAGGTGTCTATCTGGTTTCGAGTCGAGAAAAGTCTAGTTTAAAGTAAAAATCGCATATATAAGCGAACGTACAAACTGACAAAAAGGGGAACATCGACTAAGTCAAAGGGACCCCGATGTTTTAAGGAGGCATTGTCCGGCTCCGTCAAATAAAGCTGTGTGACCCAAACCTCCTACGAGGTTAATCAAACACGGCTTGAACTTGCATGAAGATAAGAATATTTAGAAAAACACCTATCACATGACCGGTAGAACAACAGAAGCATCAATCGCTGAGTCATTCTCAGCGGTTGAAGACGTGTCGCGGGGGAGCGAGCCGCACCCACGTATCGCGTTTGGGGGTTCAACGATCATGTCCAGCACGCACATACACACAGCACATAGCCTGATGAGGCTGACCTTGGAAGCCGGACGAGACTCGAGAAGCGCTTCGCGTCGACTGAATCACCACCACGACCACCACCACCTACACACCGTTAGCCATCTGTTACAGCGTCATCGGGAAGGCAATTCTGCCCGACACCAGTGCAATGCAGAGAAGCACTTTAGCACCAGAAAAAAAGAAGTCGAATATTGAATGGTGTCGAGCAGAGGTGTTCCGCTGGAAATAGACACCGGCCCTAAGCGTTGGAGAAGGTCCGTGGCTGCCAGTGATGTTTGATCTGTTAGAAGCGCGCCGAAACCGAATTTCCGCTCCCACGTGGTGTAACGAGCAGATTGTTCGTTGCGCCTGAAAACCTACACGACTCCCAAATGTTCCGATAAACAACGGGGGCCGCAACGAGGGAAGAAATGAGCGCTATTCGCGCCTCCTAGGCATCCGTTTGAACCAGAATACTTGGTGTCGTAGGAAGTCATAACGGTAGAACGAAGTGGGACCAACTTCTTCGGAGTGCTCAATTTTAAGAATGCAATATTCTCGCTGAGGGCCTTTCACCTAAACATGAGACGCTGAACCTTAGGAGAAAAAAGAGCAACGATCAGTATCTTACTGGGGTGTGCCATGCATTCCACCTCGGCTAGATATTGTGGAAGCTGTTTGAAGGCGTATTTGGCTAACACGGTTATTGACAATTTCCACACGACTGTGTTTTCCTCAAGCACAACTAACGCCAATCTACCGTTCCAGAAAGACTGAATGGCTTTTGAATGGCTTCCTTGGCCTTGGCGGGAAATGAAAATTGAATCGACTGAGGGTGCTCGTGAGAGCCAGGGCTTAGCATCTTCCTTAACTGCACTCCACGTGCCCACTATGTAATCCGTAAACAAATTGATAGCTGCCATGTGGCTCAGTGGGCGAGGATGCCATCAGCGGTGCTGCATCTACATATTCTGTTGTTCGACTTAGTTTGCAGGTCAGCCGTGACGTCTTCACAAGCTTTCAATTGGTACTAGATTAGCCGGACTTATTCTAGTTTGGAAGTGTGGGGGACGACCCTTTGAAAGGCGAAATAAACATAGACAGTGTCGCCTCTCCGGGTGAGGAAATTCTAAACAAAGGTCCTTTCGAAGGCTAGTTCCGCAGTTCCGTACGTCGTCTGTTTAAAATAGACTGCTTTCAGAAGAAGATACAGAAAGAGTGGAGCGCTCGTACCCAACTACTACGGTAGATCCGATTATCCTTCTGGAGATTGAACCGCTCAATAATCCATTGATTTTATTTATTTATTTATTTATTTATTTATTTATTTATTTATTTATTTATTTATTTTATAGATACACCATAAGTGCGCTCAAAATAGGAACATGAACACACAAACACTGGTGAAACAAATAAAGACATGATATCAACATGCACTGCAATTGATAAAGTATAGTGTTTCGCAGCGATTCAGAAGCCTAAATACATACAAGGAGGCTGTTGTAACGAACCAAAAATTTAAAGAGATTAAAAATGAAATGTCAATTTAAATGAATAGAAAGTTTCACCCGAGTAGTTGGAGAAGCACGGCCTCTTTAAGCTTGAATCCGAAATGAATGACTGAACCCTACTTTATCGCAAGACGTTGAAAAATAGCAAGCAACAACGTTCTGCAGACTATTCATTTCAACAAATACCATGTCCTTCAGCAACCGTTACCTATTAAAAATGGGAAAGCACAACGGCTCTGATAGATTTGGCATCCTATTTTAGTAAGCGATTAGTTCAGATTAGTGTTTGAGGCTGAATGCTGAACAGCTCAAGAACGCTGCTCACAAAAATCTTTGTAATGCCATGCGAAAAAGACAACATTCTGCTTATGTCTCATTTCTTCCTTTTATAATGCTACGCACCAATCACTGTTTGAAAGGAATTCATCTCATAGATAGCTCAGCCAGTACCGCTTGTCATAAGACAAACAAGAGATGGCGCTTAAGATTTCTTTACCAATAGCCGAAAAAACGTAAGAGACCGATGCTTTTTTATACCTCCAGGTTCCCTTTGAATCCAATAGTCGAAACAAATGTATCAGCTGTTTGGAATCCTAAATTCAAATAACCATATTTTCGCATAGCGTACGTTTTCCGTTGAAGGCAAAAATGATCATTTCTGAAATTTCACACGTTTAACGAAAATAATTCGAATGGAATTTCGATTATGAAAGTCTGGAGCGTAAAAAATTTATCGGTGTTGTGATGCATCTATGACGCTTTTCTCGTCTCAGTAAGCAATCTCCTCTGGAAACGTGTAGACTTTGGTAGCGACCTATCCGAGGAAGGATGTGTGCACCTGTCGGTTCGGAGACGAATAAGCCTAGCTGAGTCCAGTTCATAAGAATTGTGTGCGACAGTATGTCCTCCGCTTATGACACTCTAAGGCAAGCTCTGTATAACAGTAGTTAGGCCAGCCGTCCTTTACGGCAGTGAGTTCTGGCCCCTGGGTCCGACGCTGTATCAACAACAGTACGCTGCGGTAAGGAGGATGGTCGCGTCGGGATAAGGCACTAAATAACAACAGACCTGATCCATTTGAGGATGAGGAAGCAACGCCTGAGGTATTACGCACATCTTTGGAAGACCATGAAATCACCCGAGATTGGTACTAAATTTCGAGGCGCCTGGAAAGAAGAGTCCTAAGAGGAGTCCCTAAGAAGGGGTGGAAGATAGTGAACCAAAGAGATCTTGCTGAAGTCGGCGCCACGGCAGATGACGATGTTGCTAAGATGATGTGGTCATGGATCACAGATCCCGCGACTGTGAAGGAGTGAACGTCGGGAGAATATAGGAAAAAGAGGAAGAAGACCAGAGGAATAAAATTCCTCAGGATTCCTAAGAGATGGGTGTAGGCAGGAAGTGCATTGCAAGGTTACACAAGATTATGTGCAACCCTAGTGTCACAATTCAACAGCTTTCGATCAGTTTCGCTATTCGCCATATGAGCGCGGAAACGTACCTAGGGCCTCCTTCATGTATTCACTAGGGAAGGATGCTTTGGCACTGATTTACGCACTTTCTCCTCGGAATTCGTATGCACAAGGACCGATTAAGGAACAGCAAAACTAAGCCCTTCAGAGCGAGATGTGCATCCCACATAACTTCTTTCGCGTCCAAAGGTTTCTTGCACTCTTTTTGACGTCGCAAAGAATTCATGTCCTTTGAAGAAGTAATTTCCCTATGAAAAGGTTTGTTGCTACACCAAAAGAAAGGAGCCCCAGACTTTTGTATCGCAAGGGAACGTAATCCGACGAGGCATCACATCACGGTTCTTTGCTTCCGTTCTATTTTGATAGTAGACTCAAATTGATAGTCGAGCTTTGTTGTGAATTTATTGGACCACCCAAACAGAGAAAATGTGCCTTCGAAATCCGTTTCACAGGCTCAGAGAACACTGACATCGTTGCTTTCTTAGAAGATTTACTTACAATGAAGTGCTCCAATTTTCATTTAATCTTGGCAATGCTTTTCTGAGGTTTGAGCTTCAAAGTATGATGGGACTGTAGGAAGGCTTTTTCTTTATCAAAAACAGCTTCAGTTCAAATTATAGCAATTATTAGAAAATGCTTACAATATTCTCCATCTGTCCAAAACGACATTGTCTTTGACAAAGACAAGACAAAGAATCCGAATCTCTTACAAATGAATGAACTAAAAAGAACGAAATACCCAACACTTCAAATTGAAGCTCTCTGTTCTACATTCCTTTTTGGTATTCTATCCAGGGTTGCTATTAAAATCTATTAAAAATGGTTAGCTCAACAAAATTCAGCCTCTTTGTCGACTTTATGGATTGGAATGTCCACGATGAAACCAGAAGAATTGGAATTTCTCCAAACGAAACAAACGATCGAAACCTAATAGTTGCTCTCACGTGGAGGTGTGGTACTGCGTGGTTTGCAGTTAAACACAGCTTGCAACAATGAAAATCTGGCATAGAAAGCGCGGCTGTACACCAGATGAAGGCTATCTGGGCCAGACTGAGATCGTATCAAGTCGTAAACTCGGAGACGACGCAGGGGTCATCCTTTCTTGACTAATAGTAAGAAAACGTGCAGTGATGACATACATAGCTGTTTCTGACCTCCCTTTACACTGATTTCCTGCATTTGCTAAGTAATCAGTCAACGAGTTACACAGCATTAGTGATGACGCAAGAAAGCGTAGGAGAGAGCCAATTCAAAGGTCGGCCACAACGAGGTCTACGCTTCCTTTTAGGAATGCTCTCATCGTCCAGCCTATTTAGCGGGAACCAAAAGAAGCTTGCAGCAAGCCCGGGTTAGCTGCGATGCTTCCGCTTCAAAGGTGCGAGAGAGAGACGCTGGATCTACGAAAATGAGCATCGGCAAGTGGACATGGGATTCAGTTTTCTATCAGATTCACACCGTTGTTAACATTAAATTGGAAACTCTGCGTACCAAATTGGACACATTTCAAAACAAATTTAACACTTTTCAAAGCAAGGATGAAGCATTTGAAAATAAAGTGAACATTTTCCACATCAAAACCAGTGTCTTCCTTGATAAAACCAGAAACTTTTTATGAGGGTCAGAATAATTTTTTGCCCAACTACAATTTGGCTTTATATAGAACATTTTATTTTCACCTGTGTTTGGTGTCGCGTCGATAGAGGACAAGATGCGCGAAGCTCGCTTACGATGGTACGGCCACGTTCTGCGTGGAAAGGAAGATAGCGTCTGCAAGATAGGCCTTAAGTTCGAGGTGGTAGGAAAGCGGCCTAGAGGGCGTCCGAAGCAGTGCTGGTCTGACACGTTACATATGGACTTGAAGGTTGCTGTTGTCCACCCTGATCTAGCGCTGGATCGGGAGAGGTGGCGTCATGACACCAGAATAGCGGACCCCGCCACGAAGCGGAACAGACGCTGAAGAAGAAGAAGATTTTCACCTGCACAGGGAGTGAATATATTCCCTGGAATTGTAAGAACCTTTTGTTTCTAAAATAAAAATAACGGTTTATACTGAGGTGCAAGAAGGCAGCAAATTTTCAGTGATGAAAGAGGGTCTGCGCCGTGGCCAAGACCCAAGATGCCACAATTTCCTTTGTTTGATAGGGATAATTCTGTTACACACCTGTGAACTGTACGACAAAAGTATTTGTAGAAAAGACGTTCCTACCTTCACTTGGCAGTTCCAGGTAACTACCAATCGCATGAGAACCGCGACAGGCTAGACTACACGATCGGCGCGGTCCCTGCTTTAAACTACTCAAACCAATATTTTCATAAAGTCATAAAATAAAAATTTGAAACGTATCTAATTTTTTCTTGCAAGTGGAATAAAACTCGTTAAAAAAAACTCGCTCCAAATACCTTGGGCCAAGAAATATTTGTCCAAGTAGTCCTCCAGTCAAAGCCGAGCACCTTCGTAGAAAGTGTTTGGCTTGATCTGGAAGATGGTTCTGATTTGGATCTTGTTCAGTATGATTTTAAAAGCGTCGAGTTTGCTTTGAAGTTTATCCAATTTCGTCTGAAATGTGTCCATTTCAATTTCAAAAGTGTTAGAAATTTGAGCTGAAAATTGTTCTCCATTTTCTCATCGTTTCTTTACATCTGAATACTCTGTTCACAACCGCCACCGATTTCGAGGGGGGTTATAGGGGTTGGTGATTGTTGCTCACACGTTTACACCTATTTGCTGGTCTTTAAAAGGTATTCAGCAAAACCTAACTCTAATTCTGGACTCTCGCTGACACGGCATTACATCCTGTCAATAGCATCGTAAAAGCTCACCATGAGTTAGGAAGCTTTCCTTGTCAGTCACATGTTTCATAGACGGGTTTCACGTTTCTCATAAACCATTCGAATTATCATACCTATCGCTACCACAAGCAAGAGTAAGGGGCTCGATAGCCTAGTGTTCGCCGAAGGTGGTGAAATGCCCATAGTTATTTGCCTTCGCAAATAGAGCCGAGTCGACGTTTTGATACGATACGTGCAGTGGCAAAATCCATTTAAGAAGAAATATCCACTTTCACTGCTGTTTTAATCGACAGTAGTCAGTAACATAAGAATGTAGTTTGTATTGCGTGAAGCTAACAATTGTTATGCTGAAGTGGATGTATACAACAGACCAAGTCTACCTCCGCCTACAGTGTAAGACATCTGACTCAATCATTCTTCAGCCAAACTGCGTTGTGTAAAATTCGCTCTTTCATAAGTTCGTTCAGTGAGGTCATTAACGACAAAAGATCGGCGAGAGAATATGTGAGCATCTCGGCTGTGACAGTGGCATATCCATTGGACCTAACAGCTAAAGGGTACGAAAACGAGGGCGCAAAGCAAGTAAAGAAGGTCGGAACCCAGAAGTATTTCTGAAAAGAACCCGTTGTTCCTTTACTACAGTGGGGCAGATATTCCTCCGCCATTGAACCAAACTCACCTTGGGTTAGCTCAACTGGGCGTTAGTACCCCACAGTCTCATTTCGTTCTCCACCGAAGGTTCAGCAAAGGTTGTAGTTCAGTACTGCTTAAGACGTGCTTATCCTCCACGTGATGTCCGCAACGTATTTGGTGCGCGTACACACTTCTTTCGAAAGCCAGTTTATAAAATCAAAGTAGAGCTTCATAGCATCCTTAGAACGTTTAAATGTGGTCAAAGCTCTAATCTAAACCAGCTGCGCTTCGAGAGAGGATGAATCATCATCTGAAGCATTGGAGCTCTTTGATATGCATCAATACTGAAAGTTGGTTAGAGTTTTATCTTCTAAGGCTGGATGTGTTAAGTTCGCTGACCAGTTAAGGATGTACATAGTACCATTTCACATGTCATTGCCAAATACTTCCTTTTAAAGCTCTCTGCAAATTCAGAAACACTATCACAATACTTTCTCCTCTGCTGTTTCATCCTGGTTGTCCTCTTCCTTCCCTTCCAAGGCTACCAGCTTGCCTTTATCGTTAGAACACATTTCTCTTTCAAATCCCACCATATTCACTATATTTTTTAAGCACCTGCTCACGAGTTGTGCTGCAAACACAATCAGTCATCTTTTTCTCATCATTGTCACCAACGCCTTCTCGCTCACATCTTTACAAGACTATCTGCGAACAACGGGTAGTCTGAAGAACATAGTAGCAGTTTGTCTTTATATAGCCAAAAGGTTGACTTGAAGACAAAAACCGAATCGCCTTTAATAACGTTGACGGTAGTACAGTCCACTGCTGGTCATAAGGCAAGAAGGGAATATTATATTATGTACAGTTCACGCTAGAAAGCCGACCTAGATAGTTGGTTCAATTGCGTGCACTACTTAATGTTGTTGGGAGCATTTTTTCAGCATACAGACCTAATCAGGAGACAATAACTCGGCTCCGAAAGCACCTTCTCACTCAAACTAAATCTGCTCAGTTGTACCATTTAGTTTTTTGTGTGCCCAACTAGGTTTTAATGGTGGACATTTATTATACGGCCTGACGTTTTGACGCGATCGTCGTCTTCAGAGGCGTGAAGATGGCGCAAGATTTGGAAATACAACATAAACTTATATGCCGAGGCTTAACGAAGAGAGGAGCTAGGATCTGCAGTGAGCTCTTTTTTCATATTCAATTCTGTTGCGATGACACATTTAGGGACTCCATCTTTTTAAAGATTTTGGAGAGTTAGAATGTCTGGTAACGGATTTGGCGTCGAAAAGTCCTCAATAATAACTTCGTTTGAGAAGGCTTCCCAAATCACACGAGGCTGTGGACGGTGTGGAAGTGTGTGTTTTGTGACAGAGACTTCCAAGTTGCAAGTTGCTCATTTTTTGGATTACCACTCTTGAGAGGTGAGAAGATTGTGGTGGCGCACATTCCTTACACATACCCCAACGTTCGAAGAAAACAACCGGAGGATGCAAAGAACATTCGCTCTTCTTCTCTGTATTGCCTTCTGGCAGATGACTTAAGCCATTTTGTAGCACGAGTGCGGTGCATAAGTCAGTTCATGCGCAATGGAAAGCGGTCAGTGATCAAGGACACAGTGTGGCCTCCGAAACTTGATGAGGCCAATAAAACAAGATGGCAACATAACCTTCGAAAGCGAACAACAGAGACTTCAAACCCGTTACCGTTCGGAAGATAATTTCGGCGAAGCATAGAGGACTCTGGTCGTGGATGCAAAGGGGTCTATGATGTAACTTGAAAAGCTTCCGACACACAGAAATAGAAAGGAAGCTGGTACGAGCCCGTGTGAGCAGAAAACTTCAATCGCCTGAGTATTACAGATTTACAGGGTATTCCAAAATAACGTGATGAAGGTTTTTTAGTTGTAACTATGAAACAGCTCACAAGTTTATGAAACAGTACATAAATAACAACAACATAGACAGTAGGCTACACTATATTCGACCGGATTCGAGGTGGTCCTCCTTCGGCTCGAATACAGAAGCCAAAACGCTAGATGAAGTCGCTGCCCGGAAAGCAGAAGATGCGGGTTCGAGTCCCGCCTGGCGCAAGCGTTTTGATCGCAGAGACTAGAAGAGTGCCGCAGCCTCGAAAATGTCCCATAGGTACACATATTGATTTTTTTACTTCTTCGTCCACAAAAACCAGGGGGTCCTTCCGTTGCTGTAGATCCCTACCCATACCATGAGAGCCTGCGGATATTGACAATGTTTGGGGATGGCATAGGTGGCTAGAGCCTCTACAGATCAGATGCTGCTGTTTTGGCGGTTGTGAAACTACTCCACAGTGAACCGCTTCTCGTCCGTGAAAAGTGTTCGCTCCCACCCGCGACCTGCGGCCCGCAGTTTGAGCTGTAGGCGTCAATGGAGCCGTTCGCGCTTATTCTTGTCCATCAGGAAGTGCACTTTATGGAACTTGTAGGGCTTGAGTCCGCGCTTCTTTCTGGCTATTCTCTGGCTTATTTTTCCTTCTGGCCACTGATGTGAGACTGACGCCGACACCACGGGCGAGAAGCGGTTCACTCAGGAGACCCTCGGATTTGGGATTTTTCGCTTCTCGATGATGTTCCGGATCTGCGACGTATTTACAGTGCGACTTTTTCCCTGCTCTGGACGGTCACCTTCACGGCCAAGCTCCTCAAATCAACGAGTTTCTTTGATACAAACGACAGCAGATTAACGATGTCGCATTGCTGCTTTCCTTGAAGACGAAGCTCCAAAATCGCAGTGCGATGGTATGACATCTTGAGAAAAACCGTAGCCGGGACAAAATAGAACTTAAAATTTTTAACACGGACAGAGAGATGTGCACAGAAAATGGCGCGGTTGCCGCCATGCTGCAGATCAATGCTTTCGCTTGGGAGAACCTCGAAACTTCATCACGTTATTTTGAAACACCCTGTATTGACATGGGGAGGATCTAGCATAGTACCGTCGACTCAAGATCCTTATATCTTTCTATCTGAAGGGTATCAATGGGCTCGACAATACATACTGCGCGCTAACGCATCATGTTGTGGCTAGAACCGATGATATGGAACGAACTGAATTTGGACACTTCGAATGCCCTTCTTACAACCAACCATCCTTATACGATTCATACCAAAGCTCACACCGTGGATTTCCATCCAGGTTTCCCAAAGGTATCCAATGGAGTCTGCCAACCCATGGTTCTTTCGGGACCAGAGAAGTCGTTAGGGCATAAATTCGGCGTTGTGAATTTTTTTGCAGGAAATCGATAGCAGACGAATAGTTTAACAATAAAAATAAATTTCTTTTCTAGTCATCCTTCTTTGTGGTTGCCTCACGATCTTTACAAGTTGCTTCACAAAGTGAACCTGGGTAGAGCTACCGTTCCTGATTTGGCATTGCTCCTTCCCAGTGCTATGAAATCTCAGAGTACTTTGAAGGCAATGAAACAAAGCAAAACAAAGAACATTCACAAAAAGTAGGTGAACTAAGATTGAGAAAATTAATGAATTAGATAAAGAAACGCTGAAAGCGATTCCGAACACTTCACGGAGCTCGGCTTTAGGGGTGCGCTAGATATGGTAGCTGAAGCGATGTTTCCAAAAAGCGGTTGACTAAGCTCGTCTCGAAAACCGAATCAACGCGTAGGAATAGAAAAGGTGTCAAATAAGGAAACCTTCGTGTGTACTATGTACGTGAAATTAGTGAAGGACGGTTGCAGTTTCGCTTAAGGGGCAATTCACTGAGCGGTTCCGATCGCAAGTGGTTGCCCTTCTCTACTGCACCGACTCACTGTTCCAAGGAACTCCTAGTGAAAGAAGAGAAATCAGGACCAATCTGTTAGTTAACTGAGAACAACACAGCTAAGAAAGTCGAACGTAGAGTGTGTTACGAATCTCAAGAGTTTTAACTACATACTGAGCATGGTGCTGCGTAATGACCACAGCAGTCAACCACATCCAGATGTGTGTGGCTGCTGTGGTCATTGCGCAGCAAAATCAGAAGGGGCGGGCTTATTAGTGATGTTTACAGGATTCTTGCTAGAGAGGGTAGGTGCGAGATGCAGATATTAGATGGAAGCATGGAACAATGCCGTCATCACAGACGTTGGAGAGGCTTTCACAACCGCGCTGTGGTGTGGTGTCGCGTTCGACAATCGCCTAATATCTAATTAATGTCACGGAATAGATGCTGAATGTGGGCATGAAATCGATGCGCTGCCGATGAGGGCTCATCGCCGGCGATGAGACAGATTGGGGAGCAGGGCAGCTCCAAAGAGCATACACCAACGGCTTCATCATCGTAGTGGTCCTATGATCGCGGCACGGCTCCAAGAGGAGACGAGAAGCAGTAGTATGTATAGGTATTCTTCAGCGGTAAACATCAAAGAAGTTAGGATTTGTTTCGAGGCAAACATTGATAAAATATGGACGCTTTTCGGAAGACTTGTCTATCGCTCACCCCTCAATGTCACATAACGGACACTTTCTAAATTGTGGCTGGATAATTTTTAAACAAAATAAAGCATAAAAAGCGCGTTAATCAATCACTTCTGGATGCGCCACGCATCCCACTTTTACAAGTTGCTGTGACGGCAATTGATTTGAATGCGTATTTGTAGCTTGCGGCGGCGAGCCGATAAACAAATGAGCATGAGTAATAATTTATCCTTCCCAGGACGAGCCTGGAACCAGTTTACCGAGCCCGCTGGGCTGGGGTTGAAAACTTGGTTAGCTTGGGCGGAAAATCCGAACCAAGAACTTGAAATCAGGTACACACGCTAACCGGCGCCAACTCGGACTGTGTTTCACGCGCACTATTAAAAATAGTAAACTAAAAACTATCAAAATGGAAGCACGCGGTTAGCAACTATACACTATCTTAGTAGAAGAAGTCAGACCTTCACGTCTTTAGCAAAGCCTCCAAATATTAAATTTAACAAACCTACTGTTTGGTAAGATTCCAGCTCCTCTCAAAAACTTCGGCATAGTAAGTTGATGTTAATCAGCTTCTTGTGTGTCCAACGAGGTTTTTTTTTTATGGCGGACCTCTATTGTGCGGCCTGACGCTTCGACGCGATCGACGTCTTCAGAGGCCTGAAGATGGTGCAAGATTCTGAAGTGCACTCTACCCCACCAAGCGCCTCAACCGCTCTAGCGCTTCCGACACCGTAGGTGGGGGGGGGGGGGGGGGGGGGGGGGGGAGGGGACCAAGAAAGCCTCACGCAAAAAGGGAAAACTCACGATACGTCGTACACCGTGAGACCTACCGCACACAGCAAACGTATATCGTTTGCAACGATACAACGGCCTGCTCGTCAACCTTCACTTCTACAGCTCCTATTTTGGTACATGCGTCAAGAAGTCAT
>OX377206.1:78031004-78293766 GCA_947396885.1 Heligmosomoides polygyrus polygyrus | reverse complement strand
GACGCTTCCATAACTATTTAACGTGCCGAAGCCCTTTCGATTAGACCAGGCTTCAAGGCGCAATGAATGTTGGTACAGGTGATCTACGTTGACGAAATATTTCTAATACATTCGTCTTCGATGATGCACGCATAAAAACTACTGTAAGGAGGAAGTTTAGCTGTTGCGACACCTTACAAAGCATATCATTACAAAGGTATTTGCTGGGAAATGGAAGGCGACATACAATAACAGTACCACTTCAGGAATGAACCACTATAAGGAGAAAATCGTCTTATGCATGGGAGGCAGGGTCAGAGGGAATTTCGCTGACGTGACGAGTAGAACCTTCGCTCGTCGGCATCATACAGTGATGTGGACACTGTGTCATTTGCTGAACGTCGAGACACTTCATCAGAAATCGATGCATCCCATGCCGTCGGTTCATAGCTACTTCTTTTCCGTTCAGGAGGTTCGTCATAACGGCTTCCCGAACCGATTCTGATGTCGTGCTCCATCTTCCGATGAGGCTTGAAGATTTCTGAGATACTAGGCAGAGGTTGGTTTTGGTCGACTGCTCTCCTTTCGTAGATTCTCTTTCGCTCGTCTGGACGGATCACTCGTAGTGGATTCGCAGAATCCAGAATGACTCGCTCTGGCCCAGTACGCAATGGCTCTCTGGTCCTGCTGCCGTTTTCTGTAGTCCTAGCCTAAAAAAGATAATTATTAGAGTAATAGAGCAAATCCAATATCGCCGAAAATTCTTTAATGATCTATGGTTAACTAAATATATATGTTTGTAGTCCTATTATACATACAATAAGCTCAAGTAACAGTAAATATAAACAATTAGAAATCACTACACTTCTAGAATTAGAAATCATTTGAAAGCTACTGCTATGCTCACCGATGGGCAGGCTTCACACCAGCACTATCGATCTGCTGACTATTACCAATCGACCCGATCGATTACCGTCGGCAGGTAAGTAATTGAGAAAAAAAATGAGAGAGAAATTGGAAATTGAAAAATTTGACCAAAGAAAGAGGGAATCGGATAAATGTCGCCCGTAGAGACGTCAAAACAGGCTGAATATTTCGGCTCTACCAATTTTTACTCAACGTTGGCCGTTTGAGATGGGAATCACTTAAGCGGCAGCGACAATAATGACTCACAGTATTATTGACGCTGTCGCTTATTTGCTGCCGCAGCGTTCTGTCTATCTGTGCTCTAGCCGACTGGGCCGTATGTCCCGGCTAGAACGATTACGAGAGAAAATGGAGGAACCGCGCCGTCTGTTTCGGTGCGAGAAAATGCCCGCTGCCAGGGGAAAAATTATCCGCGACCATTGAACGGTTGTAGATAGCGCGATCAAACTCGTTCAACAAAACACATGATAGTCACACGAACAAGGATTCGGTATTTTCTCATTCCGTCGTGGATAGTGAGGGGTCCCTCAATTCTCTCCACATTGTACAGGAAATTTGTCCGTTTCACACGCTGTCTAGAAAAACCGAGTTTTAATACGCATTTGTTGGACCCCATTTTTCTTTAAACCAGTGAAAATCGCTTGTTGACCTGTATTTGATGGCTAGATCCGTTTAGACATACATAGTTTTCATTAGATAGCTTCTTCATCGCAAAGTGGCTCGGAGGGGGTCACCATCTAAGGCATTTGCAGATGTAATTCAGCACTAGAGTGTCCTACCCATTCCTTTTGTTGCAGATGACCGGGTGCTTTAGAAGCGAGTTTGACACTCTTTCGAATATGGAGAAACATCATTTGATTCAACTGGTCCGGCATCAGATTGCAATTAGGGACGATTCCCTAGAAAATCGAAAGAAAGAATCTCCTAGTCGTATCCGCAAGCGCGACGGTTTCAAGTGGAATTACGCCTTCAGCAGCACTGCCCTGTTGAGGGGCGTGGCCATTGCCGATGCAGTGTTCAAAACGGGGGTCGAGCGTTCTATCCCCTCGTCCCCCTGGCCCGCCCACCCCCAACCCCCTGGGCTTGCTCGAGAGTCTAGTGGCTGCCTTGCGAGATAGTGGAGACGCAGACAATTGCCACGCCTCTGTTTAAAGGGTGGGGGATAGAACGCCACTCCGCCGTTCAAAACACTACACACACTAGGGTTTAGACAGAAAAACCGAAACGACCAATCGAGGTCCTTCACGCTAAATAGCCTCGATAGGCTTCGATAGGCGCTAATTGTACTTTTCCAATTCAGAGGTCGACAACAACGTTCGCAATTTTGCCGAGGAAGGTCATTTGATCACAAACATGACACTTTCTGTCATATTTTGGGGTGATAACGGTACGCTACGGTAGGCATGTACAAAAGAAGGTTTTAGGATCAACCGATTTCACCCAATTTTCGCCGCAGCGGGATGTTTAAGGTGCTGATCGTTTTTGGTATAGTGGTGGAGACCGATAGATATAGGGAGGTATACATAAACGACATTCATGAGACCTGGGCAGAATAGGTCTGGCTCTTTTGTGCTACAAACCGTGTTTGTTACCAACGCCTGGAATAACCCCATAAGGCAGGTTTTGGATGGACTCGGTGATCATGACCACCTCCCCTCCTTTACCTCGCACATTCTGCCATAATGTGTCGTAATCGGTGAAGATTTTGAAGACATATTACCATGTATGGATCAATACCCCAAATAATCCCCTTTGGTGAAATGTGGAAGATTTTGTTGAGACTGAGCTCACCATCCTTACGAACACATACCCGTATCGTACCATTATCGACCGAGATTTCAAAAACTAATGTAGTGTTTGCGATCAGCAGCTACAATAGTCCCCCTACTCTCCCAGACAAAGCTATGCGAAAAATGCTTTCGACCTCGGCATTCGTATGAGCACAACCGTGCCAATGAATAGACAGCGTCGAAGTGCAAAAGGGCTGCTTCGCTGGGAGCCAAACTACAAGCCCTTACCTCTCACCACACCCCTTCCTAATCCATTGCGCCCCCACTCCCAGACCGCCAGACGTGTTTGCGGTCTACTTTACCAGAGTGCAATCAAGCCAAAGTGATAACGTTGATAACGTTCCGTTACTCCGCTCTCCGGCACCCGTTGCAGATGTTTATTTGATATGAAACACATTTATAATCAGAGTTTGTAGCTTCATCTCATGTTACGCATCTCACCTCAATGTACCGCTGCAGTCTGCTATCTCCCCCTTGTTAGCCCTTTAGTTTTCCTAAGAATAGTGTCGACGTTGGAACATCTCCTGGCACCAACAGGAGATTTGCTTTTACCTCAAGATACACCTGGGGAGCAGTTACTGCTTACAATTGCACTTCCCGATACATTATTTTGATAACAGGACAGTACTGATTTGATATATCTCGAGGGATATCCAATGGTCGTCTTTTTAACAAAAGTTATACTGATTATGAGAAAACGATCTCGCAACATTTGTGGACCACTCTGCTTTATCTGCTATCAAAATTGGTCGCAGCGGAACGCTGCAGTTCAAAAAAAATTTTTTAAAAAACTCGGTTAACGGTTCTCTCCAGTTGTTCTTACCGTATAGTCCGTGCTGCCCACGATCGGTCGTTGAGATGGCGGTTTTGCATCGCGAACGAAAGACGTCCGAAAGACGTTCTGGTGAGTGTCGCGACGCATTGGCGCAGACGCGAGGAAGCTGTACAATTGTTTTTTCGCACCGATGTAAAACCAAACTCGCCTTTCACAAACAATCGTTAAAAAATAAGTACGGACGAATTTTCGACATAACCATATTTAGGTTGAATTGGACACTTTTCAGATCAAATTGGACCTGAAGATTGCATATCTAAGACACTGTTTCAACACTGTGGAAACTGCCCGCCTGCAATTCGCGAGTTTCTTTGTCTGGAGTTTGAAATTCACAAAACGCTTCAAGGCCACTCGTGGCAGACGAGGGTCGATCGTCCTACACCCCACGGGCCGCCCCTGGACTTGCTCGAGAGTGCAGTGGCGGCTGCCTTATGAGATAGTGGAGACGCAGACATTTGCCACGCCTCTGTTTAAAGGGCGGGGGGCAGAACACCGTTTTTCATGTCAAGAGAACACTTCTTCGCATAAAGGGGTTTACGAAACTCGTATTCACTCTTTGAAAGGCTGTCAAATGGTGCACGTTGTCGAAAACTCGTCCGTGCTTATTTTTCACGTACGTTTAATGGTAATTAAAGCATTGCCAGGTAGCACCAAAATGCTCAAAAACGCTATGTTTCTGCTTCGAGAGAATGCAGTGAGCACGAATGCGTATGTATCAAGCACATTTCTTCGCCCCTTTCGCAGAGACGAACTTCGCAGAAAGGCTACATGCAAAGTTTCAAAAGATTATTCCGGTTCGCTAGTATTTGAAAGGCACAAACCGTCTATTTCACAAGGGAATTCGAAAAAACTCACGTTTTCATCGCATCGCCTTTCAAAATTGCTCCGAATCCTGGATCCCTCTTGGTAGCGGAAGTCGTGTCAATCCCAAACGGATTTTTCGAAAGAGGAGACTTCTAGAAAACTATGTGACAGGTTGCCTCACGTTCTACTAGAGATGTGCTTCTTTGACAGAAAGCAGCCACTGTTCAGAATTCGCAGCAGTATTCTCTGATTGAGGTGGTGAAAAGATCCCAACTATGTACACTTGACTTACAAATAAATTCTGGCTTAACATCTTCAAGGTCGCTATGCTTTGATAGAATTTACTAAACGTAGAAGTATAAGCGCAAATCTCACTTCGGAAGACACATACGCATACAGGACGATACTTGATCTGATTGGTTCCAATTACGCATTTATAGTAAAGGATAAGTATAAAAGACATAATTACTCTTCCCTTTTGGGATGAGAAACGCAACCTATAGGGATGGTAAGCAAGTCTTGGGGTCTTCGGCACTTTTTATTCTTTATTTTTTTATTAAGCATACAGTGGAACTCACTCAACAATCTAATTGCCATCGTTAGCCACCATAGTGTGCCACCCAATAGGCAGGTCAGCGATCCACTTCTGTCAGAACTGGGGAGACTAGGAGTCAGAATTCGCTGATCGTCCTTTCAACATTTTAAATGTTGGCGACTTTTCTTCTCTAGGAATGCCTTGAGGGGACGAAATAAGTGAATAATGTCAGAGGGGCATTACCAGGGAAATAGCGTGGGTGGGGAACCGGGTCCCAGCGCAGCCACTCCGATTTCTCACGGGACTCTCTAGCTACATGGGGCCTAGAGCAGGTGGATCGAAGCAAGTCTCGCCCGTTTTTCTTCAAGTAGCTTCCGAGCTTCTGAAGTAGCTTCTTGCGGCACATGCGAGAGCGTCTTTAATCTTCGAACGTCGACGAAGCTCGGAATTCCGGAGGCCTTCCCCCACTTCCGTGAGTCGTGTCACTCCGAGCATCACTCTCTCGATTCCACGCTGCGCAATACTGAATCATCCTGCTTTCGTATAGCCCAGGTTTCTTAGGCGTATATTAAAGCTAGAAGAAGGGTAGAGCCGAATAAGTGGGCACGGAGTCGCACGTTCTTCGTCTTCTTCACGACTTCTTCGACGCTCCTAAAAGCTCCCCAAGCCGCTCGTTTCCTCCTGCTCAGCTCTGGCGCTAGGTCGTTGGCCATGTTGGCTTCGCGACACAGATACACATAGCTGGAGCATTCGGAGATGTTCGTTCCGTTGAGCGAGAATGGGGCATCAGAAACTTGTCCGTTCCTCATGAAAATTATCTTCGTAAGATTCAGCTGCAGTCCAACGTTCCCACATACACGATCGGAGTCGGCAGGCATTCGCTTCGCCTGGCTGATGCTCGGTGTCATGAGCACGATCGAAGATGGTGCAGCTGCCAGCCGTCGAACTTCATCCCATATCTACCCATTCTAGTTCGCGCATGGCGTTTGCGATGGTGGCACTGAAGAGCTTCGGGGATGTATTATCCCCTTGCCGATCCCTTTTCTTCACGTTGATGACGACGTCGTTGTGAAATGGTGAAATCTTGATCGCGAATTCATTGTACAGCTCTCGAGTGACTCTAGAATACAGAGTAGCAACGCCCTGAGTAAGCAGGGCTTCGATAACCGCTTTCGTTTTGACAGAGTCCAACACCTTCTTCAGGTCGATGAACGTAAGGCACAGAGGCAGCTTTTACCCACGGGACACTTCGATGGGCTTCGTGATGGTGTGTATGTGGTCGATCGTGCTAAATCCTCTCCGTTTCCCTTCTTGTACAACATGACGGTCTTCCTGGTGGAACCTTGCACTCCGACAGGTAGCGCGTGAAGAGCAGCGCCAGGATGTTGATGAGCGGTGTTCAGATCTGATCATGTCGGGACAGGCTGCTGTACGTTTCTTCACCGACGAGATGGCGTGTCGGATCTCGGAAGGGAGAACAGAGGGGACGACGTATCCATCCTGCGGAAGATGGCAGGGGGCAGGTGGACGTGGCCATCGAAGAGATCGGAGTAGAAATCGTGGATGATCTTCTCCATGGTCCTTCTGGAAGAGGTAACGGTTCCGTCGGGATGTCGGAGAGCGGTCATCTTGGTCTTGAAATTGGCGAAGTCTCGGCGGGCATTACGTATGCTCAACCCTGCCTCTGCAGCTTTAGCCAACACTTCCGCCCTCCTCTCCTTAAGATCCTCCTTTATCGCCTCTCTGCATAGCTTCGTAAGCTCGGACGTCAGTTGGTAGTTGCCTGACGCTCGTGCTGCTCCACGCTGGCGTATCAGCTCGAGGGTTTCCGGAGACAAACGTCTCTTGGTGGTCTTCAAGCTCTCAGCTTCCTTAGCACTATCGTGGAGATGGTGTACGAAGCGGTCGTATTCCTCGTCGACGTTGTCCATGACGGCATCTTCCCAAAGGCCGGCAAGAGACGTGTAGAGGTCCCAGTTGATGGTCGTTCTGGGACTCCTCTTCTTGAACTTCGCGGCCTTCTCTCCTTGACGCGAAAAGCGGAACCTTGCGCGAAGGAGGCGGTGGTCCGATCACGTGTAGAACTTGGGGACAACGGAGACGTCGGTCAGGCAATACTTGCGGTTGAAGATGATGTGGTCGTTCTCGTTGTGGAACTGGCCACCGGGAGATTCCCAGGTCCATCGTAGGGAGGGAGGCTTCTGGAACTGCGAGTTTCAATGGATGGTCTTGGTCGACATGATAAACTCAGACAGCCTTTCACCTTGCTCGTTCCACTCCAAACCGTGAGTTCCGATGAGAAGTTTCCCGGCGACCTTCGTGATCCGATCTTGGCGTTGAAGTCGCCGACGATCACCTTGTAGAATGTGTGGTCTTCGTTCTAGAGCTTCTCCAGATCCACGTATCGTAGTTTGATGTTGAGGCATTCGCGACGAATACAGTCAAAGCTGGCACGGAGCCACATCGCTTCAGTCGCAGACGTCCGATTCGGGCTGTCAGAGACTCGTACGAATCGATGTTCATGGCCAAGTGCGTGTTGAAGAGGACACCAACGCCGCCTACTCCCTTGCTGTCGCATGTTCCGATGGACAGTTCTTCTCCGGAGTCCTAGACTGAATGTAGGGTGCGGTGTCTTCTCGTCTGATGATGATGCAAGCCAGGAAGACCAAGTACGACGTCAGTCCCTGACGTCGTACTTGATCTTCCTGGCTTGCATCATCGGGTCCTCGACGAGCGCTTCCGATGTCAGCGTGCGGGCGTTGTAAGTACAGATCGTTATCCTAGTCCTTCTCAATTTGCCTAGCTGGTTAGACCCTGAGACTTTAGCAGCCTCTCCGTACTCGTCATTCCCATCGCTGCAGAAATGGGGCTCTTTCGGGGTCAGGGGAATGAGGCCCTTTAGTGCTGCTGTGTTTGACTGCAGTACACACGGTAGCTAGTCAGGCTCTGTCGTGCTGGCGAAGAACTCCGGGTAGCCAGTCAGACTGCCCGAAGGGACGGGGCGAGACTTAAGGCGGCCTCGAATCGCCTTACATGTACTCCCAGTCTACCGAGTGCAAGCTTTTGGCCGAGCCGACACAACTACAATCCGCACAGGCGCGAACACATCCACGCACACTGTGCACGAACATGCCGCTCCCACGCACAAGGAACGCGTCGACCCGACACAGCAGGAGCAAGGAGTCCGTCCCCTGCATCCCACCTGCGTCTCTGGGCAGTACACGGTCGCATTTGGTTCGCGTTTAATTCCCCTATCCACCACCAGGGGAGGCGCCACGTGGCCCTGCGACAAGCGGCCCGAGATCCCTCTTAACAAGAGAGCACGAAGACCCTCTATCGAGGGAGATCCGTGGCCGTGGCGTCGTCTATAGTAATAAATAATTATTTAGAACAAAACGAATTTCTTGGAAAAGTTTTGCAGAATCTCCACTGACATAGATGGTGGGTTGTTCCGTAGCTTCTTACTTATTTTACTTTTATTTCAGTTATACCTACCAGCACTCTTTTCGTTGGTGTTGCCTTTGGCTCTGGTTTTGGAGGAGCTTCCATCGAAGTATCTGTTTTCTGACTGGCTGTTGTAGGAGTAGATGGCTCTGGGCTTTTCGGTGGAGTAAATGAAAAAATCTGAATCATCCGCTGGTAAAATGCAGCGTGGATCCACCTCCGGCGACTTTTGCTCTCACCTTGTTCATCGTCTCCACTTCCTTCCTCTCCATTTCTAGAATCATTTCTGAACATAAAAGAGCTAAATTGGAGGATTTTCTTCGATCGGAAGCGTTTCAGGAGGCGGAAATATGTACAACTCGATCCTCACCACTCTGTTGCTTCAGCATGTTTTGAATGCATTTCGTGATTTCGTTCTGGATTGAACAAAAGGATGAGAACTCGACGTCGTCCAAGCTAACAGCAATCAAAGCCTAAACATTTTGTATCATTGCTAGCAATTGCCGCTTGTTTTGTAGTTCGTATACGAACCTCTACGTTCGAGCAATCTTATGTGCTAGGCTGGACTCTATGCTGCTTCTTGCTGAAATCGAAGAAAAACCCTATGCTGCTAGATATCCCTTTCATAGCTCTAAAGTTTTGACTTCGACATTTGAGGCACTTCTGCACTCACCGTCCGCAAATTGTTTATTAATTTACCCTTTGAAAATTAATTAATTTATTCATGGCGTGGATACATGGCGCACAAGCGTACAGCAGTGTACAAGAAAGAATTTAGAGTTAAGTATTACAAGATAGCAGTTAATCACAAGACAACCACACACTAGAAAGAGCACAGGAAGATTCCATATGCTTTGTAAGCAACTAATACATAAAGTGGTTTAACAAACAAGAGATTTTTGAATGTGTGCACATTTTTCAAGCTGATCAAACGAATTTGATTTGTAGGCTCACATCGAGAAGACTGGCATCATATAATACCTAGATATCTGGTTGATAGCAAGGCATTGACAGTCCTCGCTGCGAAACAAACCAGCTCTCAATGAGGTGAAAAGACGAAAGGGAAAAAAGAGAATCACAGAGAGATAAATTACGGAGATAGAGCCCTAGACCGATGTGGAACCTGCGTCGTCGCTGTGAAAATACGGTCCGATTTCTAGTCTGTACATGCAAGGGATGAGCGGACTAAGCGCTATCCGTGATCCGTTATCCGGTTTCCGGGGGTTTTGGCCTATCCGTTTTGTTGATGGTTATCCGGCAATTTTGGGCTGGATAACAATTACAATTACAAATGGTCTGGTCCCTTTGCAAGGAAAAACTCGTTCGGATAAAAATGTAGAAATGGGGGAGGAGCTGAAAAGTCAGAGGGATCTCCCTTTTTTCTAAAGCGAGGATCTCCCACAAGGTTAGCTCGAATGTTCGAAGTACGGTGACTTCTCAGATGAAAATGAATGAATGACGATGTTGATCTCAATGTGTTCGTATTCAAGCAACGAACTGAACGACGGTATTCTAGCGAAGCAACTGAACGAACAGGATCGATGACAAAGCTCAAGTGGTGGCGGATCAACAATGTAAGAATCTGAGAAACTATAACTGCAGCATAGTAAGGGTTATACAGTATGAATGTATGTAGAAGCAGCGTGACACGGGATACTTTTTCAGTGAGGCTAGCAGATCGAGGTGTATGTAGGTGCTTATAGACAAGCATGTGATAGGTGGGGCGAATACTAAGGAAAGAAGGTTCACTGATTTATTCGAAGCCCCAATAAAAGAAAACTCCGGAGTATATCTCCGACTAAACAAGTCTGACCCTGCTAGCACGACTTATCGGTGGGTTCATCGCCTATGAATATCGTATTCAGCGATATACTGTAGCATAAGCGCCGCTGTCTTATCTTCAACGCTCGTCACTGCCTGTTTATGTTAAGCCCTTTGTCACAGCATCTGCCGCGGACAGTTCTACTACACGAACGTCCGTGCGCTCTGCATCAGATCCACACATGAAATTTAAGTGAGAAATCGATAGGAACTCGGTATTATGGGAAATCACCTTTTCGCCGTCGGAACTCAGTTCGCCGTCCTCCTGTTTGCAGCGACCCTCCTTGATGTGGAAACTGGCGAGGAACGGCGTCGCGAAGCGATCCTTACATTTGCGACATTCGAACAGGTAGAACTCTGGGGAAAGTACATAGGTCTGTTTGAGTGACGAAAGCAACACGATCTGTTAAATGGCACGTCATTGGCTGAGTGTTTCATTCCGTTATAGAACAAACTGAGATCTACTCACGCTTTGGAATGCATGTGAATATCCATCACTCTTGACTTTTATTCTTCACCTAACTTAAAAGTTTTTTCGTTCGGATAAGAGTTAGCTCGGATAAGGAACTGATGATTCACTTACGAAATAGAAGAAATCCTCCACTAGAGCTTCTTGAATTACAATTTCGTGCGCTTCCAGATGAGCATCAAATAATAGCTTGTGCTAAGCATTTCTAATCGTACATGAAATGGAATCCGAGTGATTAAATCCTAGTTAACGTGGACGACAAATCTACGCTCCAAGTTTTTGAAGTTTCAGAAGCGCACGCAAGCGCTACACCTTTTCGAAGGAAAGTATTATAGTCACTATTTAGTTCTGTAACAGTGTGGTCTGAATTTTTGTAGCTTCACCGTCACGGATTGATCAACTTCTCACTCACGTCATGGCTTTCCAATGTCAAATGCAGTGCTTCAAATGAAAATTAGGGAATCGAGCACAGTGCTTAAAGAGATTACCATAGTGTCGTGCGAGATGTTCGATGACAAGGCTGAGCTCCTGTGGCGGAGCGTCGGTGCCGTTTTCCACACAGATCGGACAGCGAAAAATTCGTATCGGCGAGTCCAATAGTCGAACCATTGGAGGACGTTTCTGGCGGAATGCTTCTGTAAAGTCACGGTACGTATAGATGATCTGGAGCGAGTGAGGAGAGCTTGCGTCCGCAGATATGGGGTGGTGACGCCATCGTCTCAGCCTTGTTTTGTTGGGCGTGACCTTACTCACTTGTACGACGAAATGAGTTGCAGCTCACCAGGGTAGGGTTCCGACCTACAATGAAACTTCAAGTGGAGACCAGGGTCACTAGAAGGAGCTCGGAATGCTGATTGCGAATGTGGGGGTCAAAATTGCAAACTGAATTCCTCAACGAGTTCTGACGTGTCGAAGGTCACCAGGTTGACGGAAGGGCAACAGCAGCAGTGGCCTAAATGTAGTGCTCGGGCTCCTTAGGAGTTGGCCCTTCTTAATCTAATCAAGTCTCATCACTCAACGCTCTCACCAAAGCTCAATCGCACGGCCAACCTACAGTCAGTCCGGTGAAATTCCTTGGAATAGAAGGAGCTAGAAGTAGAAGTCACCAGGGTCGTTAGAAGGAGCGGTGAAATTCCACAGGTCAGAACTCGTTCAGGAGATTCATTTCGCAATTTGGAATCCCGTATTCGTAATCAGCATTCCGAGCTCCTTCTAACAACCTTGGTGTCAATCTGAAGTTCCAAAAGAGATCGAAACCCTTCTCTGGTCAGATATTTTATGTTTATTTATTTATCTATACGAGTACCAGTACAAGCGTGCGCAATCTGCATAATAAAGAATCACCAACGAGAAAAGCAAATACAAACTACACAGAATATATTGTTGAAAAGTAAGTGATGGACGACAGATGTAATTTCAGAAATTATTTTAAAGCACCATAATTCCTAGGAAGACTCTGTCTTTCGAGAAACTCCCCATATGAAGGGAGGGTCCTATGTAAGAAAAAGAGAAAAAGAAGCGCCTACAATTTCGCTTGACTCTTCCAGCACCGTACTTTGTTGTACCTCCACGAGTATTAGATGCTCTCAACGTCACTAGGTCAGCAGGCTTTGTACTGCTTTCATCGTTAACAATTCTGTGGAAGATTAATAGATCCTTTCTGCTTCTTCTCAACTGAAGAGTGTCTAGCCCAAAATCAAGATTCCTGACTCTACTTGACGGAATGTGATCATATGCAAACCGCAAGCTGCGTATCATAAGCATTCTGGTGACACTGTTCTGAACTCGTTCTATTAGATTGCTAGCCTTTAGTTTGTAGGGATTAAAAACTGGCGTACCATACTCCAGAATTGGTCCAACAAAAGCCCTCGACGCCTGGAGAAGAACTGTCATTTGAAGACAAGGCTCTAAACAGACTAAGCATAACTTTGACAGCTTTGTTGGTTACCGTTGTGCCTATCGAAGTTCAGATTACACTTAACTAGAAATCCAGGATCCTTTAGTGTATTACATGGATACCCATGTGTACGAGGGTAAGACAGATGCACATCTGACAAGGTGTGCGTTATTACGATTTAGGATTTATGATATTATCACCCCTGATTAACATTGGCAAAAAAGCTGAAAATTTATTTGTACTACACTAAACTTCAGCTAACTCTTGCGATTTACGATTGACGGCGGTGTTTTCGTAATTACAATTTACTCTTTACAAAACTTCGGATTTCGTTTCCGCACACCACTGTTGAACATGTAGATTTCAAGACTAAGAAAAGGTGTAGAAAAGGTTCTTCTGCCATAGATTTACATACAACGCCTTAAGGAGGAATCCAAACTCTAGTTAGGTCAGGAAAGAGGCCGCTTCACGGATAGGACTAAAGGCTTACTTTTTCCTGGGATAAAAAATCGCTCTTTTACTGCTAGTGGATAGGTTACGAATTTTTCGTTGAGGCAGGAAAACTGGTGAGGGAGGTAAGTTGCTACTTTCTACATGGACCACAAATAAACGGATGCGCTGAGAATCTCACAATTATTGCGGTTTTTTGTTGAGTTTTCTGCCAATTTGCCAATTTTTTTTCTGTCAAGTTTGCTGTGTTTTTTGCCAATTGTCAAGCAGCGGGTTGCTCGTACTCGAACATCGCGAAAAATGGAACTGACATGCGCCTGTCTTTCCCTGTGGGTGTCTATATCAGATCTAGGCAATTGGATGAAGGCAACAGTGATGACCAGAAGTAAAGGGTGGTGCTACGGGTTTCAGAAACTGCCACATGTGCTAGACTCACAGAGATTTCCCTTCATTTAAACCGCTAGATACGCTAGAACTCTCTAGCACCGGAGCAGAATCAAGCTCACATTTCAATCTCGCTCCAGATCTTGTAAAGCGATATGAACGGAAAGAAATCTTGCATAGAGCAGAACTAGGAGAATACCATTACAACAAGCTTGAAAGTAGAAGGGAGACATTCGCAGATCAATGTCGTAGCATTGTCTCAAGATGTAGAGATGGACAGGAATGAAGAAAACAAGCACAACAGTAGCATAGCTACCGGATTGCAACTAACAGTAACGAAATGCAGGGAACTACACGGCGAAAACATGGAAATGTAGAGCTGGTGAGGCATCAATTCGGAACTAATCGTACGAACATCTAGAGCACCATCAACGCCTTCTTAGAAAGGCGAAGAAACGAAGTTTCTCAAATTTAAGCAAGAACAGCTTTTAGCTTGAAATGTTCTGCAAACATTTCATATTCCTTGTCAGTATCATCTGTCAAACGTAGACAGCGCAGTGCTTCGGCCGTAAAGCTGTAAATGCTACTGAAACAGCTGGGATCAGAACGCTGACCCTACATTGCGGTTGAACTGTTCCTTAAGTAGTACTGGCTGGGCAAAGGAGAGAAGAACCACAGAACACTAGATAGGCAAGAACTCGAGCTGGAGTAAGTAGCGCACATGAGAGAGCCGGCAAGAAGGCCCTTGTTGACTGTTGTGGATGAGGTCTTCCTGCCGACACGACACCTCAGCTGATGTGGTGTCGAAACAATGGCCCGCCCGTCGATTCGCTTCGGCATTCGTTTCGCAACTGTCTCGTAACGGTAGCTCTAAAGGATTTCTACAGACAGGCACACTGGGACCTGAGGAGTTGCTACTAGCGGTGGCTTCATAAGGAAGAGAGTGCTCAAGTCCCTTTGAGATGAGTTCGACAGATCATCTCAAAGGTATCATACTTGAGGGATAAGCTCACAACCCACGTTTATCTCCAACCAAGGGTAACTGGTGACCCTCGTCGGTACCCAGGAATTTTACTAGTAGCTACGCTGTACTTGAAGCATCGGCTCTTTGGTCTAATTTCCCGGAGGAGAATATTCTGTCTGATAAAATGGAGAGTTGTCACAACGATGTCTTATTGCAATCAAAACTGTAGCGCCAGACGGGACTCGAACCCTGTAGAGCACTGGCGTAGAGCAATCTCGCCCGGTTAACAGGAGGTGTGAGTTCGATCTCGATTGACGCTAGAGTTTCGATCGCAAAAAGACATCGTTGTAACAGCTTACAACCTCAATACCAGCCACTCTATGCTGAAAGAAACTGTCTTGAATCAAAATGGCGAGTGTTTGGGAGTAATTTCACGAATGTTATTACGACTGTTCCAGGTTCCGAAGAATGCAAGGACGCATAGAAGTTAGCCGAAGTAAAGTCGGTAGAGCAACTTGAAGAAACACGCCGAAATATTCTACACTCCGTCTCGCTCCCCGTGGCCTCTGTTGTAAATTCTGGTTTGTAGAGATAGAAAAGATTTTCCAGTACATATCATCCGCCATCGCCAAGCTCCAAGGGGGCGCTTGCGATTGATGCTGGTTTTCCTATCATTCGCTCTGCATAAATAGCAGGGTATCGAATAAGCGGAGGTAGCGGAGCCAAAGATGAGAATCAGCTGTAGGGTTAACATCTCCAATAGATATTGGATCCGACACTGATCCGGGTAAATCAAAATTTGTCATTTTTTCAAACCCAGTTAAAAAGAGTATGCGAATAATAGCGTTTTTGAGAAGCTCCGGATCTTGGAATGATTCAGTAAGAGTAGCTTTAACAGGAAAGATTTTCAGATAATTCGAATAACTGATTTATCTTTGGATTTCACATGGGAAATGCGAGTCAGGTAGGATATCAGTTTTCCTACCAAAAATCATCCGCTATCCGAATTTTCTGAAAATTCATCTGCTGAAAATGGCCTCTATCCGAATCGCACTATGATTCAAGCTTTTCAAAGATGCCATTATTCGTACAATCCTTATAACCAGGGTTTGGAAAAGATGACGAATCCGAACTATCCGAATCGGCGTCGGACCCAATGTCTAATCTCCAGCCTCGATAAATACTGAAAGAAATTGGAGTACAACAACAAGGCGATAACCAAGCCTCACTAGCTGAACCAAGCTACTGGCTCACAAGAGAGATGCAACGATTCGTCGCAAGTCGAACATGAGCGAAACTTTTAGCATTTCGCTTCCGCAATTACATGTTCTGTTTCCCAGAGGAAACGTAAGCCGCTCTACGCATAACAGCGAATTCAAGCCATCCAGATATTATGCGCAGCGTGGAGAAGAGGTCAATCCTTCCGAGGAGGCACCAAAAGCGGAACAAACATAAACTCAAACAATGTGGTCTGCCCCGGCTGCGAAGTTGTAAGGAAAGGTACTCTCGTGGCTAGACCAGTGTGTCGTCATCATGAAGTAGTTTACGTTCAGTTTTGACACCGTTATTCAGCAGACATGAAGACGTGCCCCCTCCCCCACTAGGGTATATCCGAGTGGTGTTGTGTATTAACAAATCCATGCTTAGTTCCATGCTTGCATTCTGTCCGACAGTCTTGCGGGTTGTACGACAAAATAAACTTCTGTCGAAACAGACAAGAAGCGTGAATTTATGAATGTTTGAAGGAGTCCTATTAACATTTACTCACAGCCTCCTATTAGCTTTTCGCTCCTTTCCTGTAGCGCTAAGAACGATTTTTCGTCGCCCGTTTAACGTTTTCGGACTGGAAGATGTATTCATTGACACGTCAGCTCCACAGCGGAAATATGCAACTGCTCCGGTCAACCACATTTTTTTTACGAATATGCCTTTGGCACACAATAATATTAGTAGAAGTATGTAGAATCTACAGCACTTCCGAAGCACCCCATCGACTGACTGTTACTGTTTACAAATTATGGCGATTTCATGCAAAACGCGCTCTTGACAAAATGCCGGACAATAAATCTGTATGTCAGCCTTTTTTAAAGCTTGACCAGACATTATTTTTCAACCGTAAAGTAGTACACAGAGATGTAACCTGAAGGTCTCCACTTCCAAGGCCGATCTTTAAAAACTCTTAGATTTGCCTTACCTACACAGTCTTTTCATTGAGGAGTAGCGAGTTAAACTGTATACTTTTAAGTTCCATGCAGCAAAAATTTACTCCTTCAGCGCTCTATTTATAATCATCTATTTGAAGAGTTTTATCACATACATATGTATGCATGTCGTTTGGAAGGAAATGTTGTTTCTGATAATACGATGTAAAATGCTACTCATGCGTTTCTACACGAAAGTTGATTCGACGTTCGATTTCGCACCTATTTGTGAAGGACATCAGTATGTTCAAAATGATCATTAAATTCAGGGTGAAGCCTATTTTGTAGTGCGTAATGAAAAAAATTGACCGAATGTTTTAGAATGCGGTCTATTAAATTCATGTCTTCATTTTACATTGCGCGACTAAGTTTTTAACGAGGCGTTGGTAGCTCCTCAAGTACGAACTGCGCTTCAGCTGTCAAGAAATTCGTACGTTTGAGCTTGTTCGATGCAAGGCACACTTGGCTATGGAGGAGTCTTCTTGCGGAACTGTGAAGCGGTAAGAGGTCAGACGAGCGAAATGGACGTCGCTGGCGATGTCGACGAGTCTGTAGCATGAAGAGGAGGCGTGAACCGCGTGAACAAAAACATTGCGGCGATGCACTGAGAAAGAGCTCCCTTTCATGACGGAAATCTATCGATCGATCATCAGCTTCTCCGACTTCAGGACGACCTTTTCTGAGTGCCAGCTGCTGTTCAGAAGATGTCTTCGAAAAGGTACGATCTAGCAGTTGACTGGCACATTCACTAGCAACCATTTGAAATGTGCAGTGTATTCCACCGTTTTAATGGCTTACATTTCACACACCAAGATTTTCCTAATGATTTTCGAGTAAAAACTATCTGGCTGAACTTCAAAACACACTTATATTTTTATCTATAAATTATTGCGTAAACTCTGTTTCACCAAATTTTCACGAATAGCCATCGTGTCGGCTGCTTCCATTCTGGAGTTCTCTAGTTGCTAACCTATACATTATTTTATTTATTTATTAAGGCATAGACCAAAGCCTAGCGTGAACAGCGTTAAAAACAACAACAAACAATGTGTGACACGAACATACAATCATCCTATAAATCAAGTCGTGCATCATCAATGTTATCCAGTCATCAAGAAATTCCCGAATTACCTGCGACAACCCTTCTGCATGCCTGCGCAGACAGCATCGCCAAATTGTCGTCCTTGCCAAGCAGCAAGTTCAATTCCTTAAGAATCCTATAGGTTAGGAAATCTGATCTAATTCGTGACTTAGCGACGGAGACCCGAAGTGTGAGCTTTCCTCTTACAGATTTCGTCAGCGTTCCGTCAAAGAAATACCCTGGATTGATTGATAGTTTCCTGGCGAGAATTTTGCACATCATGATAGCATCAGCTATTTTTCTTCTCTTGCTTAGTGATGGGAAACCAAAAAGCGCAGCCCGTTCGAAACCATTGGGAATTGAATTGTAATCCACAGAAAAACCTCTCATCATAGGCTACCTGGTGAAACTGTCTTGGATGCTCTCCAAGAGATCAACATCCCTCTTCTTAGCTGGATTGAACACTGTTGTCCCAGTTTCCACGATAGGTCGCACACAGGTTTTAAAGGCCCTTATGGCTGGTAGGCTGGATTTCAGAACGCTGAAGAGGTTATAAATGCTAAAACTGGTTTTTTTTTCACCAGGAGTCTGCATTGTTTTCAAAAACATAGATTACTCCTTATAACAAAGACCAAATCTCGAACTTCGTCAACTCTTTCTAAGGCCTGTCCATTAGTCCTATATGTCGGCGCTTGAGTATGATTTTTAGTTCCAACCACTAAAAGGTGCGTTTTCTCAGTTGTCAGAGGTAATTCCCACTTATCTGCCCAAGAACTCATAAAATCGATCGCCGTCTGAAGAACCTTTGAATCTTCGATGGTACGAATTGTTTTGTATACTTTCACATCGTCAGCGTACATTTTACATGTGACTCCTAGACTAGCAATTTTGTTTGGGAGTTCGTACGTATATAGCAAGAATAGTTGGGGATAATACCCCAGAACTGGTCTTTAATCTTTACCTGGTAAAGGCCTTCGCACACTTTCGCCGCCACGCGGCGCGGCACCACGATTGCCATAGATGTCGATTTGCCTTGCGAGGCGACTCTGCGTCTCTGCCCCATGCTTAAGGATAGGGCTGCCGCGTGGCGGCGAAAGTGTGCGAAGGCCTTAAGTCCTTCTGCTTAAAAATTGTCGAACCCAGCTTATAACCATAGGATGAATTTCTACCGCCTCTATCTTGACAACCAATTTTCCTACCGGGACTTTGTCGAAAGCCTTTGAAAAGTCAATATACACTGGTCAGAACGTTTTTTATATTGCAGTGCCTTTGAACAGTCGTTTAATGAGGTGGGAACGGCTGTTTCCACAGGCCTGCCATTCAGAAACCCGTATTGACTGTCAGATGTTACACCGTGAGCTTCAAGGTGCAATAAGATATGTCGCTTAAGGATTTTTTCAGACGTTCTCACAAAAACCAAGGTGATGCTGACAAGTCGGTATTACAAGGAACATTTTGGAGCATTTTTTGAAATTGGAGTCGCAAATGCATGCTTCTACCCAGCAGGGATTTCAGCTGTGGTGTAGCTCAGATTGAATATGTGTTCTAAAGGATAGGCAATGTAATGGGTGACATTTTTTGTGAAGCACAAAGAGCTAAAATCTGATGATATTGAAGAAGATTTTTGGCCATTTAGACAACACTTCAATAACCTCCCCCTAGTGAAACCAAACCGCTGAATTCATTTTGGGAAAACGGGGCAGTTCCTCTACACCGCAAACTACAGAACTGTAGCCATCAACCTGGTTCTTACTATAAACATTGTGAAAACTTTTCCCAATAAATCTGCTTTTTTTTATGTGGAAATCAATAATCACTTTCGACAAACAGGCTGGGATTTGATTATCGCTCCCTAGCCGAGAGCTCATAAACCTATAAAATGCGGTCTACAGAGAAAATGCCCGAATCTCACGGCGCGCGTTGCGTGCGGAGAAAATCCCGAAATAGGGAGAAGATGCCCGCAACTACATAGAGGAGAAAATGCCCGCGACCAGGGGAGAAAACGCCGCAACCAAGGGAGAAAATGCCCGCGACCAGCAGTCTATTTCCGCAACGTTTCATTCGGATCAAGGCTCTAATAAAAAGTTGATCTCAAAACTTTATGTTCGAAAAACACTCGAAGCATTTCAAAAAGGTGCCTTGAGAGATTTTTGGCGAGGTGCTACACCGTAGGTTCTGGCCACTTTAAGAAGGTTTTTGGTAAAACCTATGTTGCAATTAGCCACTCAGATATTTAAATCCTTTTTTCAGATATGTGGAAATATCGGGAAAACAACAACAAAGGAAATCAAAATACAGGGTGAACCAAAATAACGTAGGCAAGATTTTTTAAAATCATAGTTGTAAAACAACCAACAATTTGAAAAAAACGATGACCAAATTACAACAATACAAACATTAGAGCACATCACGTTCAAGTGGTTTCAAATTCGCGAATTTTTCGGCGATGGGCCGCAGGTCATCAGGAGACAGCCGTTCCCACACCTGGCGCAAGAATTCCTTCAGGGACTGGAGACTGCGGTAGCGTCCAACCCTAGTTTCTAAAATGCCCACACACTGTATTCCATCGGATTCAAATCCGGAGAATACGGCGGCCATTCCGAAGGCGTGATGAAGTCGGGGAAATTGGCCTTGCACAACGCCTGCGCACTCTTCGCACTATGTGCGGGTGCAGAGTCCTGTTGGAACGTCCAGTGGGCATCACCGAAGTGCTGGTGGGCCCAATGAAGAACTACGGAGTCGAGAATGTCTCGCTGGTACACATCTTCGTCGATTTCCCTCCTTAATCTACGAAAACCAGGGGTCTTGCCGCTGGCGCAGATTCCGCTCCAAACCATGACAGATTGTGGGTTTTGGACGACAGCAGAAGTGCTTGAAGCCTCTGTAGACCACATCCTACCATCTTGGCGATTGTGCGCCTGCTCCACGGTGAACAGCTTTTCATCCGTGAACGGAATCTGTTCCCAGGTACGACCTGCGGCCCATCACCCAAAAATTCGCGAAACGTTTGGCCCTCTGCATCCGCTCCAAGGGAGGCCACTTCGAAACCACTTGAACATGATGTCCCCTAATGTTTGTATTGCTGTAACTTAGTCGTCGTTTACTCGAATTGTTGGTTGTTTTACAATTGTGACGAAAAAATCTTGTCCGCGTTATTTTGGTTCACCCTGTAGAAGTCCTATACTGAGAAAAACAATAAAAAAGAGCACGACGATACCAACGGTTATCAGATGAGAATCACTTGAAAAGCAATGAATGTTAAAAGATCTATGTTCAAATCCTGTTTTAGTAAAGAGTAAAGGAGGAAAAGATTGGACAAAAATGAAGACTACATTAGAAAGACTCAGTAAAACCTCAGTAAAACCTAAAAACTAATTTGTAAATAAATTCCCAAATAAGTTCTGTCATTTTTTAATTTTCTACTTCTTGCTTGACTCTGAAGTACATGTACCCTACTGTCCACTCCATGTGGCGTTCACGTGGCTCAATAACAAACTCCAAAATTGAGGTGGCCTACAGTTCCGTAGCTCAATTCTTCGAAAAGCGAAAAGTAATTATAAGTTACCAGGTTCCGTTGATGTGCTTGTTTTCTAGTTTTACTTTCTAGAGATGGAGATCTGGGCGAAAACGCTTCTTTCGCTCCTTTCAGCGTTTTCAAGTCTTCCTTTCACATAAAACACCATTGGTACTAATTTAACCGTTGAGCATGCCTGTTATAACGAGAATCTTTCCTCATATTCTCCAGACCTTCTCTATCATGGTAAGGGAAATCAAGTCTGCTAGGGAATCCAAATGATGGTGCCACAGTTTCAGCTACCACGCCCACGATTCTCATGCCCTTTCTCGACGGCATGATGAAAATATCGTATCCCTGTCCACGTGATTATCATGTGTTTTGTTGTAGTGGCTGTTGTAGTGGACACTATCGAAAAACGTTCAGTGGCCGCAGATATTTTTTCCTCTGGCTGCGGGCATTTTCCCATGTTCACTGAGTTGACACATACAGTACCGCGCATGTCTTTTGGTCAATTCCCGAAAAAGCCGCTTTGGAGCGTTCCAAAGCGGCTTTTTTATATAACTTTCTTTAAAATCAAGCACTTGTGAAAAGAACCATATATTTGAGCTCAGCAGGCCGAGCTCTATCTTTTGACATATAAATCAATAAAGTTGAACAATGTATATAGGCCGGACATAATCAATCGAGTGGGCGCGAGAGCCTGTAGAGTGACAGTTTGGAAAGTTTTATCGAAATTTCCAGCCGCCCTACTCAGAAATTGCCTTAAGACTGTTCAGCTTGTCCTTGGAGTGCGCCGTGAACAATGCATATAGAATCAAACCTGTCAGTCGAGTGGGCGCGATCACTCGTAGAGTGAGGTCAAGTGGGCGCGAGAGCCTGTAGAGTGACCGTTTGGGAAGTTTTATAGAAATTTCCAGCCGTTCTGCTTAGGAAATGCTCCTAGCCTGTTCAGCTTGCCTTTGCAGTGCGCCGTGAACAATGCATATAGATTGGAGCCAATCAATCGAGTGGGCGCGAGAGCCTGTAGAGTGACCGTTTCGGGAGTTTTATCGAAAATTCCCAGCCGCCCTATTCATAAATTGCTCCTAAACTGTTCAGCTCGCCGTTGGAATGCGCCGTAAACAATGCATATAGAATCGAACCTATCAATCGAGTAGGCGCGACCACTCGCAAATTGCACGCGCGAGTGTGTTCGGAGCGCAATAACTCTGTCTAGATCGAATCGTTCCGGCTGCGGCTCGTGGATTTTGTAGGCAGTAGAAAGCTTTAATAGTTCGCGGAAGTGCAGCGTTATAGCTTCTAAACAAGCGAAACTATAGCGGCGCGAAAATGCAGGTTAGCCGTGTGTTACACGATTTTTTCCGACTTCAGTCGACCCCTGCAGGAAGACGCGGCGTGCTAACGGCATGCAAGCGCGTACGCTAGCAGAACACTGAAGGCACTTTACGACGACATGCTCACAGCTCCTCAGCTGCCTGAACTGCCTTGCCCTCATCTGCCATTTTAGAGCGGCGTAAGATAGCGGTTAGAGTTTCTTGCGCTCTTACTCACCTAGATTTGAGCTCTCAACTCTTGCAATGGCACCGTTCTCTTCAGCTCGAAGAGCTCTATCGAACGGTGTCACTCCCATCCAATTTCAGAAAAATGGATTTTTCGACGATTTCCCATCGAGGACGTGGGCCAAGCCTGCGCGGACGATGACGTCATAGAAAATCGATACTTTCGAAATTGGCCAAATTTTCTCGTTCAAAATCATCTAGGGGTTATTTTGAGCGCTGATTACGAATCCGACGTCCGTTTTTGAAAATTTCTCCGATTTCGGTAAGTTTTGGATTTTCTTCTGGATAACTGAGGGTGGTTGTGTCAGGGTCACCGATTTTGCTCAAACTTCATCTAAGGGTAGGAGTTATTCGGGGTGTCTAACGCGATGAAAAAGTCCATTTGGCTGATTATGGTAGAAGGCACCCAAACTGATGACTGAGGGTGAATGGTGATCCTGACCCGACCACCCTCAAGCGGCAGGTAACCTACCGAAATCAAAGAAATTTTCAAAAACGGACGTCGTATTCGTAATCAGCGCTCAAAATAACCCCTAGATGATTTTGAACGAGAAAATTTGGCCAATTTCGAAAGTATCGATTTTCTATGACGTCATCGTCCGCGCAGGCTCGGCCCAGGTGGGAAATGTCAAAAAATCGCTTTTTCCGGAATTGGTTGAGAGTGACACCATTCGATAGAGCTTTTCGTGCTGAAGCTAATATTGTGTTATTGGGAGTGTTGAAAACTCAAACATGGGCGAGTAAGGGCGCAGGAATCTTCAACGCTAAGTCCACCGTCCTAAAATGGCAGCTGGGGCTAAGGCGGTTTAGGCAGCTGAGGAGTTGTGAGCATATCATCGTAAAGTACCTTAAGCGTTCTGCTCGCCCATGCATTTATAGGCCGTTTGCTCACTGGATCTTCCCGTAGTGGTCCACCGAAATTGGAAAAAAATGCGCCATACAAGGATAACCTGCATTTTCGCAGGGCAGTAACTTAGTCCAATCATAAGCTACATGGCTCTGTTTCAGCGCACTATTAGTACATTTTACTCCCTACAAAACCCACAAGCTGCAACCGGAAAGGTTCACACATGACAGAGTTATCGCGCTCAGATCACGGCCGCGCGTGCAATGCAATACAACAACGGTCCATGTTCTCCTCGCTCTTACTCGCCCAAGTTACAGTTTTCCCTACTCCCAATAACACCATTCAATTCAGCATGAAAAGCTGGACCGAATGGTATCTAGCTTGGCCCAATTCTAAGATATCGATATTCTATGACGTCATCGTCCGCGCAGGCTCGGCTTGGGGCGCTCACGTCCTCGAAGGGAAATCGTCGAAAAATCCATTTTTCTGAAATTGGATGGGACTGACACCGTTCGATAGAGCTCTTGGAGCTGAAAAGAACGGTGTCATTGCAAGAGTCGAAAGCTCAAATCTGGGTGAGTAAGAGCGCAAGAAACTCTAACCGCTATCTTACGCCGTTCTAAACTGGCAGATGAGGCCAAGGCAGTTCAGGCAGCTGAGGAGCTGTGAGCATGTCGTCGTAAAGTGCCTTCAGTGTTCTGCTAGCATACGCGTTTGCATGCCGTTAGCACGCCGCGTCTTCCTGCAGGGGTCAACTGAAGTCGGAAAAAATCGTGTCCCACACGGCTAACCTGCATTTTCGCGCCGCTATAATTTCGCTTCTTCAAAAGCTATAACGCTGCACTTTCGCGCACTACTAAAGCTTTCTACTGCCTACGAAATCCACAAGCCGCAGCCGGAACGATTCGATCTCGACAGAGTTATTGCGCATTGAACACACTCGCGCGTGCGAGTGGTCGCGCCTACTCGATTGATAGGTTCGATTCTATATGCATTATTCACGGCGCACTCCAAAGACAAGCTGAACAGTCTTAAGGCAATTTCTGAGTAAGGCGGCTGGAAATTTCGATAAAACTCTCCAAACTGTCACTCTACAGGCTCTCGCACCCACTCGATTGATTATGTCCGGCCTATATACATTGTTCAACTTTATTGGTTTATATGTCAAAAGATAGAGCCCGGCCTGCTGAGCTCAAATATATAGTTCATTTCACAAGTGCTTGATTTTAAAGAAAGTTATATAAAAAAGCCGCTTAGGAACGCTCCAAAGCGGCTTTTTCGGGAATTGACCAAAAGACATGCGCGGTACTGTAGGAACGTACAATTCGATTGTGTGCTGGAGAATTGCTAACGAGGTTTCATACAGCTGATCTACTGATGCTCCAGAGTTCATTACACGAATCCAATCGATAAAGGCCATGTAGTTTCCAATTTGGTAATAATCAGTGTTCTTGAAGTTTCAGACCCAGGTAGCATCTTCGCCTTTACGCTTCAAGTCCAACTAGAACGTAACTGTAGCGTATATTGCCGCAAGAAGTTTAGAAGAAACTCTCCATCGACTCTCCATCGGTTTGTTTATTGAATTCGGAGAATTCGGTGCTCGGCGACGTCCGATGCAAAACACGGAAAAACAGGTTTCCTGAAATTGCTCATGGCGCTTTTTGTTGAGCACTGTTCAGTGTCTGCTTCTTCTTGGGTTAACTGCGAACTCACCTACAACTTTTTTGCGCTTGCAGTACAAAAACTTCCATGAAATAAATTTATTATTAGATTAGAGTAGCCTTAAACATGGCGGCTCCTGTCGGGGGTACGTCAACGCTGAGTGTATCATTCGGCATGAAGATGCCCATATCCTTTCCACTCCACAGATCTTTCAGATGGTATCCAGCGGCGTGGTACATTCCGACTTTGTTTAAAGCGAACTTCACGGTCTAAAAACAAGTGATTCGACAGTCTGAACGAGTGAAGATGTGACTGTGGAACTGTGAAGAGTGAAGATGAGGCTGTGAAGACACAAAAAGTGAGACTTTAAGGTGAACATGTTGATGATGCTCATCAAGAGAAGGAGACGTAGCAATGACCTTCGCGCATGGTCCCGTGCAAAGCAGAAGCAACGAAGACAGAACAAATCTCTTAGAAGTTGTTCCTGAAGTGGAATTCCTATTTACGAGCGCAACAGCTTCTCCTACCGCTACACTTCAGGGTAAGGCCTGGTTCAGGCCTTGTTTAGTGTGCGCGCGTTGATCAATCGCGTCGCTCGATCAATTTGGCCACTACGCATGCATCGCGTCGCGCGTCGCGTGCATACTAAACAAAGCCTTAGGCCCTATTTTTAAGTTTTTCTAAACCCGCAACCGCGTTCAGCCGCCGCCGCAACCGCGGCGACATTCGCAGTTATGGAGCAGAGGTGAAGAAGAACCAGAACAGATTAGATTTCTACAATACATTTTAAGAGCCTACAAATCCTTGAGATCTTCAAGTCTACTTTGATTGGGTCTCCTGCCTTACTTCTACCCGCTCTATTCTCTTCATATACCTTCTTTAGGATTATTTTTAAGTTTTTCTTATGTTTTTTGCAACAATTTGGCAGCCAGCTTCACCTCTATTTCCGCCCCTAGGGTTCCGCCATTAGTTCGGATCCATTTCCAAAAGCTTTTCCAAGTCCTACATAATGGTCCGTGGTATTCGTTCGATCCCGTCTAGCGTCCTATCCTATTTCCCTGCCAGCTATGATCAATTAGCCTACCCGACTTCTTTACATCTTAGAAGGTAGCCAGTGGCCTTTCTGACGAAAGGGAACCTGCTTTGACTGAATAGCTGGACAAAAACCAATCAGGGATTCAAGCAAAGCCCCAAGAAGTAGTCGTCGCCTTCGCGGCACGGGCTTCCGCACGTGCGACAGTGTTCAGTGACGGCTCAGCAGCGGCTAATTGCAGCGCGGAGGTTGCTGCCGCAGCCGCGATCATCATTCGTGAAGGCCCCACACACTTCTGCGGCAACGCCGCTCGCCGCTATGGTTAAAGGATGCCGCCAGCCTCGAGCTCTGCGTCCCTGCCCTACGGTTAAGGGTAGGGCAGCGGCGTTGCCGCAGAAGTGTATGGTGCCTTAAGTTTGATCCGCTCCCCTTTTCTGGGGATCTGATGCCATTAATGTACCGTGCGTATAGACTTGGTACTTTGGAATTGGCAGTTTTATGCTGTACAGGGTACGTAAAAAGTATTGACGCACCTACTTTTTGTTTCAGCCCCAACTTTCTCTTTCTACTTTTCAAAGTTTTTGTGTGTTATTTTTGTTGTCTATATTGTGTTCAAAAAATAGTCTTGTAAAAATTAAAGAAACATGATACCGTCGTGGTTACGGTGGCCCTTTTTTGTTTGTTACCCAAACAGCTGAATATTTCCTTAACAAGAGAATTTGGCGCTGTTCGAAACGGTTGGTGACGAAGGAGGTCAGCAACCCAAACGTCAGCCACGGCTCTGTCATACCAGATGATGATTACAAGATGTCCAAGCACGATAGCGTTCAAATCCAAAATTATCAACCTCTGTCCGATAATGGCAAACAGATAACGCGCGCAGGTTTGAACAGCTTCTCAGACGAGCACAGCTTGAACATGAATTCGCTGGATTACTCTTTTTAGGCGATTTTAGAGAATGAGGTCTGGGCTACTTTCAACAGAAGTGACCACTTGCAGAAGGCTGCCCTGATCAAAGCACGGAACGAAATCCAAACGAGTTCTTGCGGCGCGTGCTCATGAATTTTTCCGTCGTTTTCGCTCCTGTATTCTCAGTAAAGGAGCCATTGTCGATTACGAGTTACTCTATCGTGTTTGCAAGATCATTTTCCATAGTTCTCGTGGGATTGTTTTAAAACTTACTACGCAATACTATTTCCACAGCCGTCATTTACTGCGTCAATACTTTTTACGCACCCTGTACACCACGTACATAATACAAACCCATAAGAACCCACGTTTTTTTTTACTTTCCAGATCAATTTGCTTGTAAATGTTATGCCTTTCACGTTTAGCATATTCGTAGACGGCCCACACTCAATTTAAGGTTGATCAATTTTTAAATCTAAAACTGAGTAGTGGCATCGTCGTCTTCATCCAACAACTAGTCAGACAGTCATGCTGAGGATGTCCCAAACGCAGAATAAAAACGGCTACTGATTGGTACTCCACCTTTCTGAAGCAAATTTGCAAAACTTGGGTTCGAGGGCCTCGAGTCAAACGCTTACAGATCGAGGCCTTTATCGTTTGAACAAAACGCCTAACAACTGCATGTAGCTCCTTCAAGGATGTGGACGGGTTCTGGTATCTTATACTCAACTGCAGCCGACTTGATCTGCACTAGTTCTGAGGGCAAGTGAACCAACCGCAACCCAACTACGTGTCGGTAGAAGACGATGTCGCTGCTACTCTCAGCACTACTTTGGTTACCGCAGATAATGATTTTAGAGAGCAAAATTCGCCATCATAATGGAATCGCGTTAGAGAAGATCGCAGAGTTTAAATCCGTCAGCTCGGCGCTGCATTTCGTCTGACTTCTAGTTGCAGCTGTTTGTCAAACTACAAGTCCTAGATATCAGCATACCACAGAACTCCCACCATGATCGGCAGTCTCGTGTATACGGGATGTTGGACCATTTAGCGAAGAAAAATGAGCCTATTCAACTTTGTAGAGCTAAGCTTCTGCTAAGAAGTGAACACAACATTTTTTTGATAGTTGGCACCTCTTGACAAGTATTTTTTCTTCAGCTTTGTCCTGCTTCCTCGCGAGACCCGCTTCTCTCGTCCCATCTTCCTGATCTCATGTTAGATCAGAGTGTGCACTAGGCCCTTTGAAGTCCTTGTGTAACGTATGAGACCACCCCTGCTGCGGTCCTCTAGAACGTTTTCAAGGCACTTCGCACTTAAGGCCTGTTTTGCGGACGATGATTTCCTTACGGATGTCTGTTGATTACTGATGAGCAATTATTATCTAATCCAGCAATTCTTCGAATGAACCACTTGGTCCTTCCAATTATCATACGAGTAGGATATAGGAACATATGAGACACTAGACAAAGGCTTTGCAACTTAATTTTCCAAAGAAAAAACATGAGTTCTACTAATTGCTTTCCACCAAACAGGCTTTGGCTGACGCAGTGGCGTTATGCGTTTGTTGGTTTCAGCTCTATACAATTGACGCCCACTACATCTTGCAGTACTACGGATGGAACTACTAGTGTATATGGCAGTCAATTAGAAAAATGTAAGGGGCGTGACCACGCAGCATAAAGTGTACGTACTTCTATAGAAAATCTTCGTCGAGGTAGATGTTTTAGCTGCACCAAGAACTGTAGGATGTTTTCAAAAATCTATTCGACTTACGTAGTCGAAAGCTCGGTGTCTGTTGACCACCGCAATGGCGAATGAGCTGTCGCTGACTTGTGCAGGCATCACCGGCTTCGTGTAAACGAATGTGTCGTCAGACTAAAGAAGTAGTGTACAGTTTCACACCGAGTAAATGGAACTGGAGGACCACATTTGTCCTAATATTTGCATCCGATGACAAATTGTGGGGTTGCGGTTAATGAATTAAATCCGTGAATGATGGCATTTATAGAAAGGAACGTGAAGTCTCTTTGTCAACTTTGTACTCATATAGCTTTTGATGTGATGAACTTCATTGCAGCTTTTAACCAACGTCGATCTTTATTCTGGCTGATGTCTTCCAGGCTCTTACGAAGGCGGCAAATCCGAAACGTTAGCCAGAATAAAGGTCGATGCAAGTCTTGGTTAACAGCTGCAACTTCATCACATCAGTGCTAGCGTTGCCAAGATTCATGGAAAGTCGGACGTGGACAGTGCATCCACCCTTTGCTTACTTTGTGATTACTTGTACTTATTCAATAGTAACACTTCCAAAGTTTTTAAGGCTATGTGGAAGCGTTTTTTTCCGGTTTGCGAGTTTTTCTTAGCTTTCTCGTCGGGGAGGATGAAGTGGGATCAGCAATTGCCTTGAATTCGACAACCTTTCCCCATAGGATATTGTTGGCATCAAATTCTTATCTAAGAACAGACTCGCTTCTAGAGAATTTATCACTAAAAAGTTGTTGAAAACAGGGAGACAAAAAGGGAAGAGAAAGGATTTCGAGACATGGTCAGCGCTAAAACCTGAGGTGTAAATCAACATATGAAAGCACTGTATTAAGGTAACACGTTATTGAAACTTGCTAGTTTTTTGAAGAAAAAACACCCACTGCGTTTCCTTTCTAAAGCTGAGCTATGAAAAACTTCGTAAGACTTGTGAGGGTGAACTCACATTAAGCATGAGACGCCCCATTTTGCCCATTGGATCCTGATCTATGGCAATAACATCGCTGTTGAGAAGAATTTCCTTGAACTCCGGAGCGATATCACGTAGATCGTTTGACATAATCAGAGGAGCCGACCAAATCGACCTAGAACGAGATCCAGGTCCATTTTGCTTCATTTGATGCCGTAACAATCCTAATTTTCTATACGAAAGGACAACATAGGTGAACCTCGGCAATCGTATGTGTCAGGTTAAAAACATCTACTAGAACTGGATGAAGATCTACTTATAAAATGACATATATCATTATATGTTTATAATCTAATAGATGTAGGCAGATAGGGGCTGGATAGCAATTCCATGACTCTAATGTGTTGGACTCAAAAGTGTCTTACATCATTATCATTGAATCTAAGAAAAATTTGCTGCACTTTCCGTATCAGTAGAATTCCACTCACCATACGGTCATCTGAACCTTTGCCTGATCGACTGTGAGCCCGTTCTTCATTCCAATGATAAGCTGAAAGGCGGCAGTTGAGATCTTCACACATAAGGAGAGCGTTAGATTGTGCTACATTATTGTTGCTAGAGAACAATCAGTCCACCGAACAGGGTCACTGAATTGGGCACTGCTAAAACGTTGACAGTATGCAATAGATATTGATCGGTTACCGATTTTCAAAATTCGTCATGGAGGAAGCCGTTAAAGGCCATGATATATCTGAAATAACTCGGTGTAGGGCAGTAGGTACACTGCAATGATCAATAATATCGATCGATATTGAGTGTTCTATCGATTTATAAACGTGTTGCAAACTCCACATTATGGACCAGTAGAGTCCACGTTCCAAGATTCTCATCTGGCGGCAATTAGTTTCGCATTGTTGGATGGGCTTTTGCTGATGGATGGTGGATGGATTCGCCTTGATGCAAATCAACGGATTATCTATTCTGTATGCAGTACGTTGAGAAAGATCTATATTCCATATTCGATGTGTTCCTCCTCGACTGTCTGAAGGGGCTGACAATTTACGAATAATTTTTCATAAGTAGGGGCGTGTAGCGCAGTCGGAGGTGCCGGCCGCCGAGTGCACCCGATACCAGCCAGGTTCCTGGCTCAGATTTCCCGCCCAGGCCAACCGAGCCTTCCATCCCTCCGGGGTCCTTGAATTGGTACCAGACTTGTGTGGGAAAGATAAAGCGCCGCTGATTTGTTCATCGCCTGGCCACCTGGATGTCATTATATATCCAAATACGCATTCAAATCGCCTCCATGGCATCCAGTAGAAGAACATAGAATGCGTCACGCATCCCAAAAGAGATTGAGATTAATTTTTCAAAAAGATGTGTTGAATTTCGAAAGCGTTCACTTACTCTCTCGGCCTTCTTTAAGCATTTCCTTACTCCAAAACATTCTCACCATGTCGGGATCATTCCACTGGCCTGGCCCTGCAGCATCAATCAGTTTCTGTTGGTTGGCGTTATAGAAATCCATTATCTCTACAATCGATAACCATGAATTGCTGACGTCGTTGAAATTCCGCCACAGGTTGCATGATTCGGCAATTTCTGTGTAGTTGATCTGGAGGACATAAACAATTGGAGGAGTCTACCGAACTTACGAGTTAAGCGGGACATGATTGTTGCACCAGAGGTGATATGTTTAGCTAGTAAATGATGTGAGTGACTTCTGAGGAACTATGAATTTGTCTAGGGATAGTTGAATAATTATAACAGTAGTTCTAACACATTTGCTTGAACCTGAAGCGGCTGGTAGAGAGACTATATGATGTTACAGGATGTTTTGTTGCGATCAAAAGCCTTGCGCCAGGCGGGACTCGAACCCGCATCTTCTGCTTTCCGGGCAGCGATGTTCGCCTTACACCACCGGTGCTGTTTGACCGCACGTAACATCCGCGATATCCTCGAGGCCTGTCAGCACCCACCCGTGATACGGGATGGGCCGTCGCTGATATCAGCATGCAGCCGGTTAAGCTGAAGACCTTACTAGTAACAATGTTCTAACACATTTGCTTAAGCCTGGAGCGGCTGGTAGAGAGGCTATATGTTGTTACAGGATGTTTTGTTACCCGTATCACGGGTGGGTGCTGACAGGCCTCGAGGATATCGCGGATGTTACGTGCGATCAAACAGCGCCGGTGGTGTAAGGCGAACATCGCTGCCCGGAAAGCAGAAGATGCGAGTTCGAGTCCCGCCTGGCGCAAGAGTTTTGATCGTAACAAGACATCCTGTAACAACATATAACAGTAGAATGTCAAAGGTGAAATCAATGGGTGGTTACAATCAAGCCAAGCCAACCTTGAAGGGAAAACAGAAATGGGGAACAAGATTCGTGCACGCCTCATCAATATACCAACCTACCGACCTTCTTTGGCTCATCGAGCAAGTAAAATGGCCATTCACAGGAGTACATGATCGGGCGACCAGTGGCGTTCAAAGCAGCTGCCATGAGGGGATAGCCTGCAAGGAGCAAAGATTTCTACCGGACATAGAAATATGTAGCTCCATTGCGGTTTCAACGTCAGAGAAGTGGCCGAAAATGGCTGTGCCGGTAGCATATGTAGGTGCAGATCAAACTCTATTACCGAGGAGAAATCTTGAAATGGAAACAGGCTTCTTCAAGGTGTTGAGCCATCTGTTTGTTCTTAGATCGGAACGAAAATGTTCGCTTCATGAAATAAAGCAAAATTCTGTCTTATCATGCGTTAGGGTGGTCGTCTCTGGCTGTGACCCTGTTGATGCCATTTGTCTTTTGCTAGAGAAGCACCGCGAGAAACAGAAAGCGGTGCATTTTGCCTTCTTGGACTTGGAGAAGGCCTTCGACCGCGTTCCGCGAGATGTTATATGGTACGCGTTGCGACAACATGGCATCACTGAAGAGCTTATTGAGTGGGTGCGCATTCTGTGCTCTTGCCCAAGGAGTAGAGTGCTCGATGGAATTTCATATCTCTGTAGGGGTGCACCAGGGATCTGCGCTATCCCCACTGCTCTTCGTGGTCGTCATGGATGCAATCTCACGAAATCTCCAGATGGCGGCACCTTGGACGTTGCTGTGTGCTGACGAATTCATGCTTCCATGTGAAGACAAAACCAAACTCGAGCGACAGGCACAGGCGTGGTGCGATCGCTTGGCATTGTTCGTTCTCAAGTTAAACGTCTAAAAGACGGAGTACTTGACGACGGATGTGGTTAAGCACGTATCTATTAAGATCAATGGTACTGAGCTTTCACGAGTTACATCTTTCAAGTATCTCGGATCAACGATCACGTCCGATGGCAGCCTAATGTTGGAGGTGAACGCATGCGTGAGTGCAGCCTGGTCCAAATGGCATTCGTTGACTGGGGTGCTTTGCGACAGGACAATACCTGAGCACCTCAAATCAAAGGTTTATAGAACAGTCGTCCGCCCAGTAGTGACGTACGTTGCTGAGTGCTGGCCCGTGACGAAAGAAATTGAAAGCCGTCACAGTGTAATGGAGACGAAATGCTACGGTGAACCGTTGGGTTACGCGTTTGGACCGAGTCCGCAGCTGACACCATACGACAGAGGTTCGGTGTCCCCCCGATGTGCGATTGGCCTGAACCTTGAGGTTCCTGGAAAGCGGCACAGGGCACGCCCGAAGCAACGTTGGCTAGATACATACGTTGCACTTGGACTTAAAGATGGCTGGTGTCACTTGGTCGGGAGAATTGGCGTCACCACACCAGAAGAGCGGACCCCGCCATCAAGCGGGACAGACGCTAATGAAAATGATGATGATGATTATGCGTTAGGGTGCCGTAGAAATGCCACCAACTTGTACACGGGAATCTTTCGCCGAGGTACTTTAATATATTCATGAATTGAATCCCTGGAGAACTCACCAATGTGCTCTCGCGATTGTTTCATATGACAACCATCGAGCTTCAGGTAATCACATTCCCAATCAGCAAACGTTTGAGCATCCATCTAAAATGTAGCTTGGGTGTAGCAAGGGCATGTACTGAAATAATGAAGTTTACTGCTAACTGGTGTTAACTGAATTCGTTTATATTACCTACCTTCCATCCTGAAGAAAAATAGAAGCATGTAGTGAAAGAGGTTAAAGTTATGTGTTTAAAGGTAAATAAGCTAATGGAAACCAAAGTAAAGTAATGAATGAAAGTGAATCATAAGATGAAACAAATTGGATTTAAGTAATAAATATTGACAAAAAATAACAAGAAGTTCTTCTATATACATATTCTTATTTTCTTCCAAATATAAAAGAGCTAACGTCTGTCCGCCCATCCAACCAAGTCTATTGGCCTTTTTTCGACCGCTTCCATCGATTTTTGTCCGGTCTGGACCATTTCAGGGGTGGAAACGTGTGAACATGTCAGCTTTTGGAGATGATAGTAAGTAGCTAACACATCGACCGGCTAGATATTATTGATCGATTTTATCGATTTTTGCCCCGACTCCGCCATTTCGGGGGTGATAATATCACGTGAATATGTTGGCACTTGGAGCATTGTCAGCAAGTGAGTATTGTCGATCATGAAGCCAATAATGATTGATTTTATCAATCTTTGTTGGGACTAGGAGGTGGATATGTTGATGTGTGGATATTTGTAGATAATAATAGCAAGTAAGCAGTACCTATCGGCCATCGATCCATTTTTTCGACCTCAACCGTTTCGGAGGTGGAATCACATTATTGTGTTGTGTGTCGGGATTTGATGGATTTGGCAAATGAGTTATATTGATAGGTTTCTATAAATCACTAGAGCGACGCTTCAGCCAGAAGCCAGAACAACAGATAGGCTGACCTATGTACTGTTGATGAATACTAAAATCATTATAATTGAAACTCTAAAAATAATGCAATAAAAAATAAAAACCGTAAAATGACGAGAAAAAGCAGTGGAGTAATCAAAAACGTTCTCATAGAAACTCCTAGAGAATCACAAAGTTCTTCGATTCTTGAAAGATTCGAAATTCAATATTCCTGAATAGAGATACGCTTGTGTTTCCTATGAGTGAAACACATCCCGGCCTCCTCAGTCGATAGCGGTAGCTTCCACTGATCCATTCTACGGTGACGACGAACAAGAAACTTGCCTCCACATGACCATTGCTTCCTGGATAGCCAGCGCAGGTTTTGTTACCCCAGTCCTCGTAGATTCCAAGGAATAGGTTCATGCTGTGCATCTGGAAGTTCAGGTCTAGGATGCAATATTGAGGATCGGCGAAATCCTTCTCTTCTTTCGTTTGGCGAAGTAACTAATATTCAACTGACGTAATCGGAAAGCGCCTTTATTCCGGAGGGGAACCTTGTTTTGTCGGCCACGAGTCGACCGTCGGCGTCGCGTGTTCGTTCCAGCCAACAGTCGTCGATGTGAATGTGGTTGTAACCGGCCTCGCGATATCCTCCATAGACTGAAGATAATGCTTACAAGAGTTTGTCTATATCAGTGATAGTGTTCTGAGTAAGAAGATGTGGTATGGTAAGGTAACAAAGACTCGTTGTTGGGGTTCTAGTAAAGTTACTAAGTAGAGGTACAGGAAGGAAACGAAAGCGTCTAGGAGCTACGTCATTGCACGGCAAACAGACTGGATGTCAAAAGTGATTGCGACATGAGACTGTACGGCCACAGTTAATCAGTTCATGTGAACATTCCAAGCACGACTGCAGTGTCCGTTTCTCTGCACAATGAGGAGTAGTTAACCACTAAGTCCTCTTGATCCCAGTATCGTAGCGTCGTTGTGTTGCTTAAGAAATACAACAATGTCTTATAGATATAAAGAAGTCCCTATGGGCCAAAATTGTCGTTTGCAGAAAGGTCTCACTACGATCTTTACACAAGAAGAGTGATAAAGGATAAAACAATAAAAGACAGCGTTACCTAATCCTATTAGAATGCGCCACAGGCTCCACATCTACGGGATGTCGTGAAGGCCATTTGAATGCAATGACCTGCTGTGGCCAGGCGATGAACAAGTCAGCGCTTTATCCTTCCCAGACAAGTCTGGTACCGTTTCACAGACCCCGGAGGGATAGACGGCTAGTTGGACAGGACGGGAAATCCAAACCAGGTACATCTTGTATCGGTGCACGCATAGCTTGTTCCTCCGACTGCGACATACACGCGCCCACAAGATCTGTGAAACTGCATTAAATAGGAACGTACGAAAACGTTGTAGAAATTAGCGGCAGCAATATGAATCGATTGGTTTCTGCATATTAGAGTGAGAAGGAAGTCAACGGAGGCAAGAACAAAGTTGGAATGAGAGGAAACTGATCTGCTAACTATATTCCTATAGCATTCTTCTACAATTCATTTAATTCACCGAAACGTTACTGAAAAGGGAACTGAAATAGGAATTTTCAAAGCGATATAAAGCCCGCTTTTTTCTCTAAATGATGTGAACTGTGAGACAACATTGGAGTGTCCTTGTAAGTCGACATACCTAATTGATCTGCCATGTCTTTGTACAGCTTCTCGCTAATGCATCCGTCAGGATATTTCTCGCAGTCGATTTGGCATTTGAACTGCGTCCATGACATCCATCCCATAGGAGGTGTTCTGTAAACGTTCCCATTGTGACAGTTGTACCGCTCCAACGAATCCATGTACCCAACACTTCTATTCACTAGTGTGCGTTCCAGAATTCGTGTATGGAGTGTCCAACTTTTGATGCATTGTACCTGACTGTACGGAATAGCATAGCTCATGACGTTGAGAACTCGGTACACAGTTCCTCGGACAGGACGTCTGACATCCTGTACTAGGCTCCACTCTTTATGAACTATGCGGGGCAGGCTTTCTAATTGTTAGTGTGTTTTTGCTTACATTATTTTTAACAAGCATTTGAACAAAAATTCGAAACTTCCTTCCTTTCTGACTACTGAGCTTTCTCAACAAGTTATCAACGGATATCGCCGTAGCACTTACAACCGGAGAGAATTCGTAATACATAGATATCCTTCACTGATGGGTGGTGAATATCAGCTTATTCAATGGTTGCAAAATCTAAGAGAAAGGGTGTCATCAGTCATCCGTCGCCACCCCAGGAACAGGGTCAAGCATGGGGTTCGATTTTTGCTGAAAATCTACAAACCCTCTCCCTCCGCCTCTTCTGTCTGTAGTGGGTTTAGTACATACATATGACCTCCCTCCGTGACTCTACCATTCTTATGTCTTGATTTCCTCAACGTTTTATGTGATCTTTGTAGTTGTACTTGTTTGTACTGCCTGTACTTGTTTGATGTTTATATTTGTGGAAACCGATTGTTCATTCTAGGTTTGGCTTCGACAATGAAGAGAATTGCGGTCAGCTTAGTTCACTGAACAACACAGGTTTTGAGAGCAGAGTTGAATTCTTTTTGGTTTTGAATGCCGGTTGTTCTGCAGTTCAAAATAATGATTTTCTGATTGCAGACTTCCAGTAATCACGGTTCATCTTCTGCAGATTTTTTTCAGGATGTTATGGGCACGATGCAGTTTTCTACCAGGAGGAGCGACATTTCGTCTAAAATTGTAAAATGAAATTGAATCCACAATACTTCTAGACTTTAATACTCTGTGATTTTTTCAGAGGCTCTACAAAATCTCCTAGTTATGGCAGTCTACGTGCGGCAACTGCATTTTTGATCGCATGCGAGGGATGGATCTTTCGCGAAAAAACTTTCTACCGCCTGAAGGAAAGAATATCAGAGTGTGAAAATGTACCCTACAAACACTAAAGCCCTGTGTGTCACACAGCAAAAAAACCAACCGATGTTAGACATGATTATATCCAAAATACACGTTTTTCATAAAAACAAAGTTATTTTCTACCTAAAATATACTAGCCATACAGTTGAAATTTTGCCAGGAAAATTTCAAATCTTGTAGAGTGCAAGATTTTCTGAATCGAGAATGTTAGGCGACCAGAAATCGATCTTGAGTAAATGTCATTAGAATGACAAAATTGAAGGTTCACAATATCTAGCTTTTTTTAATAGGGAAAAGGATTTTTAGTATACGAGGATTAGCTTTTGAATGATCTCCACAAAAAACTACTTGAAGGTAGAACTTATTTGAAAGTGTAGAGCTCTTCAGGGCTAATTCACTCCGCTCTTGTAAGCTATAGATGGTTTTAATAATTAAAGAAGGTCTGATAAACTCAGACCACAGAACAGGCTTGTTCTATGGTCTGGGCTTATCAGACCTTCTTTAATTTAGGGTCAGAGGCTAATCACCCACGGCCAATGTGTAGTCTCAAGCGTAACCCGACGAATTATTATGTCCCAGCTAGACTACCAGTGATTGAGAAATTGTGTAAAAAACAGACCTTGAACATCGTTGCTAAAAAATCAGTGGTGATTAACGATAGAAACTCGACAACACCTAAAGAAAAGCCGGACGTATTTCAAAAAATCGAGATTGAACTAACAGTGCTAGCCCATTGTCGAGTCCTAACGCGACCGCGGATAACGAGCACACGAGCACCAGCAAACGCATCACCTGAAATCATGGAAGGGCACAGAGTGGAGCCGAAGAATCTATCAATCGTCCATCTTCTACGAATTTCGATGAGGTTGCAACTACTATTCCATGTTACTCTAGAGTAAACTTTGTCGGCTTTGAAAGGGTGACGTTCCAATTCAGATAATTTTGCAGTTGGTTTCGATAGTTTATAAAGGATAAAGGACGGCGTTATTCAATCCCCTTTGAGATGCGCCACGCATTCTACTTCTACGGGATGTCGTAGAGGTGAGTTGAATGCGTATTTGGCCATACAATGAGTTGCGGTGGCCAGCCGATGAACAAGTCAGCGCTCCATCCTTCCCAGAGAAGTCTGGTACCAATTCACCGACTCTGGAGGGATGGAAGGCTTGGTTGGCCAGGGCGGGAAATCCGAACCAGGAACCTGGTATCGGGTGCAAGCGACAGCCGGCGCCTCCTCCGACTGCGCTACACGCGTCTACGATAGTTTTAATTATAAATGCAGTATATGCGTGCATTTCTAATGTCATTCACGCCACGAAATAGACAGGTAAATAAATATAAAGATCTATTCATAGAACAGTACTGCTTAGACTCAACACGTACTTTCCATTATTTTCGGAGCCAGCGCAGCGTAAGGATGAAAGAACCTCTCCAAGTTATGCATGTGACAATTAGAAATTGAAATGTGCCGCAGATGAAAGTTGGCCACTGATTTGTCTCGAGGATTTATTCAGATCTTGAGCTGACCAACTACACTACCTTCGCAACTTCTTATGTCATTCAGAAGCGCAAATATGTAATGAAGAGAGCCAAAAGCATCTTATCTGCCAACGTGCTGGTTTACAACTTCTAGCGCCAGCAGTGCCGGTTTGATTCATCATCAATGCTGGACAAAACGTGTTCCGAGAAATGCTTGGCTGAGAAGAAGCCGGTTCAAAGTTCTGTGCATGACTAGTGCTACTCTTTCATATGCAATAGCGGCCAGATTTCTCAACTGTAAATTTCTTCCATGACGCCCATGCCTTCATGACCGATGAAATTTTGGTAGACTAATATTTGTTGTTCTTATTGATAATTTCTTTCACCCACACCACCTGCACTGCACCCGATACCAGGTTCCTGGTTCGGATTTCCCGCCCAGGTCAACCAAGCCTTCCATCCCTCCGGAGTCGGTGGATTGGTACCAGACTTGTCTGGGAAGAGCACTGATTTGTTCATCGGCTGGCCACTGCAACTCATTGTATGGCCAAATACGCATTCAACTCACCTCCACGACATCCCGTAGAAGTAGAATGCGTGGCGCATCTCAGAGGGGATTGAATAACGCCGTCCTTTATCCTTACTTTTATCCTTTTATTGATAATCTTTTGACGAATGGCAGCGTGATAAGTTGGGGTGCACGCTGAAACGTAGAAAATAATACAAACAAAAGCAAAAAGCGGTTAAAGCAAGAAATGTATGCTATCCCATTGAAACCTTGTTCAAATACGCTGAGCACACGGTCACGGTTAAGCATATCCTCATCCAAAGGCGGAGCGGAACAGACGTAGCGTACTCCAGAGAGGAGCTGGCCGACGCGGGTTGTTGCGCTTCGATTCAATGTCCCCGTTTCTGACCCGTCTGAAGTGACCAACCCCACCATCCACTACTAGGGAATGCCTTCAGCTTCCCGTAGAATTACTGACCGTGACATATACCATGTGAAAGAGTCGAAGCGCTGATTACACTTATGTGGATTAAATTTGCCAGATAGATCTCCTAAGCGAGTATCCTGTATTTTGTGACTGAACTTTGGGGGTTATCTGGGAGGCTGATCACGAGTCTAGCACCTGATTTTGACTTAACTTACACGAAAATCTAAATTTGTTATCATTGCATTTTCAAAGAACTCGAAAAAGGCATATGATAGTTGTTACCAGTCGTTTGCTCAAAAATTTGATGGATATGAGGATAAAGGTGTCACTAACGACAAATCACAAAATGTAAAACACCAGGAACCATGGCGACCGAACCCGTGAGCAGCTTCCTCACGTTGCGAACACCACCACTGCGCCGCCGCGGCAACCGTTGGTGATCTTAATAGCTGCGCTGACTACGCAACGCTCCGCCCAACGCTTCAGAGCAGGCCGCATGCGGTTGACAACACTAACTTTCACCGGTAGGTACTCCCTTAGCAGATCCACTCTTAGCAAATTTGCTCTACATAATTGTAATCAGCGTTTCGAGCTCTTTCACATGGTATGGGTCCCTACGAGAAGTTCCATGGAAAGCTGAAGGCATTCCCTGGTCAGAGGTCGGAGAATTTTTATCAAACCTGGTCGCCGCTATCCATCTTCTCTCAGGGACCGGGCACGGCGCAGTCAGAAGAGTGTCGCGTTCATTCGAAGTTCTTCTTAGCTCACCATTAGCTCAACCATGTTGACCAGACTTTTCGCTTTTCCGGGTTTGGTGAACTACAGTGCCGGACCTGTCTGGTAATGGTGCCCTCCTTCGAGTAGCCAGTGCATTTCATTGTGTAGGCCGAATAAACATTTAATTGGTCTCCATGACATCAAAATATGTGGAATGCGTAGCGCATCCCAGGAAAAGATTGATTAACGTCGTATTGCACCCCTTACCCGGTAATAATTAATAACTTGTGTTGTTATAATGTGCACAATGCAGCGTTTTATGGTGAAAATGCTTGAGCACAAACGTAAAAGACAATTACCTCTAAAGACTTGCCATTAAAAACGTATGGCAACTACTGGGAGAAAGGACATCGAGGAAAAGATAAAAGTGCCACCATTACTGTTCGGTTTAACAGTTTTGAGCGATCGAAAGCGCAGGACAAGGCATTTTGAAGACGCCATTAATGACGCGACAACACTGGACCACCCAAAAAGATCTCAATGTGTAGCTTGCACCCGAAACTGACGTTCGAGTAAGGAGCCACCTCTAAGAGTTCAAATTGAAGCAGCGTGAAAGAAAACTTCGTGCGAGAAGTTCTGGAGAGTTCAGGCCACTGATAAGCTCCTGTGCTGTGCCTTAAGAAGGGCAAAGATCAAGGCGGTGGTTTCGCTCTTTCCCAGCAGTGTTTCGAGAGCACAGCCTTATTTGGAAACAATGTAGTACCAAGATCAATGAGAAGAAAGATCGACTTCCTTACACGAAGATTTTTTCAAACTGCAGCTCTCAAGCACCAGAAGGTGGCTAGGAAGCTCTCTTACGGAGGTGCACGATCCTCCCTAGCAGCACTCCGTAAATTGACGGAGCCTGTATACGTGCTCCAGAGCAAGAACAATCCGCTATCTATTTCTTTTGTTTCCGTTTCAAAGCAGTTCGACAGTGAAACCCTTTCGTTTAGTGCCGCTGATTACATGTTGCGCTCCTCTGTCATCCTCTTTTTTACCAGCCCTCCTGCTTTGTATAACAATTTGTTTCATTGTTCTTGATATGGTTTCATTTTTTGTCTCTCCTCCATGCACATGTGATCAATGTCAGTAGCAACGTAATGTCACCCAACCGTCTTTTGTTACATGTCGTATAAGAGCGTAACTGCTCACAAACACGTCAATGAATAATTGGGCAAGCTTGTGCTTTTTCACACAGTATTTCAATCTTGCGGTAATATGAGCAGATTTTTTGAGCTGTGTGGGGTACGCAAATATTCATTCGTCATCAATAGCAGCACCGCTGCAGTTACATTCTCCGTTGCTCTTGTAACTAGTTCATATCATGTTCGATAATTCGCATTGTGTGAGAATTCCTCGGCCACAATTCAGTTCACTTGCAGTCAATTTTCGCACGGTTGGGGCAAAACGATCACTTCAGAAAACATCTGGAGCAGTATGCGCAAGGCGCTAGTTCTAGCACCTCGAATTCGATTAAGCCCGCTCCAATCAAAGTCTTCCACAACTGCTGCCAGTAATTTGACTGACATGCCCACTAAGGGAAAGCGAATCATCATGAGATCTCACTGTTTAACTCATTCGCGACGGTGTCCACACATATGAGTGGACAGCGGAGAGGGTGCGATGGACGGTGTCCACTCATATGTGTGGACGCGAATTTTTGGGAAAAACTTCCTTTTTTGATGTTTTTGTTCGATTTTCTTTTCAAATTCCCAAATTGCAGTAACAAACCAATGTTCAGATCTTCTTCCAAAGATCGATTAAAATTTACTTACAGAAAGTAACTCTCGCGAGGGATGATGTCCACACAAATGAGTGGACACCCGCGCGCGCCAACAAGGCAGCGGGCCGTCGCGCGCATTGTGCGCGAGAGCGCTCTCGTCGCGAATGTGTTAACGTCAAAATGCATTCAACGGGAAACACTATACCCAGTAGAAATAGAATTAGCACGTAGAAATGGCAGCTCTTTAATCTATAATAGAAGGAAAATATTTGATGTATCTAAGGTGTACGAGTTACTCACTGGTTTGGCAAAGGTAGATGTATAACAGTTCTTCCTTTCCAGGCACTCTGATAGAAGATGAAAAGTTTACAAGGTAGCGCGTGTAGCGCAGTCGGAGGAGGTGCCGGCTGTCGTGTGCACCCGACACCAGGTTCTTGGTTCGATTTCCCGCCCAGGCCAACGAAGGTTTCCATCCTTCCGGGGTCGCTGAATCGGTACCAGACTTGTCTGGGAAGGATGAAGCGCTGAATTGTTGATCGGCAAGCCACCGCAAGTCATTGTATGGCCAAATACGCATTCAAATCGCCTCCACTACACGGCCCTGAAGTAGAATGCGTGACACATCTCAGCAGAAAATGAGTATCGCCGTCTTTCATCCTTTATCCTTTATTTCTGTTGGCTATCATAGACATAGGAACATAAGAACTATTGGCACGTTCAAGGTCACAAACTACCCTTTTTTTTAAAAGGTGAACCGATTAGTGGATTTTGCAGCCTAAGAAACCTAAATGGTCGTGTTTCTTTGTTTTCCAAATTACCTTTTCAGCCATTGTAAACCGGTTCAGTCTGTTAATTCATTGGTGTGTATGCACACTGTGTTGATAGTTCGAGATCGTTTTCCTCGCAGTGTTTGGCCGAAGGCTCAGCCTGTTTCTCTCGTATTCCTCATTCTCATCATATTCACTTGCACGGCAGTTCTTATCATGGCTTGTCACATCGGTGACTTGTTCACTTGCCTTTGCCACATGCTCTCTTCAGTATACTCTATCCCCATTCTGGCACCTTGGCTCACTTTTCAGGACCTTGGTCCTGAAAGTAGAATCTACGTCGTGACTCAAGACGATCGGTTTATTTGCACTGGTGCAACTCCCAACTCGAGTCAAGCTGTAAGCTTCATAGTGCAAAGATGTGTTTTCGCAATAGCACTCATTTTTCGGCTCCAGCCGTTGGTCGGTTTAATCGAAGTCATGTAAACCTGAAAATTTAAAAAGAACCACTACTGACACGTGATTTGGTGTCACACTTCTGGAAATGTGGAAGCTCAAGGTTTACGGCACTCTCGTTCACAGGGACGAAAGCTAATATTAAATACTTTTGTAAAACGCGTCACACTTTCAACTAGAGGGCACGAAATGTTATGTTGGATGTTTTACTCGCTTTCTTTCTGAACAAGTTAAGTGTTTTAACATCCTAAAGGCATGTCGTAATTCAAGCACCAAATAAAGCGGAAATATCACCGAGTATAAGCAGCTGTTCCTCCGTCATCGCAATCAAAAGGTGTCTGTTGCGCAAACCGTATCATACGGTCTTTACAATCTACGTATTCTGCTCACGGCAGTCACTCCGGTAGCCATGTATCTGAATCTCATTGGAAGTCAACGTCTTTGGTGCTACTCAACAGACTTCCCTGAGGTTCATTCACTTAAGCTAGTGCGACTTTCCATGAAGGAATTCTTTTGCGTTTAACGTCCGTTTCCCTCGATAACCGAAACCGTCGCTGATTCCTTTGCTTGCATGCAATTCAATCTATAAGGGAAACAGAAAACCGAGAGGAATGCCTCCATAAGGAAAATGGAAAAACGAGGAGTATGAGAGAGTTACTGGATTACTTTGCTAGGAGCTGTTAACGAGTGAGACGTAACAGAATTCTTGAACGGTACGGATGGAGATACAGATGTAGTTGATTGTAGGTAAATATGCGACATGCTCCACTGCTTGTTTAACAAATCCAGTAAGTTTTCTCAAGTCTCGCAGAGCCTAACACGTCTACGAATTATGGATGTGGAAAGCCTTTCGCACATCCATATGGTCCATATGTAGATACAGTGGATCACCTGCACTGACCAGTAAAAAGAACTAGTGCTTCACCGTTGCTGGTCAAGCAAAGGTGACGGGAGGCTTCATCCAGCTTAAGGGGTGGTATGTGACCTGGCTAGGGGACGAGTAAAGCCTAAAATATTCATGATGGTCCGTTCGTCGCACGGCGCATGCTGACTGCTTGTTGTAAGCTGTTAGCTCCGACGCACAGTGCACATCTGATTTCTCACGATGCGTCACAAACTGTACTTTATATGCCTAGATGCGTCAGCGTGGACACGCACGTACTATCATACCAACGTACAATCTCTCGGAAGCCGAAGGACTAGTCATACCCCGACGGCCAGATAAACCATTATCAACTGAACGCTGCTATGCAAAAACTACGGAATTTCTATTCCCATTCCTATCCGCTAAGTCTGCTGCGCTTGATCCTTTTTCAAGGCAAGTTTTCTCTGCTTCCTACACTCTGTTCTGGAGAGACTACCACCAGATTTCTTCCAGAGAGACTAGACACTTTCTTCATTTCTTCTTTCTTTCTAAGCCTATGCTTTTTCGAAAAGTTCCACTGCAAAGATTGTTTAATTCCATTAGATAAAGTCTTATCAGCAATGCGCGTTCGACTGCCAGCTGCGCCTTGAGAAGAACGGAATAAATTGATTCAGAACACTTGCCTTCCGATAGCTTTGCTGCGTCTCGAGAGTCGTGACAACTGAAACCGCATGTAGGCAATTGCTTTTATCAAGAAATCTTTTCCTAATGCAGTGGATATTTCTCCACTTCTAAATCAAGTAATTTATCCATTCCTCAGCGTGAAGTCAGAAAGGACCTCTTCGATTAAAACGTGACTGCTTTTAAATATAGTCCAAGGCTTCTTATTTCAATGTGGAAGTTTTCTGATTTAACAAAAGATCATGTAAAAGGTCTGTATAAATTTTTGGTTTAATACATATATTTAAAGGTCTCATTTATAAAATATATGAATCTTAAAAGATGATTGTACACTTTGCATGGTCATAAAATTCTCATCGTTTTAGCAGCGGGAATATTGCAGGCTTGTGTTGAAATCCTGAAAATCATAAATTTTCCGTTATATGAAATTAGAAGATTATTGCATTTTTTCCATTTTTAAAATTTTCCCAATTTCCAATCCAATTCCAATACGTCGTAATGATTTTACGATTGATTATGCACATACTGTCGTGGGTTTGGATATATATCTAAACCAGATGTTCAACGGCCTCCCGGCCGCCAAACGTCTGGTTGGGGCTTCGCCCCAAACCCGGAGAATAGAACACCCCGAACGTCTTCTTCTCCTCTTTAGGCCTTCTCTCATTCATTAAAAAACTGTCTTTGCTGTATAGAATGGTATAGCGGAATAGGGTAAAACAGATCCATCACCTTCACTGGACCCCCCTTAACTGGCCCCTTATCACTGGTCCCCCTTTTTTGTCAGCTCTTTTCCGGTTCACTCTTCACTGGTCCCCCGCCCTTTCGTCGGTCCCTACTACTGCTCCCACCTTCACCGGACCTCCCTTTACTGGTCCCCTCTTCGCTAGTCATCCTATCCTTCACCGATTCCCATTACCGGTCCCACCCTCACTGGTCCTCCTTGCATTCATCATCCCTTTCCGGTCCCCCTTCACTGGAACCCCTCCCCCACCCCCGCATTCACCGGTTCCCATTACTGGTACCTTCCTCACCGGTCCCCCCTTCACCTGGTTCGCTCTCTCACTGGTCAACCTTCTATCGCCCCCCCCCCTTAACTAAACCCCTCCCCACCTCACCGCTCCCCATTACTGGCCCCTACATCACCGGTCTCCCTTCACCTGGTCCCCTCTTAACTGGTCACCATTCTAAAGTTCCCATCTTCACTGGACCCCTCCCCCTCCTTCACCGGTTCACCCTTCACTGGACCACTCCCCCCCCCCCCCCCCCTCACCGGTCCCCATTACTGGTCCCTTCCTCACCGGTCCCCCTTCACCTGGTCCCCTCTTCACTGGTCACCATTCTAAAGTTCCCATCTTCACTGGACCCCTCCCCCTCCTTTACCAGTCCCCCTTCACTGGACCCCTCTCCCCTCTTTCACCGGTTCCCATTGCTGGTCCCACCTTCACTGGTCGGTGACACCTCTTCCGAATCCGGACGCCTGTTGAACAACGTCGGTGACATGTGTTCTCAACCCGAACGTGCTTTGCGCGACATCGGTGGCACGGCGTCCGAATCTGGAAGGCCTTTCGCGACATTGGTGACACCTCTTCTGAATCCAGGCACCTGATGAGCGACGTCGGTAACATGTCTTCTCAAGCCGGACCTGCTTTTCGCGACATTAGTGATACCCCTTGCGCGACATCGGTGACACCTCTCCTCAACCTGAACGTCCTTTGCGCGACATTGGTGACATGTCGTCTGAACATGGACGCCTGTCGACAACTACAACATTTGACAACTGGTGACAACTCCAACCCCCGCCTCCTCCCCCTTTCCCCGTACTTCCTCCGAACACACTCCTTCAGCACTTCTTAGCAAACAAACACACACAATCACATGCACTCACTCACCCACAGACAAACGACCGTTCTCGCTTAAATATAGTAGGATATAACCCTCAGCAATGCAAATTGTACTATTCTCCAATGCACAAATTGAAGTTGAAAAATCTATAGAATAAGCATGGAGATGCACCAGACGAGCGCATAGCTTGATTTCTTCTTTCGTCAGAGCATTAAAATTGCTTTTCTTCCCATAAAAGTAGGCTTCACAACATTTGTTTTTTTTGCAGAAAATTTTAGTGATAGCATGATCTTTCAGTGTAGTCCGTTTTCGGATAGAAATTTTAAAGCGCTCAAATTGTTTTGAAAACTGTGCAGTTCAAGGTGGTTGTGGCTGCTTTGCCATCCTGTACGTGTTGGCTCTCTCACGCCGCAATGTCGTCGCCGACACACGACGCTTCTTTCAGGCAGCATGGTCCTGTCACGTGTAAGGCACCACTTCTGAGAGTTTCGTTTAATACAGAAACCGTGCCGACGCATTTTCAGCGCCACTATTCTGTTCTGGGAGCTGCTGTAGCCTCTTAGCGAGCTCTTCCCGTTGACTAAAATCTTCACTCCACATCTATTAAACGACGCTATCTCCTTCAATACAGAAAACTGCACCCCCGAATAGACAGGTGCTAATGAAGATATTTGCCAAAGTAGTCTTCTTTTCGAATGCATCTTGAATGTTTCGAAGGCTACCGCAAATTTGTTTTCGGCCACAATTTATTTTATTTTCATAATTTTTATCATGTAGTTGAACAAAAGTTTATCAGCATAGTGACCGTAGCCAATTTTAAACCACGTAATACAACTGGCCGGCATACGCTGTGAACAGCGGATAATAATCAGTGTTCACTGAGAGGGAGCAGCTCACGTATAGTCTGGCCAGGTATAATCGACGATTGCTTGCTCGTCGATTATACCTGATCCTTCTTCTAATCTTCATTTTTTTTTTGAACATTTGTGACAAAAATTAGTAGATTCGGGTTCGTAGAATTAGGCGACATCCGGTTTTGTGCCTTGAACTGCAATTTGGAACAACCATAAAATGTGTCTTATTGAAACTACAGTATGGAAGTCTCAACGATTGTGATTCTCTTGAAGTGAGGTGTCTGGTGCTAGAACTAAGCATTTGATCAGAGTTTTACCTGTGAGATTGTAATATGGGATACCTCCTCTAGGTTACTCCTCAAGACACAGAACAAGTAATTGAATCAAGATCTGTAGCGAACATTGGAGATGTTGTATGCGTTTCCCCTTCCGTGAAGGTTTGAATGCAGAGGACATGAGCTCTATCTAATTGCTGCACTATACAAGCAGTTCAGCAAATCTGTAGCTCATGGAGTATCTTCGTGGAGGTGATTAGGTCCCCGCTCTCTTTGATCCTCATCGTCACGTCGACCTCTTGAAAATAACATCTCGGACTCGCCGACGAGGCTCGGAGAAGCGTTCGCGTGATCACTCGCGGGAGTGGTCTGTGTCCACTTGGGCCTGTGGGTCAGTGTGAGTGTGTGTTCCTTCTCTGTTCTTCGCGATGTCAAATCGCAGAGCTCGAGCGGCTAAGCACAAGTTGCTCGTCGGGTAAGTGCGCTGGTGCCAAGAATTTCTTGCAGAATTCTCTCTCCCTCTTCCACCATCAACAAATCTAACTTTGATACCGAGGGATTCTATGGTGGGGAGCCTAATTGCCTAGTTCAAATAATTTAAAATAAAATAATTTAAAAATTTCCTAAACTATTAGGAAAATAGATTTTAATGTTTACAAAAAATCCTACCAAAATTCTTAAACATTTTGCCTCCTTTTGAAAAATAGACTATGAGACTATAAGTCTTAGATTTTTTCCACTCTTTGATGTTCAAGATACACCAAGAAACTTTCAGATCAGTGCATACTGCCCGCAGAAATCTTATACGTAGTGATCAGGGTGCATGGTAGTGTCCGCGATATCGCGCATTTCATCAATCGATATTAGATTCGATTCGCGCATTGGATGGCCAAACTTTGCTTCATACATAAATGGCTAACGAAGACCAAAGCAGCTCCTGCTAGCTTAAATGAGAGATTATTTCGAAGTTTCTGCAGCTGTTCTGAATGCGCCGTTGTTACTGTATGCTATCCAACATTCCATCCTTCTTAAAACTACTTTAGTAGCGAAATTCTTGATTATATCCGTTGCTTGTGCTGAAAGAGTGGTGAGTGCTCCTAGAAGAATCGTAACCGATTCTCAGACGTGCACGTCAAACAACTAATAAATTAATGTTAAAAAAGCAAACTGTTCTGAATGCGACGTTAGTGTTAAAAAATTTAATATTAAAATAATGTTAATATTGGTGACATGTTTGCCCATCAAAATTTGTATGAAACTTATTTTGTCCGGCACTAAGTGTAACCATGCCCTGGTTATAGCGTTCCATTTCTGTTAATTGTTGGTGTGGTCCAAAGAAGATATCGAGCTTAAACCGCTACATTCAGCTTGAAATGGCTTCTCTTAAAGACAAGGCGCGTGCTAGCGCATACAGAGGAGGCGCGTGCTAGCGCATACAGAGGAGGCGCCTGCTGTTCTTGCGCTACGACTCAAGATTCCTAATTTGGTCCGGAACAGCGAAGCCTTCCATCCCTCTGAGCTTGGTGAATGAGTACCGGACTTGTCTGGGAAAGGTGAAACGCTGAATTTTTCATTGAATGGCCACCACAAGTAATTGTATGACCAAATACTATTAAATTTGCTTCTACGAGATTCCGTAAAAGTAGAATGTGTTGCGCATCCCATAAGAGGTTGCATTAATAACGCTGTTCACCCTTTACCTTTATTTTCATAAAGAGCACTTTTCGGCTCAATTAAACGCTATCAAGCTATTCTCTCACTTTTATACTATGAACTCTTCTATGTAAGACAGGGGTGGCTTAGAAAAGATAACAATTACGCTCCACCATGTTTACTTGTACGGCAGCCTCATCTTATTTGAAGTTAAGGCACAATTTCACGCTTGGTCCTCAGCTTCTGCGCTGTTTTCAAGCGTATGGCGCAGGAGAAGTCTGTCTTTCTGAAACGCTAGAATTAACATGGTTTGATTATGGGTTTCATGATTTTCTGTGTTTTGTCTCTCACGTGTGTCTCATACCGCGCAATAAATTATTATTATTATTATTATTATTATTATTATTATTATTATTATTAATATTATTATTATTATTATTATTGTCCGAAAACCACGCCACATGGTTTACAAGTCTCTTAGACTTATGTCTCCCTGTGAAAGGAATTGTGTCATAGATGCGCCTCACTCTAACTGATTGATGGTATCCTGTGCGAATACAGTTTTAGTCGGTCGTATTCTTCTCGCAGTTATAATGCAAATTTTGTACTCGAAGAGGAAAGCGTTGTGCACTGCCCTACACTTCTTGCATCAGAAATAGTTCTAGTTCGAAATGATTCCAAGAAAATGTCTTTTGTTCGAAGCTTCGCCAAAGCCAATCCTCTGCCTTCGAAAAATATGCTACTCGTTCCTTGAAGCGTTTAAAGTTATCGCGCCTGAAGCACTCGAACACAAAGCAGCACAGCCCTACATTGCATACCTTTGGGCCAAGGAAGGACCGTGTACTGCTTTCTGTCTTATGATAGGATTCCACGTACTATCGGAAGAACATCCTGATTGCTGTAAGTGTGGACCGTACTTTTGACTAACGGCGAATGTAGGTGTCAGGTTGCACTTAAGCGAAGAGTTCATGAGCACTTGCTGAGTCTGTCATACGTACACCTAGCAAGTCGTGGCCGCTCTAGCCTAGGACCTTTTTGCTTAACCTGCCGTATGGCCGCCTTTCGTCTCTAGCGAAAGTCAACACGTTCCACCACCCACGTACTTCTGCTCTCTTCTGACAAATCGCTTTAGCAATTATTGGCTGAGTCGTCGGCGTTATACATCAATTTCAATGGCTTGCTGTCCGTTGTCCTTTTACAAAGCGTATGCAGCTGTAGTATCGCCGAAGCACTCATATTCCATGCCTGATCCTACGGTTGGTTATTTTTTTTTAGCGGTTTCTTCGAGGTTTCTACTTTTGAGGCTGAGATCGACACTTCAACGCTCCACGACGCAAATCCCTTTGTAACTGTCCGGTGCTTATTCTTATAAATTTGGCATTCTAGGAAAACACAAAAAGGCCAAAAAGACCTCTTTGTACTCTGATTTCCAAATTTTCCCTGTGTACTCAATAAAACCTTCAGCAGAAGAACCTTTTTAAGAAAAGTGCAACAGGATACGAAGTCCACACTTTGGATAAAGGAATGACTGCAGTTCAAAAATGTTCGATTGAATAAGTTTTGTTAAAGCAGATCTCTGTCTGATCAGATTGGAAAGCAATCTTAGAAAGCAATGTTCACGTAACACAAATCTGACGGAATAGCAGGGAAAGCAATTAAGGTTAGATTTAGTCAGAGATGCTGGGATTGCTTTTGCGAGTAACCAGAAGCATGTTCGGATGCAGCTGCCTTTTTTGAACTCATGTTTCGGGAAGCAAACAACATCTTCCTTCGTATGTGTCTGATACAGTCATGGGTCCAGAGTGCAATCCATTCTGTGAGATAAACGACCGAAATCATTATTTTCATTTTTAGTCTGAAAAAATATACTGAGCATAAGCTATATCTTTGATGGTTACCAGAAATCTAGAGCGCTAGCTTCGCTATTCGTGAATAAGGTAGGAAAGCGCCACGCATTCTATTACAAAGTTGTCCTGGATATCACGTGTGCGCATTTGACCTATTTGACAAACGACATCTGGTGAATTGTCGATGAACAGGCCAGTGATCTATCTTTTTCGGAGAAGTCTGGCACCCAGTCATCAATCTCGAAGGATGGGAGTCTTTTTGTGAATTGTTGGCCTTGGTGGGGCCCAAGCCAAGAGTCATTAGAGTTGCACGAGACGGTCTGCGCCTTTTTCACCTACGCTCCCACGTACCGCTCGGAATAGATGAAGGGTCGAAAAAACATTTCTGAAATAATTTTTAAATCTAACCTATTGTTGGTGTATTTGTACTAGAAAAGTTCATCTGGTCGTAAACACCAAGCCATAAGAAGGAAGTACTCATCAACGCGCTATGTCGAAAACACATCAACACTTATTTTCTTACCACAATCCTCTATGGTTTTTATGAAAGCCTTTTACTTCTTGCAGCCAACCGGCTTTATTGGTTCAAAAAGAGCGCGTGATTCTATGGGAACCATAGAAAAACTCTTGCAGCTAAGGATTACGACGAGTTGAAACCTGGCGATGCTACATACGTATGTCGCGGACGGATCAGGACGTCATCAAAAAAAACTCATTAGAAACCGTGATTACATTCGACATCACATATATCAACTAGCTGAGGTTGTGAACCGACATGACGTTGAATAATATTTTTTTGCTATCTTTATATTTATGTGAATGGCATTTAGAGTATATCACCTCCATTTCACAGTGACACTTTCGCGATGGGCGAGAAAATAGTCTAGGGAGCTTTTAGTATGCACGCGACGAGCAACGCGATGAAATGATAAGCTCCCATATCAATCGCACGACGCGACGAATCGATGCATTAGCTTATCACTACTAGAGGTTGGTATGGGTAAGTGGTTGGTTCATCGAGTTACGAAATACGCGATATTGGGTGGAAAAAAAGAAAAGGAGTCACTGCTGCTTCATGTCGTTTATTGAATGCGCTACAACCATGACACTTTATGCTCTCCGAAGAAATCGACTTATGAAAAGAATGTCAGGTTTGTGATCAGCACCCCAAACAACCTTCCTAAACAAAGTTTCAACGAAATCGGTGACCCTGCCTGGACCACCCTTGTTAACGGTTTGGGTGGCCTGCCACCGAATCGTGAAAAACGGATGTCAGAATCTTGCTCAGCATCCCAAATAACCCCTCCCCCTAGACGAAGTTTCAGCGAAAAAAATTTTTCCGACCGATGTCGTGTCAGAGGAGTCCGATCTTTTAACTAGTCTCCAATTATGTTATAAATGCGATGAAATCTTTACCGCGGAGTGGGCTTCGAAGGCTCAACCCAGCTTACCGGACAGGACGCTATGCCATTACACCACCGGTGCTGTTTGATGAAACAACAACCGCGATATTTTTTGGGGCCAACCAATCACCCGTGTTAGTGGAATGAGCGGAATGGTCTGCTTACTCCAACATGCAATCGGTTAAGCCGAACCCTTTCTAGAGAATGCACTGCTGGTTAGCTCCGCTTCTACAGTATCATTCCGTATGATTTGCGGTCGGCATTGTCGAAGTCCATCGCTTCCTACAAGAGACAATAAATGAGCAGACTGCCTCCTGTTTGACGTGCTTCAATTCGTACCGCAACTTTAACACTGTTAATCAACGGCTCGAAGAATCTCCTCGAATCGGACAACCGTCGATATAAAATGGCCAGCTCCTACCCGTCATCTATAACGGACGACCTGCTCTTTCAGTACGCGAGTGTGTAGCATTTCACGCACTCCGAGATCCAGTGGTCACGAGGTTCATTGGTCTTGAGGCAGAGTTGCGAAGTTCGAGTCCCTTCCTGTGCTTTGACACTTGAGGCCAAAGTGGAGGTAATTGTTGTCTGCGCCTCAACCGCTTTCGCACGCTTGCTCTTGGATCGACCTCATCTTCAGCGTGAAGGAGAAGCAATACTTCAGTGACAACCCGGGTTAACTCTCACGAGTTTCCACAGCCAAAACGTCTCGATCACCACAGAACGGAGTTCTTCTCGATCTGTTGAGACACCGGGGACCCATTTTTTCTTTGGAGTTGGTTCCAATTGGTTCTGCACACAGAAATATTCCATACCCAATTGTAGAGGATGAGCAAAATCTTGCGTAGTCATCACTCCAGAAAGGAAAAATTCCTTTTATGGAAAGCCTCAGCAGAAGCTAGAAGCACATGGAATTGAACTGATGTGCGCAGCACATACCTGCAACCTTAGGCTCTGAGACTGTCATATTTTCTTATCAGTTTTGCCTTCCTCGTAAAAAAGTTCAAAAATCAGGAGGAGGCCGAAATTTGCGTTAAAGACTACTTACTCTTTAAATGGCTAGGGTGCTCGTGAGAATTGGTCTGATTTGAGGAATTGTATGATGGCACATATTTGTAAATAATAGGTTGTAGGGAAAGTTGTCATCGTCATTCTCTATTAATTTCAAGTGGTCCTCGTTCATTTCCAACCAGTTAGGGTGAAACTAGTTTTTCATAAAAATTTAAACACCAATAAAACTACTAATAATAGTTTTTAAGTTGTAAACACTTGAACGGTTTGATTTGATGGAACTGTTGGAAGGTATTTTTGCGCCACTCATTTACACGGTGAGAGTTCTGCTCTGACTGTAATCGAAGAAATCCAAGAAAATAATGATGAAAAGCTAGACATACGTAGATCACCAACAATTGCAAACACCTTTAAACTCTAGATCTTCCACCTCTTTGCGAATGAATTTCACAATGTGTTATTTGAAGTTGCCGCTCGGAGTGATAGAACTTTTCTCTGTCAGAGCAGGCACATTTTCAGCAGAGTTTCATGTCGTTCTCTGCTAATTTACTTCATACCTTGCCCACTAGATTCCGTTGTATTATGGATTATACCAGCAGCGGATCGGTAAATAGCAAAAGTGATCATATGTAAAGATGTCGCCTAGAAATTTCGCGATGGCACTAAAAAAAACTCGTTCCTCCACAAATGCTTCGCAAACCATTTTCTATTTTTGCTCGTGATCCAGTCTTCCTAAAGAAGACTACCATTTTAAAAAATTCCATAAAAAAGAATTCAGAAGCTGTCATTGTCACACCAATTGTCCAGGCTCCTGACCGTAGAGTTCAGATTATGCGAACCTTTTCTTTTCTATGCGAGGGGTCGTCTCAGCAGAATACTTTTCGTCGCCTCAAACCTCAGGCGAAATTGAGGGAACTCCCTCAGTCTTCTTCCCCTCTGTACGATCGTTAGTTCTGAGCAAGGCCTTCTTTTATTTTAATGTGCTCTACCTCTATGTATTATAAAAGTGTCCCATGTCATCACTTCACTGATGATTCTTTTGGGCAACTGCATTCTCCAAAACGCGATAGCACCTGAATTTTGATTTAATCCCGACTTTGCGTTTCTGAGACTCAAACCCTAGTGCTCCGTGATACAATTTACTGGTGATTAGCAAAGTTACTAATGGTTCTGACATCCGTCTAAAAATTCTTAGGACGTTCGAAACACATGTGTACATCATATCTGCTAAGAGCGTTGTCAGAAATAACTCCCTTAAATCCACCCCCTTAAATCCTACCGAATTATCACTTTTGTTCTTAGGCAGCAATTGCTTTTGAAACCTGCCGACTCCTGATAAGTGCGAAAGAAGTGAGAGTGGGTTGTGAGTGAGAACTACGAAGCTGTGTCGAATATTGGGATACAAAATGCTTTTGTTATGTACATACTGTAAATGACAACAGTTAAATAAGAAATTCGAAGTTGAAATCTGGACGAAAATCGACAACACCTGTCGAGAATTCGATAAGATCGGTCGAAATTGGTCATCTGATCGTTACTTCCCACCGGGCGAGGCCAATCCATCGGCTATCATATTCGCGTGACTTCAATCCCATGTGTGAGGGTTGCAATGGCGCGACAACGATCTCGGTTCGTTTAGTGTAGCAATAACCATGAACATTTTTTTCCAAATTTTTAGTAACGTGTTGCTGTCTGATTGTGTGGAAAAGTGTTAAGGAACCTTTGAGATCGAGCTTTGGCGCAAGAATTGCGTTAGGTAGAGTATGGAATATTTTAGTTCGCTCCACAATCTAATGACGATTTTCACCAACCTCGAAACAGTGTGCTTCATAAACAGACTTTCTATCCAAAAAAGTGATTTTAAAATTTTGAAGCCACTAAAGCACGGTTTCTCCTAGCTCACCATTGCAAAAGGTTTCCTTCATCACAGTGTCTAATCTATCAAAAACAAGCATCCGATTTGGCTGTCCGTCACCTAAGGAGCTTCTTCTGGCTCGATTAATTTATTGTGGTAACAAACTTCGTTGCTGTTCTCTATAGTTGTCCTCGTCTAAAGAACTGGTCAGCCTTCTGGCTCCATCCCTTACGGCAACTAAACCCAGATAGGTACTTCCTTTGCCTCGATGACCTGTAAACCCAGGTTTTACGCGAGTTGTTTTTTGCCGGATGGATAAACTTATAATTGTCAAGCGAAGGTACTGAAAATATAACGAATATGCATTTGACTACCCGTTAGCGACAGCTTATTAATGCTGAATCATTTAAGCTAAGAAAAAGCAACTTAACAGCAAGGGAGTGCAAATGAATAAGGAAGCAAAAAGGAATGCAGAAACCGCTTTAAATTCGATCGACTCGGATCACATTTGAAGCTGTCTGCTCACTTTACGCAATGACCGTTCGTGTTTAACAGGAAGATAAGCGTGCTTCCCGCATCGTCTCTCTAATTATCGTTTTTTCAGCTGTGAGATTCCTATCGACAGAGACAGAATGAGTCGAAGCGGCGAAGGTACGGGCTGGAAGCGTGGAATCGTGCCCGAAGTGCGACGTCGTCTCAGTCGCAGTTGTGGTCATATCAACGAAGTTTCACGCAGCACAAAGGGGCAGCGCTTTCGAAAGCGACCGAATAAGCGGGATTCTCAGCGCATCGAGCAAGGTACGCCAGCCACTTTTTCTTAGCGAGTATTCTTTTATGATTTCATTGTTTGGATCACTCGGATTATGAACCTATTCACGTATTTGTATTGTTGGAAATTTATATTTGCAGATTTTTTTAAAGCACTAAGGAAAAATACAAATGGTAATGAGGAATATACTAACCCTAAGGTGCGCTTAAAATTAAGCTACTTATTTACTGGTATTCCATACTAGAAGCGTTAGCTATTTAGAATTTTTGCTATAGCCAAACAAAACGAAACAAGCTGAGGTGTCCGATCCGTTAGGAATCGCCTCAGACATGGAAAAATGTCGTGTCAAAATTAGCATTCTTGGCAAGTTCATTATGCAGTGCGAGGCCTAGTCTGTCTACTGCACACATTCACGCTTCGATATCCTAGTTCTCTATTCTACGCTTCACGTCTTTTTATCTCTGTTAGCCTTTCTATCGCTTGTGCCCAAGAGGCGTCCTTACGTACCTGCCCGCCACTGTTGCCAGAAGGTGCTGTTCTGATACGCGTTGAGGTCGACTTTATGTCATTATCAAGAACATCACGGTCAACGTCATCCTACTCTGCATAAAATTTATGTTAGTTATGTGAAAAGTTATTTAAAAATGTGAAAGAAACTGTAAACAATTTATTTAATTTGCCTGGAAGACAAAGCACTATATTTTTTATTTTTATTTTTTCGCTTTACAAACGCTCTTAAAGTTTTACAGTTGCAAACTTCCGTATAATAAATTATATTCCTGGTGCAGCGTAAACGACAAAGCAGACTGAGCAGCTTACTCATAAGTGATTGACTAACCACGAATTTTATTGCTTGTTTTTAGTTTAAAGATGTTGAAGAAATTGGCATAAAAGAGTTTGTTAAAGCAAAGGTTGTCTTACACATACGTATTTACTTCGTGCATCGGAATACTCCAAGGTCTGTCTGCGCAGCGGATTCACGTCTTCGACCTTACTACTATCTATGAAGTTGTCACAGCGATTACTTCAAATCCATTAAGGAGCTCTTATAACTCCGAAGACCGTAGGTGTCATCAACAAAGACGTCCTAGACCTCAAAGCGGAAGGCAGGCGAAGGCAGACAAGTGAATATCAACGCCTTGCCGTGCTTCAGCAAGCCTCTTCATCAGAATGGCTCAATGCCGAACAACGTCAACCTTACTGTTCTGAAATATGGACGTCGAGCTGAAAGCTACGAAAAGACCCTGGAGCTTTCAGGAGCGTCGAAGAAGTGGTGAAGGAGTGGAAGGCTCCATCACCTATGCTCACCTTTTCGACTCCAGCGTACTTCCTGCTTCAACGTGTGCTCGAGAAGCTTAGACATGTATGCAAAACGAATACTCGAGCAGGCACTCAGTGAGGAATCGAGATTATCCCTCTTGAAGCTACACGACTGAAAGGGACACTAGAAGCTTTAAGAGATATATCCTAGTAGGGTGGAGCACTTTACCCGTCTCTTCTGACAACAGACGTAGGAATGAAAGTGCATTATACTACAGAGCTGCACACTAAGCAATTCTTCTAGAGGACCTTTCGACGAATTCTAGCCATTTTTCACCCTCGCCACCCTGATCGCTCTAAGGCTTCGTTGACGTCCGACGATCACAGCTGTTGCCACCTGGATTCAATGTCTACATATAATTAGGTGGGCCGGACACGTAATGTGCTTCGCTGACGCTCGATGTGCCGAAGCCGCGACTTGCTGGATCTCGCTTATAGTCGAGAGAACGTCAATGCACATATCTGGAGCATATCGAAAAAAACTGCGAAAGACCTCTGTCGCGGTTCTCAAGTAAATATTATAATTAGCGGTGGGCTACTCCGAGACACAATGGGCATGGATGCCACCTTCTCGAGCAAACCAATATTCAACAGGACAGGATACGAATTACCTGAGTAAGATTTATTGAGCAGATGCAACACTGCCTTCAAGGAGGTGACCGTTGCGAACGCTGCTAACTATTAGGTTGTCGGGTTATAAATGTCGCCCGCTTTCGATTTGTCATAGTGTCGTATTTGGCCGTCCGATGACTTTTGGTGGCTAGCCGATGAACAAGTCAGTGCTTTATCCTTTCCAGACAAATCTGGTAGCAATTCACCTCACTGGAGGGATGAAAGGTCTGATTGGTCTGGGTGAGAAATCTGAACCAAGAACCTAATATCTGGTGCAGTCGATGGCGCGCTCCTCCTTCAGTAGGCCTGAACTATCCAATATAAGCCTATTCTTTATGGCTCTTCAATAGTAGGCACTTAGTACACTATCCCTCAGTTTTCTTGGGGCTACTAATCTACACAGTAGCAGTACGAGAGCTACTTGCACGTCACAGTAATCTCGTTACCCTGCGCCTTCATGTGAGTCTCAAACATCTTTAAATGCCTCACTAGAGGCATTGTTAGAAGGTTTCAAATACTGCCCGCATTTTTTTAGGAGAGCCGGCACTTTCCGCAAGCCATAGTGAGTTTTTAAGTTCTACATCCTTAGAGAAGCGCAAACCAATCGAAACGGACACTTTGTGAAGAAATTATAACATGTATTTAAGCGAAACGCAATCAATCAAGTGTAAAATGAAATTTCAGACGAGTGCATGGCGGATTTCATGCCTCTCATGTGTCGAAAACAAATTTTCTTAAGCTTTCATATCAGCACTTAACTTCCTCACTACCTATACTATGAACAAAGTTATCACCTTTCAAACTGTGTATATATTTACTATATTTCTTGAGACACACTGGATAGGTTCGGTGTGGCTGCCTGATAAGTATTTATCTTTATAAGTGTTACATAACACAGTCGGTACCCATGGAATTATGCACCATCTGATTGTCGGACAATCATCGTGCATGCTATGGCCAGACGATCGGCGTAGGCGAAGATTACAAGGGAACTCAACATCAATGACAGGACTGCGGGGACGTCATCAACCGCTCCTAAAAACTGGCTTCCGTCCATCAACGACCATCAACTTATCTGGGATCCGTGAAGTCATCAAGAGAAACCAGAGGAATGACGTGGTCCCACTGAATAGAATTGCTTCCATTAAACACATTTCAAGGTGGATTGTTCAGAACATTATAAAATCTGGATTAGGTCTTCGCTGTGATCAATATTCACACGGACGAATCATCGCTGAAGCTGCGAAGAATGCAGGTGTTTGTGTTGAATATGCAAAGAATTTCGACCTAATTCGTGGAAGCCGCCAATCCGACATCGTTTAGCCTGATGAGTTTGGCCAGATGAGTAAACGTTTACAGTTGAGGTTGCCCGCAACTGTCAAAATCGTCGGAAGCTTCTGTCTCTGACCGAAAAGCAGAGCTAGAAAGCGAGCTGCGCCTTTGAGGACTCAGTTTCGGAAGAACGCTTTAGGGTTCGGCGCGTTGCAGTGCAGCAAGAGGCGCCTGCAGTAGTCTATGTAACTACTATCGAGGTTTCTGGTTTGGGTTCCGCCCAGGTCAACCAAGCTTTTCAGTCCTCCTGGAAAAAAGAATTGGTGACAGGATTGCCTGGAGAGGACAAAACACTAGCAAGGACTTTGCAGTGACGTCATCACTTCTTCAAAATCAACTCCGACATCTACCAGAATTCGTACCTACCTTTGTCTACTAGAATGTCTTGCCGATAGATACTTTCGGAACCTACTTTCCAGCGACGATTAAGCGGGGCCACGGTGTGATTTAAGTATTCACCAGCACTTAGCAATGGCTGACCATGTAATCCAACATAGCTGGAAGCTTCCGTGTTTCTTTTCCGAAATTATGTCTTCTGACAGGCGAAACTGCGATCGATATTGTTCAAGCAACCCAGCAAACCCGCTTAGCCTTTCCGCTTGCTCGGCTGAAGGCATTCCATATGTTCCCTCACCTCGTGTGACCGGTTCCCTGCCAAAAACAGTTCGTTTGTTTACCAGCACAGCTTTCATTTTCGGGTTGAAGGTCGTCCTTTTACCTGTTGCTTCGAATTTTCTCATTCATTCCCCTTGCACAGATAGGTAGGACGCTCATAAAGTACATCTGCAATGCCTGCCAATTTGTTCGTCTTCCTCAAACTGTTACTGCTAGTAGTTCTGAAATAATTTTCCTCCACTCGTCTCAAAAAAGTCCACATCTACCCTACTTTGAACTCTTCTAGGCTGTGCCGACACACATTGCTCTCTCCATTCATATCGGTGTGGTAAAAGAAAACGTACCCCGGCAGCAAAGACTTAACGCAGGCAGCCGGCCAATTTCGACCCTCCAATCCATCATTCGGGAACAAAAGACTGGCCAAATGTGTGCTACAAAAACAAGGACTGTCTGTGCATTCGCAACTGCTAGTCATTGGGTACTGACGGGTTCCTCTTCTTAAGCAGGACACGTCGTGAGCTCCCGACTTCTGCCGAGCACATAGAATGTCCTGCTGAAAAAGACCGATTTCAGCCCCCATATTTGGATAAGTCATTCTTCTACCGAGAACCTGGAATGTTTATCTCGACGAATCATTTTAAGCGAAAGCTCTCAAAAGGTTTAATGTGATGTTTGCTTTTGGTTATTGGGGGTGAGGTATGGTCTTTCTTCACACCGGTGCTTTTTGCTGGGAAATAAATATTAGGTTGTCCCATAAGTCCCCGTCGTTTTTTTAAACGCTTCACTGCAGATTTCGCCGGCGGTCTCTTGCATAGCGCTGCACAGCTTTCGAAAGAGAATGATTAGCTCTATCAGATCGTGTATTGCATTTCTTTTCTTTATGAATTTTCTCAATTTTTGGGTCGTTGAAGTGAAAAGTGAAAAAGTGAAAAAGTTTGCGCAGTTGCTCTCTCCGCTTAGGTTTGTAATTCTTTGCGCAGTTTTTATAACACTTGGAAGACAATGTTCTGTGCTACAAGAATATGTGTTGGTCCTATTTTCTCACTTGCCTTTATTGATTTTTATTCCATCAAATTGGGAATTCCGACCTTCCCGTCCGAATTTTTACCAAAACTCCGGTTCTGTGGTTGGACTTTTTTGCTTAGTGTTATATGTTGTTTGGAAGAGGATGTCTTGCTCAGTAAGAATTTGTGTCGCGCTTATTGGCTCACGCTGACTTCTGTCGAATATCAGTAACTGAACAAGGAGAAGGAGTTGTTGGTGAAGACGATTTTTCTCTTTTTGGCATTCTGTCGATATTCAAAAGAAATCAATAAACGCAACAAACATTCTTACAGAGCGAGACATTCTCTTTCGAACGACATATAACACCATCCCATAAAGTCTAACCACAGAGCAAGAGCTGTCGGCAAAAATAACCATCCTCCTTCGGACGTCCCAATTTGATGAACTAAAAACCAATAAAGGACAAATGAGCAAATAGCACTAACACATGTCCTTGTAGTACAGAACATTGTCTTCTAAATGCTATAAAAAACTGTGCAAAAAATTGCAATCCTAAACGGAGAGAACAAGTGCGCAAATGGCTACTTTTTCACTTTTTCGCTTTTCACTTCAACGACCTAAAAATTGGCAAAATTCATGATGAACAAAGAAATGCAATAAAAGCTCTGATAGAGCAAATCATTCTCTTTCGAAAACTATGCAGCGCTATGCAAGAGACCGCCGGCGAAATCTGCAGTGAATCGTTGAAAAAAAAACGGCGGGGACTTATGGGACAACCTAATATCACCTGTCACCTGTCGTCCCGTTGATCATCTAATTGCTCGAGCGGGTGCCAGCAGCGTCTCCATTCGTCCCTGTCGCGTGCCAGAGTGGTCCAATGGATCCTCCTCGCTCGAGGGACACGAATAGTGTCATATCGGTCGTTCAGGGCTTTAACGAAGAAGTCCGACCAACGCGTTGGTGGGCGTCCCGGTGTTTTCTTGTTCCCGCGGAATCCAGTCGGTAACGGCTCTCGTCCAGCGGGTGTCTGCGAAGCGCATTACGTGGCCGGCCCACCTAATTTTCGACAACTTGGCCCACGCGACAGCGTCTCTGATCTTCGAACGTCGGCGAAGCTCGGAACCCCGGAGGCCATCTCTCACTTGCGTGAGTCGTGTCACTCCGAGCATCGTCCTCTCGATTCCACGCTGCGCGACGCTGATCGCGTGTTCATCCTGCTTTCGTATAGCCCAGGTCTCTGAGGCGTATGTTAGGGCAGGAAGAACAGTGGAGTCAAATAGGTGGGCACGGAGTCGGACGTTCTTCGTCTTCTTCGCGACTTCTTCGACGCTCTTGAAAGCTCCCCAAGCCGCTCTTTTCATCCTGCTCAGCTCTGGTGCTAGGTCGTTGGCCATGTTGACTTCGCGACCCAGATACACATAGCTGGAGCATTCGGAGATGTCCGTTCCGTTGAGCGAGAATGCGGCATCAGAAACCCATCCGTTCTTCATGAACGTCGTCTTCGTAAGATTCAGCTGCAGTCCAACGCTTCCACATACACGATCGAAGTCGGCCAGCATTCGCTCCGCCTGGCTGATGCTCGGTGTTCTGAGCACGATTTCGTCAGCAAAGCGAAGATGATGTAGTTGCCGGCCGTCGACCTTCACTCCCATGTCTTCCCATTCTAGTTCGCGCATGACGTTTTCGAGAGTGGCCCCGAAGGGCTTCGGGGATATGGTATCCCCTTGCCGAACCCCTCTCTTCACGTCGACGACGACGTCGTTGTAGAATGGTGAGATCTTGGTCGTGAATCCACTGTACAGCTCTCGAAGGACTCTGATGTACTGAGTAGAAACGCCCTGAGTAAGCAAGCTTCGATAACCGCTTCAGTTTCGACAGAGTCGAATGCCTTCTTCAGGTCGATGAACGTAAGGCAAAGCGGCAGCTTGTACTCTCGCGACACTTCGATGAGCTTCGTAATGGTGTGTATGTGGTCGGCCGTGCTGAACCCTCTCCGAAATCCTGCTTGTTCGCATGGCTGTACTTCGTCCAGCGTTCGGCCGATCCTATTCAGGATAACTCGAGTGAACGGCTTGTAGACTACGGACAGCAGGCAGATCGGGCGATAGTTGCCAATGTCGTGCACGTCTCCCTTCTTGTACAGCAAGCCGGTTCTGCTGGTCTTCCACTGAGATGGAACCTTGCACTCCGACAGGTAACGTGTGAAGAGCCGCGCCAGGGTGTTGATGAGCGCTGGCGGAAGGTTCCTCAGGTGTTCGGGTCTGATCCTGTCGGGACCGGGTGCTGTACGTTTCTTCACCGACGAGATGGCGTGTCGGATCTCGGAAGGGAGACCAGGGGCCGGATTCATCAACGACTAACCCGCGGGTATAGGGGTAGGGATACCCACGATGAAGCCTGCGTCTCTGGCTCTTACCTTATCTCTATCTGACTCTTATCTTATCTCTACCCCTTATACCCCGCATATCCACGGGTTTAATTGTTGATGAATCCGGCCCCAGAGGGGACGACGTATCCATACTGCGAAAGATGGCATGGGGGCAGGTGGACGTGGCTATCGAAGAGATCGGAGTAGAAGTCGTGCATGACCTTCTCCATGGTCCTTCTGGAAGTGGTGACGGTTCCGTCGGGACGTCGGAGAGCGGTCATCTTGGTCTTGAAATTGGCGAAGTTCCGGTGGGCATTGCGGATGCTCAACCCTGCCTCTGCAGCTTCAGCCAACACTTTCGCCCTCCTCTCCTTAAGATCCTCCTTTATCGCCTCTCTGCATAGCTTCGCAAGCTCGGACGTCAGTTGGTAGTTGCCTGACGCTCGTGCTGCTCCACGCTGGCGTATCAGCTCGAGAGTTTCCGGAGACAGACGTCTCTTGGTAGGCTTCAAGCTCTCGGCTCCCTTAGCACTATCGTGGAGATGGTGCATGAAGCGGTCGTATTCCTCGTCGACGTTGCCCATGACGGCATCTTCCCAAAGGCCGACAAGAGAGGTGTAGAGGTCCCAGTTGATGGTCGTTCTGGGACTCCTCTTCTTGAGCTTTGCGGCCTTCTCTCCTTGACGCGAAAAGCGGAACCTTGCGCGAAGGAGGCGGTGGTCCGATCCCGTGTAGAACTTGGGGACAACGGAGACGTCGGTCAGGCAATACTTGCGGTTGAAGATGATGTGGTCGATCTCGTTGTGGAGCTGTCCACCGGGAGATTCCCAGGTCCATCGTAGGGAGGGAGGCTTCTGGAACTGCGAGTTTCCATGGATGGTCTTGGTCGACATGATAAACTTAGAAGCCTTTCACCTTGCTCGTTCCACTCCAAACCGTGGGTTCCGATGTGAAGTTCTTCCGGCGACCTTCGCGGTCCGATCTTGGCGTTGAAGTCGCCGATGATCATCTTGTAGAAGGTGTGATCTTCCTTATAGAACTTCTCCAGCTCCACTTAGAAGGCTTCGACCTCTTCGTCGTCGTAGTCGGATGTTGGGGCATACGTGACGAATACAGTCAAAGCTGGCACGGAACCACATCGCTTCAGTCGCAGACGTCCGATTCGGCTTGTCATAGACTCGTACGAATCGATGTTCATGGCCAAGTGCGTGTTGACGAGGACACCAACGCCGCCTACTCCCCTGCTGTCACATGTTCCGAGGAACAGTTCTTCTCCGGAGTCGTAGGCTGAATGTAGGGTGCGGTGACTTCTCGTCTCGGTCAGTCCGATGACGTCGTGCTTGATCTTCCTGGCTTGCATCATCAGGTCCTCGACAGATGCTTCCGATGCAAGCGTGCGGGCGTTGTAAGTACAGATCGCCATCCTAGTCCTTCTTAATTTGCGCAGCCTGGTTAGGCCCTGAGATTTTAGCAGCCTCTCCGTACTCGTCCTTCCCATCGCTGCAGAAATGGCTGCTCTTTCGGGGTCAGGGGAATGAGGCCCTTTAGTGCTGCTGTGTTTGACTTCCATACAACACGGATAGCTAGTCAGGCTCTGTCGTGCGGGCGAAGAACTCCGGGCAGCCAGCCAGACTGCCCGAAGGGACGGGGCGAGACTTTTGAGGCGGCCTCGAATCGCCTTACGATGTACTCCCAGTCTACCGAGTGCAAGCTTTTGGCCGAGCCGACACAGTTACAATCCGCACAGTCATGGACACATCCGCGCACAATGTGCACGAACATGCCGCTCCCACGCACAAGGAACGCGTCGACCCGACACAGCAGGAGCAAGGAGTCCATCCCCTGCATCCCACCTGCGTCTCTGGGCAGTACACGGTCGCATTTGGTTCTCGTTTAATTCCCCTATCCACCACCCGGGGACGCGCCACGTGGCCCTGCGACAAGCGGCCCGAGATCCCTCTTAACAAGAGAGCCCGAAGGCTCTCTATCGAGGGAGATCCGTGGACAACCTAATATAATGATAAAAATTACGGATGAAGATGAGGGTCTGCCACTGTTTGGAGTGCGCCATTCATTTTATTTTTAGGGAGTGTCGTGGAGGCAATTTGAACGTGAATTGGTGGGGGATATGTATAGGGCTTGCAATGCCAATCGATGGACAAGTCAGCATTTTATCCATCAAAAACCACTGTGGTGCTAATTCAACGAACTCTGAGGGATAGAAGGCCTAGATGGAAACCGTCTGAATATAATTGATTTGAGGTGCATTTAAGAACCGGCGCCTCCTCCAACTGCGCTACACGCTCTCAAAATAAAAATCGAACTGCTCTAAGAAGAAAAACAATAAACGTCTCAGTAAACATCGATGAGGGGGTTTTAAGACGAGAGGGCATGGAGCCTTTTATGAGGTCCAGTTCGGTTTCTATATACACTTGTTTCCAGTCTGTCAGACTGCTTTCACTAGGCGACCTCGTTTGAGGTTCGTCCCTCTTTTCGTTGCTCCCTCTTCTGCACTGGAAGGGGCTGGGTAGCATGTTCATCTCACCGTTGTCGCTGTGGCGTTCATGTTCATGCTCATCGAAGCAGGCGATCAGCTCTCACAAGATTTCGGGCTCTTCGCTTTCTGCGATAAAGCGTCTCAATCACCTAAACGCTACGGTCATTTAAATGCCACGATCCACGCAATTCCCTATTTCATACAGCTTTCTTCCTACTTTCGTTGACGTAGACTTCCATAAAGCAATTATGCTCTAAGGGCAGATTTGGCTGCCTTAAATTCCATATTTATCACCAAGTTGTGCAATCTGAAAGCGCTTGTGCGTCTTATAGATTTATCAACTCGTATTATGACACGTGCTAGATATTATAAATGAATAATCTTTCCACACTTGTTCTCATTAAATAGACAGAAATGCGCTGATTGACCACTGCTTGACGAATTTCTTCGAAATGCAGTTGGCGGTCCGAGGAGGATCGAAGAATACGAAATGTCGGACTAACATACTAGAACTACTGATGTTCAGAATTTCGCCCAATTTCGGAACCGAGGATGCTATCTTGTGGACAGCAGTCGAACTCTAGAACCAGAACCGTTTGAGATAAATGTTTACCCAACATCATAGTCCGCACAGGGATGCCACTTTCCATTTCTCGAATTTTCGGCTTATTCTATTTTATTTTTATCGTGTCTATTTGCTAACATTTTAGTAAAATCAGATCATCTGTTGTGATCTATGAAAATTTTACAAGGCGGCTTATCATTTCAAAACCTCAGATCTTGTCATGGTGTACAAAATACTTTTTAATAGGGTGTCCACCGACCCAGTTTACTTTTTTGAGGGATTACTGAGGAGGACCGTTAGAGGAAAGCTTAAGCTTCGAGTTCCGGTCGCACAATCACGAATAAGTTCTTTTCTAACCTAAAGGATTCTAAACGAATGCAATTTGTTGCTTGGGAAGTACGATGACCTGGAGAAGCTGTCTGTGCAAACCTGAAAAAGTCTTATTGCTGGTTGAACTCAAAGAACATGACAAAGGGATTACTGTTTTGACAGCTGCGAGATTGTCATTCCGTTTTCTAATTGTAGACAGAGGTTTGCTAGTTCGTTCTTTTGTGTCCCTTTATTTGCTTACACTGGACTATGATCTACGCCTTGAAATAAATAAATAAATAAATTTTGCCTAAGCCGGGAATGGGACCTGAGCTCGTGATTTAAGAAGAAATTCCAACAAATTTTGATGGCTCAGACATATCAAATGCACGGTTTTCACATCCTAGCATTTCTTAGTAATAATGCTTCATCGTAGAAAAATTATTTTCGCAAACAGTTCGAAGGCTCTATTTCTCTGCTGTATACAAATACAACAAGATCATAAGGTAATATGAGCCCTTGTACTTACATTTCACTCCGTGGATCGCCAACGTGACTATATCAAGTGCACTCTCAGTATCTCCATTCATACCTGCATTTTTTGACAAGGTAGCCCAGTGAGACATATCACTCGCGGAGCACGAAAAGCATCATATCTCGTCGTGCCTCTATCCCATGGTATCCATGATGAGTTCCAGCCAAAGTATTGCTCTGTTTATAAGCATTTAACTGAATAACTGTTTATTTATTTACTCAAGCTGTATACGAAAAGCTAGTGTCAAAGGTTGAAAATCGAAAAAACGCTAAAAATATGGTAAAATACGTAAACGAAGACACCGGTCGTGCAAACATTTCATTTTCTCTAACACGTGAACATATCCGCAACTGAATCCCCTAAAATGCATACAGAACACATCCGTAACTTCATGGCTTGCTAGTGTTCTAGTGACATGCCACGGTATTCTCGGTTTCATTTTACCAAAGCTAACGAAGCGCATGACATAGGAGGCATCAGAAAATATCCTGCTGAGATGCCTCATTTCATGAGCGAAATGAAAAAGCTCGCCTGGCCTGTACTCTACGATCTGGTAACTCAAAAAAATGGAGGCGTTAACGGCAACTTCTGGCTCTCTCGTGGGACAAGAATAAACATCTTTTCGAATGTGTGTCCATTTTGTGTAAGGCGGAGCAAAAAACTGGAGGGTTCTGCATTTCTTGGCAGAAATTAGCCTCCTGGAATCGGTAAAAAACCTACAGCTCACTCTCTTTTGGTGTTTGACTGTTTCTTCCTGCTGTGGTTCGTAGTATGTAGAATCCAGAAACCAAAATTGCAAATTAGATCGGAACATTCTGACAAGATAAGAACAAAGTATGAAAATTCAATGAGATTTGTCGTACGCTGGTGAATAAGGAATTCGTATCCATCCGAGCGCCAACCGCAAATAACGCGCTAAATTTATCTATTTAGATACCATAGGATTTTAATTTGAATATTTTGTGTTCATTGGCAGAGATGTGCTGAACGTAGTGGTTTCTACGCCAATGAACTTATTAAACACTAAGCGAGGGCGCGTGGTTGCACAGTCTTCTCTTCCGATTCCAGGTTGCTGGTTCGGATTTCTCGCCCAACCAAGCCATACATCTTTTCGGGGTCGCTGAATTGGTACCAAACACGCCTGAGAAGCGCTAAATATGGATTTCTGCTTCCGCTGGATATCGCAATTTATTCCAGTGGCGAAATACGCATTCAAGTTCCGTCCACGACATCACGTAGAAAATGAATGCGTGGCGAATTCCAAAAGTGAATGATCAACGCCGTCCTTCATCCTCTATCTTTTGAAACTGCGCCAAGTTATGATCATTTAGAATTGGAAGCCTACAGTGGCGGTTCTGCTCCTAACAAAACCAAATCTGAGAAACTTCTGGAAAGAGTGCAAAACAGTTATACCAGGAAAATGTTTCTGCGTTCAGGAGGATTCAATTACAGGACCATTGCTAGTAGCGCGGAAAGGAACTCCCAACCTGGGATTGGAACTTTAGAATTCAGAAGGAGAAAGTTTGATTTGGTCTTGGTTTACAAAATTCTGCATGGACTAATACAGATTGATCGGAAGCAATACTTTCCAGTCAAGCCGTCCATTAACAGAGGGCCTAAACTTAAAGTGCTTCTCCCTAGGGCTAGGGCCTCAGTTTGTTCGAACTACTTCATGTGCAGGGCGGGGAGCGAATACGTCAAATTGTGTAAGCGTTTTCAGATACCTTCTAAACCTTCGGCTTTCAAAACAATCATAAATGAGTTTTTGATAAGTTTTAGTTTCCCTCATTCTGCTCTGAGACAGGGTCACCTGATAGCATTGTTTCCTTTCTTTTCTTTAGTTTTCCTGTTAGTTGTTTCTTCTTCGTTGCTTTTTATACGCGTAGCCTCGTAATTGTTTCAAACTCTTTTCATAGGGTTGTTGTCATGGAATCTCGACCGCCATGAGTCGCAGTTGCATGTGTATAGATTCGCATGTCCCATTAAAGATAAAGATAAAGAACAGTGGCGGTTCTGTTCTCTGTCCGACCTAATAGCGTTCACGTTGCGTTGAAAGTTGGTGAGTTTTGCAGCGGTCGTCATTTTCGAGCCGCTAAAAAACCCTAAACGCCGAAGAATGGGGTCAGGGAACACGGATAAGTGAAGGAGGGCAAACCCGTCATCCAGTCAGGGTAATTTCCGCATGTCCCTCTCCCTCTACTAGCAGTGGCCTAAATGTGCTAGGTCATCAGTAGCGGCGACACGGGTAGCGGGAGAACGGGGAACTAGCCCGAATGACTCACTTGTTTCACGACACCGAACCGTTCAGGTGAGATGGTGAGCGAAACAGTCTGCGACGGCGACCACATCCGCTCACCTCACCCTCTCAATCGTCGTCCGTCATCTTTTGGCTGTCCTGAGATTCATGGAGCTGGACGCGACAACTGAAACAGCTCCGAAGCGCCGTCGTTTCGTCTAGGCTTCGACATCGCTGACCATTGAACGGACCTTAAGTTGACCGGTGGCGGCTGAAGTTTCCCAACGTCTGCCGTGGCGGTGGCTTTTGCAAGGTCGTCGTTGTTTATCGTCAATAAATTAGATGGAATTTCGTCCCGCAACCCTGTCTCCATTCCATACAGGGTTCCTCCATTCCCATCAGGTCCACCGTCTCGATGGAGCCAATTACGAAGAGTGCACTTTTTTCATTGCATCCATTTTCATCTGCTAAATCTTCATATCTTCCTATAAAGGGCTGAATATGAGTCGCTGAAGCACCATTGACTGACTATAGCAGGAATGCGAGGAGTGTCTATTTTGAGTGTCCGTTACAGTACTACAGAAGCGCCGCGCAGACCTGTCTCTGCCGCATACTCGGTCTGTAAAAACACATAGGACACTTTTTTCGACGGTTGGGCAGTTGTGCAAACGAATCTCAGGCCTTTCGGCACGACACGCAGAATCCTTCCATAGATGACATGGAGGCGGATCAACTAGTTAGAGGGAGACGACATCACACACCACCTCCATTTATGGCTATCTCATTACTGCGATTGCTTTCCAGATTCCTCCTCTGAGCTGCTAGTAGTTTTCGATTTATCAACAGCACTGATAAGGGTTTCAGCTGTAGTTTTTTTCTGGAAAGAATGGTGTCAGCCGTCGACATTCATGCGCTTGGTGTACATCTCCCGCTTGTTCGCCACTCTACTAGTTAACCCTGACGACTTTTGGACCGAACTGAAGGCAGCACTTTCTTTTAACTGCTAAGAGGTACATAGGGACTCTGTGCGACCAAGAAAAAATTCACCAAGTGAAAGGTTTCTGCACAGAATTTGCTTTTAAGCCATTGTCAGCCACAGCTTTAGAGCCGTAAGCAAATAGTACCAAATAGTGGTGGTATCGGCGTTGTCATAAGTAGTGTTTTAGTCCTATTCTTACACCCAGTAACATCAGAGGACTTTTGAAGACGTGCATTTAAGAAGGCTATGATACTGCTTGGATTCAAATAACGTTGTGGTTCTGACCTCCATCGCCTTTTTAAGATTTCATGCTGTCATAAAACGAGGAGCCTCCTGGCCCTCATTTCCGGTTTCCACATGGACTTCTTTCTGACTGTGCATCATTCTGAAATGTTAGAAAACAGTCTTTCATTTAGAATTCGGCAGCTTTGCCAAGAAAACGTCTCCACAAACTTGTTTCACTGCCTTAGGTTTAGGAAGTAGGGCTATGCGAATCTTCCCCAAGCATGTTGTGAGCTGATCCGGCTTCAGGACGTTTTTTCAACTTCAACGGGAAGCTCTGTGGTCTCACTCTCACTCCTTGCCGCGTGCTACGCTAAACGGCGGCAGGATGCGACTTCGCCTTGGACCAATGCCCACCCATCCTACTCCAGCTGATCCACATCGTGGACACATACATGTAAGCACTTGCCCCACCTCAGAACGCTGGGTCGTGTTTGACGGGAGACAAATTTAGCATCCTGTCGTCGCTCGTTCTCCAGAAGAGTGAGTTCTCATTTGTAGGTAGTCCACAGGAAGCGGAAAGGTTTAACTTCCTAAGCGGAATGGCCTCGGCCGTGGTTTATGGAAACTTAAAAGGCATCTTTTCAAGATTTTAAACTAACAGCTTCATTTGTGTCTCTGCACTCTTTCATACTCACCTCCGTCCCTTGAAGTCATGGATCAAATGACAGAATTTTCTTCAGCGTCAGGAAATGGGCCGCTCTGTACAACCATTTCGGATTCTACTGCTCATGCATATTCATATTCATTATGGTGACACCTGATTCCCGTGTCATATGTACTATAGCTGTACGCAACGATTATTTACATCTTGCACTTTTCATCACATCTCCGCGAACAAAACGAGATCGCGGACGTACCTGGCTACCAACGAGTCACGTTTACTTCATAGAGGACCTCTGAATTCTTTTTGAACGACGCTGATATGATGCTGAGGAGCACGGTTCAGGTCCAGTGAGATTACTACAAACAGAGAGTGATCTAGGATTGTTGAAAAGGATACAAGTAACCCTCCATTCCTGAACTCATCAATGCGGGGTTGATTTATATCAGAGCTCGACCCTCCACGATCCGCTTTGTGGCAAAAGCAGTGGGACGATAGAGTAGATTTACGCACTACAGTGTCCACTTCGAGTTAGTTAGACAGAACTATATATGACGGTGTTTCATAAGAAAGGCTGACTCTTTATTTCATGATTATTTATCTGTCTGTTTTTGTTTGTTTGCTTACTTATTTAAATAGTTGGTTTATTGACTTATTTGCTTTGTTAATGGACTTAAAGCCTAAAGGTTTAGAGAAAAGAAAAAGCTAAACGAATGGATGTTTGTGTAAAAGACTAAAGCTCTCACAAGTAATTCGCACAACTCTGTATCACCTGCCGCTTTGCTGATTATCGAGTCGCGTGAGCATCAGCACTTATCCACTCATCCCTGCCACGTGCCGGAGTAGCCCAGTGGATCTGCTATGCTCGACGAGCACAAAGAACAAAGAGCGTAATTTTGAACGGAGATTTCACGAGAAATTCCGACCAATGCGTTGGTGGGTGTCCTGGTGCTCTTACGGATCCCGTGGAATCCAGTCAGTTGCTGGTTTCATTTTGTGGTTCAGTGGTCAACGAGACACACTACATACGTACCTCGTCGGTCGACCCACCTAATTTTCGATGGCTTGATCTATGCGAGAGTGCCTTCGATTCTTGACGATGTTGAAAGCTTTGAGGCTTTATGTGTATAATCCATTTCGCTGCTCCTTCTATCTGTTTTGAGAACGTTTATTTGAAAACAAAATAAAATGAATAAAATGAAACTAATATAGTAAATAAATGGTTTTAGGCTATCAATGTCGCAACTAAAATAACCATATAATGAGTTGCGGAAAATGTCGTGCATCCTCGATAGAAGATCTTCATCTAGGAAGCATCTACAGTAATAATCAAGATATCTTTCGACTACTGGGGAGCGGCATGCAGGCATCTCTACAGCTATGTAACCCATGTAAAATTTTCACTAAGTGCCTTTTTAGTTTAAACCACAACGCTTTACTGTTCAAGCGGGAAGAATTTCTCTTCTCTTTCGCTCCCATGTAGTGAAAACATTTTTTGACAACCTGCGTTGTTTATGAACCTGCTTGATCTTGCACGACATAAATTATTTGGTTTGAATTCGCCAAAAACTCTTTGGCATCCCTCAAAGATGCCTGACTTCACTTCTCCCTGTATCGATGTGTAGCTTTAAGCAGTTCGATCTTGGTTTTCAGAACGGTGTTCTTTTTGGAGTAACTGGTTGATGCTGCTGAATTGCTGAAATGATTCCGTAACCTTGCTAGAAAATCGTCCTATATCCGTTATCAACTCGACGTGTTCGAAAATTTTGGGACAGTGACCGCAGTTACGCCTTAATTACATCATGCGCTTAGTATGCACGTACAATAAAAAACTAACAGAGCGTTTGGGAGAGTTTTTTTAGACTAATTTGATAATAGGGATTGATCGTTCCAATGCGTATTTGCTCATGTAAATAAATAGCAAGCAACACTAGTCGCAATGTATAGTAAACATTGATTTCGTTAGCATTCAGTTCGCATATGATTTCTTGGTTTAGTATGTAGCTTTTCGAGGAAAAAATATTTTGAAACAAAAAGGTAAAAAAGGCTTTTCTATCTAGAAACTTTTTCTCTTTTATCACTTTCAAAGCAAAACGGAAAAGGACGGTTATTTCATAGAATTTTATTTGTGCTCTGGGCAGTTTTATAGGAGCCCTTTCACCAAAGGGCTCCTTTTCCTGGGATTTTTGCGTGAACATGCGCAATTAATGTGAGCCAGAAGGCCGAGTTTGACCAGTTTTTCCTGATTGAAAACCGAGACGTTAACGACGCTTTTTTGCGAGACGCCACGTCCTTTGCTATCAACTTCCACGCGAACGTGAAACAGGCATTACTTTGCTACGAAATAAGGACGCTTCGAAAGCCTCAAAAAATTCGGTGGGTGTTCACGAATCAACAGAACGAGCTCAGGGCTCCTCTTGGGAAGAAGAGGAGGATAACAGTTTTCAAATAGGCTTGAAAGAGTACCCCCCACCAGAAGTGGTTAATTGGAGTTGTAGCACATTTCAAGCGTCGTGCTGATAAGCCAAGATGGCGGGTCACTTTTCTTCTTTTTTACATTGCGTATTTCAATTCTAATACTTAATTACCTTGATGCGTTTTTTTTTAAATCCTGGGGCCAGATTCATGAACGCGGCCGGAGTTAAATCCTACCTCCACCTACCTCTACTTCCACTTACCCGCCACTTTCCCTGAACTTACCTCTGTTTCTGATTCATGACGGCCAAAGCAAGGGTTTTGTTTCACTGCACTGGGTCAGAAATTGGCAGCGAAGCGAAACCCTCGCCTTGAAGGTAAATGTTTCCCTACGCGCTGACGAGGTAGCATTTACCTCGACACTTACCTCGGGTTTTCCCCGCCGCGCGTTGATGAATCGCGCATAAGTGGGGAGTTGAGTTAAATATTGCACTTAATCGCAGGTAAGTCGTTCATGAATCCGGCCCCTGGATGTTTGCAAAAAGTTGTCTTTTCATGTTGCCAAAGATGTTGAACATAAATGATTAAAATCAGTGGCTTCCTATGGAATGCGTGACGTCGGTGCCGCTTGTCAAGTTTTGAATGAGGAACACCTCTGCACTCCTCTCAAGTATTTCTGGTCCATTCTTTGGCGCTAGCACAGTTGGAGGAGGCGCCGTCTGTCGTGTGCTCCTAAGATCGGTATCCTTGGTTCTATACACTCTTATGCCAGCCAAACCTTCCATCACTTCAGGGTCTATGATTTGACAGTGAACGTGCTCTAGATGACACTGTCTTGTTCTGGCTAGCTATAGGTCAAATACGTACGGCAATACTCAAGTAGGCGTAGAATACGTGGCGCATTCCCCTAAATGCTGATCAACGCCGTCCTTTATCCATTTTGTCCTTTAGTTCTTTCCCATTCTGAGCGGATTTGCCTGGCTGAAAGTCTTACAACTTCATTATAGCTGTTGAACACCAGCCCGTTGACGCAAAAACACGGAATTCAGTAGCATCCTCTCATGTTCCGCTGAGCCACGTGTGACGCCTTCAGACGTTTCTCAGCTTCAGCGCAATCTAACGCACGTGCGTGTGTCATGCACACTTGTAAGCGACGTCCTGCTGTGTGCCACCCCTGTATCTTGGCAGCATTTTTCCGTACCATCCGCGTTCACCACGGCCTCTCCCCTCCTATAAGGTGGTTCAATCTCTTCTCTAGTAGGGCGCTACTCAAGTGCCGTCCAATTCCAGCCGCCAAAATGAAAAATAGATTCCTCTTACAAAATCGTCTTTGTCGTGGCATACACCTAATATTAACGCTCTTAGCTATGATAAACTTGCTTACATCACTTCACGTAATCATTAGCCCCTGAAAGACTTTCATCTTTAAGATAATTGTATTACTTAACCGTTAATTAATGAATGGAACAACTTTCAGCAAACACTAGTTTGTTGCCGATATCCAGGAGGATGCATGATGCAGGTGGGATGTGACGTTCTTCTGGAGAAAAATATGGTAACAACCTGAAAATCGAAATTCTTTGCTCTGCGTACGAAATATTAATACATGTTACGTTAATGGAAGGACTGTGTTGATAACTCAACAAATCAAAACGATTCGACTTGGAGCCCGATAAGAAAGAAGCGTGGCTAATCAACATCAACAACCAACAAACAGCGATGCCGAGATTCAAAGATAGTTGGACCTGGAGATGCATTTTTCATTTCTTAGATGCACTAAAACGGAACGAAAGAGAAGAGAAGAGTAAATCCACAATCCGTCTTAGTTGGCAAAAGTTATGAAAAGCGAAATTCGTTACTTTATGTGCGCACTGAAAAGTGATTCCAACATTGTGTCTGCCTTTCAGAGTTTTCGTTCTCCAAGGAGACCTACTACTTATTGCTTTGACGGTTACCTATTCCTAATTTCGACACACCTGAGACAAGCTAAATTATTAAGCGAAAAGTTTTTCGATACAGAAGCTTTTTCATCGGAGCAGAAGCTTGCTATCATATGTCTTTTGAAAAATTGAAAAAAACAAAAGAATTTTCTTATGAAGAGAGATAACGACGGATTCCTATTTCATAGGAAATCAACGGAATAACCTGTTTTTATTTTGCTCATCTGTTATTTTTCTTCGGAATTCTTATAAACCCTTAAGCGGCGAAATTCCCCGGCTTGTGATATTGTGATTTGATTTTGTGATTTTGTTTTTTGTTATTTGATTTTGTAACTTCTTCAAAAAACTGGCTGCGTCCAGTGTTCAATTCCAGTCTTCAAGAAACTGCAATTTTACTATTCTGACCCCGTAGTTGCAGGTGAATTTCCTGTTCCTTCCTGGCCGGTTATGTCGATAGCGTTCTAGATGACAGAGCAAATATTTTGTGAGGGCTAAGATGAGCCCTCTCTCGATTCGACGCTCTCAACCTCCTTCCGATTTCCGGTTCCAGCTGAAAAGCTCCTCCTATCGTTCTTGTTTTGGTTTGGTACTGCGGAGACGATCGGATGTGCTAATCTGCAGAACGGCTTGACCCGCATACCCCTCAGCGGCTCGTCACGAACCCCAGCGAAACTCTCTCGGAACTCGCCCGCTCGTCCCATTCCTCTCACTCGTTCGCGTCCATCTCAACCACCGACGAACGACAAAGGCCGTCAGCGAACCAAGTGGATCGGCTATTACGGGTTCAATGGGGTTTTTGAGATCTCTCCCCCTCACACACAGAGGTATTGCTCGGTTTCAACCTTGAAGAAGAGCGGGCGTCGAGCGTTCGGAAACTCCTCGACGATGTGTGCTCTATTTAGCGTTGATGTGTGTAATGAATGTCGGCAAATTTTCCCATTAGATAAAGGACAGGCTGGCTGTGTTGATGTGATAGGTGTTTCGGAACGAGGCAGTAGAGCTGACCTTGGCTAGGCAATAGACGAACCTTTCCCATCCTTCGCGAGTTTGAATCCGAATTGAACACCCCCTCCTCTAGGATAGCCTAATTCCCACCACACTAAACGAACGACCTCATTAAAAGCGGGCGTGTGAGCAGATTTAGGAAATCCAATAAAATTCCTTCAATAAACGAAGTGAAGTCGGCCTTGATCGCCGTTTTATTGCCAAGCAAGACGTCTGTCTGTTCTGCGACGGTACACTGTCGTCGTTACGCTTCGTTGTTTGGCTGTGTCACAACCTCCGAAAGCCACCCGGTCAGCAGCAGCAGCCGCGGCAGCAGCAGGTGCAGGCAGCGTATGGTCCTCCTCGGTGTCGTCGCCGTCGTCGTCGCAGCAGCCAGCGCATCTCCTTACGATGCGCCCACCTACCAGTTGCGTGCGCGCGACAGCTGTCCGCAGCGGGGCATGTCAATTTTTTCCTCCGACCCACGTCGTCGTAACACATCGCCAAATTGGACCCTCTTCTCTCGTCAAGATTCCTCGTGGCCGCGCGTCTCTATGGACTCCCTCCGGGTACTGTCACTAACCACAAAAAATAGTCGACCACCAACTACTCCTACTTCCTTACACTCTGCTTCTCGTGTACAGCTTCTGCGGTTTTGAATGGATCCTTGTATGAATAGGGGCATTTGTCACACTTTCGCATCTTTTCTTCTCTTGTCCTGTGAATCTGTGGCCTGTTAATGTCTTTTTTCGTAGCAAGAATCTATAGGAGGCACCAACTTTGCAGGCCACCTACTTCCGGTTAGATTTTGGAGATACGGTGCCTCTTGATAGGTCCATCTGCACTGCTTTTGGTAGCAGGATTTCCGTGTATTTCTGTGACGGTAGGATGGAAGCCATTCATTGGCTTAGAACTCTTAATGGCAAATGATCATAAGAAAATTTTTCATTAAACAGCACCAAACGAGTAAAAATATGCATTCCAAACCGAAAGCGAGAGGAGTACGTTCAAACCTCGCCTAGCACAATAGTTTTGGCCGTGAAATCGACTTCCTGTTTCAAGCTGCTTAACAAGATCGTTATGCTAGATTCGGCCTCCTCCGTCTTATTATTCGCCATCATCGTCTTCGTCCGATTCTGGAAAGGTCTAGGACACATTAGGAAATTACTCGCCCAAATAGCATTTCTTTTTACAGGGAGAAATTGAAGGAGAAAGCTGATCTCAAGGACAAACCTCAACGTCAGTTCATTTAGTGGAAGCCGGTAGCATATGTACAGTACTCTCTCCTAGCTGGGGATAGGCTCCCAAGTCTTCTCTTCAACACGAGTCGGCAGGATGGACTCGTGTTGAAGAGAAGAAGACTTTCTAACAAAACACGCGCAGCCATGCTTCGGAACTATTATATAAGTCACTCCCTAGTGAAGTACATTTTCGACGATCACTCACACAAAAAAACGTTCCCACTATGTAAGAAGCTGATATGTATTGACAAGGAGTGCGTCTACCGAGTCGGCAGTAAAGAAAAAATGTGGAATTCATGCAGTACTTTTCGTCCTAGCGTGCGACTTGGAGCTGCGGTTCGGGAAACTGTAGGCTCCATAGGACAAGTTTCACTGAGATCTTCTGAATTTTGATTGGTGCCTTTATGTAGGATCTGCCTCATTGAGGAAATATACCTTAGGCAAAGAAAGATGAACTTTGATTTTGAGTTTTCTTGTACATATAAACATTATGTGAAGGTGCTCCAACGATTTTGCTTTTTCAACATTCTGGTGAGCCACAGGGCTAGAAACTCATCATACTCTAGAGCTGTCTCTCAGGGTAAGTCAGGGTTTGGCGATTTCTGGAAGGACTAGATTTTTCTCCAACACAGCTGTAACCCTTTTTGTAATTTGATAAAGTTCCACGCTGTGTCAGAAGCTGGATCCTAAGAGATGCTTAAATATCACCTAAAGAAACGACTGTCAAACGTAGCTTGGGATAGTCGTTTCGCTAAGCATTAAATCGTGCAGAGTTCACTACATATGCTTGATATTTTGTTGAATGCCTGAAGATGTTTTACCGCGGTACTTTTGAATGGCCCACACGCAAGCGCTAGATCTTTAGAAAATTTAGTGTTTGGTTCTATGTCCAATCGTCTTTGCAGTCCGAGCAGGTGTCTTCCATGCTTTTCGATTTCTGCACTCCTAAATTCTTCAAATTGGTAAAGTGCTGTTCTTTCGCAAAATGCTTCCCTTCGATGTACCATTTACATCATCGTTCTATTCTTCGTATCATTGAAAAGAAAGTTTCTAAAAGCATTGAATTTTTACTAAGCGCGTCATACTTTAGCTATATTCCAAATTAAGCAAATGTGCAGTGTTTCCCAGCTCAGCATCGTCACAGTTACCAGTACACAGAAGCGGTTGCAAATTCAGAACGCCAGGCCACTAGAAGGCTTTCGAGCGATCTAGTATTTTTGAAAAAATGCAGCGTTATTGTTAAAATCAGCACTACTACATCGTCTCAATGCCAAACATAAAACATCATACCAAGAAGTTGAGCTATAATCGATGTGTGATCGATTGTAGTGGTCTAGGAAACTGTGATCACCTACAATGATTCAAAAGGGACCACCATAGTAGCACTTACACTGGAGTAAGTGTACCCAAACTCAACTGAGCATTTAAGGCAACTCGTTTTAGTTAAGTTAATGCTGAGCGTAGACAGATTTCAGAATTTAAGGAAGTGACCTTGGATGTTTAGAAAATCATGTGTTGCTTTCACTTAGCCCTGATAAGCTCATTTTACTATTTGACCAGGTTTGATATTCAGTCACCATGCGGAAGAGAATAAGGTTCCATTTGTAGAGGACACCGTATGAAAAGGGATTCGACATATTCAGACTGTTTCTAAAATTCGCGAAGCACTGCTCTGTCATTCGCAACTTTATTTTGTTATCTTTGAACAATATGTAGTTCACGTATAACTTTCCAACCATTGTCAACCTAGCAACAAAGTGTACCCTCCCTTTAGGAAAGGTAGATCTGAAATTTATTATGATATGCTACCTAAGTCCTTTGCTCGCAGGCTTCCAGACAAGGAAAGGATATTTCTGCAGCGTGAAAAATAGTGAAATATCTTAACCTACCTTTAAACTCCAATTATTTTTTAACCTCACAAACTACATGATTTTTTTTGGTAGTGAACGTACGAATTATTAGACGTTGTGCTCTGCCCTTGAAGCATATACAGGGTGAGTAAAAAGTATTGATGCACTAAACGTAGGCGTTAGAAATCACAACACATTATAAAATTTAACAAGGTTATATACAAAATGTTAACAATGATCTAGCGAACACTTGTATTTTATATATGAGCTTCTTCGTTGCGAATGCAGGGGCGAAGATGACGAGGAAAGGCGTCGACGATGCGCCGCAAGTAGTCCACGCCGAATTCGTTCTATGGTTTGACCTTCAGTGAGTTCATACTTTTGTGCACACTACATGAAGAAGTGTTGCATACTCTTCAAGGACCTCCAAAGTGCTAACTCTGGCGGAAGGCTCGCTGCAAGTGAGGAGCATCCGGCCAATAGCATGGTTTGTGCATTCGTCACAAGCGCCTGTCGTTTTCATGGATACAGGAGTGGAGGTAAATCAGTAGAATTATCTGTATCGATGTTTTTTAAAAAGCAGCTGGTGCTCAAATCCCACCTCGAGAGTAAGCTGTATTTCTGCCAGCAGGATTCGACTCCTGCGCAGAGTCGAGGATTGTTCAGGGCTGATCCACGCCAACTTGAAGGACTTCATTTTGGCAGAGGAATGACCTCTGTATATACCGGATTTGAATCCGCTGAATTACTCTATATGAGAAGTTTTGGCGAACAAGGCTTGCGCTACTTCCCACAGAAGTATGAAGACAGTGAAGGACGATCTGGTCAAAGCATGAAGCGAAATCGACGTGGACTAGTTGCGACGCACCGTAGATGCCTTCCCTCGTCGTCTTCGCCCTTGCATTCGCAGAAAAGAAGCCCATGTAAACTGCAAGTGATGCTATTCTGTTCGCTAGGTCATTGTTGACATTTTGTATATAAACTTGATAAATTTTATAATGTGTTTTTACTTCTAACGTTTACGTTTAGTGCGTCAATACTTTTTACGCACCCTGTATTTGGAAACATTACAGTATTTTTGCAAAAAGCTGCTGCTCACATCAACAATGAGGAAAAGCAAACTTGGATTTGTTTTCTGCTCTTTTCTTTTTGGACAAATGCTTTACTAAGGTATCGGTAGCTTTTACCTGCTCAAGATACCTGTGCTCTGGACTGCAGTGAGTGAATCGAGTTTGTGGAATTTCTAATGTCTCAGCCAGTGTCTAAGCAAGAAAGAACATCAGTGCGTCGGTCGCCCATTTCATGTGGATCACTCTCTTGGTTTGAGTACCGCATGAAAGTGGCCCCTTTTCATAGAGCTGCTTGCATATGTCATAGGAACCAGTTTCAGAGACAAGCAACAAAGCTCTCGCTGCTCAGCTTTCCTGCAAACACAGTGAAGTGTTGGGTAATGTTGCTGAGTTAGCTGTGGCAGGGTGGGAACTTTGACGGAGTAAGCCAATTGGGGGCGAGTTCAACTAGTCGGTTCTGCTTGCTCTTCGACCTTACAAGTGGAGACACACTTAGTGGATTTGAAAGGAGGTCCTAATGGTTTTTCGTGGCTCGGCGCCGATCAGTGCCACACCAATGAAACTAGGAAAGCTCATCAAAAAGCAGAATTTCTTAACAACGCTCAGCACTACTTCTTACTGCTGCTCTAAATCGTGAATGGAATACTATGCCTTGATAGCTCAGGTCACTTTACCCTACTTAACCAATTACTTCCAGACCTACTTATCCACAAGACATAATTTTTACTCGTCTTTCAGAAACGCGTGTTCAGTTTGGTTAAGCAATTCACAACGTCTTTCCCCTTGCCTAATTTGCCGTCTGGTACCTTCCAATAGATCATCAACTGTGCATGCCTTTCACATTACAATCACGAGCCGAACCAGTGATTCATAGGCTATGCAGCTCCGAACAACTTTGGGAGATGGGTCAATAACTGTACCAGGTCCGAAGATGTGCCCTAGACCTCCTCCAACCGTCGCCCGGTCCTAATCGAATTTCTGCAAGGTTGCCGAATGCACTTTAAACTTGACCCAGCTGCGTCATCTTTAGCAGTAGCAGATTTATCTCTAGCAGTTTTTTGGAGAATAGCGACGTTCGCTTTCTGCACGACCTTCACTGGCGAAATTACAGTAACGACCGCTATTCAACGAATTAGGTCGGCTAGATAACACTCAGTTCCTGCGGCTTTTGTTTGCCTCTTAATGGTCGCTGCCATGCAGTTATAAGCATCTTATAAGTTTTCTTTTTTCTTGAAAACGGAATCGCGATACTTATTAGAAAAGCATAGTTTGAATCCTTTTCTATAGCAGAAGACTAATAAGACATGAACGAAATTTTTACATCATTTCGAACCAAGGGATTCCGGTTCCATTCCAGCCTGCAGTGTTGGATTTGAAGTGCTTCTATTTGTCTACCGTCGCACATTTTAGGCACTTTTCTTCCAGCGCTTGCTAACAAGTTCAAATTATGATCAAAATCAAGTTGTATCTAAAACAAATAAACAAAATCCACATGCAAAGAAACTTAGTTGGCCTGCAAACGTTTTAGCATGTTTCAGAAGATAAATGTAAGAAAATACCCATGCGTTGCATCAGTTTTCTTCTATAGATACGACCTTCAATATCCAAAATATGGGAAAAACAACATAGGAAGGAAAGGAAACACCATTCTATAATCACGAACCGTACGTAGCAGCACCAGAATTTACAAAAGGCGAACCATGTACCCAGCACGTCAACGTTTTGGAGTGCTTTTCTGTGAGTTGAGAATTCTGAAGCAGCACGATGCAATTGCTAAGCGTTAGTCTCTCACGTTTTTCTGCAAAACTTCAATGACTCATCCAACCACATTAAATTTATCGTGTCTGACAAGCCGAAGCGAATTGCTAGGTCTCCTGGGCTACCACTTTAAGGGAATTACTTAATAACCATGACCTCTGAAAACGCTCTCCAAAAACTGGACTTCATTATATAACTTTGTTCAGCCCTTTTACATGAATTTCAAATATTTGGGCGCTATGTAGTTTAATTGGAATTTATTGGTACGCACCTAAGTCACGCATGTAGATGAGGCAAGAGCACTTTCTTGCTTAAAAATTTTGCTTGCCGCTTCATCTAACGCTAATTCTATGTAGAAGTTCGATATGGAATGTTAGCTTAACAGAAATTATATTTACGACGCTCCTATTGATTTGTTAGAATGAAGTTCTATAAGAAAGTTAGTGGATGGTCTCTTCATTTGCACGGCTAGAGTCGGTTTCTAACTTTTCATAAGTAGTATTTGTTAACATCTGTTAATACTAATCTTATGTTAACATAACCGTTTGGCCTGAAGTGTAGATTATTTCGTGGTGCACCCAGCGGTGATACGGGGACGATCGAGATGCTGATATCAGCATGAAACCGATTACGTTGAAGCCATTCGTAGAATTGATGTTTCCATTTTTGCTCATTCCTGGAGCGGCTGTTATAGATCATAGAAGCCGTTAGAAGAATATGTCGAAGCTATCAAAACTCGCTCCAGGCGGTTCTCGAACTCCCGCCTTCTGCTTTCCGGGCAGGGATGCTACACCTTATACCGCCAACACTGTCGATCGAACGAAACACCCAAGTATCTTCCCCAAGTCTGGTCCCAGTTCACCTACCGCGGAGGGCTCGGCGGGTTGATTGGCCTGGTGAGATCAGAACCAAGAACCTCGATTAGCGGTGCAAGGGGGAGCGACGACTCCTTGCTTGCGTACAACGGGCTAACTGGGCTAAGGAGAGTGATCGCAGTGAGAGTTGATCGCACCGTGTTTTCGAGTGTGTTTTTCGGTCGGAGACAGAAGCTGCCAATGAGGCTGTTGCGTGCAAACTCAACGATTTTAACTCAACGGTTTTATACAGTAAGCATGTACAACATATAGACATTTACTATGGGCACAGTGATTTTTCGAGTGACTGCGTTCTCCGGCCACCCTATCTGCTCTGAATTGGTTTAGTACCACGGGAAACTAAAGGGCTGGCATTTCTCTAGTGCTCAACTTTTTTGCTCCAAGTCTTCGCTCATGCTAGTGTTCCGTGTTGTTTTTCGTGTGTAGAAAAACACGTTCTTCTGTTCTCCGAAGGCGTCTGCGGTAAACGGCGGCTGGGTGTCATGGATAATTGCCCTTGGAACGAGTAAACCGAACAGTGACATGGAAAGTGGGCCCGTACTCACCTGAAGGCAGCTGCTGTGTCTGCTGCTGCTCTGCAGCGACCATCGGAATCCGCTCGCGTTCCTCGTGTTCCGGCGGTGGCCTGCTGACGCCGGAGGAATTACTCGCTTTATGCCTTCTCCATTCATCGCCGGTGCCGTGTCCGTCGGCCCATAGTGATGTGATGCCGCCGCTGCGGCAGCGACGGCCGCCGCCGCAATCGCTTTTTGGCGCGCGTCCATTGTGTGATTTCGAATGATACTGTGCATTCATTTTCCATTTTCCACTCCAAGGTTACTCCTCGATCTCCTCACCTCCACCTGTTCACACCCACACCTTATAGATGGCTAGCCTTTAAGCTGTAGGGAAGGCTCTCCCATTTTCTTGGCCCATGCTCAAGAGAACCTATCCGCCTCACACTCATAGAGTTCTTTCCTACTCGGACTTCGAGCTGTCATCAGGAATTGCAGTGACTTAACGCTCTGGTGATTTCAAGTGCTTGAAAACGCCGAAGACGAATTTTGCCCAATAGCCCTGTTTGCGGGTATCATTTCCTTCAAGGAGATGCCTAGATGGTACGAAATAGGAGAATATTTGAGCTAGGGTTTGCAATTGTACACGACATCGTTTTCACCCCTCTTCTCGCGTATATTTACTTAAGGATCGAATAAAAGTGCAGGGACAGCATCTTATTTCGCTGGAAGTTTTGTGTTTGTATCATAACTATAAAGTAGAACCATAGTACTATAAACTATATATGTGATGGAGACTATACATTGAATCCGATCGAAAATCTTCGGATGATTGGATGATTCGGATAACGGCGATTTTGCGAACACTGGATTTTTGGATGATTCGGATCGGGTTATCCGAATCGGATATCCGGAAATGATTCATTCGGATCCAATGTATAATGGAGACCTCTAGCCTGCAGCTTATACCCTTTTGCACGGGAAATTTGCAATGGTGCAGAGAACCAAGGGTTGTTGAGAAATGAGTATCGTACTTTCCCGAATCCCGCGTTCCAACTGTTCCTATATCTGTTATGTCAGTTTCCCCACATGCTATAGATGATTGTGGTGTAGGATCTTTTGTGGAGTTGTAGGAGAAAGCAGGGTAGCGCAGTTGGAGGGCTGAGGCTGTTACCTGCACCTGATTCTAAATTCTTCGTTTTGATTATCCGCCTAGGCCAACCAAACCTTCCATCACTTCTCGGTGAATTGATATCACGGCTATCTGAAAAGGATGAAAAACTAACTTGTCCATCCGCTGGCCACCGCAAGTCATTGTATAAGCCAAATATGCACTCAAATCGCGTTTACGACATCACATAGAGATGGAATTTGTGGCGCACTCCAACAGGGATTGATTAGAGCCCTCCTTTGTCCTCTTATCCTAATGGAGAAATAGCGATCTAGTTATGGTGCTAGAGAACGCCTATGGTTTCGAAAAGGGTAGGTAATCACTATACATTAGATCCGAATGAATCATTTTCGGATATCCGATTCGGATAACCCGATCCGAATCATCCAAAAATCCAGCGTCCGCAAAATTGTTGTTATCCGAATCATCCAAAAATTCGGGGTTCGCGAAATTTGTCGTTATCCGAGTCATTCAAAAATCTGGGGTCTACAAAATCACCGTTATCCGAATCATCCAATTATCCGAAGATTTTCTATCGGATCCATTGGATTGAATGAATCATTTTCGGATATCCGATTTGGATATCCCGATCCGAACCACCCAAAAATCCGGGGTCCGCAAAATCGCCGTTACCCGAATCATCCAATTATCCGAAGATTTTCGATCTGATCCAATGTATAGTAATCACACGTCGTAATGTTGAGCCATTTTCTGAAGAGTGGGACTCTCACAATAAACACGAATTTTAGCGAAGGGCGTGTAACACATATTTCGCCTTGATGGTACAGCACCGGACGCGTCTTTTGAATAGACACCGCAAAAACCGCCATTTTGCGGTTTTTGCGTCTTTTTGATATAACTCGCCTAAAATTCATTTATTAGGCTGCAGGCTCTTCACTCTTCAGCAGCGTCGACTTCAGCTTCTCAGTAGGATGACTGAGACTCACAACTTTCATGCCACCTTGGATATCTTTTCAGAAATTGTATTCAAACATTTTTAATTTGTTATTTTAGACAAGAAAGTCACATTTAAGAGGTACGGGTGTGCCATCCATCATCTAGCCTCTTAGCCATTCTTATCCACTTCAAAGTCGTTGTCAGACCATGAGAAGGTCGATGAATGCCGGTCATCTTCCTCTACATATTATTCGCTTGCAGTAGACACTTTCGTTTCCTGCCCATGACTCCTGAAGTTAAAGAATTACGAATAAATATGTGAATCCTTGTTTGGGATGCGCCATACACTGCACTTCTATGAGATGCCTCGATTATCCAATTTCATTGGTATTTGGCTTGCACAATGAGTTGTGGTTGGAGTTGAAATCGATGAGCAAGCCAGTATTTTGTCCTTCCCAGGTAAGTGTGGTACCAATTCTATGATCACGTAATTAACGAAGGTTAGGTTGGCTTAGATGGGACTCAAACCAAGATCAGGATTCGTGGTGCACTCATCAGCCTGCGCATTCTCCACCTGAGCTAACACGCTCCAATGAACATAGGATAAAGGATAAGGGGTGCAACTAGTGGACGAGGGGGGTAGTCCATCAGTACTCGAAAAAGTTACGGGTTTTTACCAGTTTGACCTAGGCCGCTCTCGGTGCAACTTGCATTACACGTACGTACGCGTACAATGGGGGAAATTCCACGTCACCAAACCCGACTGCTATGCTCAAGGCAGTCAAAGCCAAGGACTGCCGACTGCTATGCTCAAGGCCCGACTGCTATGCAGCCCGACTGCCGACTGCTATGCTCAAGGCCCAACTGCTATGCTCAAGGCATCAAGGCAGTCAAAGCCAAGGACTGCCCCCCCCCCCCGTCAACGTGTTGTGCGATAAGGATAAAGGACGGCGTTATTCAATCCTCTTTGGGATGCGCCACGCATTCTACTTCTACGGGATGTCGCGGAGGCGTGTTGTAGGCGTATTTGGCCATACAATGACTTGCAGTGGCCAGCCGATGTACAAGTGAGTGCTATATCTTTCCCAGACAAGTCTGGTACCAATTCACCGACCCCGGAGGGATGGAACGCTTGGTTGGCCTGGGCGGAAAATCCGAACCAGGAACCTGGTATCGGGTGCAGGCGACAGCCGGCGCCTCCTCCGACTGCGCTTCACGCGCCACTGAAGTTAGTAGTGCGAAAAGTGGTGTGTGCATGGCGAGAAGTTTATTGATATCTAAGCCATTCAAATTGGATGTACATTCATTTCGTGAAATATCTAACAGAAGCTGCCTTACAACATTATAATAGGTTCTTGTCTTCTTAGCATGACCATGTCCCATGTGACTTAGCCCTTGGTCCGGTTTCTTCCCTCGTTGACTGGTATATCAGACATACATAGCTCGTTCAGTGAGGCGAAAAATCTGAGAGAAGTGGGAAAGGTGTCTCCAGACGGAGTTCTTTTTTTGCGAAACCAGCCTGATCGAACGCTCACCCCGACATTTGGCAATCGGCTATGTCATTGCCATTGAAATGTCGCCGCACGTCTCATGGCCCGCTCTTCATGGCGAAACAAGGGGAACAATGGTGATCACCATCCAACCTTCTGACATTCAACAACACCTTCAACTCCTCGCTACACCAGGAGACACTGTGATCGCGAGCTAAATCGCGATCCTCAGCGAGTGCACTCACAGTTAATGCGATCCTGATTGTCTCCCGCTTCTTTTCCGTCTTCTCCCGGTCCCGTACGTCGCACTCATTCTTCGTCCATTTCGTAGATTGACCTCGTTCACCAAATCTACTTCTTTTAAGAGCTTTGTTCCGAGGAGCTTTTTTGCTGTTCCACATGTCCTGTACGTTCGTCGTCAGTGTGATATACAGTTGACAGCGATTATCACTCAGCGCACGTCCACGAATCGCTCTTCATTTTAGAATGGAGGCTGCTGAATTCAGCCCGTCAAAGTTCGGCAGCGTTCGCGGTGAGTAATCGGAAGGTATTCTTTATGAAACGAAGAACTTTTAGTGCAAAAAGCGTGACTCCAATGACAACACAACAGGTATTTGTTGACTCACTAATACGGGCGACTTTGAGATATAAGTAGCTCCATAATACCAGTTAATACCAGTTTTTCGGGAGCTCTTCCTAGCTTTCAGCAGTTTTCACAAGTATCATTAAAAAGCATTATATTCATTACTATGACCCAGGCATATGACAATCCTTTAACAATTCCTTTAGTCTTGTTCTTTAGTTGCAGTTACGCACATTTGCCTCCTATAGAAAACTGAAGGCTGAAAACGAGTTCAAACGTAAAAAAGAGTTGTGCATCTGAACATGGAAATTGAAAGCGGAAACAACGTCAGCACGGGCTATTCAATGGAGATGACTGATAACATTGTTGAAGAGTAATGAAGGTGTAGTAACACATTTATTCTTAAGATCGCAATGTTCACAATCACCCCTTCGGAGCGACTTAAAATCATGTGGTACTGATTTGATTTTCCTTTTACTACACAATTTCATGAATATCAGCAGCAATTAGATAAACACTGGTGATATTGAATATGAGACACGCATGTGTAAAACGTGTCCGCGATTCTCTAATTTACCAAGCTTTTAGCGCTCAATGCGGCGAGTGGAATCAGAATTCTTTCCTTATCTTGGCGCATACATATTTATGATTCTATAATATCTACGGCTAAATTCAACCCCTTTCTCTTGCCCTTGCTGTCGTTGGTTGTTCTGCTGAAGTTAAACGAAATTTGTTGAGGTTGAAATGTTGAATTTTTTAATTTAAATTTTTTTATTGTTTTCCACCTTTTTATTCTCTATGTAGTTGTATTTTTCTTTTCATCGCCATTGATTCCTCTTTTAGAGCTGTCTACAATGTTCGGTTTATGATCGTATTCCCGCTTCATCGAGATAGCGATGTTGAGGAATTTTACCATTTTTGGGACATATAAAATTGTCATTACGCTACAAAGGTTTCAGTGTAAAAGGTGGGAACCGATAGTTGCATGAGGAGAAGAAAAAAATTGTTAGCACAGAAACCCGCGAGATTTCTCTAGTTTCAATCGCTGACCAATTAAATGGAGTAAAAATGCAAAATAGATTCTTTAGAAAACAAAGTATTGCAGTTGTTTGAACTTATTTGGTGACTATTTTCCAAGGAAAAACTCCATATTGGTTATTTCTGTTCTTTCTACTATATTCTGAATTGAACTGCGTCAGTAAAGGACAATGAGCATATGTTTTTCATCATTTGTAGGTTAGACAACTATGATATGTACAGATTCACCGCCTGCGGTGGGATGAAAGGATTATTTGCCTTTTAATCAGTTCGTAATATGTACATGGATTCCGACCAAATATTTATTTAGTTTCGTCGATATTTTCGGTCTTCATAGGACAGCCAAATTTGTTAATACTACATATATTCGGTTCCATGTCGCACCCAGCACGGCATAGGTGGGGTTGCTACAATTTTTCCGGAAAGAAACTGAACGCTGAGCAAAACGGACTCTCATTCGTTCGGTTGCGGTGTAGACCTTGAAACTTGTCCTTCGCCACTCGATTAATGATCCCTTTATTCAACTTGACATTAGGTTAGTTGACATTTGTAACCTTCAGTCCGATCTTTTTGCTGATACTTGAACGATGGTATTTCATGAGAAAACCCGTGCAACTGAGGAACCAGTTTTAGATTAACTACATGGGAATGTTCAGTGTTCTCTTATTGAAAATTGTAAAGTTTTAAAAATGCCTTTAAGGTGAGGCTTCTTGATCTGCAATAATTTTCTTTACCCTAAGTTTCTTGCCGTCTTCGGCTAAGACGAATATAGCAAGGCTTACTCCAGTACTTTTTAGAATTCTACTAGATACTCTACCTCATTTTACACGGTTCCCATTAGAAGTGCATTCGAATAATACTTGAACGAATAAAAGAACTCCACGAGGAAATGGGCAAAAAATACCCACAACCTCTGATGATATTATTCGATACTCATGAAATGACTTCAGTCGTCGTGAACTTCACGACCGGCAAAGATGGCTGTGATGACGAAATCACCGTCCGTCTGATCCACGTGCTTTGAAATCTTACATGCTTTTCAGAATTTTACACCCCTTTCGCTGCGTTGTTTCGCAGCCGGTCGAAACACTTTTTTCCTAGTAGAACCTGACGTGGTAAAATTGCCATTTTATGGCCTTCGCGCTATTCAAGTGACTCTTGCCAATGAACCGAAACCTCGCTGAAACTTCTTTTCCCTTGCTTTTTTTCCCCGACGCGCTACCTCTTTGGAGAAAAATGATTTTTCACAAAAGTGCACGTTTCACTTAAAGTAATTGCTGTTGTGTAAAAAAGTGATAATCTCGATAAAATTCGCTCTTCTTCAGTTCTTTACACCTGTTCTACATTGCCCTGAGTTAATGTACTTTATGAAGAGGCCATCCGTCCGCTCTTTGACGTGGTATCCATGCCGCTCCTCTCAAGGAATGAGGACATGAGTATGATCTGATGTGAATTCATAGGCACGGCGCGGTGAAATCGAACTCGACCAGTAGAACTCATACTAGCGAGACCATGGCGCCTCTATGAAGCGCCAACCATTTTTTGTTACCGCAAAAGTATCAATTCGTCCACTTTTATTGGTCCTTTTTATTGAATCGTGACTGTTTCCTTCTGCTGTTCTGGCCTTACTTTTATACAAGGGAGTGACATGCTTTGAAGCTTATGCCTGGATTAAGCTCAGTCTGTCTTCCCAGTGGTAGATTAAGCTCAGTCCGTCTTCACGGTGGCACTAGCTCATGCTCATGGATTCGTTTTGCAAGAGTACACCAACTTCAACTTCACTTCTTCGTAGACAGTTCTCGAACAGCGGAATCCTCTAACATGTCCTCATTACTTAATCATGAGCTGAACGCGAGCCAAGCGCCGTTGCATTCGCTGACACTGTCGACCTGAACTCATGAAATCTTGGGAAAACATGTACACTTTTGTAACACTTGTGCTCTGGCGGCGTTCAGTAAGGCATGCTGTTGGCAGAATTCAGATTCGCCGTCTTCTTCTGACGCTGCAGGTTTGCTATTCTGACCGTATTCTTCAGGTTGCTCATATCATCCACTCTATCGCTGCCTGAACACAACGTTCTTCTGTTCTCAGGTAGAAATCGAGCGACGGATGCAACGTTTCCCTATGATGTGGTTCTTTAAACCGAAAACGCGAGCTTATTAGCACGATCATGTTAAGTAATAAAGTTTATTCCTAGTGAATTCGATTCCAAGGTCTCAAGGGAATCCCAAGGTGAGCCGTGACTCCATTTCTGGTGGAATAGTGAATATATTAGTTTGGAACAAAGTCTTTTCATTTTTTTTTCAAAGATTTATTACTTCACAACTGCAATGTCAAATCAATTGAGATAAAATCCAATTTGTTCCACTACACTTTTCCAAAGACTGGGTACTTTTCTAATTCCTCTCGCTCAAAGGAGTGCAGTTCTGGAGTCGTACCATTGCTGAATCCAATTTTTAGGTCTTCATCCGTTTCAAGATATTTCTCTCCAATTTCTTACTTGAGAGCACGGAAGAGATGGTAGTCGGAAGGAGCGGGGTCAGGGCTATACGGTGGATGTGGCACTATCTCCCACCCCAGCTCCTTTATTGCTTCTCTTGTGAGTCTCGAAACATGTGGTTTTGCTCTGAGTGTCTGACAGGGCATGTGGAATCCAAGCTCCAAATTTCCATGCAAAGCCAAGACCCTTCAGATGGATGCCCACTATCCTATGAGACACTTCGAGCTTCTCAGCCAGCTGACGTGTCGTCTGCCTACTATCGGTACGAAGAAGATGGAGTAGTTTAGTGTCGTCCAATTCAGTTGGCCTTCCTGACCTTGCTTTGTCCTCGAGGGAATAATCTCCCTTTAAAAACTTTCCGAACCACTCATAACAGGCGCGATGAGTAGTAGATCCCAAGCCATATACATATATGGTTAATTTGGTCGGCTGCCTGACGTGCTGTAGATCCTTCAATGAATTCATGAAGAATGCCGTGCCGAAAATGGCCATGAGGTAGATCTCGCATTGAGTCCGGAAGATTGGACAGATAACGAAGCACAAGAAGGGTCTTGACCTGTGTCCGGATGCGAAAGGTAAACAAGTGGGATAGGATTATGAAATCAGCAATCAATACTAGCTATAGTGTTTACAAAGAGGACCGTAAAAAACTTTTAGAAGTGTGAAGAGACTATTTTTTTCCAACTTAATTGTTTGAATGTATACTTTGCCTTTACAATGACCGCCGTTGAACAGTTTACGAATTAGCTAGTGCGTCATCCTTCCCAGACAACTGTGGTACCAAATTACCGATACAGAAAGGCTGAATGTCTGGTTAGGACTCAAAGGCTAGGGTTCTCTTCGGAGCCCGCATCTTCTCCAACTACTTTGAACCCGCCGCTGGCTTAATCAAGTCTTTTTTGTGGTGCTTCATGCTCCTATAGGATGTTGATAATTTGAATATGTATTTGACCTGTACAACGGCTTGCAGTGACCGGTCGATGGACAAGTCAGTGTTTTCTCTTTCACAGGCAACTCTTCCATTTCATCGACCGTGAAGGGATGGAAGACTTTGTTGGCCTGGGCGAAAATCCCTAACCGAGAAGCCCCCATTCGCGTTGCACGCGACAGCCGACGCCTCCTTCTACTGCGCTGTCATGCGCCAGTGCGACAATGATACTACCTTAAGTTAAACATCCCTAAGAACAACTAGTTAAGACGTTAGGTGATGAACGCTCTATTTTTTAACAGAGAAGCTGCCCGCAATGACACTATGTATTCAGATCACAGTCATAACCTATCACAAGGTAAACACGCTGAAAGGCTCCTAAGGCGAGTGGCTGCTCATGGTCGTGAATTCATTCACCAACACCACCCTCCATTTGACCGTGACTGATGAACCAGTTTGCCGTCCAAGTGAGGTCAGTACTTTCCCTGTGCCATTCTCCTTGTGAACTCCTAGTGAGGGATGAAATGTCCTTTCAGGTAGTAGTTTCCCGACTGTTATTTGGGCAGTTTGAGTGCACTGTTTAGCCGATGTGTAGGCCCGGCAAGAATCATCGCGTGGGGTTTCAAGCAGTCACTGTGACAGCTCTGTAATACCACTGCTTCCTTATTTTATCGTATGCCGGAGACGGAATGTGTGAAATTAATTCACTCCATTAAGAATCGTTCATTCCGTCGGAGTGAATCTCCACCGACACAGAGTAAGGAACAGTTTTGCATAGTTCCATCCTTAATAACGGTGTATTGCAGATTTTCGTGCCTCCGGTAGAACACGTAGGACAAGTATATCACTCAGTAGAAGTGCAAACACAAGTCCGCTGAAAGCGGAAACTTACCAGACGATAACAGGTCATTTATGTTACAAACCTTTGACTACGACACAGACTTCCTTATGACTGTGATCTGGTCGGTGGCTTTTTGTGTTGTCTAACAAGAGCTTCGATTACATTTCCGTTACACTTTGATGAACTGCGTGTCAAAATTCAGGTGAGACAGCTGATTAAAAGTCCATTAGACCTAAATCATCCGCTAAAACTGCCATTAGACGGGAATCTACTGCTCATCCGGCTTGTTCATTCTTGAAAACTCCAAGAAGACAACATATTCTAGAACGAAAATTCGCTTACACAAATTAGTGATTTTTATCGTTTTCTCTACGTCGATGTCTTTCCCTGCACACAAAATCCCTACATTGCAACCCTTTCGGCTTCTGTCATGTTTTCTGTTTCTACATTGACTTCTGGAGGCCCTCCAAAACCGTGTTTGGCCTGTTTTCTGTTTCTACATTGACTTCTGGAGGCCCTCCAAAACCGTGTTTGGCCTGTTTTCTGTTTCTACATTGACTTCTGGAGGCCCTCCAAAACCGTGTATGGCCTAGACAGTGACCTTAGAGGATCTTTGCCAAGAGCACCATGAAGAAGGAAGCATGGGTGTTTTGGGAAGGAGCTGAAGTTACCCTCTACACGCGCTTTTATGTGCTCAAGATACGATTTCTCCTGGCCACGACCGCAACTAGAATTTACGACATTTCGAACTCCGACAGTTCAGTGTGGCGTCAAACACCGCATGTTCCAGCTGATTACGTCACTGTGCACTTCTCTCTTGCGAATTTCGAACTCCCGCCCACATTGATACCGTAACTTTAGGGCAGGCGCGAAATAGTGAACCCCTCTCACCCTCGTCCCAGATGATGGAGCGCTTTGTCAGTGGAACATACCCGGTGTCGAAATTTGTCAACATATCAAGGCGTGTGATCGAAATCGTCGCACTGCATTCCGAACCACTAGACACACACGCACGCACGCACAGAAGTCGCGTTATGCGATGGTTTTTCGTTGTCGGACCCGCCTACGAGCGACCGACCGACCGACTTGTTTTCACCTTTCTCGCTTCGGCCTCCTCATGCACCACGACGACAACTAGCCGGCCACGCAGCCAAGCATCCTCATCGCGGCCAATTCCTTCGCTGCACACCGACACGGCTTCGATCCATCAAATCTCGTCGAACAACTATCGATCCTTGCGAGTGGATCAATATTTGAGAAAAGTGGAACTGGTTACGGGCATTGTGCGTCTTCTCTTTCACCATTTTGCTGACGATTCATCGCTGAATAATAATCTCGAGACGGCAAGGAGCAACATCATGCAACGTCGTCTCATGCACTCGTCCTGATAGCAGCAGTCCCTAATTCCCTGATTCATGGAGGGCTTACTGCGTCGTCTGCTGGCTGCGTGCTGCTGGCTGTGGCGGCATCTACGTGCACTGTTCTCGTGTGTGAAGAGCACCCCACAGCCGGAGTGCGAGGAGAGGCACAAGCTGCTCCTGACCAGCGTGCCGTTGATAGACTTCGGTGAGTGCTCGGCGTTTGTTCGGTTTTGGTTCGAGTACATTTTCGCGGTTATTTGCATTGAAGGCGCTCCGTTTTCTCGTTCTGTTTGCATTCCGCGTTCATCTTCGTAGGTGTTCGTGTGCTTTCACGGCGTGACCTTAGTTTAGTCCCAGTTTTTCGCTGGGACGAAATGACACCACCACCGTTTTCTCGAGCAGTTACGTTCTCGGAGAGTGTGCACGGTTTTCGCAATATCCACAGTCGCAATGGTCATAGGAGAACTACATAATACATGGATTAAGTGAATAGTTGAGTCGTTTGCGCTGAATGAAAGCAACTGAGTGTCCCTTTTTTAGCTGCTGACCTGTCATTAAAAAAATTTCCTCTATTTATAGAATTCCTTTGGTTTTCATTTTAAAATTTCCTTTGTATTAAAAACTTTTTCCTTTTTGTAAATTTTTACATAAAAAATTCCGTCATGACTGAGCTGGCTGCCTCTTTCGCTAAGAGGGATGGAAGTACGTGCATACAGTTCAGCAGGGCTCATACAGATTTCATGTCAGTCATCTCCCTCACCGAGTTACATTTTCAAGAAGAGGAATGCATGGCGCGTCCCTCAGTGTGGTTTGAATCCGCAGGATTTCCTCTTTGAACACGTAAGAAACGTCGCATTATTATTTTTGGAAGGTTTATGTTGTGCAAAAGAAAACGCTAAAAAGCGTACTGTTTCGAATTATTAATTTAATTAATTTAATTGGTTATTTATTTTAGGTTTATTTCGAGAGCACAGCAACTGCTTTTGTTGTGATTATTTTGCTTATTTTACTCGACAATTTTCACATACTCCTAGTGAAGATAGTTTGTTTATACGTGAATTGCCAGTACAGGGATAAGATTCGAAATGGACTTACACAACCCCCCCCCCCCCTCCCTCTATTATCTTTTTCTTAAACGAGTCCAGTTTCTGCTGGCCAACTTCGTAACCGGAATGGAACCTATGTATAGAAAGTAGTAAAGTAGGGTTTCCTTGAGACCGAGGGTAGGCCTGAAACTTCAAAAAACAACGCCGCACGCTGCAGAAGTGCTGAAGTTGAGGTAGTGCTTTCCCCACAGGCTTCTGCACTGATCGACCCCGATCCCTTTGGAGAACTTTATGTGTTCGATTGTACTGCATTCAAACCGTATCTAGGTTCGTTAGGCCTGCGGTCACGAAATCTTGATCTAATCTATGTAACGAATCTTGGAGATGAAGAGAAAACTTTTCAATTTCAAAGTCATTTTTTCTGGAAGGCATATAAGTTAGCCGCTGTCGGTGCTAAATAGTGTCTCGTATGCACTCGGAATCAGTTTGGGGTTCGATTCAAGCGCTTGGTCATCTTAGCCCTTCATGCCTTCGGAATCAGTGAACGTGTACCGTTATTGTTGTCTGAGCTAATTACTAGTCAGGGTATCGGTTTTCCATCGCCAATAAGGGTTCAAGCCAACTATGAATTCACGAGTGCTTCACGATATCGGAAGCATAACGTGTAGGCATTCCAAAAAGGGCTGATTCTGCTGACTTTTGTCCTTTTCTGTTTATTTCTAAAGTATTCCTTCTGTGGAGTTCTAACCGCTTCCCTTTTCTTGAACTTATCCTTCTACTGCAACCAAAGCCCTTTCAACATGCTTGCGTTTTTGCAAGGAATAACGTTGCTGAAATTTTTCTCTTTTTTTTGAACGAGATTCTTTCTTCTATTTTTTCTTTTTTAAAAATTCCTTTTTGAGCGAAATTTTATCAGGTGATGTAGATGATGTATGCGTTAAATTAACAACAAATTGTCTTATTGCGTAGAACATCATATCTCCTGATAAGGTCAGAACCATTCCTTTGTCATCTATGTTTTGTAATGCATTTTGTTGGGGGATTTTACTACTGTAGGCGCTCGGAGCGCAGTCGGAGGAGGCACCGGCTGTCGTCTGCACCCGATACCAGGTTCCTGGTTCGGATTTCCCGCCCAGGTCAACCAAGCCTTCTATACCTCCGGGGTCGGTGAATTGGTACCAGACTTGTCTGGGAAGGGTAATGCACTGACTTGCACATCGGCTGGCCACCGGAAGTCATGGTATGGCCAATTACGCATTAAACACGCCTCCACGACATCCCGCAGAAGTAGAATGAGTGGCGCATCCCAAAGAGGATTGAATAACGCCGTCCTTTATCTTTTTTATCCTTTATTTCGCTACTGTACAACTCATTTTAGTCGGGACCTTTAATTTCTAGCTACTTAAGCAGTTCCTGATCACGACTGCTTCAAACAAAACTAATATACAGCGGTAGGTGCCTACCTTCTTAAAGGTCTGCGGAAGGCTGTGCTGACCACCCTAGGACGACTACCTTTGTCAGCATTATCGAGCTTATCTAGATTAAATTCAATTTTCTGTAAAAGATTGGTAGATACAGTAACGAATGGGATTGCCTTCTGCATGAATGGCACGCAGCAGCGGCTCTCCATGTGTACTGGATGATTCATATGCTTTTCGGTCTGATCAAAAATTCGCCTCAAAGGAATTCACAAACACTGCAAGTCTACGGTCGGGCATTGCCGTTGCTGAGCTGACAAGCGGAGGCTGGTGTCAAAATGGCTCCATCATTTTGAAATGAAAATTTACGGCCTAATTTTCTTCGACGCTAAATTCGAGTACGCCTGAAAGCCAATTTTGTCGAGCTGCCTTTACTGAAGCTGAAAGTGTACCACTATAGTGCCGTCACCAGCCGCTTTCCTATGCGCTGACTGTGTCTGCAGCAGGGAGTTGAGAATCCATAATTCCATGTCAGTGGCAGATGGCGTTCGAATTATGGGATTTTAAGAGGATGTGACTAACATGAGGCGGAATTATGGTCCTTCAACTTCATTACTGTCAAGTTGTATAGTGGGAATTTTTCGTGTTGGTCCAGATCTGCTGCAGAACGCTCGTCCTATTAAGTGTATAGATTAAACACCTAATTCGACTTCCTTAGTGCAGACGATAGTGTCCGCCTATTGGGTGCACAAAAACCTATTCCTCTCAGGTTCGCGATGTGCAAAACAGTTGCATCTTCGGGTGCAGGTAGTAGACTGGAAACACAGAGAAAAGTAAAGATGTGGCACCTTTGTTAGCGCATAGCTTAAATCGACTCTTACAAGGCTGCAGCGACCTCATGTAGAAAATCGGAGTTCGTTGCGCATTCATAAATTGTTCCTAAAGCCGACTTTTGGTTTTCTATCTCAGAATGTGCACGTTGAATGGAATGGGGACTAAAGGTACTGTTCTAGAGCATGGCGTTTCATAGGGCGGATTAGGTTTTGCTTCATAGGCAGCTTCACCTCTATCCATCAGAAATCCACACGCAGGCTGCAATCGTGACTGTGATGGCTCACGTCTTGACATGGTCATTTCCCTCGCTAGGAGCATTCAATCGAGCCGATCCAAAGTCGACGAACTGCTGGCCCATACTCTTATGAGTCTCCTTGCTTTTGAAGGGCGTCTACAGCATGCAAATAATTTAGAGTCAGGGGTGTCCACTTTTGATCCTTCTTCTGCTCATTCGCTTAGAATTCGTCGTACCAAGTAGAAGAAGTAGCGACTAATATAAAATTAAGATGAATAAACTGATTTTCGAATTGACGTCTTTTGATCAACAGTACTTCCAATCGCTTTTCAGGAGATTTTTAAAGGGAATAAAGAAAGGATTTTTTTGTCAAGGTTGAAATCCTAGGGTGCTTTGGACGAAAGCCGGCCATCGTAGATGGTAAACAACTTTTTATCAGTAAAATGGCATAAACACAAAATCCTTTATTTATTCAATGCATTCGACTTTTGCATACGTATTTCAATCCAACATGACTTCGCTCCTTTCATACGCCATCAGACTTTCTTTGTCCTCCAAACTTGATAAGGATCTGTCCTAGTCGGAAGAGAGCATCGGTAGAAGAGCGAAATAGACACAAAGAGTGTTACAAAGTGTCTCTTCTGGCTAGGAAACCGTAAAGAAGGCTACTCTCATAGGCTAGTTCAGTTTGCCGCTTTTGTAAAGAAGTTCTTTCTCAGTTTTAACACCTTATTAAGCTGAGAAAGGGAGTGCTACCTACCCACTATATGTAGTTATTTCTTGGCAGCACTATATTTATTCAACAGCTACAGTGCCGAGAGTCGATTCACTACGAAATTATCACGCATTACTTCCAAAGCTCTGGTGTCTTTTCATCAAATTATCAAACTATGCACATATGCTTGACACGCTTAAAAGCCTCTTAAATAAGACAACACCATCGCAATCTTGAGTCTGTGCAGTGCTGTCACTTCTTCAATTCTTCGCGGTGTTCAACACCATCCATGACCTTCTCATCTTCAATCGCTTCATTAAGGCGTACAACTCAATCACCACCGATAGTGATGTTCAAGAACACCGATGCCTTAAGGCTGCGATGCAGTGGTGTTCAGGGCCTCCAACGGACTCAGCCTGCCACCATTAGCTCATCCTTAATGCGCTTCATTAGCAGCCTTCACTCGCTTCCTCTCTATTTACTCCAAGTGCATAGGAGGTAGATAACCATTCTGGAGATTAGATTCATCCCTGTCTTCAAGAGATCACTTCAGGCACATTTGCTGAAGGTGTTGGATTGTAACTGACGCACGCACTGCCTCAGCGAATACAGTCTGACTTGGCTGTTTACTTGTATACCTCAAACATGGGGAATTGAACCGAAAGCATAGGCTTTACAAGGAAATGATAGCACCTTATGAGAAACCTTTGCCAATCACCCTGTTCGAATTCTGGAGAATAAATCCTTTATCTTATCAGTGATCTACATACGAACTCAATTATGTACTTAGTAGGTCACACATCTTCACACAAACTCAATTATGTAATTATGTAATTAGTAGGTACCTCGACAGTTTTTATTTTAACAGTTTCTGCTTCTGATTAGGCGAATCGACATGACAGGCTGCCCTTTCGTAAATTACTATTCGATGTTAAGTTTTGTTCACACCCAGACCATGCTAGCTCTCCATTCTGTGAGATCTCCAAACTCGCGCAAGTTTTGCCTGACAACGACGAACCACTGGTTTGGTCTCCTCCAAGTCCATAAGTGACTGGATGTAGCGAATATGCATTCGAAGTGTACCAAGATATCACGCAGAAGTGCAGTGCGTCCCACATCCATCATAGCTTCACCAAGTGCCAATTTTATCCATTATCCGCCGAAGACGTACCGTAGTTGTCGTCTGCCCCCGAAATGCGTTTCTGCTCTCTTATGTGGTAGCTTACACTGTGTTGTGTGCGCATAGCGGCAGTTTCGTGAACTGTGTGTGTCTCAGATGGTTAGGAAGGTTACTGTGCTAGTAGTTTGCCTTTCTCCTCACTGAGCTCGAATTGGAACGCTCGCATTTGCATTGTGATCAGAAGAGGGGGGGGGGGTGCTTATTGCTTCATGCTCTGGCTTGCCGAATGACAAATAGCTTTGTTATTCCTACACAGACACATCTGAAGTGCCAATCATTATTACCCTAGAGATTGCTTGGAAAGGAATCGAATTGACCTCGCAAGCCCCGAAATCTAGGCACCGTTCATTTGAGCTTTTTGTACTAGTTGCATCGCATGGTTATGTTAAATTATGAGGGGTCAAATAAATCAAAAACAAAAAACCAATAAACTGGCTCCTGTTCCGACGTAACAGACCAAATTGTGTGATGAAAATGTTTTCCCAGTCTGTTTTACCCAGTAATAAACATTTCTTGTTCAAACCGCCAGGAAACAATAATATTTAAGGATCTGGCGCCTCATGGTCAGTTTTTCCAAACACAACGCTGCAAGACACTTTAAGGTAAAAGCTTTGCCCAACTACATGCATTGTGTACAATCCCAAAACCGTCTAGTAGAAGACTAATTAACACACTTGCTCTATGAGGTAGGATTCAGATCGCTGTCCTTCGTACAGAGAAATTTACTTAGTTTTTCCATCATTTAGTGCAGAGATAGATTTGTATTGCGACCAAGTTCTTTCTCAAAACGAATCGCGCGCTGGATTCACATTTGTCACATCTTCGAACTTAATGCCAGCTTCTCAGGCGACGCTTCTTTGACTGACGGACACAATTAGACAGCTGTCGAAACTGAGTTCTTTCGAATCGCTTGAAGCATTTCGGTGTTACACAGATGGGATCAGTGAGAAATATAATTTTTTTCTAGCTGATTTCTTATTATAAGATATCCAGCACTTTATTTAGGTTGTGCACAGTGAAACCTCATGAAGTGCGAAAAAGTGATTAGCTTGGCATTCAGTCAGCAGTTCGAGTTAAACTTGGTGTCTCGACGAAATGAAGTGTTTTAACAGACTTGCAGCTGGAACGAGGTGACATATTGTAATATGCTTGCCAGCTTCAATCCGATCCTTCGCCAACATGCTCTGGGACCACTCGTTCACTACTCGTGCCAGAATAGTTCATGGGGTAGCTAGTTCAGCGCTCAAAATGCTGTTCGTCATGGTTTTGATGAAACACTGGACCCCTTCGACTACTCTTAAATTCGCGCCAGCAGATGTTCACTGTTTCGTTCTTAAAAGTTGTTATCAGGAGGTGTTACCTGTTCGATCAGGTGATTTCCGATAACTTAGGCATTTCTTAGCTTTGATCCTTTTTAGTTGAGGTTTGAACCGTCTAATCGTAAAAAATTCTGTAATAAGTTTTGCAACACTCAGCAAACATTGATGTCATTCTGTGTCATGAAGATGAAGACTTTTCAGTACATGTGCTTGCAGAGGACATTTTCGTCATGCGTCAGAAGAATAGCTCATAGGGTAGTTCATTGATCAAAATGCTGTTCATTATGGATAAATCACAGTCCGCCACAAAACGCAAAGGAATCACTCCTATATTGTCATATTTAACACCTGACGTATACAATTTTTAAGATTTCTCTTTAAAGATCTCCAACACTTCGCTGACGTAGCTAACTACCTAGTAAGAAGACGAGCTTCCTTACTCACTTTGGAAATGTCGATTCTAAACTTCTAGAGATGCCAGGGTTTTGGACAAATCTTGACCTGAAAAAACGTTGCTTCTGTCATGTATCGATAAATCACAAAAATTGAACATTGTGAGCTTTAGGCTTAGCATTTACTTAGGTTGCTTTTATCTTCTTCTTCTTCTTCTTCTTCTTCTTCTTCTTCTTCTTCTTCTTCTTCTTCTTCTTCTTCTTCTTCTTCTTCTTCAGCGTTTGTCCCGCTTCGTGGCGGGGTCCGCTATTCTGGTGTCATGACGTCACCTTTCCCGATCCAGCGTTAGATCAGGGTTTACACCGGCTACTTTCAAGTCCATATGTAACGTATCAGCCCTTCGCTGCTTCGGGCGCCCTCTAGGCCGCTTTCATATTACCTCGAAGTTAAGGCCTACCTTGCGGACGCTGTCTTCCCTTCCACGCAGAACGTGGCCGTACCATCGTAAGCGAGCTTCGCGCATCTTGTCCGCTATCAGCGCGACACTGAACTATCATGGTCATTCTGCCGAATAGCATCGTTTCGGATGCGGTCTAGACGCGTGACTCCAGCTGTCCAGCGCAACAACTTCGTCTCCATGACGCTGAGGAGCGTTTCAACTTCCTTGGTCGCTGGCCAACATTCAGCGCCATACATCGCTACCGGCCGGACGACTGCCCTGTAGATCTTCGACTTCAGCTGCTCTGGTATCTTCCTATCGCAGAGCACGCCAGTCAACGAGCGCCACTTGGACCAAGCTGCACTCACGCGTGAATTCACTTCGACCATCAGTTTGCCGTCAGACGGTCAGGCGCGACTGCTGATCCCAGGTACTTAAAGACCGCAGTGCGTGGAAGCTCGATGCCGCCTTGATGGAGCTGAACTCAGTAACGTCCGTCGTTAAATACTCGGTCTTCTTCACGTTCAGTTTGAGTCCAAACCGCTCCAAGCGATCACACCAAGCTTGCTCCTCTCGCTCAAGTTTACCTTTATCCTCGCTAGCGAGCATGTAGTTAGCTAGCGAGCGTCGGCATAAAGTAACAGATAAAAGCATAGGTTGCTTTTATCTTACTAGGTAAAAATCCCTTCTAGTTTTTCGCTTAGCCTCCAATGCACTACATAATAATGTAATGCCTCCAAGAAGAGTTATATTCATTTTCCAGTAACATAGCGGCGATAGACCACATCGTAAGCGCTATCCAATGGATTTGCTATTCTCATTTTAAAAGAAAACTTAACTACAACAAACGCAGGGCGTGTGGAAGAGAAATGAAATTAAGTTTGCCACAGTCCTTAATGACGTCTAGATCAGTTGCGACATTGGTATGGAGTCCCCTTAATGGTTTCCTGCGCCAGCTCTAATAAATGATTCTGTAATCAGGCGAGACAGTTTTACGTCACTGAACTATAATATTTTCAAATCGGAGCTTTTTAAGCCATCCAGCGTCGCGCTATTACTCCACCGATCGTTTCGAGGAAATTGTGCATTCAGGATTTCCTCAAACTACAACTCCAGTTACTCATAGATTCAAGCTATTGTGAGCCTTAAGAACAAGAAAACTGTAACCTTCTCTTCTCTTTAAAAATGTCTGAGCGAACACGTTGAATATTCTACTATGCATATGTGCCGAAGCCCAGCATCGCATTAATTTCTGAAGAGCAGAATTTGAGAAAGCGCAGGAAGGCCCAATACATCAAAATGGCCCGATATTACGACCTAATACTACGTGGAGCGCAGTCGGAGGAGATGCCGGCTGTCGCGTGTAAGCAATACAAGGTTCTTGGTTCGGATTTCCCCACCCAGACCAACCAAGCTTTTCGCTCCAGCGGCGAATTGGTGCCAGAGTTGTTTGAAAAGGATAAAGCGCTGACTTGTGCTAAAGACGACCCGCATTCAGGCAGTTCCCGAAACAGTACAAGCGACGCGGCGCTTTTTGTACTCTGAGGAGACTTTGTAAAAAGGCCGCAAAAAGCGCACCTTCTTCGGCGCGTCCATTTGTGACCGCTTGAGCTGTAGAGACCTTGAGACATGTCGTCGACCGAGGCCTTCAAGGAGGCGCAAGGAGGCGAAGGCGCCGCCGAAAGACTCGTTCCGCGAGAGGCATGTCGACCGAAGAACCGTAGTTATGTAGTGTGTGGCGCGTTGCAGTTTTTCCAGTAAAACGCTGGGATGTGCAGAAGGCGCCCGCGCCAGCACACACAATGGAACGATGACGGCCTTCGAAATCAAACGGCGCTCTCCGCGGACGACGTGGAAGGCATCGCCTGGCCCGGGCTATTCCACATTTTCCCCCTAATTTGGCGCCATAACGTGAAAGCGGCATGATTAATGGCTCGGACGGTAAATCGCCCGTAACGATCATGCTGTGACGAAACGTCCATCAAAGAATGTTCTTCAGAGATTTCGGACATATTCCTGGGGAACGCGAGAACGAGTTTAACACGTTCAGATATTTTTATTGGTGCTTCGTGTGTAGCCTGGTTACGACAATGAATCGGGACAATCGCCCTTCAAGTGAATAAGTGTTTCATTCCCAACAATTCCTCTTCTTGTGGTTTCACAGGCTGATTGGGAATGGTTGATGATTAATTTGCTCTGAAGGATTCTTCGAACTCATTAATTGGATTCGATCTGAAATTGTTGTTCTTTTTTAAGTATGCTAGTTAAGTATGCTATAGTATGCTTCCAACCTGTTTGTAAATTAGCTGAGAACATCAGGGAAATTATTTGCGGCATGCAATAAAGGATGAAAAAGCAGTAAATACTCTAACAATAAGGTTTAGGATAATGGATAAAGGCCGGCGATAATCAGTCTCCGCTCGGGTTACGCCGCGCATTCTACCTCTTAGGGAAACCTTGGATGAAAATTGAATGCGTATTTGGATTACACAATGACATACATTGGTCATTTGATGGATAAATCAGGGATGCATCCTTCTCAGACAGGTCTGATGCTAGTTTATGGGCCCCGGAGTGGTGAAAGGCTGGGTGCGACCGAACCATGAACATAGATTCAGGGTACGTGTGGCTGCCGGCATCTCCTTCCACCGCTTTACCACGAGCGAAGCAGGTCATACACATATAACACTGAATACTTCTACCCAAGAAGAGGCGGGAAGGGCGACATTGAATGTATTGTGCGGTTTCGAGTCAGTTGTCTTGAATAACCTGGAAATCCACCCAGAACTAATTTGTGGGATATGATAAAAGTTTACATTATTTTTGCCAACAGTTCGTTCCAGGCAGTCGTGAACGAAGATTTCTATATTTTGTTGTGAATTCAGTCAGAAAGAAGTTCGACACTTTGCCAGAGTAATAAGTAGTAATAGCCGCACTAATAACGCATGTTGATTGGCAGGAGGTTCCTTTCCAGCAGCCCATTTCTCTCGTAATTGGTGAGAAATGCCTAATTTTGCTTCACCCTAATCAACTCAAATCATATACTTTCACTTCCAGGCGTTTATGCTTGGTCATAGATTTACGCCAAAACCGCTAGAGCAGACAAAGCGCCTTGTGGTGTAAATTGCATGTCAAAAACCTTGCGCCACATTCAGGCCTCTGAAGACGACGATTCCGTGGAAACGTTGTGATGAATAAAGATCTAATCGATGGAGGTCCAGGACAATTTTTTACGCTTGCACTTTGCTCGTGAAGAGTAACGTACTCCCTTGTGTTTTCTGCCTCATAATCAGATTTTTCTTCTTCAAAGCTTATTTGTATTTTTTTGAAGTTTTATTGTCCTGGCTACTCGCTTTGTAAGCGCGCCTTGGTGTGCATACATAAGCGTAAAAGGATAAGGTTAAAGGACGGCGTTATTCAATCCCCTTTGAGATGCGCCACGGGGGGGGGGGGGGTGGAAGGCTTGGTTGGCCTGGGCGGGAAATCCGATCCAGGAACATGGCATCAGGTGCAGGCGACAGCCGACGCCTCCTCCGACTGCGCTCCACGCGCCCATCAATAAATAAATGCATAAGTCTTGCTATGGAATGCGCCACGCATTCTCTTTTCGCGACAAAGGCACACTGATCTCATACTTGGACTATACAATGACTTACGCAGACCAACTGTTAGATATTTTACCGCTTCACTCTTTCCAAACGCATTTCTTAGCAATTTTAACCACTTCGGAGTAGTGGAAGACTTCGTCGGCCCCCTAACGGGGAGTGAACTCATGATCAATTGGTAGTCTCGCACGAGGGCCACCCATTGACTGGGCTACCCATGTCCTGTTTTACAGTAACTGTCATATGGCGGAATTACCTTGCCTTCAAGTTACAAAATGTAACGAATCTCTAGAATTTTTCTAAGTATGTATTCTGCGGTCGATCTATTAGGTTGTAACGAATTAAATGGCACTGGCTCGCGCCATTTTTTGGCGCGTCTTTACGCGTTTGATCAAGAACAAACCGTAACATGTGGCATAAAAGCGCAAACTTTGCTCTACCGTGAATACCAAATTTTCTCTGTAAAAGTGGGAAAACTTTAGAGTTTTATTGACTTTTTTGCAGATGGACAAAAGGGTAATCCGAGGCATTTACTTGTATGAATTCAAGCTGGGCACTACAGCTAAGGAGGCGGACAAGAAGATCAACGCCGCATTCGGTCAAGGATGTTCCACAATTCGGACGGCGTATCGTTGGTATCAGAAGTTCAGGAATGGAGATGAGAGCTTGGAAGAACATGAAGGTCGTGGGAGGCATAGTGATGTTGATGAGGACAAGCTGAGAGATGTGGTAGTGGAGGATCCACACAAAGGTACCAGAAAGATAGCGAAGGTTCTTGGCGTCAGTCACAACACAGCTGTCCGGCATCTGAAGGAAATTGGAAAGACCAAAAAGCTGGAAAGATGGGTGCCTCACGAGCTGTCTGAGGAGCAAAGAAACCGACGATATGAGATCTCGTCCGCACTGCTTCTACGGAACGAAACGGACCCATTCCTTGATCGCATCGTAACCTGTGACGAGAAATGGATAATGTACGACAACAGGCGACGATTGGCACAGTGGGTGGACAGCGATGAGAACCCCAAGGTTTTTGCGAAGCCGGAATTGCACCAAAAGAAGGTAATGGTGACGGTATGGTGGTGTTCGCTGGGAGTTATTCACCACAGCTTCCTCGCTCCCGGTGAATCCATCACGGCAGAGAAGTACTGCATTGAAATTGAAGAAATGATGAAAAAGTTGAAGGATATCCGGCCGGCCTTGGTAAACCAAAGGCGAGTTCTCCTTCTGCACGACAATGCTCGCCCCCATGTAGCACGAATGACGTTGCAGAAATTGAATGAGCTGAGCATTGAAACTCTACCACATCCTCCGTTTTCTCCCGACCTCTCCCCAACAGACTACCATTTCTTCAAGCATCTTGGCGACTTCTTGGTAGGGAAAATATTCAAATACCAACAGGATGCCGAAAGTGCCTTCGAAGATTTCGTCAATTCCAGAACTTCTGATTTTTATGCTACTGGGATAAAAAAGCTTATGTCACGTTGGTAAAGATGTGTAGAGTCAGAAGGTTTTTATTTCGATTAATAAACATGCTTACAAGCCGAGATATTAACTGTTCAAATTTACAGTGGTTCAGTGCCATTTATTTTGTTGCAACCTAATACATAATAAATGTAGTGGCCGAAACAAAATATTCGCTGATCCAAGAGAAGTTAGGATTTGACAAAGTTTGAAATGGGCCTAACGTATGATCCATGAGATTATTCAGCCTCCTATTCTCCGGGTTTTCTAGCAATTGCTGATTGTCTCCTCAGTAATAACGAATAAACTTATAGTGGTTTCCATACTTTACATATATTTCGTAAAGAGAACTTGAATACGTGTCTCCGGTAAAATAGGTCGGAGTGCAAGCGTGTAGAGGAACGTCAGGTATCGCTCGATTAACCCAATTCCAAAACTATTCAATCTGCAGATGAGGTCTGCGAAACAAGGAAATGGATCAAAAGGGTTCGCTTTGATAGCTTCTTGACCGTTACGTACGTAGCGCTGCGGAACGGTTGTTTTTTTCTCATCACAAAAAAAGGTTATTGCATTAATTGAAAAAATCCAGAACAACTTTACTAGGAAAACTCTAATAAGGCGTGGTGGCTTTCTTTACGACAGAGTTCCAAGTGCGGTTACGAAGAACAACTATTTTGGACTGTCGAGCCTAGTATCTAGAAGAAAACTGTTCGATGAGTTGTATGATTCGTAAGCTTTATAAGGAGCACACCGCAGTCAACTTTTCTCAGTTTTTTACTCTGCCACTCTCAGTAACCAGAAGGGTCAATATAAATTGTACTTCTCTAGGCCTAAGGCCACAGTAAGAGCTAAATTTTTCACACTTAGAGCAGGGTTAGCCGACCTACAACTTAGTAAGACTACCTCCCTCCCGGAATCCAATTATTCTTTCAAACGCATCGCAGCAAAACAAATCCTCTGTGCGTAGGTATTTAGGAGCTACTTTTGTTGTTAGTTTTGGTGCTCGTTGTATTGCAGTTTTATCTCACTCCTGTCTTATAATGACTATTTCAATAAATAAATAAAAACTCTCTATTGTGTTCCGGATTATTGTGTGTAGAGCTAAAGATTTTGAAAATCGAATGTCGAATGAACAAATTGAATATGTTGAGGAACAAATTTAATATACTTCGTAAGAATACAGGCACATCTGAGCGTATTGTAACACAATCGGATGAGACTGCATCTGTCCAAATACGCTGAATTGAAATTCCTATTTTGTCTCCAAGCGATACCAACCAAACCTTCCATCCTTGCGAGGTCAGAGAACTGGTGCCAAAGTCGTACGGGAGCGATAAAAAATTGACATTTTACGGGCCAGGTGCATATTCCAAATGGCTCTGTGGTACAACCTATAAGTGAATTTCGTGGCGCATTCCATATAGGGTTGATCGACTACGTCCTCAATCCTTTATCGGCTGCGTTTAACCAATCACATTAACCTAAAATACTTCTGGAAGGGCGCGATTTTTGGTCACTATTGTTCAAAAATGGGCGCGTGTAACTTAGTTGGAGTAGGTATCGGCTGTCGCGTGCACCCAAAACCAGCTTGTCGGTTCTGTTTTCCCGCCCAGACCAACGAAGCGTTCCACCTCCCTCCCCCCCCCCCCCCCCGATGGTTGCGATTTCCTACCAAACTTGTCGGGGAGGATAAAACGTTGACTTACCCATCGGCTTAGACGGATCATTGCATAGGCCAAGTACGAATTCAAATGGCTTCCACGACATCCCATAGCTGATGGAATGCGTGGCCCGCATTCCAAAGGGGATTGAGTAACGCCGTCCTTTATACCTAGCCTCTATACTACTCCCAATCTCTAAAGCGTGTGGTATCAAGAATGACACGTGTGTAAAAAGCATGCAATTTGTTTAGGCTAAGTAGTACGCAAGACTATGCGACCTTGTGGAACAATATCAACGGTTACAGAGTCCGTCATAGCTGCACGGGATCGTTTAAATGAATTTGCAGATTCCTACGTAAGGAGTGCTGCAAAATCTTACCGTGTGTTCCAGTAGTCATGGAATCCGCCGTAATGGGGTTCTTCTGACCCGTGGTTTCAAGGTCGTTCGAAGCTAAAACAAGGAACTTTTTCTGCTGCCTTTTTCGATTGACTGATAGCTTCCGCAGGAACCACTTTTGCACACAATTGGCAATAAATTCGAACGGCATTAATCAACTTGGCATCCTTTTGCAATCGTCGGGGTGTAACACTGGTTTGTGTTCATTGCAAAGACGTCTACCCTGTCAGTCGAAGCGCAACTTTCAGTAGAACGAAGGACCACTAGATATTCCTTAACGATGAATCTTCCTTGTAGACATACGTAGACGTATCGAAGACATCTGAGTGAAATACCAAGGAATACGTCACGAACTGTGCTAAAACGTTTACAGAAAGGTGACTTGAAGGGATTGGATATCCTGTACAGAAAATTGGACTCGAAGGCAATCGCGCTTACCTTCATCACTCCTTACTTCTTACATCCTCTTGTGCCACTTTCGTTTTTGGTGAACAAATGCTCTTTCCCGGCAGGCAGTGACTTTTTGACCAGATTACCCGGATCGAAATTTTCCGATTAAATTATTAGTTCCATTGGATCAGGAAGTGCTATATACCGCTGTAGTGATTCAAGATTTATCGAGTATTACTGTATTGGGAAGTTATTATCTTGGAACGAAAGATGGAGTTTTGGAGAAAATCTTACAGTGTTGAAGACATTACTTCATCGGCGCCGAATCTGCAGGGAAACTGCGCAGATCAGTTCGGAGTATGGCAGAAAGGTGTTCGATTCAGAGTAAGGAGAAGAATTCAGCATTTGCTGCAGGAAGGTTTGTAACGAAAAAGTCATCTCATATTGTTGAAATCCAAACGTTTTCCTTCATTTTTCATTTTCAAACACTGCGCCAATGTACATAAACCATCATGGAAAAACCTTCTATACTGAGCTGCTAAGGCATTCTTTGTAATTTTTCTTTTTTGAATAATGGATAGAACAGTGCAAATTTTGAAAATCTTTGCTTGAACATGGGATTCCAAATTTTGCTAAGTCTTTGCATTCCTGCAGGACTTCGGTGATTACTCGTGCATCAACACTGCCGTCCAGTATCTTCGCAGAATTAATCAACAACTCATGTTCTTTAAGATGTGCCTCATTAAGACCCCTTCAGTACAGAGGTTGATACATGATTTTTCGGGCATTTGGGGCAGAAAATGTTTCACGTTACCATGTGTAGTCAACAACAGCGTCATTTGAAATAGGTCCAATAACATAAATTGTCCTCTGCCATATCCATGGTGTAGAAGGGTGTGCCATGGGGCACACATTAGGTGCCTTTCGACTCTATCGCGGATATAAGGGTTTAGGCAATTCATGAAGCCTTGAAAACTATGGGAAAGTTTTGTACATTTGTGGATTCTGTGTACAAAGAGTTTATACTCAAGTTTGAGCCGCGAGGAAATGCGCAGCCGGAAGGATGATTGGAAGGAGGAGGAGGAGCAGTATGACGACGGTCTTAGCTACTCCACTGATAGAGCACCGTACCGTGGTCGTCAGGGGAACGCCGAGCAGTATCGAGACATACGTGGCGGTTATTCTGAAGATCGCCGACGCGAGCCGATGCACAGATATCCAGACAGCTCCAATCAACACTGGCAACAACAGCAGGAGCCGCATCATCGCCACTACCATCTAGGAGCACCTCAGGCCGGCTCCATTCCGAGAGCAACGCGGGATAGAATCAAAGGACGCTAGGACGCTGATGAAGAACGCATCGTCGGAGGAATCAGTCAGGGATCGTGGCGACAGTGTTGTGATGTGCCGTTATAACACGACACATATTCTCGACAAGGTTAGCATGCACCAGGAGCGCTGCGAAGATCGGATGGTTTTCGAGGAATTCGGCATCTCGTTCTGAAGCGTACCTTGCTGATTTGTGTCTTCGCGCAATGGTGTTTGAGAGAAGTGGTGGAATTATCAAGCCGGCTGCGGTGTTTCGCTAGGCCGTCGCTCAGGTCTATATAAATTATCATTTATTATTATCTTATTATCCTATTCTTATTATATATATATCTTATTATTATGTTATTATCAGCCCTCCACGAAGTCGTTTATATGAATATATGCAGATCTTTGCGTAGATGGTGCCGCCTATTCTCATAGATGTTCATGGGGTCTGTAAAGCCAATATTTTATTGTTCTATTGGTCTAGAGTCTCGAATTAGATGAGAGCAGTGTCTGACGAGCATGGGGGATAGCGAGCATAGCCCCACTGCGTTTCGGCAGCTTGTATTGTTGGAAGTAAGCATTGGTCAGCTGTCTCCTCGATCTGATAATGTAAGGGGTGAACAATCGTAATTGTCAGTAAGGTAGATTTTTTCTGTGACCACGACATGTTCACCTTGAAGCTCTTTACAATCGAATCTTCGCTCAGCGCAGGGGTGTACACAAAATTCTGTGCGTTAAATTTTTTTAACGAAAAATTGTCGTTAAATTTCCGGTGAATCGTTGAATTTCGTTAAAAAGTACAATTAGCTGCAAACCATTCTTTTAAGTGAAAAAAATCAAGAAGAACCTTATACGTTTCAATTCAAGAGGTCAACAACAACAGCTGAAGTTCAAGGAATGGAGTGTAACACTGCAATGTAAAATAAACAATTCATCATCATCAAACACAGAAGAATAAATAACTCTCAGCAACAAATTATCTACAGGGTGTGGAATAAGAGAGATATGGAATTATCATGCAAGATGATCACCGACAAGGTATCTTAAAATGTGCGGTCATGCAAAACCCGGAATCTCCCTTTCTTAGTTTTTTGCGAGGCCGTTATGAGTGACTGTTCTACGAGCATATACAATGTCGATGCAGGCATCACCTAGAAAGGTTCAATAAATATACAATTAAAAGCCAGTCAGTGGAATGTTAACACGTTGTCGAGCGTACGATTTTTGAGTGCCTGGTGTGTGGGACCAATCCACTGCAACGTCGGGGCCGTGACACGACGTCATGTCACAAGGTCCCACGCTGCCGCAAGGTGTGACACTTCGTCAATATTGTTAGCGTTCAGAAAAGGTAGCTTTCCTAGTTTTTGTTATTACCATCTTCTTAAATCAGCGAGCGAAAATATTCTCTGTCAGGACTGTCCCAGGTGGCGAACAAAAGTGTTTTGCGATAAGCATCGCCAGGTGAAGATAGGCATATCTTACGAGGAGGTTAGCCCAGTATCTTTGTGGATTCGTTGGCGTTCTTGGGGGCTCCGCGAAGAAATTTCTAGGTCCAAAATGCATCAAAGGATAGAAGGATAAAGGGCGGCATTGCTCATTCACCATCCCCTCCATGCATTCTATTTCTACGGCATGCCGCGGAGGCGATTTGAATGTGAATTTGGTCATACAATGCCTTGCGGTGGCCAGCCGATGAACAATAGACAAGTCTGATACCAATTCACCCCGGAGGGATGGAAGGCTTGGTTGGCCTGGGCGGAAAATCCGAACCACGAACATAGTATCGGAGCACGCGACGGCCGGCATCTCCTCCGACTGCGCTACACGCCCTCGAAATTCATTTTAAAAAATTTCAAAAATTCAAAGCAAATTCATGAAATCATTAAAACATTCTTGCTGATTTCAATAGTTTCTTTAGGAGCAGTCCTAATAGGGAGGATGAGACCTGCAACATAAGTGAAAGCTAATGGAAAATGTGATAAATTCACTGACCAGGGAATGCCGTCAGCTTCCCATGGAACTTCGGATTGAGACCTATATCACGTGAAAGAGCTCGAGACGCTGATCACAGATATGTAGACCAAATTTGCTAAATGGATCTCCTAAGCGAGTTATGGCCGGCGGAAGCCGCGATGTCTTCCATGTGTTAGACACGCTCAAACAGCGTTGGGCGCAGTATTACGCGGAAATCAGCGGTTCGGCTATCAGCGCCATCAGCAGCGGCGGCGGCGCAGTGGTAGAGTGCTCGCTCCAAAGGATTGGGTTCATTGGTTCGGTTCCCGCCGCTGCCGGTTTTTTTGCATTTTGTGATCTATCTTCGACGATAAGGGCGCGTGTAGCGCAGTCGGAGGAGGCGCGACTGTCGCGTGCACCCGATACCAGGTTCCTGGTTCGGATTTCCCGCCCAGGCCAACCAAGCCTTCCATCCCTCCGGGGTCGGTGAATTGGTACCAGACTTGTCTGGGAAGGATAGAGCGCTGACTTGTTCATCGGCTGGCCACCGTAAGTCATTGTATGGCCAAATACGCATTCATGTCGCCTTCACGACATCCCGTAGAAGTAGAATACGCTGGCGCATCCCAGAAGGGATTGAGTAACGCCGTCCTTTATCCTTTATCCTATCCTTTATCTTCGACGAGGACCTATAATCTCATTTTTAGCACATTTTTGAGCGAACGGCTAATGGCGACTTGCATTTACGTCTATTTGAAGACGGAAACGTGTTTCAGGTAAAATGTTTTATTGATGACATGAAGCAAGTCAGAAATTCAAATCAAAACAAATTGAAAAGTAAAAACAAAATCAAAAATCAACAAAACTTAATAAACATAATAAATAAAAAGTAAAGGCACCAGTTAAAAGTTCCGACTCCACCGACGCGACTTCGGCCGAACGGTTGTAACAACGGTATGGGTGGTCTCCGACCGAATCGTGAAAAACGGATGGCAGATTCGTGATCAGCACGCCAAATAACCCCTCTAGACGATGTTTCAACGAAATCGGTGACTCTGCCTGGACCACCCTAGTTAAAGGTATGGGTGGTCTTCGACCGAATCGTGAAAAACGGATGTCAGATTCGTGATTAGCACGCCAAATAACCCCCCTAGACGATGTTTCAACGAAATCGGTGACTCTGCCTGGACCACCCTAGTTAAAGGTATGGGTGGTCTCCGACCGAATCGTGAAAAACGGATGTCAGATTCGTGATCAGCACGCCAAATAACCCCCCTAGACGATGTTTCAACGAAATCGGTGACCCTGCCTGGACCACCCTAGTTAAAGTTATGGGTGGTCTTCGACCGAATCGTGAAAAACGGATGTCAGATTCGTGATCAGCACCCAAAATAACCCCCCTATACGAAGTTTTAGCGAAAAAAAATTTTTCGACTGAAGTCGTGTCGGTGGAATCGGAACTTTTAACTAGTGCCTTTACTTTTTATTCATTATGTTCATGAAGTTTTGTTGATTTTTGATTTTATTTTTATTTTTTATATGATTATGACTTTTTATTTGATTTGAATTTCTGACTTGCTTCACGTCATGGATAAAACATTTTACCTGAAACACGTTTCCGTCTTCAAATAGACGAAAATGCAAGTCAACACTAGCCGTCCGCTCAAAAACGTGCTAAAAATGAGATTATAGGTCCTCGTCGAAGATAGATCACAAAATGCAAAAAAACCCGTCAGCGGCGGGAACCGAACCAATGAACCCAATCCTTTGGAGCGGACACTCTACCAGTGCGCCGCCGCCGCTGCTGATGGCGCTGATAGCCGAACCGCTGATTTCCGCGTAATACTGCGTCCAACGCTGATGGAGCGCACCTAACACATGGAAGACATCGCGGACTCCGCCGCTCATAACTCGCTTAGGAGATCCATTTAGCAAATTTGGTCTACATATCTGTGATCAGCGTCTCGAGCTCTTTCACGTGATATAGGTCTCAATCCGAAGTTCCATGGGAAGCGGACGGCATTCCCTGGTGAGAAAAAAGTCTGTTGAAAATTTCGTTAAATTTCTAAAATTGTCCGTTAAGTCGTTAGGCTAGATTTGAACGAAACGTGCCGTGAATTCGTTAAATTTGTTAAATCGTTAACCGTTAAATGTGCACTCCTGGTTCTGAGCGCTATGTTAAAAATCGCAGCATCATTTCTGTTACGAGCACGTCGGGTTTAAGGACGCCTTTTGCATCCTCTGATCCAGAGCTTCCTTGTAGAACTCTTTTGCACTGATTTAAACCTGGCGATTTCTCTCTTAGCATTACCCATAATACTATACACTGTGGTACCATGCTCTAGCCTTGCCCTCACATAGGCCTTCTATGCGGGTATTATGCACAACTCTTTCAGCTCTCTTAGCCGTATAATCACAGTGCTGACTGAAGGAAAGCTGTGTCTAGAATAAATCCTAGGTCACGTAAAGAAAGCGCATTGTTAAGTTGCTGTTCACCAAGGCAATTGGAGTTTCTGTTGGATTGCTGTCCAAGATGAAGCACTCTGGTTTTTTCACCTGATAAGGGAAGCTCCCACCTCCTTGACCAATCCGCAACAGCATATCTTCGGCGTGTTCTAATTGCCTATAGATCTTTAAGTCGTCCGCATACTGTTTACAGGATGCATAGTTTGTTTCGAACAGGTTTTGGATGTAAGCCACATAAACGTTAAACAATACAGGTGGCAAGACACCACCTTGAGGTACATACGCCACTAATTAAAGGCCTTCTTATCGAAAATGTACTATTAAGACGTACCTGGAAACTTCTACCGTTACAAGTTCTTAGCACCGATGATTAGGTCGTCGAACCTGCCCTGAGTGGAGCTAAAAATGAGGATAGAAGGTGCTACATCGTCCTTCCGATCCATTTCGCGCTGGGTCGGTAGGTAAGAAATGTACCAGTCGTCCGAGTTTTAGAACCTTTCCAGTCACCTTCATTCCACAGATGGCTGGGCTACACCAACAATTATTGACAGCTCACGACTATGGTCCGTTTGGTTTGGATGCGCTTCCGCTTTGTCTAGCAGCGTGGCCGAATCGAACCCCATAGTGCCCAGAGGTGTCCTCATTCTAGTCATCCCTTGAGTTTTAATGCACATCCTTGAACTTTTAATTCAAACGGCAGTCTTGAGCAAAACTGTTCCTTTTGTGAACAGTTTGAATTTACACATACAACTGACCAGGTTTGAGAGAAGGAGGGTGGGAGTGGCATCTAAAGGGATAGAGAACGACGCTACTCAATCCTTTTTGGAATGCTCCACGCTTGCTACTTCTACGGGATGTCGTGGAGGCAATTTGAACGCGTATTTGACCGTACAATGACTTGCCGAGGCAAGTCAGTTCTTCATTCTTCGCGTCTGGTATCATTTCAGTGACGCCGGAGGGATGGAAGGGTCAGCCTGGAAGGGAAATCGAACCACGAACCTGGTATCGGAGTGCATGCGACAGCCGGTACCTTCTGCGAGTGCACTCCACGCTTCCCGGAAATAACATTACGATTCGAATTGAAATCGGCAGGCATGAATTTCGGAGCCAGTATACCAGCTAGGAACTATTATAGGTTGAAGTAAATTTTGTGGACAGTTCTGCAGCGTATTCTTTCCACTACCTAGGTGTTTCTTACAGGTTGGGGCAGTTGTCAACGGTAACTGGGAAATTCTTTTCCAGCAAAAGTACTTGCAAATATAAGAGAACTTGTGTATCGAGCTGATGTGATGCTAAAAATCATGCATCTCTACCGGTTGTCCTACCCGATTTGGTAACACGTCACCTTGATTACGATGTTGTGCGTCATCTGCGCTTCACACCTCAATCGAGTGTAGTGCCAGTGCTTGACTTCCTTGGAGAAGATTGTGACTCTGAATCCGATGACCTTTCCATGTTGTTCCTCGTGGGCACGCATTTGTTTTAAAATCGGTGCCGTCGTCAGCTGGCGCTTCTTACTCCCACACGTTTGATTCAGCACGATTCTATTCCATGCTATGGGGATCTCTAAATTCTCACCAGAAATGCTTGACAAGAGAGAGCACTGGCACTTGCCCTGTTACTACACAGACGGCTTCGCCATTCCATTCTAAGGGCTAGGTGCACGTTCGAACTGGTGTTTTTGTGTAATTGTGTCAAATTGGAATGTGTATGGTACCGTGAGTTATTAGGTTTCGAAGTTTCATTGCTCTCGATGTTCCCGTCTGTGCTTAGTTTTTGTGATCCATGGGTTGATACGGAGGTTTTGGAAGTATTACGTAGAGAATAAAATGCAGCTCATATAAAACATTTGAAGATATCTCCCGAAAATTGAAGTTTAGCCCACTTCTCGTGTGAGTCTCAAAGCCTGATTTAGGTGCAGTCGAGCTTCATGTCTTGAGTTCCGAAACGCTAATACGGAATTAAATCAAAGTTGCTACTTTATGAACAATTCCTCTAATAAATTAGAGGCCAAGTCGAAATAGCCCATATCCAGATAGAAGCAAAGCGCAAATAACTTCCCCATAATTTAGCCGACGCCTTGAGGTGTCTGTAGAATACCCTCTGCTGAGCCGACTCCTGGCATAAGGGAGAGAAACAAATCCACCTAGATCTGCATGATCGTGCGCCTCAGCAAATGCAGTTAGAGCGGCCATCTCTAGTTCCTTTCTTTCCTGAAAAAACTGTAGTTTTTTAAAGGGCTGGCTAGATAGCGTGATTAGGACCATGGCGAGCAATGTAAAAAGGTCTGCAAAAAAATTGAGAAAACTAGTCTCCTAGCCAGAACGATCGTGAAGCTTCTAGATCATCCTTTATATATCCCTTTGGTATGTGATGATATATTGGGGGGGGGGGGGTACAGTTCCAACTGGAACCTTTAAAACAAACCATTATGTTGGAGCAGTACATACATATGTACCAATCAGAATCTAAACACAACGTATGAGGATCCGTCGAAAATTTGTCTTGATCCGGCAAACGAGTTTCTACCCCTTCCAACCCTCCTCGAAAGTGTTTTGGTCTGTTTAATCTGACTAGAATTGAAACAAGTCAACACACCTGCTGAATAAGGTGCGACAATTTTTAGTAATCACGTAGGAGATGCCTGATTTATTCAGCAAATGTAACTATTTCTGAAGATGCGGTCGTGTTTGCACACTATTCATTTCATCATTTGCATGGAATCGGTTTCCTGTATTCCTTTTTTAAAATCTTTTCTATCTTTTAGCGAGGTCTGCCTTGAAGCTATATAGCTGAAGAATAAGGTCATGCTTGTAGTTCTATCTAGGACTACAGGAAGCAGCTGTTCCAGCGCTGATAGTGCCCCGCAGTTAGAAAAATTTAGAAAAACATATTTAGGGGAATATTTATGTAATTAGATGATTGTTAGAACAACACCTAAAAGTAATTAGAAGAATAACATCTAAAATTCGGCGACTTCGTAATTGCTACAGTCCTGCGTATAGGCCTACTTTAGCACCCGCTTTGGCGTTACAAGAGCCAAAAGCAAGAGTCAGGTATCAGAAGCATGTTATTCAATAGTAAAGCGCTGTCGGAGGCTGCGCCGCCTGCTGTGTGCGATTTACTGATTCAAGGTTCTCGTAGGTCGTTAAAGCCTTGCACCCTTCGTGGTCGGGAATTGGTAGCTGGCTTCTCTTTGAGTGATAAAACACCAACGTAAGATCCATTATCAGCTGTTTGAAAAATGCTTTAAAAATTTATTAGATACTAAAGTAAGTATTGTCTGACGACCGCTGCTCTCCATGTTGTCCTAACACTTTGCCTCCACAATGTCCCGTTGAAGAAGAATGCGTGGCGCAGACCGCAAAATAAATAACTGACACTTACCTTAGTCCTTTGCTTTAGTCCTTTATGACACATGTTTCTTATCTGGTGTGCATCTAGGAACGCTTAAAACTAATGCCGTATGGTCCCTCCCTGCTTACTGGAAGGTAATGTAACTTCACCGGTAATTTTCAATGTGCATGCCAAAGTATCGTGGAATGTTCATCAAAAGCCTGGTCTGAAACAATGTCACGAGTATCTCTTTTGTAATGCCTCTACTGCCCAAGGCCAACCTCTATGCGATAGACTTTCTGTTATACGTGATACCAGTGTTCTTCTAACAAAACAAAGCCTCTCTCTTCCTGTAGCCGTAGTCACGCTTGTGGTTTTATCAAGGATGGGCTAAAGACGAACTTTTAAATGATTTTTCTGAAATGTAGTCTCTCTCAATCCGCGCCTTAGCCTTTGCGTACGTACCACACTTAAAGCTAACAATAAGATCAGCAGTTAATGCTCTATGAGGAAGGGAACCAGAATCCCAAGCTTTGCGCACAGAATATCTCTAGGGGTTTAAAAGGCACAGGGATTTTAGCTCGAAAAGGCGGGTGCTTTTGAGTGCTCTACACAGTCATAACGCATGTTTTTGAAACCTTGGATGAGCTCTGCTAGAATTTGAAGTTGACTTATAATGAAGAAACTCATTCTATGAACGTAACTGTGTAACTATTATGACACTCTAAATGCTGTTAGGTAGATCCACCTGGCTGATGAAATGGGAACGGATCCCTCTTTAAAGGGCTGAGTACCGAGTTTATTGTACACGACAAGCATTCCATCAAGTCACCTGCACAGAAATGTCCAGAGTGTGAAGCGCTTGTCAAAGGGATAGGCCGTTATCATATATCCTCTAGTGCGGGTGAAGAGTAGGTCACTTAGAATCGGGCATCTTGTAGCCAACCGGTTTAGTTAGCTCGTCGACAAGGCTACCATTCAGGTTTCCGCTTGTCAAAGAATTTTTCGTTGATGCACTTGATGCCCTCTTCCAGCAGTTCCAGTGCTGAGTGCCCGTAATGAATTCAGAAAAAGGTCCTGAGTGATCTGGTTGAGACCCAACGTTACTCAAGCACACAAAAACTGCTTCGCAGAAAGTTTCGTTGAAGTGTCTGATTTAGAGTAGGCTGACCGCATGTGGCGTTGGTCGTCTCAATGGATAAGAAATAATGGTTGACGTTAACCAACCACCTCTTTCTTAGATGCGGCACGCATTCTACTACTGTGGGCATCGTGGAGGTATCTCAAATGCGTGTTAGAATGGCTTGCGATGGTCAGCCGATGGTTAAATGAAACATTCTGTGCTTTTTCCTTGCCGTAGAACTAACAATTCATTGATGGAAGCACTGATTACCCTGAGCGTTGTCCGAATCTTCAAACCAGTGTGTATGCAAGACAAGGCGTCTCCTCCGACTGCGCTACATCCACTCTTGTATAGTATACACTTTAAATAACTAAAGAATGTTCGTTTTCCTATCTCTGTAGGTGGATAGAAGCAGTAGTCATTGTTAGAAGATTTTTCAAGTAGTTTCTTAATATTTTTCCTCGTTATTTCGGGGTCCGTTAGCTAAAAAGAAAGCTACCCAGAGGGTTATTCCGTTGAGATCAGGCTTGCCTGAGCAGAGTTGTCCATCGGTTGGCCATGCAGGTTGATGTACACATAGACGAAATGTGTACGCTTCCGGAATGCCGTTCATGAGATCATGTAGAGGTAGAACGCATGGTGCATCCCGTAAAGGGATGATTAACGCTTTCTTTTATTCCTGATACTAAAGAAATTTTAGGATCTATCTTGTTGGGGTGTGGCCAAATAACTAGCAATAAAAGAGTAGGATAAAGGTCGCGTTAGCCAATTCCATTGTAGGATGCACCACGCATTCCACTTCCGCGCCAGCTTGAGTACTTGGCCCATATAATGGCTTGCGGCGGCCAACCCATGAACAAGTCAGTGTTTATCCTTCCCAGACAAGTCTGATACCAATTCACCGACTGCGGAGCTTTAGAATGCTTGGTCGGTCTGGGGAGGAACACCGAACTGAGAACATGGAACCGGGTGCACGCAAGGCTGGCGCCTCCAATGCCTGCGCTAGAATGTACTCAACTAGCATTGTGTTCAACTAAATGAGCGAAAGCATCACCAAAATATCGACAACGAAAACAGTAGCAATCTCTACAATATTAATAAATGTTGATTTCGCCAGCAGTATAGAAACGTTTGGACAATCGCTTCCCAACCTTTATATGATGGCAACGCTCATCTCCTTGGAAAGGCCATTGTTAACTCAACTGAATAATGAATTCCTCCTCCCCTACCTTATCTTGAAGAGGTAGCGTAGCGTTGAACTAGTTTATGTCTGTGTTAACATCGTTCTCCGTAGGCGAGTTCCACGTACTTTCAAGCTACACTTTCCGACACGGCTTCTTCTCTCTTGCTGTGAGTGTTCTAGCGATATGCAGCTTGTCCGTCGAGTTCGCGACACTCAATTACGTTCTGCTCCCGTTAGTTCCACTCATACATGTTGCTGTAGGAATCTCGTTCCTGAGAGAGCAATTAGGGTGTAACCATCATAATCGCCTTACTCCGTGGTGACCTGAAAACCTTGCCATCGATACTCCTCGTTCGAGATTCGGAAGCGACCACCTGCCTCTTTACGTGTTGGAAGCCCCGTGTGCGTGACGGCGAAGCACCGCGTTCGGTTTCCTCGGAGCATGAGGAGATGATGTGAGAGGCCGTGTGCAGCGAATGCTGCGCAAACTGGATTTGGCTCGGAGCTTTTTTCTCTGTGAAGTGAGCTTGCCGACGAGTTTTTTCGCACACGACCATGCAAAAAGGCCCATCGAAAACATGAGCCGGCACGATGTCTGGCAATCAGCAACGGGGTTGGATTTCCTACACAGTCGGATAACTACCATGCTCTCATCACTGCTCATCGTTGCATAAATTGCTGTTAAATAAATGGTCAGCATCGCTGGATATGGTATAATGGCGACCTGCAATAAAATCACGCTAAATTAAGGACATGTTAATTAGTCGATCATATCTTATTGACTATATCTTACTGTATGTAGCTGTCATTTTTAGATTTTTAAAAAATATCCGACATATTTGCTTTGACACTTCTCATTCATGGATCGCTTTAAAGTTAAGATCACATGGTGAATTCCTCGTCAGCTACAACGAATTCTTCTAAATTGGATTGGAAGGGATTAGAATTGGAATGGAGTAAAAGCATTTACCTAACTGTTCACACCACTTTCTTCTTTATTTTCCCTTTCCTAACCTCTTACTTTCTTTCTGCGCGGAAGAGCCTGTTCTCAATATTCCAATTTGATCAAATTGTGTTTCACATACATGACACCCAGAAATAAATGCACATCGATCATGCTTTTTTCTGCCCACAAATGAACTAAAGCTGAAAGAAAAACAGAGATTCGTCAGGAAAAGTTAGTGAAGCTCTATGAGTGAGCGGCAATGACATTTGAGGTGTATCGCCTCCTTTCAACTATTATGCACGGCGTCACTCTGAAAATTCCTTTCAAAGTTTCCAATGAATATTCGGCGCTTCTTCTAAAATCCATCTAACAGGGGGTTCTTGTGTTCGCGTTAAATAGGATACGCAAAAATTCCGATTGCATTCTCACACTCTGCAATTGCTTGACGTGTAACTTCCAAAACAGTTGCTGCTTGTCGTCCATTCTTAGACACAATGCAAGCAGTAAGAGGCAATATGTACAAGCAGAGGTTCGTTCCCCAGTATAGAATCTGCACAGAAAACTTTGGAATCGATGGCGTTAAATACGGCTGTGTATACGATATGACCTAGGAGGGATCCCGCGGCTTAGACCCTCTAAATCAACCACAGTTTCGATGTGATCAAGCGCATAAAATATCTACAAAAAGCTGGGTAAAAAAGGGCAGTGTGTGAGTGCATGTTGCTAATGTGATCCTCTCTGATTCTCCGCATATTATAAAGCAGAGTGTGAGACAACAAAGGTTTCTCTTAAGATCGAGATGTTATCTGTACCTAAGGCGCCTGCTGATTGAACGGAATACGTACTTTCCTGTGCAGCAATAGGAAGCGCCATCAACTGGGTTCCAATTCCACAGCCATACTGTATACCTAACATAACGATTCACTAGTTGTCAACAGCTTCAGGGCTAAGTTTTTTTTTCGGAAACATTGTAGTAAAGCAGCGACTTCTGTAGTAATCCGGTTGAGATCGCTCCAGAGACTTGCTGGCGCCTTTCACGCACTCGCTAGTATCTAGCAAATGCTTACTGTTGAATTTTTAGGACCAGAGGTTGTGGGTTTCAACTCTAGAAGGCGCTTGCCTTTTGCATGAGTCGCACTCCTATACACATAGGAGGATATCAGGGGAACGCTTGAAATGAGAAGCACATTAGCGGGTTATTACAATGACTCTAACCTTGACTACTTGTGCAGGGGCACAACTGTTCTACATGCAGACGTCCACTTAATCACCTGTGGATACTGTGATAAATTGATTGATCTTTTCGCCATAGCGTTCGATATAAACTTGGTCCGATCGCTGGATTTCCTTGGCTTTTGCTGGATCTTTATAGCAAAACGTGGTCTCATTAACGAGAGTTGTTGCACCGTAAACTTCGACAGTTCTCTAGACGCGCTGAGCCATTAGAGGGAGGTATGCTTTGCTAGGAAACTTCTTACTTACTCCTCTTTTTGTCCTAGACAAACTCCATGCCTCAGAAATGCAATTTTGCCCGGTAGTAATGGTAGGAAATTTGATTCAACCAATAATACGAATTTTAAGGTCTTTTCCGAAGTTAGACAGCTGTTTCCTAATTCGTTAGAGGGATTAAGCATCATTGCTGCAGCGAGCGTTTGAAACACTTTGCCGTGAGAACTTCAGAGGTTCACTTCCAGAAGGTCACCGTCCCTAACCGCTTCGACGTCGATCAGTGACCATTCGTTATCAGTTGAGCCTCAAGTAAGCCGGTCGGTGGGGGATAGCGGAATGATCCTGTCAGCTCGAAATGAGAAATGGACAGGGCGAATCCGCATTCCATGCCGCCATGGTGGGGGACGGCTGACCGACCCCGCCGACTGAGTGGCTGGCCCGCCGGCTCCCATCACATCAGGCGTTCTCGGGATCGGATTCGCGTCGCGACGTCCATCATGGAAGCGAGTGACCGCACGTTTCATAATTGAGCGATGCAGCGAACAAAAATGTCAGTCACTTCATGGCGACGGCGGCGACGACGGCGCGGCGCAACTTCGAGAGAGGCATGGTCAGCAGCGGCGGTTTCGTGGTCGCGACGTGGTCACCGCAGAGACGCCGCATCCGACGGAGGCGACGGCGACCGTGTGGTGGCCCACGTCGAGATTAGAACCCTTCCCTCTGAAGATCCGCGAGAGAGCATTTCGTCGCGGAGATGTTATCAGAGAGTCGACGAGTGCGCGTGGCGAACGTCGAGACGTAGGCACGAGAGCACCGAAATAGCGCGGTGATTCGAGTGCGCGTCGACGCGGTCAGCGGTAGCGGGGGGGGGGGGCGGCGGACCACCCCCGTGACGAACCGCAGGGACTCCTCTTTCAGCAGATGCGCGGCGGCCTGTAGTTAGCTTCCTGTACTAAACAGCTGATTTGATTCGGCTGATTTCCCCGAACGCCGTCCCGTCGTCGTGCCCTCTTCTAACGAGACGCACTGAAGCATCATGATGCGACGAACGACCGCTCCCTCGTGGTACTCCCAGAGCACCTACTCACTGAACATAATTCCTGAAGAGCATATTCCGCCGGTGGACTATGACGGTGGGTGACTTGATTCGCCTCTTCTTCTTGCCGTTGTTCGTTCTCTACGTTCGCTTAATTCTTTAATCTTGCGATAGAGATCTGTTGCCTTGCCCGATTCCGATAAGCCGTTGTGCGGCGAATTTGCGATGACATTGAAGTATTTGTAGCCGTCAAACATTTTCCCGAGTTCTAGGTTTAGTTAGCTGCGAAACAGTGGAGAGCAGGGCGTTGAATTCCATTCCGAGTACTGCGGAGTAGCTTCTTGAGTACACAAAATTGGTTCGAAAATGAACCATAAAGGATTTCGGGGAGGGAGTAGCTGGCATCCTTTGTTCTCTCCTCTGCAAACCGCCTCTATACTGTTATTCAGCTCGTCTTCCTGTGTCTAGTTGAAATCATTAAGTTGTTCCGGAAGAAGATAAGAGTGTGCAAAATGCAGGCGATGAATATTCCTTCAAAAAGTTTGCAATTTCTGGAACTATCTTTAAACAGGTCTGAAAGCGGTGTATGCTTCAACTATTCTGCAGACCTTTGCATTTCCCTGTCAAAAACGCTGCGGTATTAGAATTTGTTACGTAAACGTTGTTTTAAAATGAAAATGAAAAAATGAATTTCACGTCCTTATTTTATTATTTGCTGTCTCAGTATTCTCACCTCTTTCTAGCATCTTCTAGCAATCTTAGAGAAGGCTTTCAATGATTTTTAAAATTTTCTTTTCGTATTCTATCATCTGAATCATAATAGAATTTTGTAAGCGAGGCCAACACAATGGGGTCAAATGTCCAGAAACACCTACTAAAAGACTTTCTTCATTCTTAGATCTACAGTTGCTATGTGATTGCAGTAATCCGAAGTTCTGCAAAAAGTACTGTGGAAAATGCTTTTGGAAGTGCCCGTGCTCTTTTTTCCGCTAACTAATTGTTTCCTCTTCCGCTACTTTTCTTGTGCTGAACAGCAATTAAAGACTCCATTTACAAGTCAGCCGTCTCTTCTACTTGGAATGACTTGTAGAGGTGGCGGAAAAAATGTAGTTTGCCAAAAAATGCTTGAATATTTGCCAAACGTTGAAGGTTGCATCTTCTTGAATCTGTAGGACGTTCGATCACACATTTGATGGCGCTGGTTTCATGTAAATTCTTCTTGCATTTCGTCCAGCATTTTCACTTTCGTTTTCTCGACAAAGCGTTAATGATTTAATGAATGAAGTCCAAGTCACTATATGATTTTCGTATCGTTTACTTTGTACCTTCTGGTTCCTAATCCACCTCAATCACTTCAGTTCCAACAACTAATGCCGCGTTCTTGTTCGTCAGAAGCATCTTTAAATTGAAGATTAAAAGGTGCATGGCTGCGCCACATATCTTGAAAATCTGATCGGGAATTGATGCAGTTCGTCATCTTCTGTAGTTCGTCTTACTTGATGTCTGTCTTTGTATAAAAGAAAGGTCGAAAACGATGCAACCACTCAAGGTCGTGAATTCTCCGGTGAAGATGGCTTGATGGGAAGAAGTACGGTTATTAATCACTGTGACCGCTGCTTTGATTAAACAGTCGCTTCTTTTTGCTTTCTTCTCATTGCAATTTGCATTGCGGCTGATGGAGACTGATGTGTCTAATGTCTGCGAATTCGTATTCTGAAGCAGTTGAGCACTTGTAAGGCGCAAAGCCTACCGTAAGCACAGAAAGCGTTCGAAACTAAGCCGCTCACAGGATCTCTTCCACCGATTCTATATACTTCACGGCTTGCCTGTAATTTGTGTAGGTATTATTTATTCACAATTTTTACTTTCACTTCTGACGGGTGAGAACCTGTTGGTGGCCAATGGGCTACGGACGCCCGCATGGATCGGTGATTTTTTAGTTTAAAAAAATGTCTTGTGCTTGTTTTTGACCATCAATGCTCTTGCCTTCTACGCCTGGCCTTGGCCGTAGCGCTACTTGAATCTTGCTTAAAATATGGCCACGTTCTGTATCAGTGTCTCAGTTTTTGTCATTGTTTGAAGTGGACAGAATTGAGGTCTTCAACAGTTCACTTCAACGGCGATTACTGTGCAGTGACGTTTTGGAGATCCGGAATCAATTCCTTCTTCGTTTTATTGGTTACCCCACATATGAGAGCTTACTCATGCTTTTGCAGAAGAGCATAAAGCTACAGAAGTTTTTCGTCAATGCACTGTAACTTGGCACCTTTTTGGGAACACCCTTGAATAGTGGAAGAAGGCGAGGATTCATCACTATGGTGTTCAGCTCTCCGAGACCCGAGCAAGCAACCACAATTTCGAAGAACTCGGAAGCTGTGCTTGGCTTTAGTGAAGTTTGTGATGAGAGCAGTAGCGAAATTAATGAACACGTTGACGACCACGCGATTTTCGCGTGTCTGGCGGGTGGGACCGACCGAATTATTGTAGCGTCGAGAGTTGTTTGGTACATGCAACCACTACTTGTCGAGCCCATTTTAACACAGACCGAAAATTGTTTGTGCTGACCACACTCTTGCAGTAAATTCTAGAGATGAGTGTACATAACAAAAATAGATCCAACGAAAGATGCTAATCAATCAGGACAAGAGATTACATGACTGTGACACAACATCGTGTCACATGGTTCCATGTGGCCGAAAAGTTGTGACACGACATGGTATCTCACGGTCGTCAACATGTTAAAATAATTCTGGTCTTCTCGCAACCAATTCTTTTCCTGAGCTTTGAACGGAGGCCTTCCTCACGTTTTTTTTTTCTTAACGTTTTTTTGCTTTCTTTAAACTTTTGCTTTTTTTTTACTTTTTTGAACTTTTTCTCGTCGAAGATTTGCATCCTTATTCAACGCAGACAGAAAGGGTCAAAAGACTCTGCATCCGCTTGGGAATGCGCCTTGTCCACACTTTGCTGGAAAACTGTACATTCGAGTTCGTTTTCTTCTATATTCGAGGCTCTCGCTATTTTCGCACATTAACAAAGTTCGAGTTTTTCCACTTTCGCAGGGCTGAAGTTTTCCAAAAAAAGTGCAGATGCTAAAGTACATGTGTTGCCGCTTCTTCTGCTCTTATACGAAGCCGCATCGAAATTGGCTGAAGTTGGGCGTGATTTCCCTCGGGATGGAATGTGATGTGTATTGACACGCTGCCCTAATGTGGTGGGTGGGTGGTAGAAGTCGGCGAGAAGTCGTTTGCTCAGAGGTCCGATGTCATCGTCGCCATCGTCACTGATGAGTGCTCGTTTGGGGTGCTTGTCGTCGGTCGAGTTGGCTGTGGCGGTGGTGGTCGGAAGCGTGGGCGCTGTTGGGAGAGAGATAACATCAGGAGACAACCACAGACACACACATACACGCTCGGCCACTTGACCGCGAGTGAGCGGCCGACTCAATTTTCAGTTTGGGAGCTCCGCTGTTGACATGTCGAACACACGAAATCTTCGAATTCGGCAGCAGGCAGTGTCGAGCGGACACCGGCGACGTGTCGGACCGGGCTAAGCTGACGCGGGTGGCCGCTGTTTTTCGCTCGCTTGGCTGGCTCGCTTCTTGCGTGTTCGACCACCGAAATACCACTCGTACAGCAATACGCCAGTGACTCGCCGACGGGTGTCATTTCGGAAAAATCGTACAACAGTAGCCGACTGTTCATAGCAGCAGTAGCGTCATGCACTCCTCGCTCGACACTCAGCAGTCGTTGTGCGTCGTGGACGCGGTTATTAGTGGTGAAGGCGATGAGGCAACTCGAGGTCATCTGGACGCCTTTATGCACGCGACCACTTCATACGCTTCAATTACCAACTCAACCGGAAGTTCCGTGACGAGCCTGAGAACTTAATTACAATTAGCAACACCGAAGACAGAGTGACATCTTCGCGGGCAACCGACCGACTCGTTCTAGATCAATGGGGTATGAACTGCGGATACCTGTTGTACATCTTATAATAATTTAAGCCAGGTTTTTCTAATCTTTCACGAGTTATACGATGGCAAGTTAGGCCCGTGGTAGAAGCAGCACCAGCAGTCGCGTGCACTCGAGTTTCTTGATCCGGATCTCTCCCGGGACAATCAAGCGTTCCACATCTCCCGATTGACGAACACTGAGTTATTCAATGCTTGAGCACCGCAAGTTATTATAAAGGCCAAATGCACACTCAAATTGCCTTCCACGATATCTCACTGGAGTAGAAAGCATGGCACATCAAAACACTATCCGATTAACGTCGTCCTTTACCTTTTATCTTTGACCATAGCAAGATAAGCCCTCTCAAAGGAGGTCGGGAAGAGCGATGGTCAAGAAGCCACCAAAACGGTGGGACTGTTCTCAAAGAGGCTCTTACCCCTCTTCATGCCATGCGTATGGACCTCTAACTTTCGACGACTTCTTACTTCTGTGTGACTACTGCGCCACTAATGCTTTCCTGACCGCGCAAAGCCACGCCAGGCAAACTTCTTTGATGTTATCTAGGGCTCTGATTTCAGCTTTGCGCCCAGCTCCAAATCATATTAAAAAATCAAAATCTCCTTTCCTACCCGGTATGGAACATGTCTGCTTACATATTTTTTGATTATCAATATTCATTATTTTCATATTTTACTTGTTTCTTTTTCTCATTTGTTTTACGCGTGAGTTTCATCACTACGCTTTCAATAATAGATAAATAAATGTTTTCTCATTGAAGTCACATTGTGCCCATGCCAAAATGTAGTGCAGTGTGCAAGCTTTAGAATGAGGATTGTTAAGTGGCCGTTTACGACATTATTGGAGCAGCATTCTTGGCGCGACATCATCCTTATGAAAGAAAAAACCTCTGCTAGGCACTAGTTCATCTGGCACTAAAACGTTTCACCTATAGAATGGTTGAATCTATCATGGTCAGGAGGGCAAACTTAAAGTGCCAACTGTGTACTGTCACCATCCCATATCATACAAATATATTACCTGCATTCAAATAAGACCCTCGCACCATGGTATATTAATAGAAACTCAAAGAGGGGATCGGAGACGCGAATCACATGTCCACCCTCTCTCTGATTAGGATAGATCCGAATGATCCAAACATTTGCTCATTACATATCTATATACCGAAAAGCAATACGTTTAGATAAAATGTGCTTAAATTTTCGATCAGTAGATTTTTTACGGTACACGAAAAGTTCCGGCAGTCAACTGTTTGATGTACCAAAATTAACAGCTACAGACATTTTCAAGCAAAATACATTACATTTACACGAGCGAGTGTAGCCTATCTTGAGAACGGATTGGGAGAGCATCTCAACTAAGTTTCTGAGGAGTTGTTCCTACTACCTGCTACCATAACTTTTTTTTTGGGAATTCTGCGCGCCTACAGCATCGTCACTTAAGCAGTTCATTTCTTCTACTGGACAATGTGACGTCCATTCTGTGTCCTTTGAGTGATTGCTCAACATTACTCTGAACGGGACCTGTCGCTGTGTATGTAGCCGCTAGTGTGTTCGAAGGACCGTTCCTGCTTCCGGCTACAGTAGCTATCGCTCTGAAGATCGTTCTTTATGTGACACCTGTTAATTCTTTCGCTTCTGCTGCTGTGATGTGAGATGCTATAGCGCGTTTCTGTCAAGTTCCAGACCTTGTACAATGTTGGGCCTTTACGCCTGAGCAATATTTATTACATTACTCGAAACGAATGGGAAAATGTAACGGCGTTTACTCAATTACAAGTAGTGGTTTGGCGCAACCTCAAGGGGAGAGGGGGGGGGGGGGGTTGAAAGCTATTTTTAAGCGTGTTCTTGACGAGACTTATGGCCTTGAGAAGTTTTAAAAATGAGAAATTACGCTTAACCAGTTTCTAATCGAAACGCGATACATGGAGGCGACCCAGGAAGCTTGCCTGTCTCCATGACAAAGGTGGGAACACTTCGTCTGCCTCCTTAACATCTCGACACAGTGTATCCGATCATATTTACTCTGAGGCTGCGCGGTGTTGTCGAGCGGCTAACCATTTGGCTGTGTTTGATGAGACAGTATCGGACAACAATAGGAAAATGCCTCCGCACACACAAAAGGATTTAGCGGCTCCGGTAAGACCCGTCGCGTCGCCGTCCTCCGCCTCGTCTCGTCGTGGTCGTCGACGGCTCGCACCAGTCGGATTGGGCGCTCGATGATACTCTCAGCCTCACGCTCGTCCCTCCACCACCGTCCCTCATGTACGGTACCGTGAGTGACGTGAGCGGTTCGTGAGGGAAAAACGCTGAAGCGGCAGCGCAGCTGCGACTCGCGCGACCGCTGCATGCTCACGCTCCGGGCGGCTTGAGACGTAGGAGTCATTGAAGGGATAGCAACGACGGGAAGAGCGGCCACAGTGATATCGACGCCACTGCATGTCTATCAGGCGATAACTCCTCAGCTTTTAGCAATTGTCGAGTCCTAATAAGCTTTACTCCCACTTGTTTCAAAGCGGGCAGCCCAGTGCTATCCTAGTTTGCGGGGATCAGTCACAGTTGGGGCAGCTGTTTCCCGACACTGCAGCTCACCACCTCTTCTGAAACAGCCTGAACACCTCGACAGATGAGGGAGCCACTGGACCTTTGATATGTATCAGTATAGAAGGTAGTAGTGTAATGCACCACTTTATCCCCCTAAACTAGGATTCCACCGTTAGCCGTAACAAGGGAGGTCCTACCCAGGTGCCCGTAGGAAATTTGAAAGGCACCACGGTGCTCCTCAGACGGTTCCGTATAACATTCAACTGGTCATTTTTGAAATCTCCCCGGAGGTGCATTGACCCCCCCCCCTTTAAGTCAGCACTCAGCCAGTCTGTTGCTCTAAAAAGCTATGGTTATAGTCTTAGTTCACTCTTCTGTTGGAGCAGGACCTTTGCTGTTCCTACACTCCAGATATGCTGTCGGCATAGATCCCAGTTCTGTTCGGCGGACAACAACAGTTGTACGAACTCCTGACAGATTTCAACAGGAAGCAGTACCTGGAACGGAGGAAGCCCTGACTCTCAAGGCTTCAGCCAAACTGTATCCGGCCAAGTCTTGTGTCCCCCGCAGGTCAAGAAGTGACTGTGAGGGGTCATCCAGTGATTTGTCTATCGTATTCAACCAACCAACCTTCACGATAGGCAGTCCGTCATGGCACACACCTGCAGTCTGGAAGCTTCTAACCAAGAGCACCAAATTTGTTCGAACGATTAATACAAGGCGAGCTCTGGTGCTTCAATCTGCTTCCAGCCTAGGCGTCGTGTAGTCGAAATGCGCTCCTTGACCTATCACGCGCAATTATTCTATGAAAAAACGCCGCATTTATCACTGTCTTCTAGTCATGTTGTGGAAACTAATATCCTTGCTCAGACCAGTCGCGATGGAAACTAAATGAATTTGACTTAGCTTCATGCTTCTACCAAAATATTTTGCCGCGTTGTAAGTCAAGTGTTTGTCAGAGCTGACTGTTTGTTCGCCTAGCTTGTTTCTCCGTCTAAAGACTGGGACATCATCACTGGACATGCCTAGAGTTTGTCGAAGGTGGAGGAATGGCTTTATACAACCTCACATTCCTTAAGATATTTTGCAGCGTGCAGCGTTGAATATAATATTTGGCGCCACGTTTCCATTTGATGCAAAAAGCCCTGTTGGATTTTGTTGGCACTTGCCATGTTCTACGCGAGCTCCAAGAGTAGGGGAGGGGAGAACAGAGCGTTATTTCCTCTTCCCACCGTCAACAGCTACATTGTTGGCGCAAGCGATTAGTTCACTAACAGGCCACCAGACCACTTTGGTGTTGATAAGCAGATGCAGATTGGGCCTACGAAGTGTTAATTACGAGGTGCGAGGTGTGCTATGTGAAGAAGTTAGTTACTCGCTTAGAATCTGTTAGCTAATAAACACGAATACATTAGAGTTTGGGAGTTTTGTAACTATCAGGACATCTCGGTTTGGAATGGGACTTGAACACACACTTGTACGAAAACTAATAATAATAATAATAATAATAATAATAATAATAATAATAATAATAATAATAATAATAATAATAATAATAATAATAATAATAATAAAATTGGGAATAGAGCCTCCTCCGAAGTGCTGGCCCTCGATCGCCCTCAATCCTTCGAGCACAACGTCCGTGAGCAAATCCGCTGTTGTTGACCGAACACTGTTCAAGGTCTTCCGTGTTTTCGGCGACGCAATGATCCTCGTAGCGTTCGAAGGTGGCTGGCGTTCACCGGACCCGCCGGTCTGATTTACATGGAGGCTCACGGGGCTGCTGCGTCTATTAGTATCACATCATTGAATATTCACGTGTCAGCGTGTAACAAGCAAATGTTGCCAGCATTGATGCGGTTCAGTGCGCTGCCGTACTAGGGGCACCGACGGTCGATTATTGTTCACCCGAGCTCGGAAACAAATCGAGATCTTAGGTCGATGATTGTCTTCTTGCTATACAAGTATTATGTGGATTGAGGACGATTGGACAACTTCCTCATGAGAAAAGAGTGGCTGGGAAAGGCTACAAGTCAGCGAAAATTTTCTTGCTTCAATAGTATCGTGTCTGTTTTACTCCTGAAGAGGAATCAGCGTTCTGTGAAACAGGATAAAAGGGTATTGGACGGTGTTGCTCAATCCCTTTGCGGGATGTGCCACAAATTTTTCCCAAAAATTTTGAATTATTAATTTATTCTAGCATCTCCCGCTTCACTGATGAGACAGACACTGGGGAGATGTTGTAACAAAGAAGAATTGTATGAAGGAAGCGGCGAAATGAACCTTACATTTTTTTTGATAACTCTCTAACTTCTCTCGTCATAAAACCTCGGCATTGTAGAGAACAGTTGTCAATATTTTTGTTTTTGCCGCTCGAGGTTGTTACGGTGGATCTTTATTTGTCAGGCTTAACGTTTTGACGCTCTCGTCTTTTTCAGAGGCCTGAATGTGGTGCAACTGTTAGATAAGCGATTTACCCCACCAAACGCTATCCCCACTCCAGCGGTTTCGCTTCCTTAGAGAAATCACCCCTGAAAACCCATTCAAAGAGGGATAAACTCACGTTTGATCCACCTATGGAGTGCTTTCGCAACTCTCTGTTAGTACGACCGGGCGAATGAGACTTACTGTGCGGTGCTGGATAGTATAAGATAAAGATAACGACCTTCACATGCGCCCTTCCATTCTACAGCTCGCATTTTGGCATAAGCGGCAGAAAATCATTCGTAATTGACGGGCGTTGCTGACGGTCGTTCATGCCAGGATTTCTTGCAAAAATCCAGAACGCTTCTAATGCCTTCCTTGCCGACATTTCTGTTTCTACCGCCAACACCTTGTGGGAGAAAACTAGCCATTCGAGTTAGAGAACACCTGGATAGTAAACAACGTGGTAACATCAGAACACCTCTCGGAAAGCACAGAGCTGAGAAGCATAACGGTAACGACTTTGAGATAAGGTGCAAGGTGTTGGCGGTAGATACAGAAAAACCGGCAAGGAAGGCATTAGAAGCGTTCTGGATTTTTGCAAGAAATCCTGGCATGAGCGACCGTCAATTACGAATGATTTTCTGCCGTTTATGCCAAAATGCGAGCTGTAGAATGGAAGGGCGCACGTGCAGGTCGTTATCTTTATCTTATACTATCCAGCACCGCACAGTAAGTCTCATTCACCCGGTTGTACGTGAGTTTATCCCTCTTTGAATGGGTTTTCAGGGGTGATTTCTCTAAGGAAGCGAAACCGCTGGAGTGGGGATAGCGTTTGGTGGGGTAAATCGCTTATCTAGCAGTTGCACCACGTTCAGGCCTCTGAAGAAGACGGGAGCGTCGAAACGTTAGGCCTGGCAAATAAAGATCCACCGTAACAACCTCGAGCGGCACAAACAAAAATATTGACAACTTTTTTTTGATAATTCGCGTTTTGACAAACATCGCTTAAGTAAGTTGTTTGTTCTTTCACCTTTTGCTTCGTTCTCCACCTTGTTTAGCTTTGTTCTATCGTATCTGCGCAATGTCTTGCGATAGACAGCTGATGTACAACTCGGTGTTTTATCCTTCCCATACGAGTTCGATACCAATTCACCGCCCCGGATTGATGGAAGGCTTTGCTGTTCCTGGGAGGAATCAGGAATCTGAACTTAGGTGCACGCTATAGCCTGCGCCTCCTCCCACTGCGCTGCCACACCCTCACACTATGTGAGCTACGCCTTTAAGCCACTAGAATTTTTAATGCAATTGCCTCACTCCAAAATTTGCTTACGTAAGTAATAAATAAACTTCGTGACATCATCTCAACTGCCGTTCCCAAGCATGAAGCAGGATGAACAACTTCTGATACAATTCATATTTATTACAGGTACCCCAGTGTGTTGACAGCCTGCAATTTTTTGCAGCTTTTGTAGGCAACCCCTGGTTCCTCATGTTCTCATGTTGGATTCCCAACTGTGTTAGAAATACCTTGAATATGCGGCTGTTTGTTTCGAGCTCCTTCCGACGATTGAGCATCGAATCCGAGTCTGATGAACTCGCTATTGGCTCGGCGCTGACATTTGTTGTCGATTTCATTCCGTGCTTCGAAAAAAGGTTCCTTAGGAACACGAGAAGGATCTCTTCGTAGCACATGTCCTTGCATTTGCAACCATGTCGAAAGCTGGAGCAAGAAGCGTATGTGACGTCTGCTACGACGTGCTGAGTGCCAGCTGCGCGCCTTCGCTTTTCAAGCAACATTTCGTTTCGATAGAGAGGCACAGAATCCACCACAGATTGTGTGAACGAAGCCTTGGGAACGCGCTTCGTGAAAAAGTCGTCTGCATGCTACTGCATTTCTATATTCTCTTCAGAATCTGCAGGCGCGCATTGAGCGAGCGTGACAAAGGAAAATGCTCCGAAACAATTTCCGACCTATAGATAGAGCCCTATAGATAATAACGAGAGCGAAGTTGAGATTGACCCAGTGATGGCCTCTCGCTCCAGCAGCAACTCTTTCTTCGAATAGGGGAGGAGTTGGAGTGGCGATCCTATCTTTAAAACATTAAAAAGATAGCCTCTTCATCTGCATCTTAGAAACCGATGCGCCTTCATGGTCAAGGATTTCTGTTGCCCTCACACAGTAATACTGAGCACCGACCTGCTTGCGGCAGGCCATTTGATGCCACACGCATTTGTGTTCTCATTTCCTAGCTGCCCATCCTTTGATTTTTATTCAATATATTAGACCGCTGAGCGACTAATTTAATTGCTTTTTACCAACAAGTGGAAATCGAAACTATTGGTGGATTTCCTGTACTATTTATTCATATAAGAAGTGCTCGCTTTTTGGCATTCCGAGCGAGCAAGGCCTGGAGGTGTCACCTGAACTTACAAGCTTACAACTTAACGACTGGTTGATTCTAAAACAGCAAGTCTCATTTGCCTTAGAATCACTTTAGCGATCTTCGAAATACACAAATCCGCCGACAAATAATGAGCTAAAACCGTAGTGCGCAAAAACGTCATTACTTATTGGATGACCAGTAGATTCATATGACACCTAGAAATGTCTACGGCCGGAATTTTAATCAAAGAAAATCTTATTTACAAAATACTCTTATCTGCTGGTACTATACTATTGATAATCCTTCCAATACACCATAATTTTAAACCCAAAGCCACTCAATACGGAAGTGCGTAGGAATCTTGTTTTACTTAGGGCCGTAAAATGAAGAACAAATTTTAGGAAACGCAAAGAAGGTATTTCCTTCAAGATATTGTAAAGGAAAGTCCAACTGCGTCAACGAGAAGAAAGATAGAAGATTTACGTTTGTCTCAGAAGGAATGAATACTGTTCGAAAACTTTGAGGATTTTTACAGAATGGGGCATACAGAGATAATATGTTTCCACCCTCTGGGGTGAAATTGGGATGTTGCCGCGTTGAGTATGAAAATTACTGCTGATTTTGGTTCACCTTATTCAGTTCCTTAAGTATTTTCTTCTCCGCTATCTCTGTGATAAAAAAGGCTAAAAAAGGTTATTCTAATTTTTGACCATTTTCCAACTTTTTACGGAATTGAAAAATGACTTTACAAAAAGAAAACATAAAATTTTGCACAGTTTCAATTCTGAATGCTTGACAGAGTCAGCGCTTAAAGGCGAGATTGAGAACTGTGCTGTGCGCACAAAAACTGAAGTTTACACGCGTACATTTTCAGACGTCGTTCACAAGGAGACATGCGAATCGCTGGAGCGACGTGGAAAACCGTTTGCGGCGTCTGCCTACAACCTGAACTTGACACACCACCCAAGCAGTGTCGGCGGTGGACTTGCGCAGGAGAATGACAGCGACACGCAACACCTGATGCTGACTGCCAGAAGGTCCTGCCATGACATCTCCACACCAAGGACGTCTTCAGAGAAGGCTGTAAGTTCACTGGCATTTTTTTTCTACTTTCCCATGTGTCGAAGCAGTGATTGGTCCGTTTGGTTGTGCAGCTGAAGTCATATCAACAAGGGACGGATGATTCTGTAGAGGATGAAGCCGCCGTAAATGACAAGATCGTGCCTCGAACGTCCTTTTGAATTGTGATCTGTTCTGTCTATGTCAGGCGCTGGAGCGACTAACTCGCATAGGAAATCTGAATCCCTCGTTGGCCTTGCTGCAAAGCCGACCCCAAGTGGAAAAATTTTGACATACTGACTTCAGATCGATGTTATCTTGTTGAGCTGGTAGCCAAAGTTGTTACCACATTTATTTGACTCGGCTTACGTTTCGGCGACCTCGTCTTCGTCAGAGCCTGAAAAAGTCGAAAAACACTTATGAAACTGTCCTTCCAAGCACCACTTCATCCTAAAGAGTACTACTCTTAATGAGGGATAGCGACAAGATCCAACATGACGGTTATGAAGGAACGACTGACCTTATAGGTGGATGCGGAGAAGAACCATCAATCGCCCGAAGATGGGCGTGAACGTGGGCGAATGAGTCTACCCCGCGGGGCGACCCGACCTAAACACCCTGGGGTTCAGACCAGATAGACCAGAACCCGCAGTGCTCGATGAAGGGTGCCAGTTCTTGCCGGAAGACACTCCTCCTTCCGGTTGACCTGGGGAATCCAAGCCGTGATCCAGAGCGCCTCAAGGGTCTTGCGCGCCGATACATCACTCTTTCGAGCTAAAATAAATATGGTAACAACTTTGGCTACCAGCTCAACAAGACACCATGGATCCGAACAAATTTTGTTAGATTCGAAGCTAATTAGTTAGCGCGTCTTGATATTGTGATGGAGTTTCGAGCCAAATCCTTCTTCTTCTTTCCTCATGAGCAGTAATACCCTTTATCTCCTCTCTTCACACAAATAGGACTGCAACCTTTTCTTTCTCTTATGTGAAAGAGTGCCCCTGAACGAGTAGATACAGAGGCTTAAACGACCGCTGAGTGCGCCCTAACAAATTCGGCATTTTCCGAATTTTTCTAATGATGAGCCTAAGGAAGCGCTGGCGATCGTGTGCATCCCAAATTGAGGTGTTTAGTTCGGACATCGCCCGTTTCAATTAAACCCCTTTTATTCCGCCGATACTGTGAATTGGTGGGTTACTTGCCCAATAAAGGCAGAACACTGGCTGGTGCATCGGTTGGACACTTTAAGTCATTGTATAGGCCAAATACGCAGGAGAGGAGAAGGATGGCGTTAATCAATCGTTTGTGGGATACGCCACGCATTCCGCTTCTAGAATAGCAACTGAATAGTGATTGCGTGCTCGGTCTATACATTGACATGCGGTGGCCAGCCGATGGACACGTTAGCGTTTTATCCTTCCCAGCCAACTGTCTGCTACCTGCCTGCTACCAATGAATCTCCGGCGGAAGGAGGTAAGGCTTGATTAGCCTATGCGATAAACTCGAGCCATGGAGCTGGAATCTGGTGCATGCAACTTTTAATGTGCACTACCCTCACAATGAGCACTTAAGCTCTAGATTTGTGACCACAGTAGGGGTGGTTTTTTAACAACGTTTTACCTGTTACTGTAACTTCTTATAAAGAAGAGCAAGGCATTCGATTCGTAATATTCAAAGTGCTAAACATACTTTTGGTTCTACGTACGTGTTCCATGAGGCACCAAAAAAGACCATCTTATGAGGAATCTACTCTGACACATGAAACCACAACTCTTCTCGTTGGGCTTGTCTATTTGATGTTATCGGCAGGGTGCTAGTGCTAGTATTCCGTCTGCTTACGACAAGGTCTTTGAAATCCTTCTTGTAGAATGTTGATGTAGCCTGGGATGAGGTGGGCTAATGGATTTTGCACGCCTTGGGTATACGTGTGGAAAGGATGTAGCGCGACTGGTAGAAGGCGTCGATTGTTGTTGTTGTTGTTGTTGTTGTTGTTGTTAATCTTCGTGCTTCGATTCACGCACATGCTAACCAAATCCTGCATTCTCGCAGAATCATAGGAAGGATGGGGCCCAGGCTTCCTTGTGAAGTAAAAGAGAGGAAGATGTCTTTCAGTCTGGCACTGAAATAGCCCTTGTACAGGTCAGTGTCGCTTTCAAGGTCGCTCTCACTGTTAGAAGTCATGAAATTCGCAAAACCTTTCGCGACCTTGTTAGAGTCTCAATTCAAAGCGGGACAAGAGTAATAACGGAGTTTAGCGTAGTTCATGCTAAATTGTTTTTTCTCCTTGTAGCTTCAGTCTACCCCACTCATTTTTGATGTTTCATCTGCCCTTGCTACCACGCACTCAGGCTCCGGATCAATTTCTCTTCCTCAGTAAGAATACTCTAATTGAGTTCACAAAGCCTTAGTCAAACAAGCTTGGAACGGAATGAATTCTGTACCCGCACGAGGTTGACCAGTTCGTGCTTAGTTCTTCATACGTGCGTAAGAAACACGAATACTCCTCTGCGCATGTCAAAACCTCAGCAATCCGACCGCTTCCGCGTACTTTTTTTTGAGGCTTCGAAGCGGCTGTCTGACCGGTGTTGTAGCTTACTGCAATGGTTCGGGATGTGGGGTGTAAAGCGGTTACTTGCAGTGCATTCATTCCTGCATGGTGGTTGGCCCCGTCAGGCAAGAACATTCACCTCCTCCACTCTATTCCCTATGCACGTCCGTATTGCAAAGGTGACTTGTCTAGAATTATCACCTCTGTATTGGATCATATACATATATGTGTTGAGTCATATAGGACATCTCAATTTATTCTCGGAAAACAGTTGGCTCCGAAAAGTCGAAAAGTCATAGGTTTGGGTGTGAAAGTGCAGTAGCTGTAGGAGATCGGGGCGCCGATTCACTATTACAGTACAGTATCCTACCCTCAAACTAAAAACGTAGTACATTTTGATATCGAACGTTTTGCTCCATATTCGCGTTTCATTGATACCCCTCTGCCCCTTCTCTAAAAGAAACAGAAATATAATATGTATATAGTGATAAAGCCACCACTCCTGCTCCATTGTTACTCAGTTGGGGGAGCAGAAGCCGCCTGGAAGGTCTTCATAGATCTTATAGCAGCATTTTCGCAATCATCGAACTTTTCAGATTGAATCGGACATATCATCCACCGGACCTCAGCGAATAGCGGTCAGTTTTCCTATTTCATACGCTCTACTATTTTTATTGAACCTAAATTCTCCTCACGCTCTAGAGTTCTTTTCTTCGCTAGAGAAATCGTCCATTCTCTATAATCTTCTCCCTGAAATCATATCCTCCGTAAAGCCCTTCTTCCCGCCTATTTTTTCACCGAATTTTGACACAAAGAACGACGTTCTGAGAAGGCAGACAGACTGATGGGCGAAGTGGAGGCTTCACTATTAGCATGATATTCGTTTGTTGGCTCTAAGAAATTAGAATACAGCTGATAACCCCACAGTGTTCATATGCAGCTACTTTGCTTGACTTATGTTAGTGCTCCAGCGGCTATTGCATTAAGGGGATCTTGCAAGATAATTGTGCCTGCCCTGCTATTGAAGAGAACACAAAAGCGGGATTTTCACTATCACTTTTCATTTTGTGATAACCTGCCTTGTGCATCCACTTGTGTCGCGGTTTTTTTGCTTTTATAGCTTCCTTCTGATACACTTCACAACATTTTCGATATTTGTTTGTTTAGGTCAATGCTTTTCAGCAGTTCTTCTCGCGTCCATTCAGAGGTATACCACTGAAGAGGACAAAAAGCGTGAGCAAACTCGAGAAGATCTCACAACCGTAGTGAGTTTTTCTTTTCCAGTGAGCAATGAAGAGCGTGAATTCAGAAAGAGAGAGAAAGAGGGGTGAGCTGTAAAGTTCTCCATATTTTTGTCGTCCAGATCCTAGTTCCTGCTTGAGGCTCAGTTTCGAAGCTCTCTAGCACGTTCTTCATCAATTTTTGTTGTCCCCTTGGATTTCCCCTTTGCAGGTTCGTATAGTCTTTTCTTATCTGTCCACGATACAATATCTTCCCTACTCGTACTTCTGGTGAATCTGATTTGCTGGAAATGGATACGATACGATACGATAACAGTGTGTTCATTTGTTCCAAAGCCATTTGTATTCCTACATCGCCCTTCTCGTCCTAGCTAACTATCGCCCGTCTCCCTCCTCGCTTCATTCTTCCGCTGTCTCAACTCCAGTAAAGACAGGCGAGAGCTAAACGGTGTCATCAATCAGTCCAGCCCCATAATACTTTGACCAGTCAGCCGGGATCTGAGTGTTTTCGGTCGCAAGAACTGGGAAACGGTGCCGAGCGACAGCACGGTGTCGCGCGTATTCGCTGCATGCCGGCCTACTTGTCTTCAACTCTTGAAAAAGTTAAGATATGCATGTGCTTCGATCGAGATCGCGCAAGTGCATTGCGCGTTCGTGACTTTGTTCTATTAATTTCCGCTGCCCTAGCCGACTCTAATTCAAAATGTAGGAGTTCGCCTCCGCTATTCATCTCCGCCTTCTTTGCTAGGCGAATGTATTCTCAGTCGCATTGTAATCCGCTGAAGACCAGACCTCACATTCTTTCCGCGGACGACTGACATTGCACCAATAAGTCTGTTTCATCATCTGGCTTTCAAAATGCTAAAGTCTTCGAAAACAACTTTCATCTCTTACTCCAGACATTTTCAACTGGGCAATGTTTGAGGTTTCTACGTCATATATTTAAATTAAACCGGGCAGGTTGCGAAACACCTAGGATGCCTCTAAAATCGAATTTTCTAACCCCGTTTATTTTCGTCACTTTACGTCTGCTACAAAGCAGCGAATGTTGCAGTTGATCCACAAGAATTTTTAAATTGCAACTAGATCAAAAATTTAATAATGTGGCACTCTAAAAACGCGTTCTGCAGAGCTCGAGACAGGTTCACTTTGATTTGAAGTAGCCCTACATCATCTAAAAGGGTTTAGTCAAAATGAAAATGTTTTTGCACAATCCTCACCGATGACAGTAAGACTTTTCTTATTTTCCCAATCTCATATCTACCTCCTGGTCGGTGTGGTAGCGCAGCAGAAAGGCCATTCCTCTGGAGTTGGTGTTTTGTTGTTTAGCCGGTGGAAAACTGATCAGTGCTTTATTCTTTCTAGACTGGTCTTGGGCACGTGTAGCGCAGTCGAAGGAGGTGCCGGCTGTCGCGTTCACCCGATACCAGCTTTCTGGTTCGGATTTTCCGCCCAAGCCAATCAAGCCTTCCATCCCTACGGGGTCGGTGAATTGGTACCAGACATATTTGGGGAGGATAGAGCGCTGAATGGCTCATCGGCTGGCCACCGCAAGTCATTGTATGGCCCAATACGCATTCAAATCGCCTCCACGAAATCCCGTAGAAGTAGAATGCGTGGCGCATCCCAAAAAGGGATTGAGTAACGCCGTCCTTTATCCTTCATCCTTATCCTTTAGACTGGTCTGGCATGAGTAAAGCACTGATTTCTTCATCGGCTGACAATCGTAAATCGTTCTGCTGTCGTTGGTCAAAAATGCACTACGACCATGAAGCCATTAGATGGAATGTGCGGCGCATCCCGAAAAAGGATTGATTAACGCCGTACTTTATCCTTTCATCGCAATCTCTACAAATGCGCCACACTAGTTCGCTTCACTTCATACAGTCCGGCATCAGCCTAAGCGCTCGTATTACGGAGAGATTACATCAGGGGCAGAACTTCGCGCATTAGTGCTCTGAAAGCATTTCTCCCATTGTGTTCTGTATACGTCCCATTCACTGGGCGTACTGTTCTTTGGGCATCAATTACAGGAGAAAAACTTCAAGGCCAAGGTTTCGCTGCGAATGCCTCTCAGGAGCTCATTGATTCCAGTGCTCTGAAGGTCTAGTGGTTATTTTTGGCGTCATCGACCCTTATTTCATCATCCTTTATTCAAATACCTTGAACGATTTCTTCGAACTTGAGGTTCGCTTTTCTGAACAAGGTATGCTGTGTAGGCATGGTTACCTTAATTCTCTGCTCCACCGCATTTCTTAGGAGAGGATCTGGAGAAGCCTAAGGGATTCCTGTATGAAACTTAACTTCAGCCAGCACTCTAGCTGAGCATCACTCACACCACCATCTCGGTGCATTCTCGTGAGAGTTTCACAGCTCGGCTTCAGAGCACTGGAATCTTATTCCGGTGAAGTTTGAAAAATGAGGCCGCAAGTTGTTGCCTATCCTGGAGTTCCAGTATGACATAGCATCCGCAAAAATATTAGATAAAATAAGGGTAAATAGGATTAATCAGCTGCAATTTGCGAGGTGCGCCACGCACTCTTCGTTCACGAGAAATCGTGGAGGCTATTTGAGTGCGCATTTGGATTATACAACGAATTGTGATTGTCAGAAGATGGAGAAGTCAGTGGTTTATCTTGGGTACATCGACACAAACTCACCGACTCCGAAGATATGGAAGGCTTGGTTAGCCTAAGCGGAACCCGAAACAAAAACCTGTCACGCAGAACCCAGCGCCTTTTTCAGAGCTTCCTTAAAGGTTTCGGTACCATCCTCATACGAACCTTTGTCAATACATTAAACCGTTCCTTAATTCTCCCCTTTGTCAACGTGCAGAAACAGAAGCGAAGACTCAGAAACATGGTGGCGCATTTTCAATGTAAGAATTCTTCCACGTGAATTTTTCTCCTGTTGTCGTTTTTAAACCTCAGAAGCTCTTCTGAAGGAGACCTTGAATCGGCACAGTTACCGCTTCCAGAACCGAACCAGTGCATACATAGCACAATATTTACATATGATGTTCATGGAGCAGCGGGACGAAAACAAAATGCGTTACAGCTTGCTGAAACACTGTAACGTCGTGCTTGGCTACATTGAAACAGAAGAAATTACGCCCCAACGAATCCATTTCCACCGTGCTTCTCATGCTAGAATCTCTTAGCAGCTTTTTCTTTGAAGGTGGTAGCACAAACTGCGTTTTTTCATCCTTCTTGCGCACTCATAACTCAGCTCAAATTGGTGCTCATCCTATTCGGCTCCTATTAGTACAGTCTCAAGTCCTGTAACGACACACTGTTAGCAATCAGGAAGCCGAGGTCACGTACTTCTTTAACACATTCCAGATTCATTTCTCCAACTTAATAGGAACTTTGAAGGGACCATTGTCAATCAGCAAGACATGATATTTCTCTGTGGCAAGAGGAATCCCACGAACTGTAGACCATTCCTCTACTTAATGATAGCCAGCTGCACTCGTTGACGTTTCCCTCCTCGCTAATAGTACTGTAAATCTCTACATCATTTGCGTACATTTGGCCTTCAGAGAAACACACTGAAGATTTTTATTTGTACAGCTGGACGGGCTCCGTGTTATGTACGAGGCATTTCGCGGTGATTTGTCATCGTGAGCCTCGGCTCTCTCCATGAAAATTTTCGTAATTTCCACGGATGTCCGTGCTTAGCGTTTTTATTGGCCAGTTTCTCTGCCCTGTTCTCCTTTTCCATGTTCTTATAGGTCTCAACCTTCGCTTATTCATTTAGAATGCCTGCAGACCTACTTTTAGTCAACTTGACGTTTTATTACACTTTCTCGTCTCACAGCGGTGTCGTTTTGATCAGATCTACACCGAAACGTTAACGACCTTCTACAAAGAGTTAAAGACCTCACTTGCAAGGAGCTGTTCCGGATTACAAATCTGGGCATTGATTCAAGGTTAAGATTCCTTCCAAAATTGATCTGAAAAAAATGGAACGAAAGGAACTTCCGAAATGCTTTCGTTGGTAGTTGACACTACATTTCTTCCATGCCTACATTTCACCTCTAATAGAGTCGCATTACCAATTTTTTTGGCCCAGTACAGTGTCTATGCCTACTTTTACAAGTCCCATCCGAATGTCGTTCGCTTCTCTTGGTGTTTCTTTCCTACGGTATTATAGCCACCACAGCACTTCCAGCTCCTAATTGTTCTTCAAAACGTCTAGATCTTAGAAATTCAGTTGCTCAAAGCAACGTTTTCGTGAACCAGTGTACGACAATCGCTGCAGCTGTCTCCTTTTTCACATCGCTTCGGAATACTTCTGCAAGAGTAGCTGATTCCCCAATTCATTGAGAAGCCTGCTATTCATCGCACAATAAAAGCGTATGGAGAGTCTGTTAAAGCACCAAACATTGACTTCTATTCCTTGTTATTGTGCTGGAGGCTGTCATCCTTATCTTACAGTAAAACTAATAACAAGCTCTATGAAGGGTTCCAATGTGGTTGTAATTTCAATGCCGGTTGGTCTACGATTCCATCCATTCCATCCGAATACCACCAACAAAGTAGTCCGTTTCCTTGGAATAGCTGAGTAAGTAGCAGATCACTCTGACAACGATAAACCACACCTTCCATTAGATGACCCAACAGATCTTCCTACGGGATCTTCTGAATCCTCCAATGCTAGGGATGCGTAGCTGGTATTGTATAGCCAGAAGCGTGGCAGACATCGTCACTGTGGTTATCTCTCCGCTGAACCATAAAGTAATGAGAAACAGCGGGTTGTCTGTGACGATTTTTCATTCTGTTGGCATCTCTTTACACTGTTCTCAGTAGAATGCAGTCATCCAGTCGAGAGTTGTAGGGAAGTTTTTATTTTATTTTTTTGCCATTGTGCAAGAGACGAATTTTTGGATCAATCCTAGAGGGGTGGGTGGAGCTCTTCACTCTCTCTGACAGCAACGAAAAAACAGATTGCGAAGTGTTTCATAGCGAAGACTCGCCGAATTATCCATTGAGAGGAGCATTCTTTTGCAAGCTCCCTGGGAGAGGCCACCCTGTCCGTTTTGTTTTCGCCTTCATAGCCGTGCTCCTTTCCGACGAGATTAGATCCAAAATTTTCCTCCATTCATAATCCGGTGCACTGTCATAGCTGCTAATTTTTTTACCTGACTAACAGTGATCGGGCGATGCTCACATAGTCGGTAGATGGCTGCGACGGCTTAGTTTTTTGAATATTGAAACCTTTGCAAAAATGTGAAAGGATACAGCTACCCACGTTTCTCTCCCTTTCTTGGCTGGCTATATTTTTTTCAAATGCTGCATTTTTTCTCATGGTATCACTCATCGAACTTGTGCCCCATTTGAACATCCAGGCGTTGAGGCTTCCTATTGGTGTCTCCTGCACCATATCGGAGTTCTACAACGTTCTTATAAAGGGTTTGCGACGTATATATGGGCTTCCCGTGAAAGGAATTCTTAATTGGCTATGAAGCTGAGCAGCTTTGTTGGGGGCTACGGTTTGAGTTCGCCGTGAAATGTCAGAGATGTCAGGATCTTGGGTATTTTATCCTCTTGGCCGCTTCCATTATTTTGATCTACTTCACCAGAAATCGAGCAAAATTTTGAAAGCGGAGGCAGGGTCAGGAAAGCTAAAAATACGAGATGAATTACTTCCCTTTTTTATTTATTTTTACTTTGTTTTTTCCAGAAGCCGATAATCCTTTCCTTTTTGCGTGCCTTGACATCCCCATGCATTACATCTACTAGACCAGGGTATCTTCAACTAACAGCTGGTAATCAGAATCTAACAGCCGTATGTTTATCTTATGTATATCATTGCTTTGAAAAACGGATTCAAACTAAGTTTCACCTGAGCAAATGCGACGGCCGTTAGCCTTTAATACTGAAATTAAGTGCCACATTTCTTACTTCATGAGTGTATATTGTATAAATATGCATCTATTATTCACTTTGCTCAAGGGTGCGTAGTAGCGCAGTCGCAGAAGACGGCGACTTTTGCGTGCATCCGATTTCAGTTTCTTGGTTCAGATCTCCAGCCAAGGGGAACTAAGCGTTGCATCCCCCGGGGTTGATGAATTGATGCCAAACTTATTTTGGATGGGCACTAACCTGCCCATGGACTGGCCATCATACATAAGTACATAGAATGCGTGGGCAGCGGTGCATACAAAAAGGGATGGATTATCGCCGTTTTTGTCTAAACTCTTCAAGTCATATTTGATTGAACATTAACTTTAAGGCATAAAGATACAAATGTATATGGCTTATATGACTTACAGTGGCTAGCAGAGTCAGGGTTTCATCACCTCCAGACAGGTAATATCCCTGTGGAATAGAAGTCTTCGTTTACATGTATAATTTTTTGCGACCTCCTTTCTCTCGTTTCTTTGTAATTTCTCTATCTAGTCTTCCTTCTTCTAATTTTTTTCGAAGCTAAGAACATCCACGTTCATCATATCGAGCAGAATGTGCTGAATTTTCGCTACGTGCGCAAAATCGTGCTGCGACTGTTGGCGGGCCGTCATATGGGCAGTGCATTGAGCCGTGGGAAGGAGCAGTTCTTCTACACTGCTTGCGCAACCGTGTCGAACGTGTCAGAGCGCTTGTATTGCAACCAGTTCGCGTTTCCGGTTCCGTGTCCTCAACGCAACAGGAACGAACAGCTGCGAATGCGAGGTCCTGTCGCCAACTCCATTTGAAACGCCCTTTTCCCGCAGAATCCGATGGGCTTCCCGTTGCGAAGCACTTTCCCTGGAGTCCTCAGCGGGTTCTGTAGTAGGGTCTTCTTTGAGAGGCTTCTGTGCAGTTCTTTCATGAATCCTCACCCTCTACCCCCCCCCCATCGCAGAACTTTTTTAAACCATTCTTCTTCTCCCCTCTAAGCGCACTACGATTTATCTTATCACACTTTTACGATGTTTTTATCAAGTCCATGCTGAAAAATCGGTTGCAAGAAAGGTAGGTCTTGACGGATGGCAGTCTATGGCTGTTTTACTGCGGCATCCTTCATATGCCTGTGCTGGCTCCCCTTTTCAGTAGTCTCTCTCTCTTACTAATCTTTGCAACATACCAAATAGGGAGTTACCTTGTTCAAGTTGTGGGTGTCTTGGAAAGCTACCGACCCCCAAGTTGCCCTTTCGTCATGCATTTTGAAGAATATATTCCTTCAAACTGGGGTGTCCTCTCTTCTTTCTATTTGGATTGCTTCAGAGATTATGACAATTAATTAGAATCTTTCTTAAGAGAAGGAAAGCGAAAATCTCTAAAAAAAAACGGTAGGTTAAATGCAAACCTTTTGCGATCTCAGCACGCCTTGATGGACCTTTATTTTAAGAAAGAATTGCGATAGACTGCATGTAAAACTTTCAGTCACTACTATTGCTCAGAGGTGAACATAAAATTTTTGCCACAAAGTTTGGGGCAGCGTACGACCAAATATTTGTACATACACCATGTGATTCACCCTGTCATAGAAAATACGATCACGGGTTGAAAATACAGTCGCTGGACAACAGAGGCAATATCCAGTTCGTAGTGAAAGTCCCGATTTTCAACCGTATCAACTGTAAGATAAGTTTTGATGCTGTTTCAACCAAGAACCGTTTCGTAGAGGAGGATATAGGGTCGTGTTCATTCTAGCTCAGCAGTTCTGTCTGAGTTTTGTATCGAATCCTCTGTAGAGAAGTTCTTTGCGCAAAGTGGAGCTTTGGAAGACAAAGTGTATGGCATCCAGACCTCCATTCCTGAAGTTAAAACATAATCTGTTACATGCCGTGAAGTTGGGCAGCATTGGAAGGTGGGAGCGCTTGCCTATCGTTTTGCATGAAATCGGCGTGCCATCCAAGAAGAGATTAATTGTACGGTGAGTGTTCTGATTGGCTGACGTGTGTTCGGCGGGTTCTCTGCTTGGTTATGATTGGCTGGCGTGCTACCAACTGCCAATGTTGCCCATTTTCGCTACATGAACCCTTCATATTAACTCTATTTACGTCATACATCAAACAAACATATGTAGCTACGCACTGGATAAGCGTTTAGCGTGACCACAGCATTAAACTGCCATGAGATATTCGCCTTCCTTCCCCTTGAAATGTGCTACATACAAAGCTTTGCTTACGAGTGACTGTGACTATGATTATTCAAATAGCGATAACATGTTTTATACCACTTTATATTATAGTAGAAGTAGGCAGTCAATGAGTTACACGAAAAAAAAGCTTTAAGCGAACTTGATCTTATTGTTCAATGAAACGGCAAAAGCGTTTCTGTGAATCCTTTTCCGGGATGCCGCCGTACAATTTTTACAGAACCTTGAGGATGCTTCATGTGCGTACTTTACCCATACGGCCACTCCTGCGTTCTGGGGAAACAAAAGGGAATTTATGTCCTCCTAACGCTACGGTCTTTTGCTATCAGCTTGAGTTTTGAGTACTAACCATGAGATATCAAGTACTCAAGCCCGAAGGGAGAGCTTTGGGCTGCCACATATGTAGAGGTCGTATATCATTGTTTGCTTTGCTTATTGTTTCGGGCAGTAATCAAGCTGTACACATCTTCTCCCTGCAGACGTCAAATGGCGGAACCTTCATCTTTTTTTCGCCTTCTTGTTCGCTCCCTTTCTTTTTTCTCCCCGATGCGTTCTACTATCAATTCACTTTTTCCAAGTCTTCAGTCCGAAACACATCGCAGTGAATTTTGCAGCCCCAGTTTTCGTTCAAAGTTGGTCGACTTTCGTAGTCGTCGAGTTGTCTGAGACTTAAAGTGGATTGCCGATTCTACATGTTATAGTGGTTGCAACAACTCCACTTGCTTTTTCAAATTCTCTTGTAGCAATGCAGGACCTTGCTACTCGCCAGGAAAAATTAGTATGACTCTATTTCAAATTGTTGTTTGGAATTTTATAAAAAATAACTATTTAAAAATTTGGTTTGTGGTGCAAAAAAAAAGCAACTGGTAAGTTTCTTGAAAGAGGAGATCGTGCTGTGCGCTTGTCCAGCTCACCGCGGTTTTCATTTGATGGACAGCAAAATTTCTGTTTGCGGGTAGTAACAAAGATGTAAATGGTAGAAGAAAAACTGTAAAAAACACACATTCCTCCAACCGTTGTTTCAAATATGCAACATTTAAACTACTAATCAAATGAAAATCGCGATGATCTAGCCAAATGTATGCCGCTATCTCTTCTTTGTAAAACACTCCTTATTTTTACTTCCATTTGCTTTAAGATGAATTTGAATTCATTTTTCTTGAAAATAAAAATATTACACATTTATTTATGAATTTTAAAATTTTAAAAATTGAAAAATTTTATAAATTTTGAAATTGCAGGTTCATTCATCGGGACAGGTGAATTTAAAAGTTTCAAAGAAAGTCATTCCAAGTGCTCCATGGACAAAAGTTATTTTAACCGTCTCGGAGAGTACGTATTTTATTGTCGGCGAAGCTAGTTTTGATTAGGAAGGTGTCGAGTTGAAGAATTTCCAGTTTGATTTGAAAGGTCCCACTATCGCGGAGGAAAGCACACTCTCAGCAAGGGAAGGAACTCCAGAATGTGACCAATTTTGACACAACTGTAGTATAATAGAGTCCTGGAGTTCTTTGTACGCGCTCGGGCCCTCTGCCCTATAAGAACCAAAATCTCTTTCACGCCGCTATGCCCGTGGTCCATCGCTTTTTCGAAACCCCATTTTTAGCAAAAAAAGCACAAGATTTCTCGATTTTTGTGGGTAACGTGTAGTGTGCACATTTTCGCACCAGGTCTATGCCATGTCACCTGTTTCGATGACTAAGCCGTTTGTAGCGCTCGGCGTCGTCGCGCGCAGGAGACGTGAAAGGTTGGTGAGAAGTACATCGGCGCCTGCTCCGCGCATTCATGTCGTACAACCCCTGCTCTCGTTGCGGCTAATCGTAAAAAACACGAGTGATTGAGGGATGAGGTGAGAGGTCGTAAATTCGACGGCTAAAACGCCATTTGTCCAGGCTGTCTGCCCGGCGGCATCCGCTGAAATCGCCTGCGCTGTCGGACATCCGAGCAAAAGTCAGTTACACATAGCGTGAGCGGCTGAGAGCGAGTGTGCTTGTGTATGTACGCCAGTGTGTCTGTTTCTGTGCGTCGCTGGCCTTTGTCGCATTCAGAAGAAAGTGCTCCTGTCAACTGATAGTGATCAGCAGTTCCCAAAAAATCCGTCAATCAGTCGGGCTCTTGCTGTTAGTTGCTAAGTTTGGATTTCGCTCATCTCTTCTGATGCCTTGTTTTTCTCCGAAACGTCTGCGGTGATGTGCGGTCTCTCTCTCCATTTTCTGCCATAGACACATCTGTCTACCCCTTCAGGGAAACCACGCTCGATAAACCTTTTTTAGCCGACACTTTTCCAGTGCACTTTGCCGAAATGCAGTTCTATCGCGAAGAACTTGCCGTTCCATCCCACTTTTGTCGGACTTCTGTGCAAATCCTCTCAAACGTTGCACAAATATGTACGCTTTCAACGCCCACACATAAAATGTTGCGCCCCCACAAAAACTTGCTCTCCTTCTGGGCCACCAAACGGTGGATTATGTGCAGGTTTCCTTTCTTGGAATGCTACTTTGCTAAGAACTGCACTTTGTGTGAGCGTCCTTTGTTCCACTGAAGTGCTGAGAAAAGTTGCCTACTTTCCGTACCTTAATTAAGGATTTCTTATAAACGATTATGTATGAGCTGGGCATGCCACATATACGAATTGGTTGGTTATATCACAGTAACGTTCAGCGACACCTCGTTTTGCTGTTTAGTTTACATAAACGGCCTAGTGAATAATATTTAAACAACGTTTCAAGTGCAGCAACGTTTGCGAATAATATAGCATTTGAATTTCTTATCTTATACCAATGTGGCGACTATAGGAAAACTCTCGTTATTAAAAATCCATTTTGAAAAGATCGAGGAAAACTGTGGGCCGTCTAACCCAGCATGAGGAGGTTGTCGCCTGCATCCTTTGTGTTCATGGTTCAGTTTCCACCCACGCCAACCACGGAACCTTCCGCTCCTCCGGCATCGCTGAATTTGCTACTGACTTCTCTGAGAGGGACAGAACACTGATTTGTCTATTGGCTGGCCACTGCAAGTCATTGTACAGGCCATATACGCGTTCGAGCTGTCTTCACTTCTCGTAAAAGTGGAATGCATGGCGCACCCTACGAAGCGATTGATTAACGCAGGCCTTTATTCCCTATCTTGTAAACACTGGATACAATCACATTTTTATAGTACGGGCCTTGTTCTAAGGGTTTTCCGCAAAGGAAACCTCTCCTCAATTTGCAATCATGGCCACGGAACCTCCGGGATTTTTCGGGCTTGAGATTTAAAAATTAAAGACGGAACTGACTATGCAAAGGGTAAATCTGTATTTCATAATCACAATAAGAAGCGAATATTGATAAAGTGTCTTGTGCTTCTGAAGTTTAGATCTATAAAAAAAATCCGTATCTGTTACAATATTCCTTCATGTACCTGCGTGGCATTTCTTTTCGCGGTAGTAACTTTTAGCAGTAACTTTTGCAGAGTCTACAAATATTTGATAGTTCCATTCTACACCTTCCGATAGAAAGGTCATCAATTAAGCCGCAGATAACGCTACTGCATCTACGTGGTATAAAGCTCTGCAAATCAGGATTAATCAAGCAAGAGAAAAGAAGCGGAGGCGATTTCCTTGTATTCAAATGCCAGCGCTTAGCGTTGGCTTGTTTGCGACTAAAAATTCATTATGACGTGCGATACACTTCAGGCTTATGCGCCCGAATTCAATTACCGCAGACATCACCGCTGCCGAGAAGCACTGCCCCTATATTTCATGGAGTTTGATCCATGCTCTCGTTCTTGGTCTTTCTTCTCAGCTTTCTTTTGCACGTAAGCCTATAATTGCTTTCGTGGATCAACACTAATCACCCTTCTTCACTACCGGAGTGCGGCTGGAAAGTTATACTTCCTAGCAAACATTTTTGGAGTGTTTGGAGTGTCTGGAGGCTGATCTACGCCATCTTGTAGACTTCGGCGGAGCAATTCTACTGCGGGAGTTTTATTCTTGAAACAGCATTCTTAGTGTTGTTAATTGACAAGAACTAGTGGGATAATGCTTATCGTCAATTACGTCCACGCCAGTTCGAATTTTGTTACACGCTAATATCCTGTGGTGATATCTTCGCGTTCTTTTTGTGGAGCCGAAAATCGGTGGTGCGTACCTCCCAATTCGTCAAACCCTGATTTAGTGCTATAAAGGGTATCGGTATCGATCGGTTATCTGTTTTTGTTCAGAAACAGGAAACACGATTTTCTCGAAAACAAAAACAGAAATGTGAAAATGTCCCAGAGCGCAGAAATCAAGCCAATCGCTTCTCATTCTTAACGACAGCCGGTTACTCCATACCGTAATCAACTCCCTCTAAGTGACGTCTTCATTCTCCGCCCAAAGTGTGGAACGATGCCACAGTTGCAGCTACTGGCATAATGTTATCCACCCTATTGGACAAGTTTTCCGCCCGTTGAGCTTCACACTGGAACTATCGTAGCGAAACCTCTTGACGACCGCAGGAATTAGATAAAACGCCTATTCTCATTTAAACAGTTTTCACTGAACACTGAGGGTGATCCCTCTGAAGGGGATATTTTGTACCATTTTCACGTCAAATTGGACACTTTTAAGATCAAACTGGATATTTTTCAATTTAAATTTGATATCTTTCAAGCAAAATTGATCCCTTTTCAAATCAAAAGAGACTCTTCTAAGCAAGCTTCGTGCGTCTATAATCAAACTGAACATCTTCCAAGTTCAAAGGAGCTTCCTCCACATTGTAGTAGAGACTTTCCAAAATTGTTACAATTTTATTTATCCAGTGGGTCCGTAGTAATGTTTTTCATTATATACAATTCGCTGCCCTATTAGGTAAATGCGATGTTTGAAATTTTATTTTTTTTTTTAATTTCAAGTTTTGAATTTTTAAAATATTCAAAAAATGTTGTGCTTCACAGCTATTCTAGAGCTCAGAGAGACACCAGCTTTTTGCGTGTTGAAAGAAGAAATCGCTCCGCTCACCTTGCTCGCTGTGATTTCAATTTGGTTGGTAGTGAAAATGCTGTTGTATGAAACAGCGATGTGAAGATATGTATGTATTCTACAAATGTTTTTTGTTACATCGTTGACAAGCGTGTAACTCCATGCAAACAGCATTTTCGCTATCAATCAAGTTAAAATCGTAACAAGCTAGACGAGTGCATAGCGCGATTTCTCTTTGGCTTGCGATAAAAATTCTGCTTTTTTGTTCTCTAAATCTGGTTTCGAACATCAAATTTTCCTCAAAAAAAACAAGTTTTATAGAATACTCTTTTGGCACTGTGTTTACCGTATGAAGGGGATATTTGGTGGGGTAACTCCTATTAATTTGACCCTTTCATTCTCTGAAGTAGACGATCCAGCTGAAACGTCAGCCAATGAAGATGTATAACAACCTCGTGACGAGCTTCTATAGAAAGTGTGAGGCACTTGCATATTGGGGCCGCTGATTTAAAAAGTTCCAAAAAAGTCGTACTACATTTTTCTTGGACAAAAAATTATTCTTCCACTGAAGGTCCTTAGTGTATTGTGGAAGTTTTATAATACGGATGATGTTCAGTATGATTTCAAAAGCGTCAACTTTAGGCGACAGTCCCATTTGGTTTGAATAGCGTGAAAATGGATATACCCCTATCATTACCGTGTGAATATCGCATCGACATGAGCTTTTTGATTCCTACAGTTTGGCGTGAAGGCCCACATTTCATCGTGCACAGTCTGCTCGATAACTGCCATTGTGCAAGCACAATGGTGTTACAGCCGAGGGCAGCCAGCAAAAAGGAGGGCTGGACGGAATGAGCCACGTGATGAGTGTGGATGACTCCGACGAGTGTATGTATGTGTGCGCGTGTGCAGATGCACTGTGACGGTCGAGTAAGATGTGAGAAACCGCCGTGTGAAATTCCGCGTTTCGCTCTTCTTCTCTTCTCCGCTCATCCGACGTCCGCTCCCAGCCGATCATCCATTCAACCACATATCCACGATCAGCGTTATCCATAACGCGCCGCCGATCTCCTCCGCGCCCTCGCGCACGTCTCGAGGCTCTTCGTATGCAAATTCGAAGTGCTGCGTTCAAAGCATGCAATTCGAATCGCGGTCTTAAGTCCCTTTCGCTCCCGATGTCGTAAGGCCGTCGTAGTGAGCAATGGTAATTCGTTAAAAGGTCCGTGATTTTTTTCACCGCATAGCCGCAAACTCTTCATCCATCTCCTTCTTGACTGCCCGCCCACATAGGCGAATGCCACAACTGAACGAATAACACCAACAGTTTGCGATGTAGTTATCACTCTATGTGCGCTGTAAGCCGCACGAGCCGCATGAAAACAACTGATGTATTCAATGAGAAATTCGTTGTACCATCGCTCTTGCTGCATGTAGAAAGAACTATTCAAGTGGATGAAGATTTGCGATCCTTTTTCAAATCGAATTTACTGGGTTCTTAAAATCCCTACACATCCTCGTGCCAGGCACCTTTTTCAGTGCCATTCCTGGGTCGCGGTTTAGTCTTACGAAAAGTACCTATGAATCTCGTCTCAAAGCACTGATTTGAACAATCTCATCCACCCTTTCTATAAAATTCTTGGCTTGCGCTCGGAACAGAGTCAGATCGCAGGATCATTCCTTGTAAGTAGAGTGAAGAATATGTACTACTTAAAGCAGGAGCAGCAGTATTCTTAATCAATCTACTTTATGACAGGGGTATGAAGTAATATGTACAAGTCTGTGCTAAATAGAAGTTCACAATGTCTCCACATGTCGCGAAGATGTACCAGAATTAACAGCGTATCCCACTTAATCTAGGGCCTTATGCACACCTTTTTTGTTTTGACTTAATTCCTTTCTACCTATTCTCATCTATCGCTTTCAATATTAAGATTTTTTCAGAAAAACGCGAAATTCAGCGTTAATCCAGCCACCATGTAGCTTCTTCCAAAATAGAAATAGATTAAACCTCATTCACTTCTGTCGGTAACACGGCAATTTCCTTTCTGCTTCTAGGGTAAGTAAGCTACTGATTCTTGCATCCTAAAATTAGTGAGGTCTGTGGTACGCTGGCTGGACGGACGTAATTCTGAGAAAAGCCTAAACTGTTCTGCTGCTTATATGTAGGCTTGAAGTGTAATTAAATAGTTGACACGTAGTCGTGTCAGTCCACTTAATTACGCGAACAAATAACTGTCGAGTCTACTACTCCTATAGAAATAGCCGAAAAAGCATTTGAGCGAAAAATCTGCTAAGGACTGAGATCCTGTATAACACCGATGTCCTCAACAAGTTCTGGCTAGGCTCATTTTTTCCTTATTTCTCCACTAAGGACAGCATTTGATTTCTCATATTTTGCGCGTTCACTCCACTCACTCACAGAGGCTCCATGGCTCATTGTTGTAGTTAAGCTTTTTCTTCCTATTGAACATCTTTCAATGCTTCATATCTTATCAACATCTTCTCATGTTTCATTGCATTTCAAGGCTCTGAGGTCGCTAACTCGAGAAACCGCAATACTAGTTGACATTTGGATAAAAGGGTGAAGGGTAAAGCATGGCGTTAACCAATCCTTTTATAGGATGCGCTCCACATTCTGCATCTACGTGGATTTAATTCAAATGTGTATTTCCTCTAAGCTGTAGCTCGCAGTGACCAGTCAATGGGCCAGCGCTTTATCCTTCCCAAACAAGTCTTACAATTAGATTAATGCACGTCCCTTGAGGGTGGTAGGGTTTGTTGGCCTAGGCAGGAAATTCGATTCAGGAACCTGGAATCGGTTGAACCTCACAGCCGGGGCTTCACCCAACTGCACTACGGACCACGTGTCCTTGATACTTTGAATACTTTATATATGTGTCACGAGTAGTTACATAAGGTTTCGAGTTGCAGAAAAAAATTAGTCTGAAGGTTAGTTTCTCTTGTACTATCCGGAGAAGCTCAAAGCTATTCCATGACGTCGGCTGTTGTTTTAAACTCAGCTGATAGCTTTTTGTTCAATGGACGTCATAAGACGAAGACTTCTAGAACAAGGAACTGTTAATTCAGGCGCTCATCAAAGTTAAACCTACGCGTCGCACCGTCGCAGTGTTTTAATAACTGAATTAAATTGTAAAAACCTGCATTTCAAGGGTATTTTTTGCCGCCTCCGAAATAGTGAAAAGCCTATTTCTATACGAAATTTAAGGCCTATCACTGAAAATCTTGAAGTCGGTTGTCGGAAAAAAGCGGAGTACCACAGCAGCCAGCCAGCACTACGCGGCACCGCTCAAAAATTACAATGAAAAAGGTGGAGGAGTTCTGAGCTGACCGACTTCGTCATCCATTCTGCTTGTCTGGCATTACTGCCTACTGGTGGTACTTCTTATGGCTTTTAGTTTGATTTCATGAGAGAAAGCAACTGCGCAGATCGCTCGTTCTAATGGTTGAAGGAAGATTGCAAGACGTTTTGGAAGCGTTGCAGTTCCTACGCGTTAGAGATGTATCAAATCCATTAAATAGTGATAAAATGCCTAATGAATCGAGCCATTATGGTCAGACGCAGAACAGTGGATTCTGACCGTAATGAGTGGGCACTCGGCCCCGCTCAGGTTGACCAAGCTTTCAATTTGTTGGTGGTCGATGAATTGATATTACACACGAGAGTTGTTCGCAAGTTCATCATAAGTCGTATACGCCGAATAGTTCTTCGTATTGTCTCGACCACATCCTAAATGAATAAAATTTCTGGCGCATCCCATGAGAAGGCTGATTAACGTTCACTTTCACTGCTTACTTTTTATGACCTCTATTATCTGCGGAATTTGTGTCTCCTATCGCTACACCTTGCGCGTTGGAGGAGGGCAGTCGGAGGTTGTGCCGGCTGTCGCGTGCACCCGTTTCCAGGCTTTTGCTTCGGAGTACCCGCCCAGGCCAACTAAGCTTTCCATCCTTGCGGGTTCGGTGAATTGCTAAAAAACTTGTCTATAGCACTGATCCGTTCATCGTTTGACCTCCGGAACTCATTGTATGAACCATATGCTGTACGCACTCAAATTGCCTGCACAACTCGTAGAAATAGAATGCGTGGCGCACCCCAAAAGGAATTGATTAACGCCGTTCTTTATCCATATCATTTATCGTTACTTCGCTATAAAAAGCGTCGCGATTGCTTTGTCTATGTCATCTAATCTCATACCTTAACATGCATTCACAACGTTTACTGTCTGGGTCATTCTTTTTGTTAAATATTGTTACTCAAGTATTTTATGACAATAGTGGACTTTAGAAGGAAGCAAGGCGAGGAATAAGTGAGCATGCTACTTTCATTAGGTGAAAACGCGCTTTGCTGAGAAAGTGTATGCACGCAACGCGACCGCGTCGCCTAGGTAGCGGAGAGATAATTGCGGCCGAGAAGTATGAACATGTCTGCTTGTTAGTTAGTGGCTGTTTTTCTGCAGATTAGCAAAGTTGAGCAGTCCTTATGGATGAAACTTCTAATGCAAAAGCAGTGGACATCATTTGGATGAGCACACACTGGAAACTTGTGTGATCGCCTACTTTTTTCAGCATCTCCGGTTGAGTATAACCGAGAGCATCGGTAATACCTATGTTGCTTCTACGCAGTTTAGAATCCTTTGGAAGGCAACTTGCACCGTTTTTAGTATGACTGCTCCCAGTGATTGTCGGTTTCATTTCTGCCGTTCTTCTTTTACCTTTCCGACTTCGCAGATTGCTTTGTATCCTTTTCACATCACCTCTGCGACTTCGAGGATCGCCCTGTAGTGTACCACTGAAGTATTCTTTGTACGCGTTATATTGCTCGTCTGTATCTAACTGCAGAATGTACTGTCTATCACCGAACAAGTGTCGACCAGCGAATCCACGTCTAATTCGTGGCAGAATTGTATACAAATCAAAGCGGTAAGTGCGGATTTCCTACTCGAAGGCTGTTTCATGTTGTGCTCATATCTGGTAGACCTTTATGAGGACGAGAGCTTGTGTGACTGTGAGCCAAGGGTTCCTGACTCGATTCGAAATCTTCACCACTCACCGCACGGTGTGCGTCACGATCTTTATAGGTTAAATCGCAGCGGTGGTGGTGACCTAACTGGTATACCACCCCAGCCGATTGTCGGGTCTGATCCGTCCGTTGCATTCGGCTGCTGCGTCGTCGAGGCGAAATGCTGAACGAAGTCGTTGCCGCGCACTCACCATTATCCTCGGGTTCCCCTCCTCGTCGTCGTCGCCGTTGTCGTGCTCATCGTTCGTCTGCTGATCCTCCTTCGGCCGCCGCACCTCACCACCCACCAGCCTCCCATCTTCGCGATCGAACCTCGAAAGCAGTTCTTTATTTCCAAAAGCCGACCAGTTCTCGATAATTTCGCTCGCTTAGCGCTCGCACGCCGCCTCGGCATCTCTATAGTCCAACTGGCAGACACAGTCAGTCAGTCAGTCACCCCTTCTTCTGCTCCGAGTACTTGTCGATCACTGTCCCGGCGTTGTTCACTCACTTAGTTCCTACCGCGTTGTTGCTTTGTTGTTGCTCACTATTGAGAGGGGCAAGGCGTACTTCCTGTGAGAATATGACCGCAATCGCCCGTGGCCTCATCGCTCTTCGCACCGCTACTCACGTCTCCGTCAATCAACTTCTTGCTCGTATAAGCGAATTTACACTACTATGCCGTCCGAGTGCTTTTTGCACATCATTCTCTCTAATGACCTCTCACTCTCAATCTATGGTCGGCTTCCACGAATATACACCTGACGGAGCTCTCCAGTAGCTGCAGCAACTGTTTGCCTTCATTTTCTCAAAAATATTTAGATTCTCCGATTAATTGTGACCAGTTCAACTTCGGAGTTTTTATCTTATTTCGCCTGGTCATTTGGTGTCAAGTTACCAGAGAGTCGTTCTGTTGTAGTTAATGGAGCTACGCCTTCAATACGCACTGCTATAACTCGTCTCGAACTTGGCATTACAATGCAGGAATTTTCAGGAATGGAAAGTATGGAAAGCCACACACCGTTAGATTCGCATCCTCATTCGAGTTGGAAATCTAACTACATTTTTATTAGCGTTTCTGGGATAGGGTCGTTGATTGCAATTTTCTCTGCAGTTTTGGATGAACAAAACTTTTGCAGTGACCATTTCTTTCAATTATGTAGGAAGTAATTAGCAGCTTCCGAGAAATTACTTCGGTGACCTACATAAATATTACACTCGACCGCTGTCTCTCATCGCTTGAGACAATTATGTCCACAGGATAACTGTCGCTCATTGTTTAATGTTCCATTCACGAATAAGAAATTAAATTACAAAATATAAGAAGAATAAAATGAAATATATAAAATAATAATTTTTACATTTGAATTATAAATAATTCCGTGAAAATTCATATCTTTCTACTTCTCTTGGATTCGAGCTCAGTATGAATGTAGCTGGGACCTATTTGTATTACTAGCAACTTCAAATTTGAATTAGTTGAAGAGATCCTAGTATTGAGACGAAGACGCTATTTAATCGACTTTAGTACGTATTTTCCTAGTATCGGACCGCTTCGTTAGAATTCTTTCTACACTTTTAAAAGCAGAGGTGTAGAACAAAGGACTCTGCATCCTGAAAAAATTATTCCTCTGGCGTTCCAAGTTCGAATCTTTTATGAGAATTAGAGAAATCTGAAGCAGAATTTCTCTCTCCCCTCCTGCTGCTTTGTTATGCTTAATCCAATTCCTTAGATCTTTTACACGTTTGTTCCTTTTTATTTTTCGTTTGATCTAGTTGTGTTTGGTTTCTGTTTGACCACATGGGATATACCATGTAATAAATAATGATAATGATAATGAAGTCGTAGGTTGTGTATTCGGACAATTAACGAGACCTATCCTGTTGGCCAGCTTATTTCAAGAGAGGATGAGAAACGACGGCCGAATGAACTACGAAGGTCACCGAAGTAGTTTTTTTAGACGCTGCTTTTATTTCCTACGTCTTTACGAAGATCAGCGAACGACAGCTGCAAAAATTGTGTTAGCTATTAAGACAGATTACTATGTGAGGTAGCATTTAGCCAAAACTGCAGTCATGGACGCCATCCTGAAAACTTCTATAACCAGGTCAAATTTCAATTCAATTCATTACATGTGGAAGAACCACATGTGGGACTAAAAGAACCGCAATAAGCCAAAGAAACATAGAACGCAACAGAACTGGCTACAATAGACCACACTGCATTGCCACGATCTGCAATAAGAAATTAAGAAGAATAAAACACAACGGTAAGGAGAATGGCAGGAAGTTTTTATTGGAAACTATTAAATGTCAGCACTTCAGGTGCACAGATAAAACGCTTTTTAACTTGAATTGATTTGAATTTGAAGAATGGTGAAATGTATTTAGACGATTGATATTGACAACGTTTACAGAACTTCCACAAGCCACAAGGTTATTGGGTGGAACTTTTATTAGTGATCTGACGTTTCGACCGTCTCGTCGTCTTCAGAGGCCTAAAAACGGATCGAGGCTTCATCTTTGCAACTTACCCGATCACAAGCACCCAGCGTAGACTAGCGTTCCCAACCTAAAGCCGGGAAGACAATGCGATAAACCCGAAAGGTGAAAGCACAGAAGTCTTATAAACGTTGTCAATACTAATGCCGAGATTTTAAGATGAGAGGGCGTGGAGTTCATCAGAAGTCTGATCTCGAATGGCGAGGTGAAAAAGACGGATCCAAGAGTGTGCTTAGCTTTCCATTCTTTCCATTCGCAGCGACTTCTCGCTGCCGCGCTCGCAGGCGTCGGTGACGCGCTACGGCGTCGCCGACGCCAAGTGCGGCAGTACATAGTTACATATAAGGGATATTGCACTCAGGATGCGTCCAATTTGTATCCATGAAATTCCAGACCATGATTTTTACAAATTTTATTTTTTCCAAGGCTATTCTCTCGATTGTTCATTAATCTATAACCCGAATTGTCGTATCACTAGCGTATGTATACAGCCCTACAATAGTGTTGGTTCTGCTTATTAGGAAGAAAGGGAAGCACCATATGTACCTGTAGCATACTCTGCCACTCCTATCAGCATCGTTTCCCTTACTACAACAGCTCCTTTTGTAGGTCTCTCACGAGAATTATAGGAAAGTTCTCATGCCAAGGAGTTGTGGTCAATACATATTGTTTGTACCCGACAACTACAAGATTCTTTCCACCTATTTTCGCGTACACAGTTGTTCACATTTCCTTTATAGGGTCCGTATAACTTTCGAGAAGAACTCGCAGCTCCATGAGTTTGCCTGGGCAGCTATTTGAGCATGCTTTAAGAACTGGCTTCTGCTTTGTTATCCAAAAACGTATGCAATAGGACGTATAAATGTAATTTTGTAACAGAAAACAATGGCCTGCAGAAGAAGCTATCTGTCCTTGTTACAAAGCTGTTTGTCTTATACTCCTCTTCACCGTTTCTCTATTAATTGCGCGTTACCCTGTTTTATCTCTTTTACTCAGCTGCACCCTCGTTTTACGCAAAATTACGTTAAGATAATTGTCTAGATAAAAGTGATAAGATGGATGGTTAATTACGTTTGAGTAAGCGCAGCGGGAATTCTCATTCAATTAGGTTTGTTGGCGACATTTTACTGAAGTCCTATCTCATACATACCTCGTGCCACTAAGTTGTTTGAAAATCAGTTATCGACCGCTAACGTTCCTCGGTTCGAGTTTTCGTGTCATCTCGGTAATTACTAGTAATCCGCGGGTAAACAGAGTGCGTTTTGCGCCCTCAGTCAGACAATTTCCTCAGGCGTTTTCCTTCTCTGCGCGGACGGGTTCTTTCTCCGAATAGCCATCTCACACCACTCTTTTTTTCTGAAGAAAATTGTTATGGACTCCATCGTGGCTCTCTGCATGTTTTTCCTTGAACGTCCTTCATTCATTACTCGCCTGCGTCTGGATTGATGGAAGTTTTTCAGTCCCTCATTTTTCACAACCCTCAGGCTAGATCTTAGCCGTTGTTTGAACAGTGTGAGAGGCTCGATGTTCAAACTGCGGTTGATGTGTGGCACCTATACGGTGAACTCGGAGGATGAACCGCCCTGGTAGGAGTTCACGAGGCAGCTTATGGAGACTGCCGGTCTCGGTTAGGTGAAAGAGAGCGTGAAAAGAGAGCGAGAGCCAGGGAAGGAGAGAGCGAGGTGACAGAAATCGAGAGCGTCGTAAATATTCGTATCCGTTATGTTTAGCACTCTGAGTCGCGTGGATCCACAACGATCACAGGAGAACCTGTTGACGACGGCGTCGTCGACGACGAATAGCGGTGGCGCAGGCGGCGGCGGCGGCGGTGGCGGCGGAAGGTCGTCGGCGATTGCGAAGACGGCACTCAGGTGATAAATCACTTCACTCGCACTCAATCCGAACACCGACCGACGGATCCGTCCTGATTTGTGGCGAGCACGTATCGGCCCTCCGAAGTGGGTGGGAGAGCACGTTGCCGCGGAACCTCCGCTCAGTTTTATCCCTTCCATTTTTCCCACAAGCCGAATGTATTTCAGAAGATTTGAAAGCAAAAAAGGGGTCTCCGATGTTTGCTACAGTGTGACAACCTTCACCAGAAGCTTTGCAATCATAAAATGTAAAGATTAGCCGAACACTTTTCCTACAAAAACAAACGTACCTAAAATCAAAGTAGACACTCTGTAGCAAAGCACAACAACAAAAAGGCAAAATAATCTTTTGCTTTAAAAATTTTTTTATTTAAAACCCCTATGCAGTATGCCTTAAGAACAGATGTATGTACTTTTTCGGTTAGCATAAACGTCTTACCGCCTCATCTAAAACTGTGTTTCTAGGTTAATTCTGAAGTGCTCGGACACAAAGAATTGTTTATTCTATAAGAATGTGATGTGCACTCGCCTTGAACCCTGACAATGCTTCTTTGATTGATAGTGTAAATGCAACAGCATACCTGATGTTATCCAGTGGAGAATGGAGGCGTGTCTCTTCTATTTTGATTGCTTTTGCTGCTTCTAAACTTGTACAGGAATAAACAGCATTTAAACTACCATTCCAACAGGCAACGCTATGCACAGGACGAGCGCGTGGCGCATACTTTCTATATAACACATCAGCAAATTGTTTGCTTTCCATCTCCTTAGCGTTAGGCTTAAAAAACTGCTTGATGTCAAGCGAAGATAATTTTGTGTCTATTCAAACTCTGCAGTGTTCGAACACTTTTTCTTAGGTCGGAGCGTGGTGAATTTTTGATGTAAATTTTCATCAAAAATGTAGTTTTGACTTTATTAAAGCGTGACTGCTTGATCTTTGGGCGCCTTTAGTTTGATTTACAGCATGTATATTTTATTTTGAAGGTATCCTTTTCTAAACGAGAAGTACCCCGTTTAAAATGAAAACTGTATAAACCCACTTCTCGTAAGGTAATGAAAATTGACATAGGATGAAGGCAGATCGACAGGCTTGAACATGCGATTATGGTTCCCTCAAGAGCGATGCTGGTTGATAAAGGCTCAAGTTCAGCATTCAAGCGGTCCAAATACCTTCTATTCACTTCTAAGCCCCAATCAATTTGTACTCATGGTTACTGACCTAAAAAGACTACTCTTCAAAAGTTCGATAATAATGTGCCTGCTTTAGCAACAACAAATTTGAACCAAACTTATCTGGGAAGAATAGCTCACTGAGAATCATCCCACATCGGCTCGTCAACAACATTTGTCATTGTTTAGGCTAAACATTCAGAATGCCTCTGGGACACTCCGAAGATGTAGAATACACGATGCATCCTAAAGGGATTGCCTAACGCTGACCATCATCTTTCCCTGTGCTTTATACACAGCGGAAGGAATACTAGTTACAAAACTTCTGGCTGAAACTGAAAGTATAGTCAAAGCTGATCAAAGCGGCGAATTTCTGGGAGTTCTGAAACAGTTAGTGGGGAACTGTAGAATAGGCCATGTGGCACACTGACTTTTAGGCAAGACCGGACCATTTCAGTCTTCAGAAACGCGCATCTTTTTCGAATCCCTTTCTGGAACAAGCAATGGAAGACTGATTGGCGTGGGCCCGAAATAGAACGTAAACTCGAATCCAGTACGTGATCACCTCTTCCTTTTGGTACCTAGGGGAATAAGATGAACATAGGAAAGCGCGCGGCGGCCGATTCTGCGGCAGGCGCGATGCTGCAGAAGTCGATGAACAGTCTCGACGTCTGCTTTTCCCTTAACTGCGTAATCCTCTTCTGCTGGCTCTGCTCAGCTACCTGAGAACCCTTATTTCATTTAATCAGAGAAAGCGATTATTTCGAGAGGGAATTGGATGACCTGACCGAACAAATAAAGGAATGCTTCCATTGTGAAAAGATTTAGGATTTGTTTATGACAAGAGTATTCATTTCTAATTTTCTATTTTTTAGTGCTAAAACCCACATATTCAGATAGAATGTAGCTTAACCCGGGAGTTTGCTAGAGCTCAAATTTTACAGCACAGCCCACTCAGGAGCGCTATGTCAGCGGCGGCTCGCCAAGCATGCGGTAGAGACCGCCGCATGCGAGGCGAAAAGTCGTATGTTCGTACATAGAGCCGGTCCTTCTCGGCTCAGCTATATATGAAGATGGACGATAAAGCAGCTAGCGCGCAGCTTTTTTCCGCCATGAACACGCTAAATAAAACCCCGTCTGTGAGCTCAGCGTCGAGGAATGAAAACGGTGAGGTCGGAATTTGACTTACCATTACGCCACGAGTTACTATTCATTCTGTCCTTTGAAATGTCTATTTAGAAGCGAGAGAGAGACCTCGCTGCCAGTTCCGTGTGGAACTGAGTGGCGAATGAGAACGAGTTGCTATAAAGGATAAAAGGAAAAAGGACGGCGTTAATCAATCCCTTTTGGGATGCGCCAAGGAATCAGCTTCCACGACATGTCGTGAAGACAATTTTAATGCGCATTTGCCCTACACAACCACTTGCGATGACCATCCGATCGGCAACACAGTGTTTTCTCCTTTCCGGTACCAATTCACCAACCCCGAAGGGGTGGAATATTTGGCCTGATGAGATATCTGAACCACGAGTCTGGAACTGGATGCACGCGACAGGCGGCGACTTCTCCCACTGCGCTGACATGCGCTTTTGGTCGTTACACGGAAAATTTTTTTAAAAATTTAAAAAAATAAAATTAATCAAAAATTTATCTTTCTATGTATGTAGAAGAGTACGACAGCATTTGAATGGAAACACCCCGCCCCCGGTTAGACACGATGTCGGATTTGGACCACTTAACGTTTAAATGAGCTTGCTGCCACTACTGCTCCATGATCACCTGCGGTTAACCGCAGAGTTTTGGAAATCCTGTACCAGCACACCTACTTTTAAGCAAAGCGATTCTGAGTGGATCTCTAGTGGCAAACTGAGCTCACTGAGTGCTGTGAATGGGCAAGGTGGAACATGTAGTTGTAGAGAGATTTCCGCGATGATTGTTAAATTCTGGAAGTTGTTCGGGTTTAGCAGTCAGATAACAACCAAGTTCAAGACGGCAATGCTTCAAGTCTTCGCCTTCGTCAGAGTCCGAAAAAATCGAGGGCAAATCTATTCTGACCAATTCTAGTTTCTCTTTCAGGCTAGTAGACTACTTAAAAAAAGGAATCATTCTCTAGTGCAGTGGAAGCCATAGGCAACTAACTCTCACTCAATGATTAATGTTGATTCTATTTGTGCTTTATGGATGGTTTTTCCTTATCTGTTCCGGATATGAAAACCTCTCATAATCATGAGACTATGCAATATGAGCCCACGTTCCCTGAACATATGTCCACTTGTGATGTGTGCGCTGCTCATGTCCCATCGTTTCTCGAATTGATGGCGGGAAAGTCCCAGAGAGTGAATGAGAGTGGCGATTTTACAGCATCTGCGAAGAACACGTAATTACAGGTCGAGTCGTTCGCACGAGAGTCTCCTCAATTACAATACCTGTCTAATCGACCTTGGTAAGTATCTTCGGTCATTCTATTCTGTAGCCCTTTTTGTAGTTGCGATGAGGTGGCGAACTGCTGCTATTCTTTGAGAACGGATTGAATTGACTCAATGCTCACGTTCGAGGCTACGAGCGAGGGTCTTGTCGTTGGTAGAACACGGGAAGCTTCGAAAGGACTTTTACGGCTAGTAGTGCTACTCCTGCAGAATCCTATCGCTCCCTTGTTTTGACAGATATAATTATGAGCCCGCCCATTCGAGTGTTCCAACTGTCGCCCAAAATTTGTTAAACACCAAGAAGCCAACGTAAAATTGCTCATCGTGTCGGTCGAAAGCGATACGACATGTGCCATCTACGAGAGTTGATCATGGAACTCTTGGTGAAGTAAGAAAGCGTACGAAGAACTTGCTCGAATTGTCGAAAATGCAAAAAAGTCTACTTGAATTTGCAATTTACCTGTTTGGAAGGTTTATCCACCAACTTCGAGTAAGACTATTTCATGCCTCACTTCGTCTCTGGCATTCTCTCGTATTTTGTTTTTTATGAATGATTGAATTTGACTGTTGGAACATTTCCAGTGTAATCAAGACCCTATAAGGACTTTTACAACACTGAAATTTACTAAACAACGGAGTACTTTTATTTTTCTAAATAAAAAGGTTTTTTGCAAGATGTATAACATATAACATGGTTTGAACTTGCTAAGGAAGTGTTCCCTCCTTTCCTCGTAATTTTTCTTGGGATTGGTGTCATCTCTGGATAATTACCCTGGTTTTTCACCAGTGGCACAACTTGCAGGAGGCGATGATCCTGCGTAGTTTGCAAATCGATCTCGGCGGAACGATTTTATGTTCGATTCTCTTCAAGGGCAACCAAACCTTCCATCCATGCGAACTCTTCGAATCGATAATGGAATGTATGAGAGGAAAACGCAGAAGTTGTCTTGCAGGTCTTCACTATATTAAAGGATATGAGGCTAAATAGACAGTCAACCCCTTTGCCAGAGAAGTCGTACATTCTATTACATTTCTACGGCTTATCTTGAAAGCGATTCGGATAGGCATTGGGCCATACAGTGATCTGCGTTGGCCATACTATAGACAAGTCTGATATTTTATCCTTCATAGACAATTCTGACACGGAACTGTCGGCCAGAGCGAAACCCGCACCTTAAAGCTTGACTCTGATGCACAGGAGAATCACTGCCTCCTCTGACTTCTTCAGAATACTGCCACTCATTACGTAGGCTAAATAGCATTCAAAGTATTTCTGTAACAGCACGAAGAAATAAGCTTCGTGGCGCATACTAAGAATAATCAACCTTCATCTTTCATATTCGCTTTCGGAATAATAGAGCTTTCATAGGGTATGTTATATTGCTCCGTCAATTGGCACCAATCAGTTGTAATTGTAAATAAGCACATCCTCAATTGTACACGTGCTTATTTTTAAGGTAATCTTTGACTTCCTCCCGCGTATGTATATCCGACGACTTATCTTTATAGAGTGGTTTTTTGTAAATATTTGCATCTCATGAGTACGTGTGGCGCCATCGGATGAGGTACCGGTTGTCGCGATACCAAATTCGCGGTCCAGATTTCCCGCCCTGGCCAACCAAGCCTTCCATCCACACAGGGTCGGAGAATTGGTACCAGAATTGTCTGGGAACGATAGAGCGCTGATTTGTACATCGGCTCGCCGCCGCTAGTCATTGTATAGCTAAATACGCATTCGAATCAGGGGTGTACGCTGACTTGCCGTCGGTAAATTTTTACCGCACATTTTTAACGCGGGAATTCGCCGGTAAATTCCGGTAAATTCGGTAAATCCGTTAATTTTTTTTAAATTTAATATTTCCTTAAAAACAACTGGTTTTAAGCGGCGGTGATGTAAAGAAGCGTAAAGCTTTTCACTGAAACATCATCACGTTCAGAAAAACCATATCATCTTCATTTTATCATGCATACGTCATCCTAAGGCAAACAAAGCAAGCGGAAGCCTAACAATGCACTAACAGCCTAACAAGTGTAATGATCTATATTGTGAGTGCTTTAAAAAAGATAGAAGCTTAATTAAAACTCTAAAACATTTCTGGAACATCCGACATTCAATAGAGTACTGCTATATTTCTTTTTGGATTAACAGTTTAACTGCTTCTTGAATTTATCACAATTATCATCGTTTCATTCGATGAAGGAATGATTTACACCTTACACTACTGCTGTTTTGAACTATTAAGCTGTACTTTGGAGCAAAGCCAGGCACTTCAGAAAAAAAGTGACATAGCGAATTTCTTTCTCTTCTTATATGGGAAAACAGCTTGAAGCCGGGGCATACTTCCATCGCCGCGATGCCATCGCGGCGCTCAGTTCATGGCCATTCCGCCGCATGCGGTTGAATAGGCAAAGGAAACTTCGCTGCGGCCGCCGCAACGGTGGCGATCGGCATGCGTGATGGCTTCCCGCGCCCATTGCGGGCATGGCATACTTTTCCGCGCAGCGCGCGGTGTTTAGCGTTGGTCCTGGACGGATCGCCGTCGCGCTTCCTTGCAGAGCAATGGGCGATGCGGCGAGCGCAGAGAAATTCAATTTCTTTCGCGTCGCTCTGCAAAATTCGTCGGTGGGATTCCATAGCGGCGATGGGAAGTATGCACGAGGCCTAAGAGTCCACCAGATCAGGTAGGCTAGCGGAGTACATTCCGATGCCTTACATCTTGGACTAAATTACGGGAACAAGACAAGAGCGTATCTTCTTCTTATCCTTCTGGCGATCGTCTATTCTGAGAACTTCAATATCTCTAGTCCAAATTGTCTCATGTCGTGTGGGGAATGTCAGCGCGAGGTACTATTCTAGTGGAGCGCGCTTTCACACTGGAGCGCACCATCTCCGCCTCCTAATATGTGGGCATGGATGTTTTAATGAGGTTGAGGGCCACGAACGCTAATAACAAGTTATCAGAGAAGATAGAAGCAATCACTTCTAAACCGAGATCGGTAGTATGTTTCCTTCTCCATTCGATAGATAGGAACGTGATTTTCTACGAAAAAGTCGTAAAATTTCCGGTAAACTTGGGAATTTACCGGAAATTTTCGTTGAAAGAATTTACTGCCAAAATGCCGGTAAATCCGTTAAAGCGATAAATCGTTAGCCGGTAAACGCACACCCCTGATTCGAATCACCTCCACGACATCCCGTAGAAGTAGAATGCGTGGCGCATCCTAAATGAGGTGGAGGAACGCTGTTCTTTATCCTTTATCTTAATTTGTATCTTATCCAACGCAGGCTTGCCACGCTGTAGCTTAGTCGCATGTGATGCCTGGTACCCCGTGTACCCCAAATCGAGGTTATTCGGTCAAGTCCCACCTAGGCCAGCCAAGTTTTCTATCCATTCGAGGTGTGTGAATCGGTGCCAGACTTGTCTAGGAAGGCACCAACGCTGACTTGGCCATCGACTGGCCGGAGCAAGCCAACTGTGCATTCTGTTTGCCTACACTGTATCCCATAAAAGCTCGATACATGGCGCTTCCAAATAAGGATTGATTGAAGCTGTCCTTTGTATATCCTTGCAAGACCCAGTGCATGTAATCATTGAAGAACTGTACTCAGGTTGCACTATCCTAACGGGGAATTGGAAAGAATATTCCGTCAGCTGGTGTGCTTTATCAATTCCAGACTAGCCTGTCCGGAGCAGTAAGTGGTTTAATCAAGTCGACTTCGCCCAGTGGTTTAATCAAGTCGCCTACGCCTTCGTCGTCATTCAGCCCCGATGTTGTAGCAATTATACGACATCCCCGCAGCTGGAGATCAGAGATGATCGACCACATCGCCCCGTCGTCTTCCTCGGCTTTTACGCGCTTCGTGGAGGATGGTCCGTGGGTGGGGCGCGAGTGAGGAGACACTTAAACCGCGAAAGCGGTCTCGAATTTCGTCCCCCCCCCCCCCTCCCCACTCTCGTACACACTGAACAAACAGCGACGTAATGCATCGCATCACAAAGCAACGCATTTGCGTAACGCATTAGGAATAATCAGCAGCGATGGCGGTTCAGGTCCAGTCCGGTGAATCTTCCTCTCTGGTGAAAGGTTCCTCCACTTAGGAGAGACGTGAAGTGAGACGTGCGCAGAATGGGACGTGTTTCCACGCTTTTCGAGGCAGATCCTCTATCACTTTCAGTCCTAGGTTTGAGGGTTAGTATGAAAGACACTCTATAACGATGTGGTATTTGAGCGGGCAGTTTCTAACACCTGTTCGAGTTTTCGAGGCTCTGAAAAGAACAATAGCTCCGAAGCGTAGGCATGAATAAAGCTAGCACTAATATTAATAAACAGCTCGGAACAACTTCCATTATTGCAATAAGAGAGAATTCAGCAGCTATACTTTTAATGATTGCAGCATTTTTGAAGCCTTCGAAAATTGTTTTATTTCCAAAAAAAGCCCTAAAAGAAACCTAGCCATATAGTTTCTCATTCCATTAAGAATGGCGCCCTAGGATAAAAAACAGTGCATGCCTTTTTGAGACACTTTGCATAAAGAAGATCGCTTCCTTAAGTAGCACCATAAAAGCGCAATACCATGAGGTGGAAAAGTACGAGTTTAATCGGGATCTGAAAGCGCAAGTTTCGTGCATATGTCAATGATTTTGATTACAGCTTTTCTCGTTTCTGTCGTAATGTGTGGGGAGCGAGTCCTTCACTTTGTTTCTGAGAACGACGGTAAAATTGAAAATCCTGCAAGAAAATCGTCATTTGCAGTGTTCTGACTGAGAAAGCCGCTCCGGTTGGGTTTCGTTCACTCTTCTAACGGTGGAGATTCCTTTTCCCGTTTCGGAATCACACAGAAATCGCTACTTGATAGGAGTTCTTTGGGTATCATATAGGGCTCTGCGATTTCGGATAGTTAACAGTCGGATATATCTCTTACCGTTGATGTTTTTCTGCTGCCCCAAATTCTGATTAGAATAGCCCCAAGTCTATTAGTGAATCTTGAGAGGACTACGTCTCTAATTGAAGTACTCATTTTACCAGCAGTAAGTGAATTTTGTACTCCTTAAAACCACATGAGCTTCCTCCATAAGGGTTATTTCTTAGTCTGAATATTGCAAGAAATTCAACCACTACGAGCGTGGTGATTTTTTCCGGTTGATGTTATTCAGCGTGAAGCGGTGCTCAAGCGTTAGGCATTTTTACACCTCGCTCAGGCTTCCCCTTCACTGAGCAATGATGTCTCGGCTTGTTGCGTATTTCACTTAAATGCCATTCCTCGACTGGACGTCCTGGCCACTTAATGTAAGGAACACACTGTGCTACCGTACATAGTGTACCTACTTGGTGGAAGAGGAACTCTGGGCGAAATGCCTGAGCGAAGGCGAACAAGTCTTGCAAGCTTCTTACCTACTTATGACAGCCATTATTTTTCTTGAACAAGCGCCTGCCTTGTTGCCTAAATTTTCTGGCAAACTATTCAGTGAAACGATGTATGAACGATGTCTTTCCTTTTTAGCACGCTTACGCTGAAAAACCTAGTCGAACCGGTTAGCTGCCTAAGAGAAGCCATTGCACCTGACAGTGGTTAACGCAGTTTTAATCCTTATGAATAGCTCATAACTACTGGTAACGATGTGGTCGTTTGCTACATGTGTAGCTTGTAACGTATTTATCAATTCTTGGTCTTTGGAAGCAATTGAACGGAAGAGAAGGTGGCTCGTTTTAATTCACACTCTACTGTGACTGTAGTTGTTTATTCTATGTGATCCTTTTCAAGGACGTCTAGAAAAACTTTCGTACGGAGTAGCTTATACTATTTAACGAGAGAACATATTGCAGCAGTTTAATTATCTTTTTTTTCGAATCAGATGAATGAAGCAAAGGAAGCGACAGGCTCCGATTCAAATGTTAAACTTTAGAGCTTTCTTACGTTTGTAGCTTTCATGTTTGGCATCTTCAAACCTTTAAATGACAAGAGACAGGATACCGTGATGAGGAAAATGACGAGGTCCCGAACCAGGAACGACTAAAACTTACTTCGCTCAAGACAAAAATACATGATGATGGGAGAAAACATTGGGTGTTTTATTGAAAGTTTTTGAAGAGGTCATTGTCTAAGTCAAAAACGCTAAAACAGACTCATTATCACGCATGAATCACAAAGGGATTGACTAGGCCGACATTTACCCTTGTCCGTGTTTCCCACCATATCAATGATAAGTCAACAAGCGTTGCCACCCATTCAAAATGAAGTGCAGGGAATAGATCAACTTTAACGAGGTGTTTTGAGATGAACTGAGATCCCATTGACCCCGATCGGTGTCGGCGCCCGTCTTCAGATGTTAGATGGCCTTTGTGACTTGGAGATCGTGTTTGGCTGGCTCTTCGGGCGGTGACTGACGATGGTCTTCGATGCGTTCTGTTTCAGGAGAGGACGCGCGGCTACATCCAGTTCATCCGTCGGTGTTGGATGTGCCGAACTGTTTTCGCGTCGCCAACACCTACTACGCTTGTCGTACACCGCTGGAACGAGCTAAATGGATCGAGAAGTGAGTCGCACTTCCTCAGTGTCCTCTCTTGTAATACGCCTCACAGATCAGATCGCATCCGGCCTATTGCTCTTTCTACCAGAACTGGTATGCCTTCCTGCTCAAACTTCATCTGGCTTCATTGTTTCATATGCTGATCACTCTGCAGTATCAGTTTTGAAAGTATTTCACGAGTCGTTCCATCTCGAAGCTCAGTTTGGTACCATCATCTTTCAGTAGTTTCGAAACTGGATTTCAGCCTTTCAGCGCCTCATTAACAGTTCGTTGTGAAGCCAATTGGAGCAAACAGTACAGCAGTTTGCTAACAGAGGGGTTCGCTTCTCCTTGTGGAGTATGGGAGAACTTTACGAATCGTCCTGCACGTATGCACCCTGTTGTACCGTCTCTATTTATGTGTGAAAAATAGGGGATATAACCTATCATCATCTGGGTTCAGGCAACTTCACTTATTTTTTGCCAAGCGATTCGGTTTAGTAGGGAAACCCGATATGTTTGTCCGACGACGTTTGGAGACCTGTGCACGCAATCAATGTTATCGTGAAGGCATAACGGAAAGCGTAGCGGAAAGCATTCCAAATGCCTCATTCTACAGATTTTTAGGTCTGTGCTTATGCTAAAGAGGAGTATAATGTGCATGCGAGTCTTCACTTACATTGCCTTTGACATATTTTGTAGCTCACAAGTTTCAAAATAAGCTAAATTATTCAATAAAACTAAGGGACACATTGCGATCAGTCCTTTTAACACACAGACGATACCTTGCCATTACAAAAACTATCAGCTTTAATTCTTGGTTTTAAACGTTCCCAAAGAAACTGCAATTTGTAAAATTCACGGTCTCACAATCTCTTTTATTCTCTTGAAAACGAATGTCTTTTTCGCTAGTTAACTTATCTAGGAGATTAGGGCACGCGCACAATGGATATGTGGTGGATGTTTTTGCGTCTTCCTTTTCTGGTGTACTTTTTCAGAATGGTGACCCCAAATTACATTAGGATTGTCGCGAATGATAAAGCCATTCGCTTTTTTGGAGTAGTTAAATAAAGGCCTAAAAAAGCCTTAGCCTGCTGGGGTTAGGTAAAATAAATTTCTTTCAAGAAACAGCGGTACCTTGGGGTGGTCTAGCTCGAGCAGTTCATGGCAAATTCAACGTTTTGTTTTTCATTGTTTGATTTTATAAGGATCAAGGAAAAATAACAGCTTCTAAACCACTTTACATGGTAACCGTTTTTGGATTGCATTTCCGACGTTTTACGGAGAACTTCTATATGACGTAACCTAAAATTTAGACAGGCGTCTTCATCATCAAGAGTCTTTTCTGAATACTAGAATTTTTTCCGCTCCTCGTCGGGCAAATAATGACCATTTTTCTAGTCAAACGCTGCAGAACTGTGCAGTCATTGGGTGCAAATGTCACTCGGCACAGCTCATGCGGCACCAAGCTCATTTTTCCTACGCATGACTCGATTACGGTGGGCGTGGGGCTCATTTCCGAAGCGTATCATGTTATACGACAAGACAGGAGTAATCGATCCGGTTCTTCTCTCCGAATATCCGAATCGAGAGCGATTTTTTCTTCTCTTTACAAAGCTGGTCACTCCGGACCGACTCCCCGTTGCTGGTAAGCCGACATCTGGCTCTCCGTCCGCCTTTGTGCCGTTGCCGGTTCGTCTCCGATCGTATACAAGTCCGAACATGTGCGTCCAGCTTACAGTCGGTGTGGTCTGACCCCTTGCTCGAATCCCACCTGTGCGACGGACGAGTATCGATCGATGTGGTTCTGTCTAATGGGTTGCTGCGCAGTGCCCTCATTCAGTCTTCGCTATTTTCCTCCTCACTCACAACACCTCACCTCCGTGGTCCTCATTTTTGGCTTTCCGTGGCCCACGCGGATGTTCGGCTCTGTTTCGAATCGGCCGAATATTCGCTTTGGTTCGATTTTCCGGCCCAGCGCGCTTTTGATACAGCGCCAGGCGCCTCGTGTCGTTAACTAGTTTGTCCGAGCTCCAAGCCCGTCATTCGCAGGACACCCACTCTACGCCTCCTTTTGGCCGCCATGTGTCGCCAGAAAAACTGTGTCGTTTTCATGGTTTTCAATATTTCTCACCAGTAGGTCAAACAACTCTTGAAGTAGATCTAGCTCGATGTAGGGTGTTTCTTCACATCTGTTTGTTAGTTCCTTCCACTTTCTACTTACAGTAATTCCAGTAGTACTGTGAAGTCGCAATGCTAAGAAGCAAGGAAGAACCTTGGTGAGTTCAAGATAATTCGATTTGCGTCGCCCCTACATCAGATTCCTTGATATGGATGCCTTTTCGGTGCGTCCTAGTTCGAAAGGACCACCCACAGTGAGAGCACCTATACTTCACCATACCTTCTTTGAAATTGCCGGAGTGCCTTGAGACCATAAGACAGTCTTGAAACACGTCTTTTCTTCACACGTGATTTTAGAGCACATCAAGTTGAACATATGGTGACCACCAAATATCTCTTTGTAACTGGCAGTTTTACCCTGGGTACAACCTATGTATTACAAGATCTCCTGCTGTTATAAAATATGTGTTTTTACGTTCGACCTTTACTGGAAACGTCTTTGAGAAGCATTCAAGAAAAGAGGATGGGGGCAGCCCCCGATATTCGATTTCCACTTACCAGAGTCGAGATGTTAATTTGTCAAGTTCTTAATCCAATGCTCTCGATGGACCCGACACTCGTCATTCATTACAGTCGTGGTTCTTGTTTGAATACAGAAATAGTTATACAGAAGGAACTAGTTGCTTTTCACTTAAAAAATTGTTACAGATCTCATTTAAAAGTTTTCTGAATGTTGTTAGGGAGGGAAGAAGGAATTATTGAACATCTGTGCATAGTGTTTTTGTGGTACATAGGTAGCGAAATGCATAAAGCCTTGTAGTCCAAGCCGTTACCGAGCACTCTACGATTTCTGTCTTCAGTTTATAGTTACGTTTGAATGTGTGTTTGCCACTACGAAGGCTCAAAGGAGGCCAGGTCAGGGCTAAGTATGCGCCGCCTACGAACCTGTAAGAAGTCAAGGGGCTCGGATGAATGAAAACCTTAATTTGCTTCGACTTTTCCATAAGCGCTCCAGGAAGGATTCTTCACGAATTAGAGCGGAATAAATTACCAGATACACGTCTCCAGCGAACGTTTTTGTCACAATTTTAGGCTATTAACATTATAATTCGTCTCGATTTGGAAAAATTGTTTGGTTTTTCTAAAGGGTTAATTATATGACAGACGCAATTTTAGGAGAGATGAAAAAACCAAAAAAATTGAAAAATCAATGCTAAATTCGAACCCGGAGCCCGTCGTCGTCCGTGACATCTGCTAATTATTTTACTTCGAAAAAAATTTTTCCTTGAAAAACGCACTGCATTTACCTTTATTACCGCCATGTTGATTAAAAGTGACACTACGGTTTCATTGCTTTAGAATTTCTCATTTTTAAAATTTTCTAAAATTCTGTGATTAAATCATTTGGTTCTAATCTTAGATACCTAATATACTCCATGTTCAATTGTCGTTCACTCATAGCATGATGTTGGCCCAACGATGATAGGAAACCTCAATCTGTGGGGCTGTTAATCGAATTTAGTTCTGCTGGCATATGTATAGGTGCAACGCCGTTTTCTTCCAAGCCTGAAAAAAGAGAAGGTGTTACTTGTTCAAGAACCATTTCAGTTCGGAACACGAGCCAAACTGTATTCATTTAACAGTCTTGGTTCGTCAGCTCGAAGTTTCCTACCGGTACTCCTATAGACAAGATTTAGATTGTTTCATTCAAAACCTGTAGCATCGTTGTGAGTGCCTAGACGTTGCTAGGCTTCCCATGCTCATATTGAGTTTTTATTTTGAACATTTTAAAATATTTGCCGTGTAGGAAAATGTAGTCGTGGTCTATCCCCTGCTCATAATCTTGAGTCTTTCAGTCAAGAAAGGATTTCTTGACTGAATGCCATACATATATTTCAAATTTCGGAACGAAAGGGGACCATTTGAAACCCGTTACACTGCGTACGTATGAGGATGTGGGGTGTAACATTAACAAGTTCCTGATCAATTCAAAGTGTTATAAACAGTGAGATCAGATCACTTAGATCCACCCTGGAAGAAACGTACTCGAGACGGTCTCGGCGGCGTAATCAAAGAAGAATTCTTCCCTTCCTAGCGTTCGCATTCTCAGTCGCTACGTCCTTTCTCACGCCGTCCTATTCGTCGTGTCGTGTGTGATGAATACGCCGGCGAGTTAAAAACGCTTCAAAGCTATTACTATCGATTGATTTAGTACAGCACATGCTTAGCCAGCTAGCACTACTCGTCGTTCTCTCTGTGTGCTGCAGCTGAGCTGAGCAGAGCATCGTTTTTATGGCCACCGATCGCTGGAATGTGCGCCTAGGTCGCGCTCGCTCACGCCGCGTGTACTGACCGCGTAGGAGGAGTTGCAGCGGGAAGGCGACACGACGAGGAGGAGTTCAGGCTCGTCGTGCTCGGAGTTCCCCATCGTGGCCGAGCGACGTTGTCGGCGACCACTTTACGCACGCAGCTAACCTAATCGCGCTGTTGCGCTGGTATCGCCGATGCACGACCGTCTTCGCTCTCCTTCTCCCCTTTCCGCCGTCGGAAATTCAATTTGGCTCAGTTTCGAGCCGTCCACTGCGAAGGGCGATGAATTTGCTGCAAATTGGAGATCTGGATGGCTCTGGATGCACTTTTCACTATAAAGTGCAGCTCGTAATTTCGGATGCACCTGGGGTTTAGTCGTCAGGTGTATACTCACAGGTTTCTACTCATACTCGTCTTTTAACTTCAGTATCGAGCAGAATTTTATTGATAATAGGACTTTAAGCAGCACTTCTTAACCTGATCTGCACTGCAAACTTCGCAGATGCTATGATTTCCTATCATACAAAAAATAATACAATGGATTTATTTATTTGGCAGAGCTACGCTGCTAATGGAATCTCAACAATATCGCTGTAGCCAGTTGACACCCAGAAGCGGAAAAAACATTTTTATGTAACTTCTCTTGGTGGTACATCCTTTTGAGTTTGCGGTTGTTTTGTTTGAATTTATTACTTCATAAAGGCATTCGAGATAAAGGGGGTTGATATTTCCTTTGTAGTGCATCCTTGAGTGCAAAGAAATGAACGAATTAAAGGAAAGTGCGTGCAACTACTGCAAACCTGCTCTAATTTCGAAACTGGCCCAGGTACTACTTTCATTTTAATCGTATCTTAGCAATTTGCTCCGCTCATATCTACAAAGGTTTATAAGGAGCTATGTTTGCTTACCCACTCTTTCCTGTCGAATTTGGCAGAACTGTCGGCCTTTTCTATCCTCTTATGAAGGTGCTTTGCTACAAATCGTAATCGCAAGTACTATTTCTACGTTATCATATCAGTGACCCCTAAGAGCGATTCGCTTCTGAAATCCTACTTATTTGATAAGGACAGTCGGTCTTCGGCTTTTCAGTCAGAATGGTCCCAGATGTGACCACGTCGTGTCGATGGTAGTTCCTTTCGTTTCATGAAAGATCACTTTTTCTCGCAAACCCCACGTTGTCACGCTCTGTGGTTCACGAATTTACTCCCAGGTTTGCCTTTGTCGTGTTTCAAAATTTTGTCTTTTGACAAGGTATTGGTCCATCCATATTGTTCTTGAAACGCGTCAACGAATGGCTTTCTGAAGGCAGGATTCAGAAGTACTCCACGCAAACTCCAAGCATAACCGCGAGTCTCGACAGAACATTTTAGAGCGTACGCAAAAAAAAAAAAAGAATTTGGTGTTCAAGTTTTGAATACTAGCGAACGAATGTAATGCTAGTGAACAAGAAGGAATGTGACGAGAACAATATTCTGTGTCCCGCGAATGCTGCATGAATTCAAAATCAGGTTGTGTCCTGCCATGACAAAAGAAAACGCTTGTCCTGTCAAGCTATGAAGCACGGTAGGGCTTTTCTAAAACTGACGTTCGAGTTGTACTTTGTAAGTAGAGTTGATATAAAACATTTCGGTTATCATCGGCCCTTATCTCCACCTATTTCTTATGGTATTCTATTGATTCATTTTTGGCTGATTCACGTCAGCATTCTTTTAAATGCATAATTCGAATGTGATTTTACAAATAACGGTTGCTCTCTAAGAGCTATGTTCCCAGATTCGTGACCGTTTCCTTACGCGAATCACCGGTCAACCTGTAAGCCTCAGAGTTTTACATTAACTTAGAGAGACATGGGCGTGGCGCATCTCGGAAATGACCACGGACACTGCCGGCAAACACTCCTTGCTACGTGTGCGCAACACTGCTTAATTGCTCACCGTATCAGCCATATTGCCACTATTGATTTTTGTGTTTGTTTTGTGATCTGGGTCAGTGGATCAGAAGTAGGCACAGAGCTGGAAATCTTTAATGACATGTTCTGGTATCCTTAAAAGAGGTCTATTTCCATCACATAAGCTGACCTTTGGGAGGGCAGTGACCCGTTGTAGAATCACATGAAGACAGGCATACATAGTGCTGCTCTTACGTTTATTCATTTATTTACTGTACACAGAAGTTGCACAATGCTAGACTTAAGAGCATTTTAGGTGGTGGAAACTGCAAGAAATCAGTTTTAAAAAACGGAACAAACTACTGTAGCTCATAGTTTTAAATGTCCTAAAATTCCTTATGGAGACTTCTAGAATGTGTAGCATCTATTAGTTGTGTTCAACCATTTCACCGGTTTTCTATGAAAAAAGTCAGTTTCCTGCTCAAGCCACTTCGTCTGTGTCCTCCCGTATCCTCTCGCGTCGCTGCTAGAGGGTCTAACAGCGCTAATGAGTTGAGGGGCAAAGAAGTCGCTCGAAATTTGGTTACGTTAGCCTAGTTCTCATTCGGCGCTCACCGTCTCCTCCGGCGCGCTCTCAACAACAGTAATTAGAGGTTTCGTGCGGGGTCGGCCAGCGCTGCACCGCTCACGAGCTGTTCTCCCAGACTTTCGAGACGATTTCGAGTGCAAGAAGGGAGACGGACGGGCAGCAGCACTGCGCCGGTTTCTGTTCGGGACACTGAAAGAGTGGAGTCATAAACGGACTTTATGGCGCTCAGCTACCGCTCCTAATCCACCGCCCACGATCCTCCACTGACCCGTTCATTTGTTGAGGCGTTCTGCGGTCTTGGCGTGTGTGTGAGAGTCTAGGGTCAAGATTCGCTTCTGATTAATTAGTCTTGGATTGTGATCTGCGGTATTTATTCGTGCACAAGTAGAGGTTATTTTGGTGCCTTAAAAGGCGCATAAATAATTTCTTGAGTAGTTCATGGCAACACTTCGGCTCATAACTCATCAATACTTCTAACCCTATCGCGTATGTATTGTTGTCGACTTGCTTTTACAGCTGTGATGTGCTTTCATTATATTCCTTCGGCTTTCATGGACGTAGTGTGGAGTTCCGTTGTACCTACAATACCGCTCAAATTCTTTGCAAAAAAGACGCTTTGCGACGGATTAATCCGTCACAAAGCGTCGCCTTGCCATAACTTCCTTTAAATTTGCTCCTGTGGATTCCAGTTAACACCATTTGAATCCCCTCTTCACTGCGCATTTGATGCTTCCAAGTTGTGTTTAGTTCGTCAACCTCTGACCTAGTTATGGCGCATTTTCGTCTGGAGGGCTCTTAATTGATTTACGACCTCTCCAAAACTGCCATTGGCGTCCACTTCGGAGACTCCACCAGCCGATTTCAGCGAAATCCGGAATTCTCCATTTCTCTCAAAAGATCTGAATTCAGCTTGTTGTGACTATCATAGTGACACTAAACACTGCTTAGTTTGATTGATTTTGATCTCAACGCATATTTAGTCTAATTGCTCGCAAGGTCCACTTTCAGGACGTCCTTCCTCACCAACCACCCCCTCCTTTGCAAGCATTTGTCAACGTTAATTTAGGTGAGAAAAGCTCCTTTCACGTCTAGTAAAACAGCTCCAAGAGCTAAAAAGCGGCCGCTTTGATATGTCTTCAAAAACGCTGTTTTTCGTTCATTGTACAGGATTCTCTTATTTTGAATTCGTTGTAGTGCGTATAAAATAACAGTGAAGGTGATCCAACTTCTTTCAGTGGGCGGTAGTATAGTCGGTATTCCAAAACTAGCAGCAAATAATACTGGCTCTTTTCGGGGTGGTAATTTTGTGGCCTTTACTGCAATCCAAATTTCGTATTTTATCTCGTTTTCTTCAGATTAACCTTCGGGTTGTTCTTGAATGAGAAAATGGTTTGGTTAACTGTTTTGGCCGCGTCATCAGCTCTCCGGCAATAGAATGTGGCTCAAATAGGACATGGTTGAAATTTTACCCTTTCTGCACGCAGTCGGTTCTGGGAGTGGGACTTGGACTCGGCCCGAGCCCTGTGCTCGGCGTCCGAGTCGCGGGTGACCTCTGCTCGGTTCGCACCTCGGTGCGATACCCACTGGCAGTGCACTACCCCATTAGAGCAATAAAACCGACACCGATCGCTCTTCTGAGATCTGTTTCATGTTAGCCGTAGTGTCCTCGGTTTTTAATGATTTAATTGTCCTCACTCATTCTAAAGTTTCTGAAACACTCCCATGTCGTTGTTGCTGGTTGAAATTCAAACATCTCCCAATAAATAGCAGTTTTTCAGCCTAAGTAAAAAACCTTGCATGCGTTTCCATTCCGGATGTCGACTTCGTGGTCGACCCAGTATTCAACTTATTAGAGTAAGAAATTAGAAAAACGTGAGATTGAGTAGTCGTTTTATGCGAAGTCTAAGGAGTGTGCTAGGTGCTAAAGTTCTCTCATGCCCTATTCAGGTAGTTTTTGGGTTCCGGAGAATCGATTTCCAAACAAACTCGAACATCACTGCAATACTGACCCTTTTCATACCTCCTTAACAAACTTTTCACTGATTTTGCAGCAGCCTGCAGGTATTCTACGGCTCGTGGGTTTCCCAAGCTGTCGCAATGCTTCATGCGACAAATAGACAAATAGGAAATTTTCAAAATTGGAGATCTGTTTTGTTCATCTTAGCCTTTATATTTCACAGGATTTTGTTCAAAAATTTCCCTTCATATATTACAATTTATATTTAGAACTGACGCTGCAGCGCAGTCGGAGGGGGTGCCGGCTGTCGCGTACACCCGATACCAGGTTGTTGATTCGGATTTCCCGCAAAATCCAACCAAGCCCTCCATCCCTCCGGGGCTGTGACTTGGTACCAGACTTGCCTGGGAAGGATAGGCACTGACTTGTTCATCGGCTCGCCACCGCTCATTGCAAATGCCAAATGCGCATTCAAACCACCTCCACAATATCCCGTAGAAGTAGGAGACGTGGCGCATCCCAAAAGAGATTGGTTAGCGTCTTCCTTTATTCTTTACCATTTATATACCATTTTCACGTCGAACTGGAAACTTTCCAAATCAAACTGGACACTCTTCTAAGCTGGCCTATAAACTTTGAAACCAAATTGAACGTCTTCCAAATCAAGATGAGGTACTTACAAGTTAAGCTAAAGACTCTCCGAAATGGTTAGAATAATTTTTTGCTCAAGGGAAACTTAGAATAACTTTTTGTGAATTTTTTTTTACTTCAGCTGCCGATTGAGTGAAATAATTTTATAAAATTTTTATATTTTGAGAAAAAATAATGAGTTAAATTTTATGTTAAGTTGCAGCAATGTAGCAATCATGTCGTGCATTAAAAGACTGGATCGCGCCATGCACTTAAAAAGTTCAACGCATGGTTTGTTTGATGGAATGTGTAAATAGCGCTTACATGTAGTAAGAAAGTTAGGATGCGTGTGTTTTTTACAATTGTTTGTGCTGCATCGCTTGCAGGTGTGAAACTGCATGCAAACAAAAGTTTTGCTATCAATCGAATAAAAATCACGAAGTTTCGGACGGAGGCATGGCGCGATCTTTTTTTGGCAGTATAGAATGGATGCCTTCCTGCTCTTCTAAACTAGCTTTGAATCATTGTTCTTCCTCAAAAAATAAATTTTTGATAAAATTTCAAACTATGTGTTCTCTTATTGGGAAAAAAATTAAAACTTCAAAGATATACTTAAATTTACCGTGAACAAAAATATTCCAACATTTTTGAAGAGTCCCTAGTTTAATATAGAAGAAGCCTATTTTGATTCGGAGAGTTCGCTATGATTTGAAAAGTCTTAGTTAGCTTGGAAGAGTGTCCAATTCGACGTGAAAATAGTATATCGAGAACAGCAAATTTGTCGATGGACACTCAATCCAATGTAAATTTTTAAAAATACGCTAAAAATTTTGCTAAATTTCTGAAAATTTCCGTTAATTCGTTAAACCAGGTTTTAGCGGAAGATGTCGTTAATTTGTTAAAAATGTCAAATCATTAACCTTTCACTGTACACTCCTGGGACAGATCTCAGAAGAGCGATCGGTGTCGGTTTTATTGCTCTAATGGGGTAGTGCACTGCCAGTGGGTATCGCACCGAGGTGCGAACCGAGCAGAGGTCACCCGCGACTCGGACGCCGAGCACAGGGCTCGGGCCGAGTCCAAGTCCCACTCCCAGAACCGACTGCGTGCAGAAAGGGTAAAATTTCAACCATGTCCTATTTGAGCCACATTGTATTGCCGGAGAGCTGATGACGCGGCCAAAACAGTTAACCAAACCATTTTCTCATTCAAGAACAACCCGAAGGTTAATCTGAAGAAAACGAGATAAAATACGAAATTTGGATTGCAGTAAAGGCCACAAAATTACCACCCCGAAAAGAGCCAGTATTATTTGCTGCTAGTTTTGGAATACCGACTATACTACCGCCCACTGAAAGAAGTTGGATCACCTTCACTGTTATTTTATACGCACTACAACGAATTCAAAATAAGAGAATCCTGTACAATGAACGAAAAACAGCGTTTTTGAAGACATATCAAAGCGGCCGCTTTTTAGCTCTTGGAGCTGTTTTACTAGACGTGAAAGGAGCTTTTCTCACCTAAATTAACGTAGACAAATGCTTGCAAAGGAGGGGGTGGTTGGTGAGGAAGGACGTCCTGAAAGTGGACCTTGCGAGCAATTGGACAAAATATGCGTTGAGATCAAAATCAATCAAACTAAGCAGTGTTTAGTGTCACTATGATAGTCACAACAAGCTGAATTCAGATCTTTTGAGAGAAATGGAGAATTCCGGATTTCGCTGAAATCGGCTGGTGGAGTCTCCGAAGTGGACGCCAATGGCAGTTTTGGAGAGGTCGCAAATCAATTAAAAGCCCTCCAGACGAAAATGCGTCATAACTAGGTCAGAGGTTGACGTACTAAACACAACTTGGAAGCATCAAATGCGTAGTGAAGAGGGGATTCGAATGGTGTTAACTGGAATCCACAGGAGCAAATTTAAAGGAAGTTATGGCAAGGCGACGCTTTGTGACGGATTAATCCGTCGCAAAGCGTCTTTTTTGCAAAGAATTTGAGCGGTATTGTATTGAGAATCGCTCCGAGATTCAACAGCAGCAGTAGTCCGTTTCATCACGAATAAAGGCCTTCTGTACTAGTTAGTCAGTTTAGGGCTTCCTCACCACCTGCGCTAGCACGATCCGTTAAAAGCAGATGCTCAAATGCGTCTCAAAAGTTTTTGTTTCACTAAACTAGGCTTCCGCAACATTATTAGAAACCCTCAAAAGGTATTCCGGCATCGAAACACAGACTAACGTTCATTCGTCGAATGTGCCTTCTTCTGAATAGGAGTACATAGTAGTCTTAAAATCTCATTGGACAGCAGAATATCCACATATGCAAGAAGCTCCGAAAACTAAAGTCTTCGCAGATGCTTATGAAAAGCCGCTGTCGTAGTCAACGCGTCTGTAGCTGGCTGTAAGACCGTGATCCTACTCGTTTTATTCGCATCCACCACAAATCCTTGTTTGATTTGTCTTTATATGTTTTTTTTCACAGTGTGGCCTTCCCTTCAAACAGTTGCCTTTTCAAAAGTTGACTTTTGATAGCTGTCCTTCTACTTAATAAAAAATTCCCCCATCGAGCAGCATCGTGAAATCGCCTTCATTAGAATTCACGGTCGACAAAATGCATTCCGGAAATTTTGGGCTAATGGCTCCAAAATTTTATTCACCTAATTATTAACGTATTTATTCCATTTAGGCAATGTTCTTCGGGAAGAGTTTGGTCTATATCGCAGTGAAAATCGTCGGATATAACTTCCAATTTTAACCAGGTTTTTAAACCGTTTTCAGGCCTGGGAACCAATTAGTTGCGGTGGTCACGCGATGGGAATGGCATACGCCATCATATTCCTCTTCCTAAATAAGTCTCTCACCAATTCACAGATTCCGTAGAGATCAGTGACTTGGTCTAGAAGTAGTTCGAACCAAAATCAGTGCATGATGCGCACTTCACCTTCTCCTACCTCTGGACTGCGCCACTTTTGCTCCATGGAGGACACATAAATTCTTAACTGCAGCAAGAGCGGAGTTGTCCATCACCGAAAGAAAACCAGCACGTTGTAAACATTGGAGGAGCGCACGAATGTAAAAACACGGTGGCATCCGGCCACCAACCAGCAATGTTTTGAAGTTGTCTTGGCCAGCAGAGGTGCGGGGCCCTCAGAAGAAATTCGTCTGTCGTTTCTGTACTTCTCTTGGACACCATACATCACATCTCCATCGGCACAGGTGTGTTGCTCTTGAAAAGTCGAAGAGACGAAGGCAGGAAAGCGACGGGGTTGCAAGCAACGTATTTTTCATGCCTAATATGGTATTCTATTCTGGTTCCTTCCAACCGTCGTATGACGTGCAGAGCAGCTAGTTTCATCGCTTTGTCTGTAGGAAATATATTGTTGCTTTGTGATGGTCATGAGGTGGAGATGACGAGGGGCTATGTTCGTTGTTCGGGTCCTGTCCTCTCCTCCTCCTTCCCGTGCTCTTTCGCCTCTGCCACACCCTCTCCGTTGTCCATAAACATATTTTATTCCTTAAGTATCTGCCTCCTCTGCCTTTTCGCCGTGATGTGTTTGTCGCGTCGCTGCAAAGAAACTCGTCCGAAGAAGCGACGCTGACCGCGAGGAGTGTCGGAGACCCGAAGCACGGCGGCGGCGGCAGCAGCGTTCACCGGCGCTTAAAGAGCCCCCCGTGATCCTATTTGCTAAGGGGTCCGGTTCCATCCCCGGGCAATCAGGGTCGATCACCGGTCTCCAGCATTGTCGCTGTACACGCTGCAGCGGCTGCCGCCGACCGAGTGAGTAGCACTCGTCCGAAGAAGGCGCAGTGACCGAACAGCCGTCGTCGTCGTCGAGTTGACGAAGTCACTTTCGCGACGAGCGCCGCCGCTTTTTCCATGCCGATGCTTGTCTTGTTGTGTGTCTGGCTGTGTACTTGCAGACGCATGCACGCGGACCGGTCTCGAGTGCTTGACTACGCTCCTTTTGTGACCCGACGTCGGCACAGAATCCGCTGTCCGGCGCTCTTCGTGTGAGGTACCGTTCCTCGTCTCCTCTCTCAAAAACTCTCCCAACTCGTTAAGAAAGTGTTGCTGTTCTTAAGTGAGTTCATGGATGGTGGTGTTTAGGAGGTTCAGTGCTGTTTTCCTGAGATTCGAAAGCGAAGAGCTTCACATTCCTTTGAAGTGTTCCTATTGGGCTGTCGCTTGCAATTATCAAAGTTATTCCTGCTACGTAGCTTCTGAAGTTCTTATTTATTTTCAAGCTTTCTATGAAGTTTTGCGGTACTTAGCGGGCTGGTGCCCGCTCCGAGATTGCTCATGCTCGTGGAACACCCACATAAACACGGTTTCTGTGCTCTCCTCCGCTGACGCGGAGAAGGGCACAGAACTAAGCAATGGGAGGAACCTTGGGGTCTGGCTGATCTAACCTACACATTTTAAAACGCTTTGCCGATGTGCAGTAGGCAACAGCCCGCTTAGAACCGTTTTGCGTTTCTGCTTGAGCTTGGAGCGGCCGTTATACTACAAGATAGAAGCTGCCTCCCTGAAGTCTTTTATTTCCCTACATCCCTTCGAGCTGCATGGTGGTTGATTGTTCTCAGATCTTAAACCTTTTAAACCGGTTTAGTAGTGAAAGAAATGGCGTGAAGTTAAGACTAATGCCTGTATGCAAAAGAAAAACGTTCCCGTGACCATAAAACAATGAAAAGCTATTTTCCATCTCATCCCAAGGCCATGAGCCTCGTGATGGAGCCTCAGCCTCATCTCACCTTTTTTCTTTGAATTTCCTTGAATGATCCTTCTAGTTCTTTTTGCAGGCACGGCTTCAAAGCAGCTTTGAGGTCTGCCTTGGGATCTGCCGCTCCTACCCTACAAGTCGTTCTTTTTATTAGAGTACTGCTGAAGTTTTACAGCATTCGGTTGATTTCCTTGCATTTTGAAACAGGTCTTTCTTCGCTCTCTCAACTTTCTCTATGGATTTGTTACAGGTCTTTTCTGAACGGAACAAAATGAGCTTATTGACTTCTAAACAGTTGCAACCCCTTTTTATGTTCTGCCTCCTTTCAGGGGAAATTTCGAGAAGTTCAGCAAATAAAAGTTGAAGAAAGGATAAAAGTTTACATCTCTTCGCCACATCTTAAAGCCGTGAAAAGGGTCGTTTCCTTACAAACTGTGGATGTAATTTATTAATTAAATAAACCTCTGTGAAGTAAACAAGGTTCGTTTCGCCCCTACCTTCATACGAACCTTTTATCATAAAATGTCCCGGTTAAGGTAACTTTTTTTTCTATTTTCGTCTGAAAACAAAAACAAACGAGTGACATCAAGGGAATCCTAGTGCCAACGTTTGGAGGAGAACAACTGGTTTTCATTCTCAACTTGATGAATCTCGTTTCTGAAGAGAGTCTAGCATTGCCGAGGTTCAGCACTCATGTTGTCCATTGTGGCGACGGCCTAACGAGAGCTATGTCTAGACCCATAAGCGCTGAGAACCCTAGTCATGCTGCGACTACTGTTCTCGTTGTAGCTCAGCCGCTTCATACAATTCCCTCTTTTAATTGTTTTTATATGCTAATACAATAATAGCTGTACGCTTAATAGCTCACCCACACTACAACTGTCCCACTACAAAATCTGTTGTAGGCCGCCATTTCCACCCAGACTTGAGTTTTTACTAAATTTCTGGTTCGAGAAGGGGCACCTTCCCGCTTGTTACTATCGGTTTGTCAGTTTTTTAGTTAAGGGTAATTTTCTTTTAACCGCAATGTCTTGTTTGTTCGATTTTTTCGTCAGTTAGTCGAAAAGTAGACGACCGTCACCCATCAGAATAATTCCTGACTAATTACGGTTGCTCTTTGAGGTTCTCTAGTAAAGCGATGAAAGTAGGAGTTTATCAAGGCAGAAATAGCTAGTCTCATCGTCTTGTGTCAACCAAGAGTTCCGCTGCACTTTGGCTATATCTTAGCGATTATGGAGAAAATGGAACTCGGCTGAATTCCTCTGTATTTTGCACACATCCCTGCCTACCAGTGCCACTTCTTCTGCAGCTGTTCGAGGGTCAAGCGACATCAGCCGAGAATGATGCACCGTTAACGCGCGCGACAGCAATTACCCATCACCTACCGTTTCCTGAGGCTACATCAGCGACTGTAAAGTGCTCGTTCACAACGGATGAGTTGCCCCACAAAGGAGTTACTCACGAAGATTTACTGCAACGAACGAGTACACACACATTATCTGCGAAGCAGGGAGACTCCGGCGCGTCTCGCTGATGTTTGTTCAGTCGCCACCGCAACCACCTACACCTCCACCAGCACACCGCTCTCGTCCTTTCATCGTTCCAAATGGTTCATTCCCGATCGAGTATTTGCTGGATTTTGCCTTGTGACTCACCGGCACTCACCTCAAGAGGAGTTGGAACTCAATAGGCTCTCCCGCCGTGTTGTGAAGTGTTTGGTTTTCTCTGCGGGGAGGAGATTCTTCCTTTACAACGTCCCGAACATTTCCTTGTTCTTCTGTGTATTTTTTCCTTTCACAGGTAGTTGCTTGGTTGAATTCTGCATCTTCTTCTTTACTCAAGATCCTCTCCAGTTTTTTGGGTCGGTTTTTTGCAACAATGAAAAAAAAACAGTTTGAAGGCGTAAGGGGAACGAACTCGCGGTGGTCATTCTCTTCCTGTTGTACTATTTTTTCATAGGACATCCCATTAATTATAGTGCTGCAACATATGCTATGCAACAACATGAAAAATCTGCAGTACCTGAAAGTATGCAATTAATCTCCTCGTGTTGGGAACGTGTTTTGCTTTTCTGGAATTAATCGAAGACTTTTGAAGATCACTCTTCTTACTGCTACTGATGTCGAAAATAGACAGTTATTTTCGCTTTGGGAAAATTGCAAGACCAGAAAGAAAACGTGTTTGAAATGGAGAAGACCTGATGGTGAGATTGATTGCAGCTGCGGAATAACAGTGTTCGGGTTTCTCCGTAACGTTTAATAGAACGAACAAAGCGATCTGTTCACTGCCGACTTCCTTCTCGCTTGTTCGTTGCCTTTTGCCCGATCCCCGCAGTGTAGCCTTGACGAAACTTCACTGAAAATTGATATGCTGCTCACTGTTCGGACGTTCGTATCTGCAGAGCTCTACGTGTAAGCCTGGGGTTCCCTTACATCCTGCTGAAACACTATGCACTAATCTCATGAAGATTATTTTGTAGTCATGTACTTTGTTCTTCGCATAGCTTTATCTATCTATACTCCACACTTCTTACACCCCAATAATCTGAAAATTATGATTTTCTGCTTTTATTGGTTCGAAACGCGTTGCTAGTGCTTCTAAATACGCTTCTTTTATTGTTTATTTACATTTTATATCATATACTATATATTATTATTTATATATTTTTTAATCTTACAGTCTTGTATAGTTCCCCAGCAGAGCATAATCTAATTGGTTGGTCATGCTTCTGATCATCCAACCGATGAAAAAAACAAGTTAATTAGCTTGGAGTATTTTTATATGTATACGACTGATGCTGCTCTAATAGTTCAACAGCTTTTACCCAGTTTACCCAGTTTTCGTTCTCCACTTCCAAGCCAGTTGACGAATTTCCGCAGAGGTTGCCTATGCAATTGATATTCCAAAATAACAATACACATACCGAGCTCTTGACTCGGTTTGCCCTTAATCGGAAAAAATCGTGTCACAAATTTGTTCAGCTATTAGGTTTCCCAAGAAGCATTGCCGTTCAGGTCCGCTTGAAGAGCTACTGCGGTCTGCATAAGTGCTGCCAAAGTTGCTGGGATGAATTTCATTCGACGAGTTCAGGCTTCAAGACCAACCACCAAACGTCTCTTATCAATGCCGCTGCTCGTATGTGCCGGTCGTAAATAGCGCTGTCAGCTTTGGTCGTAGACGCAAGCGGTGATGCTTTTGAAGAAGACATTCTCCGTTTGTAACATAACTTGCAGTCTGAATTTCTATCAATATTTTCTGCAGATTGTGCTTGCACGCTGGCTTTTTTGTTCAGCAGTTATTTTTTGCGTTTCCTTTAAATCCATAATGTGTGACGTTACGCAGCCACACGTCCAAAGACCAGAAATTTGATGTCCTCATCCTAAGCTTGGAGTGTGATCTACTCTACAAAAATCACAGGATATACATTTTTCGATGTGCTAACCATTGTGCGTTGTGTTTGAGGTAACTCAATCTCACTCTAACATTCGCTCTCGAGGGGCCGCACAACCACTTGCTATTGCGGCGAGAACCTGTTACAGTGGGTGTGGCGGACTGCGCCGATTGGCCAGGTAAGGGGCCCCGGTGCGATTACCTGCACTTCGTTGACGCTCCTGTGGAAGTATACCATTAGGCTTAAGGGTCGGCTCCTATTGCTAGGGTGTTGCAGGATTCTTGTGCAGCCATATATCCACATATGTCCAGCTCGTACCTACATATGTGCATACGCATATAAGTAGGTATATCCCGTGTATACACATGTATATACCTATGTATATACATGTATATGCATAGGTATATTCATGTGTTAGGTGGGGGGGGGGGGGGCAAAAGTAATGAGACTCTCCATGCCGTGCCCATATATGTCGTGACTGGCGTCCGGTTTTGTGCTTCTCGTATTTGTATGGTTGTTTGCTACTTACTGAAGGCCACCTGAGAAGTGAGCACTTTCGCCCTTTCCTGAAGCATGCCGCTACCCCAGTCTGTCTCATGCCGAAACACCAGTCTGACGAATCGACATGTGTTACCCAAATCTCGCCCAATTCCCAACCCCAATCAGCCTGGATTCAATATTTACGCAAGATGAAAAGTACGTCTTCTACCTTAACCCTGCCAGGCAGCGAGTTTGGGTGAGGCCCGGTGACCTATAGCCGCATGCACACTTTGCAGCGGGCAGCGGGCAGCCACGCTGAAGCATAGCGTGGTGCTGCGGGGTCCCACTGCGGCAGCGGAGGCCGCAGTGAGGGGGTGTCCACACTTCCGCTGCCGCAGTGCTGCCGGCAGCGGCCGCAGCGGCAGTGGCAGTGAGGAATGGCTCGGGCATTCCTCACTGCCACTGCCACTGGTGAAAGGACGTGAAGTGGCGTCGAGTTGAGGTGTTGTGTACACAACACCTCAATTCACGCCATGTTGCGGGCATTTTCCTGTTTCCTTCTCCTCTGAGGTGTGTTGAATTGGTTTTCGAGTTTATTTCGACCAGATAAACGAGGGTTCTTGAGTCTTGAGACAGGATCATTGACCAATAGGAGGCTGTAAGCTACTTGTAGATCGGAAACACTACGAACGAGATTGCGAGTGTTCTTTCAAAATCGAGTAAGGAAGGGTTAGAGCGATGATTCTTCTCCTTCCGGCTGGAGTCAGCACAAAGAAGTCCCGTCGTTGCGAAACTCACGGAGTGGAGTGGGTCGGGATGTTCCCAATGTACTAGGTTGTAGGGGACGTTCTCACGTTCTTGATTTCTAACTTCAAATGATCATAACTTTGTTCATGGCCAACTCTTTCGGATAAGTCAAAAGCTGTCCTCGTGGAGTACCGCTGCCAGTGAAATCCGCTAGTACATACATTGTAAATCAATTCAGCGATAATCAGCTGCAGAATGTCGCCAAACTGAGCAACTTGATCAATACATCCTGAAAGAAGGCCGTCTGAGATAATAAATATGATGATAGAAAATAAGGTCTTAAAAATTGTGGAATACTGCACAAAACTCGAAGCACGAAGCTGACACAGGCACGTAAAACTGTCTATGAAGTAATTGAGAATGACTGAAACGGTCCAAGGTCCAGAATATGCGTCGCGTTCCGCCCTGAACCCACTTCGGCTATCGATCAGCTGGCAACTAGCCAGCCACTGCTCCGCTGCGTGCCGCTGCGGCGCGGTTCCACCTGCTGCAGTGGAATGTGGGCGGCGACCAGCTCCGCCCACATTCCACTGCCCGCTGCCCGCTGCAAAGTGTGCACGGGCCTTATTACCGACCTTCGCTCGGCTGTATGTTCACGGCGAGAAGCACCTTCTGAGCTTTTGAGTCTGCGCCCATGGACCAGTATACTAGAAGCTGTTTACCAAAAGTACGACGATGGACTCCAAGGCCATGGTAAACGAAATAGAAGAGATGGACCTGCGACTCAAAGTTATTCAGTCGCAGCGCGTCAAGAAGGTCCTCCTCTTCGACAACGCCGCACCCCATCGGGAACAAGTGACCACGGATAAGCTTGCTCAGCTGGGCTACGTTCACAAGCCTCACCCACCGTATTCGCTGTACATCTCTCCATGCGACTACCACTACCTCTTGAGCCTATAGGACTTCATAGTCGGAAGGAACACAAGGACCCAAGCAGACCTCGACAACCATAACGAGCAGTGGATCAGCGCCAGGCCCAAGCAGTTCTGGAAGGATGGGATCATTAGGTTGGCTGATCGATGGCAGGAAGGTTATTGACCTTAATGGCGAATGCATTCCTCAGTACCGTTGAGTTGTAATTGAGTTATAAAGAGATGAAGAAATTTGTTGAATTTGTCTCATTACTTTTGGCCCACCCTAATATATACCTATGTATATACATGTGTATACATAGAAACAGGTTTTCACCCCAATAGCAAGTGATTGTGCGGCCTCTCGATAGCGAATGTCAGAGCAAATAGCGATTCAGGTTATTCAGCATTACTATAGTAAAACATTTGAAGACCTTCGAAAACTACCAAACAGTCTTGTTATTTAAAAGGACTTGAGGATCCAGTCGTCTTTAACCAATCAATTTGAGAAGCTCAGCCTTTTCTGCTTTTGCTGGGTAGAGTGATGCTTTTTTGCTTTGTATTTGGCCCATTTAGTGAAACGCACCGACCAGCTGGCTCATAGAAAACTTCAGTGCTTTGCTGTTTCCAGACAAGTTGCTACCAAGCCACTGTCGACAGAAAAGAGGAAAAATCAAAGCTTAGCTGGACTGGACGCAAATTAATCGCAAAATGGATTTCTGCATGTTTGTGCAGTCAGCAATTAGATCGTTCGAGGGGAGGCTAGGCGTAAGATAGTATAAAATCGAATGCACTTTATCTTTTTAATGCTTATTTGATACCCTACACTTCACTTTATTCCTCTTGTGCGGCGCTATGCGTATTCAACATTTCTAACTAATTCTCCCGGGCAGTTGTAAGGTAGCAAAGCTGCCATTTTATTTCGATTTTTCATCTGAAATACTTTATCACAAATTTCGCTTCTTTTCCGCGTTAGTTAAAATCATTTGGAGTTCTCCAATTGCTTTCAGCCGATAGCGTTTGGAAAAGTGATGTGTGTTTAGTTTGAAAAATCTTTCCGCAAAGGCATAAGTTTGGAATAGATTTCGCTGTACAGTTCCGTGTGATGTCTTTGCGCTAACAGCGAACTTCATTAGATTTGTTTATTCCGCCAGAATAGGTCTACTTATAGCTTTTTCGTATAAGACATCTGGGGCAGTCGTTATATCGTTTAGATAAACTTACAAGCGTAAGATTTTTGTCCAAATGCAGATTTGGTCCTTTCGAGGCGTTGCTCCAAGCTTCGTGGAGTTCCTTAAACAGTTTTGGTCTAGAATTTCTCTTTAGATGATGTCCTCTTTTAGTCGGCCAACTAGATTGTCCAGCTCCTGCCAGATTTTGCTTTTAGTAACTGGTAAGGATTTCTGGCCGAAGCGAATTATTCTGGAATCAGGCAGGGTCAACTCCGAGCGCACCTGGCCGTTCTGGTTGGTCGAGCAGTCCTTGTCGGCCTCTGTAACTCATCAATCTTATGGCGCGCCGATACAGGGGGTTATTGTTGAGGGCCTGATCTGGCTAATTTTCGGAGCCCAATCGTGCCAATTTCGACGGCCTTAGCTATTGATTGGATCGATGTGAGTGTATGCGACATTTCAAGGTCTTTTGAACGTCCAGCGTTCGATGGCGTCCGTCTGACGCTCGAACCGAATGTTCGTCACCGACGACCGCCGGCTCGCACTCGCCGGCCTCAGGCTCATCCAGTCCGTCGTTCTTCATTATATGCCGATTAGCGACTGGACAGGAGATTTATCGCCGGCCGGTGCGGTGTGAGGTTTCTGTGTTTCTGGCGCTGATTCGACGAGGCGATACTGCAGGGAGTGACAGTGGGCTGCAGAGCGGGATCTGCCCATGAACCCTGACCTCCCACCCCGACGTGCGCACCTCCATCCGTGCCCTGTCGCCGACTGTTCGTCCGGGCTTTTGGTCTGCTTCATCGCCTGCAGTCGCATAACTGCTAACGAACATGTGGCCTCTGGTCTCGTTCGCCCTGTTACCTCGCTGATCCTCGCTTTCAGTTCGCCCGACAGCACTCGCGGACCAGGCGCGCACTCGTTCGCGGCCACATGCACGTCTCCAGCCGGCTAGCTCCCATTTTTCCACCCAGCCTGGACGCGTCCGCGACCTTGGCCATGTTCAGAATAGGTTTGCGTCATTGTCCGCCTGTGCACTCCTTAAGCGCGAACCAGCAAATGCTCACCGACACTGCCCTCGAAGAACGTGAAGTCCTATTCCTCTGACGGCGCGAGGTGGAGATTTTGAACTTTCGGAGATTTCGCGCCAAAATGTGCACGTTCGTTTCAAAGAAGCTAACTTTGAAACCCTCAAACTTTTCTTTTTTCACGTTCATTCAGTTAGCTCAGCACTTTCGGAACGAGATTTTTTCATCGACATTGTGGTTCCATCTGGTGTTGGTGGACATTTGGCTGCTAATTCGCGGAAGTTGTAACCTAAATCACTGACATTTGATTTTTAAGAGTCCTGCTAGTTTGTAGTTTCACTTACTTTCTGTACACTATGTCTCGCTTATAAGTGTTATATGATTATTCCTTCAAATCTTGTGTATGACTTTTTTCTGATCTCCCCGTTGGGACCACTTCCCATGCATCCATTCCTTTTTGAATAGTAAGCACCTCCGCAACTTCTAACCCTCCGCGCAGTGTGTTTCTGAGGTTTCGTTCTTTTCCGGTTCGTTTTTTGTTTTTCGTTTTTGAGGGAATGGGGGAGATGGCCCCTACTCAGTTATTTCTTTAGAAACCCATAGCTTGTTTAGCGTCTGTTTGAGGCTTCAACATACACTATGAACACGTATCAATTTAGGCCAAATTTGTAGTTTCTATTCATATTGCTCTCCCAACCACTAACGCATTTTTCAAGTGTAACATACGTTGACATGTGTTTGATGGTTAAGTGATTCGACTCACTTTGCTAAGAACACTTCGGTAATTGTCGATCCGTTTCCGACTAGCTCTGTTAAATCTTCCCTCAAAAGATAAGCGCATTGGCAAAAAATCAAGGGAGAAAAGGAGAGACAGAAGTGGAATCCTGAACAGGGCAGAGTTTGAAGACTCGGAAATGTTTCAACTTTCAACTTTATTACATGCACATAGCGCATGTGAGGTAATAAAAGAAGAAGTGTTATCACCCGAAAAATATACGAGGCTCTCAAAAAACAAGGGCTTCTGTAGTTATTGGGTTGTTTATTCAGGGTTAGAGCTGCGCTGAGGTATTTATTGTGTGAAGTAGTGCTGAGTCGGACTAGAAAGTGGAAAGCCTGTGCAAGAAATATCAAAGGCTCATATTACGCGAACTTTGTTTTTCGTCGAATTTTGCGTGTGGTTTTTAAGCTCGGACATGGTTACTCTGGAGCATCCTTGGTCCTGTTGTTTTCTTGCTAATGCTAAATATAATTAATGTATTTTTAGGATGACTACAATGAAGGGCAAATAAATGTCGCCAATACAATTCTAACTAAAGCTTTAACTTTTCTATCATTTATAGAGAAAAGCAGTTTTCTACTTTGTCAGCGTGATCTCTTCTGCCTCATTCATCTTCACTGTTTTTCTCCACATTGCTCCTGATAGAACTCGATGGATTCATTGTTCTGGTGTTCTAAAACAAGCTTTCTTTGTAAATAAAGATAGCTGTAAACAGCTGCAAATAGCTTGTATTCGCTTTGATAGAGCAGTGTCGTAGGTTTACCTTTTCTTTCAATATGCCTAATTTTTCCGTACATTCCCATTAACCAGGACTCCTCTGGCCTAGGAAACTGTAAGTCGCCGATTGTGAAGGCGACTTCCTTGAATGGAAATTGTTGATGACCCGGCTCAACCCAATTTCACCCCCAATTTCGAGGACGTTTGGCCTTGGTCGCTCGTGTGGGTGGTTAGCGACAACCTGCTGGTATCATTGTGCACGTGAGGTCGTTATTTGCATGTGCGCAGACCGGAGGCCCGGTCGGTCGGCCGGTCGGCTGGGGACCACCTGGCCTTCTCATCGGGACACATTACCTAATTATGCATCCTGGGCACTCACGTATGACGCCCGACAACAACGTTCGCTCGGCTTTTGACGTTGGCTTCGGGCCGACGGTGACTCATCCCATCGTTGTGTCCTAATAGTGATAGCCCGTCGTTGGGTGACTAGTCTTCAGTCGAACGCAACATCCATCCGACTCGCCCTCGTTTTTGTCGACGTTTTCTTTCCTTGCCTCCGCCCTTCCCTTTTTTCGGTGCTTCATTTGTTCACGTCTTGATCACTGTCTCCATTTCCTTTGAACTCATGGGTGTGGTATCACTTCTTTGGATCTCTACTAGGTGTCATTAGAGGTTTTGAAGAATCAATCCTTTGTTTCCAGTTTGCGCCGCACGATGAACCCGCGGCGTGACGCCCAGCGCCGAGTTGAGAACGCCCTTCAACTATGGGTTCTGGAAGCTAAAGGAGTACCTGCGAAAAGAAGGTATCTATTCTTCTCAGAATTCTCAAGAAAAGCGTACTGATTTCGTGTCGTTAATGCTACGCCTTGTTTTCCTTTTAAAATTCGCCACCGAAACGATTGGACATAACTGTTTTAAACGAGGATGTGAACCCCAAATTTCCACCGGAGGTGCTCATTTCCTTACTGAAGCCTGTGTGTCATTTTTTGGGTTTGCTATGAGTTCGGTGTGGAACTCCCACCGAAGACCCTATGAAAATTGTCAGAGAGGCGCATTGTTCACATCTTTTTTGCCTTCTTGCGATGACTCTATTCCATTCTGTTCTTTTCTCTAGAATTTCTATTGTTTCCAACTATCCTAGTACACTTACTAGCAGGGAAGGGTCTCATGCACATGCCTGAAGGACGCAAATAAATACCACAGCAAGAATCTCCACTCTTCAAATAGTAGAGTGTGCTCCATCTTTTCAAAGTCTTGAGCCTAGCGAATTAGTGGTCTCGAGCATTATTTTTGTTTTTTCTGTGTTTTCGATATTATTAGGAGGGACTCATGTAGCACAGTCGGAGGAGGTGCCGACTGACGCGTGCACCTGATACCAGATCGGATTTCCCGCCCAAGCCAACCAAGGCTTTCATCCTTCCGGAGTCGGTGAATTGGTATCAGACTTGTCTGGGAAGGATAAAGCGCTGACTTGTTGATCGACAAGCTACCTCACGGGATGGTTTGGTATGGTTAAAAATGCATTCAAATCGCATCCATGACATCCCATAGGATCAGAATGCGTCGCGCATCCCAAAGAGTATTGAGTAGCGCTGTCCTCTATTATTATCTTTTAATCGATGTTTGGAAACTACTGCGTTGTGAGACTGTTTAATTCCATAATAAAATTTCAGCCTTCCCCCCCCCCCCCCTCTAACTCGGTAGACTGAAGGACTGCAAAAACGGAAACATTTTTCTGCAATTTGGGGGCGGAGTTTCTCGCAGCGGTGTTCATTTTCGCCGTTCATACAAATGTCCGAAACCTTTTGCTGGTCAGGAGCGAAGGTATTACCTATAGAAGTACCTACCAATTTCTTCCAGATTTAGTTCAGTTAATTGCGGCGGCGTGTAGCGCAGCTAACTATAGGCAAAATCTCACGTGGCACCTCGAATTGATTGCTAACTCGTTTCACGTTCAAGTCTACTAAACCTTCCATTCGCACAAGGTCGGTGAATTCGTAGCAGACGTGTTTGAGGTGGATGGGAAATTGACCTAGTTATCAGCTAGTCACTACAAGTCATTGTATCCTAGCAAGTACATGTTCAAAGTTTTTTGCGATGTCCCGTAAAAGCTGAAGGTGTGGCTCATCACAGACAGCTATTTATTAGCGAGACAGCGATTGCTTTTCAGGCCGTTAGGAGTATTTCCTCTCTATTTTCTGTTTATTTTTTATTTTCTGTTCAAATAAAACTGAAAATAGGTTACCTGAAAACATCGCTTAATAATGCCGAAGGCATAAGTTGATCCGAATATGGCTATGTGGCTTGAAGAAGCGACCGCTCTTCCAAATTGTCTTATCTTTTATTGAATGTACTGCAAAAGGCGTTTAAAGCCTTGTGAAGGTTGTGCTCGATGAAGGCGCTCCGGTGATTCAATGACATTAGCATTCTGCCCGGCTATGTAGCAAGTGCGGACACAAGCCTGGCGCTAGAGCTTTGGTAGCAATCGAACATCGCTGAAACAGTTGCATAAAGCATCCATCCTGCTTTTAGAAAGAGAGTTAAAGAATAAAGGGCGGCGTTGATTATTCCCTTTTGGGATTCGCCACGCATTCTAGTCGCACGGGATGTCGTGGAGGCGATTTGAATGTATATTTAGCCTATACAATGACTGTCGGTAGCCAGCCGATAAACAAGCTAGTGCTTTATCCTTCCCAGACATGTCTGGTACCAATTCACCGATTTCGGGGGATGGGAGGCCTGGTTGGCTTGATCGGAGAACCCGAGCGAAGAACCTGGGATCAGGTATACGCAAGCTCAGCGCCTCTTTCGCTACCATGCGCGTCAAGAAAGTCAGTTAAGTAGGAAATTAGGGCTTTACCTAGGGCAGGCGCGTGTTAGCGCACGGAGTCGTGAGCCGTTGTTTCCACCTGAAATCGAAGGTTCGGGTCTCGCCCAGGCCTATCAACCCGTCCATCCCACTGGGTCGGTGAGTTGGTACAAGACTTGCCTGGAAAGACAGGTTGCTGGCCTATCTTTCGACTGGCCTCTGCATGTGTGGGTCAAATGCGTATTTAGCTTGTCTCCAGTAGTATTCTGTGGCAGTAGAATGCGTGTCGCATTCCAAAAGTTGGGTTCATATTGTCGTCCATTATCACTTTTTATTTTTAGTCTCTTACACTAAGAACAGAACTGAATAGAGTTAGGTGAAAAGTAATGCGAATACCGCGTGTTTACATCTTCAAGTACTTCTGATAAGCCTGTTTTTTATGCACCGTAAACGACGCAAAAAATAGGAAAACGAACGTTTTCGTAGTGACGGCTCGTGAACTTCGGCTCGACTCCCATTGTAAAACGCTGAGTTCGATCCTCTTTTTCGAATGCCACGCTGTTTCAGATATTACTGCGAATTATGTTTGGATAAGACACTGTACGCCAGAACGTCGTCAAAGCCGCTGGTTGACAACGTGTTTTGGGGAGAGCATTTTGATTTCACGTGAGTTTTCTTTGTAAACTCATGGTATTGTCTGATTTTAGAATTGTCTTCCACAGTCGTGCCTTTCCGTCTATGCAGTGGGTTCTTTATTTCAGTATGCTGCAAAAGATGGACGAGGTCTGTATTAATCTGTACCGCGAGGGCGACCCGAAGAAGAAAAAGGAGCGCTCAACGTTGATTGGATACATATTGATTGCCATAGAACAGCTCAGCAGTCGACACCCCGTAGAACGATGGTGAGTTCCAACGAGTTTGAATCGCCAAAAATCTGCCTCATTTTTACTGGTCATTCATAGTGGTCACATCGTCGTCGGTCGGCTCTCCTATTTATCAGGAAGGTTCGTCGCTGTGTAGCGAATTTTCGGTGAGAACTCCAACGCTCTCACAACGCGGCTTACCGGAAAAGTGCCGCTTCCGTCGTACTCGACCACGGCTCACTTTGGCTGGCACAGCGCTGAACATCTGCAGCCGCGTCGTGAGTGCAGACGTAATGGGAGGCGCGGCGTGATTGTAGCGGCGGAAGACATCTGTTGCTTTTCTGCGTTGGTTCAAATCGAGCTCAGCCCGTCAGACCATCCGTCCATCCGGACTTCGTCGTCGCCTCAACAAACAGCTGTTCTCTTTGTCAAAAGTTGTTGATCTGAGCCGTCCAGTCGGCTGAAGATGCTTCTTGGCGCCGGCGCCATCTGGCTTTGGCCGGCTGCAGAAGCACTTTCGCCTGTGGTCAGCTGGTCGCGATAGTGATGTCGTCGTCCATTATGATGCGAAACAGCTTGACCAAACATATTGGCTGGGTCGATGGCAAGATCACTTGCAAATACTGGGCATATGCGGGATCTTGACGTTGGGCTGCGGTTCCACTGGTTTCGTCCGACTTCCGGTCTTCCCGAGGTAGACGCTAAGTCTCGCGTCTTCATCCTCTTCTTAAAACCCTTTAACAAGATTTTATTATATGTCAACTTTTCTTTGTGTAAAGCTAGTCCCTATGTGAAGATACGTGCTAGTAGCTCACTTTTCAAAGTTTATAAATTTACCTACACTTTATTTAATTCATATCCCTGGAATACGAAACTTTTCCGCAATTCCTCTTCATGTCTTCGTCAAACCAGCTATCTTTCCACTCCTTTCAAACAGTTCTGGTGGTGTTGCTGTTATCCAACAGTGTGCTCCTTTTTGAGTAGACTAGCACTATCTTCCATTGTCAGCAACAAAAGGTTTGATAAGATGGACCCCCAGCTTAAATTTGATTTCAAATAATATCGTTCATAGCAAAGTACCATAGAAAGCTAATGTAAGTAACACGCGATAAGCCTAAAATAGCTTGGTTTTTTGGAATATTCCATTAGTATTTGGCTCGCAGCATGATTAAAGCAGTTTGGCTTGGGTAGGCTTTTGTTGAGAGAATTTATTTCCAACACTGGTCCAGCCCTTTTCCTTTAAAAAAAGGAAAAACAAATTATAACAGGGCACAAAAGCTCGATCAAGCTTTCTGTTATACCTTCTCCCTACCCTAGTCATTGAAATGCTAGCAGATTCTCTTTGGAAGGAATGGAGCTCTTAGATCAGTCGGATGGCCTCGCACGCCACTGTAGTCCTTAAGACTGCCTCTATACAGGGTGCGTAAAAAGTATTGACGCACTAAATGACGGTTGTGGAAATAGTATTGCGCAGTAAGTTTTAAAATATTCACTTGAGAAATATGGAAAATGATCTTGCAAACACGATAGAATAACTCGTATTTGACATTGGCTCCTTTACTGTGATTACAGGAGCGAAAACGACGGAAAAATTCATGAGCACGCGCCGCAAGCACTTGCTTGCATTTCGTTCCGTGCTTTGAACAGGGTAGCCTTCTGCGACTGGTCACTTCTGTTGAAAGTAGCCCAGGCCTCATTCTCCAAAATCGCCTAAAAATAGTAATCCAGCGGATTCTTGTTTAAGCTGTGCTCGTCTGAGAAGCTGTTCACACCTGCGCGCGTTATCTGTTTGCCGTTATCGGACAGAGATTGAAAATTTTGGATTTGAACGTTAACGTGCGTGAACCTCTTGTAATCATCATCTGTTATGACAGAGCCGTGGCTGACGTTTGGGTTGCTGACGTCTTTCCTCACCAACCGTTTCGAACAGCGCCTAATTCTCTTGTTAAGGAAGTATTCTGCTCTTTGGGTAACAGACAAAAAAGGGCCACCGTAACGATGACGATCATGTTTCTTCAGTTTTTTCCTGAGTGTTTTTTTTTTGAGCACAATAGGAGAAAGGAGAAAGGACGGCGTTACTCAATCCCTTCTGGGATGCGCCAGCGCATCCTACTTCTACGGGATGTCGTGGAGGCGACATGAATGCGTATTTGGCCATACAATGACTTGCGGTGGCCAGCCGATGGACAAGTCAGCGCTTTATCCTTCCCAGACAAGTCTGGTCCCAATTCACCGACCCCGGAGGGATGGAAGGCTTGGTTGGCCTGGGCGGGAAATCCGAACCAGAAACCTGGTATCGGGTGCACGCGACAGTCGCGCCTCCTCCGACTGCGCTACACGCGCCGAGCACAATACAGACAACGAAAATAACACACAAAAACCTAGAGGGGTACAAAGAGAAGCTGGAGCTGAATCAAAAAGTAGGTGCGTCAATACTTTTTACGCACCCTGTAGACTCGCAGAGGTCTTGCGCCTGGCGATTCCCGAGATGACTAACACCAAGCTTTGTCCTCATCCAATCGACTTCTAAAAATCCATGGGTTTTCCTCTTGTCCTCTTTATCTCGTTTCTTTCCACCGTGCTCTATGCAACGACTAAATGGTGTCGGTAAAATATCCCCGATCCGCATGCTTCGAGTCATACGGCGAAGCAACATATTCGCTACTATGTCCATACAGTTGCTCGATCCCTTCCATGTCCTATAATGAGCGTTCATTTTCTTCCAAGTGTTGTGGTTTTGGCCTTGAAAGACCTCAACTTCTTCACTGCAATCTATTTTGTAGGTTGCAGTGACCATGGTGATTTGTATGCATCTCGCTAATGGTAGTAATATGTGAGTCAGACTTCCGCGTTTTATCACCAGTTCCGTCTTCTCTTCGAGAATACTGGTTCTGGTGAAGTATCGTGATAGAGTATCCTTTTAGTTGCAGTTGCGTAAGGACATAGTGGCCAACGTTTGCTTAAGCAACATCTGGCACATGAGAAAATTTGAGAAGAGACCACAATGATTTTCACAAAAGCTGCGAGACTGCTTTATCCTGAAATTCGAGGCTAATTTTCTTGTCGGATGTTCAACATCTATCATCCATATATTCGCCTCGTTTTATTTGTCGAAATTTTTGTGGCGATGAACGACTCCTTACTCCCCAACAAGTTCATCAGCCACATTTTTTGCAGTTGTCGCTTAGCTGGCCCAGTTCTTGCTGTCTGCCAGGTTGACAGCGATGAAACGTGCACGTGTCTCTCTCTCTCTGCCGGTGTCATGTTCTATCAACGCGGAAAAAGGATATTTGCCGATGTTTGACCCAAGAACACTGTCACGCCGATTGATCGCCACTGATGCGTCTCAAAGTGACCCTTGGAGAGGCTACGATAAGATTGATGAGAGCTGCTTAGCCCTACTGAGGCGACGCGCTGATTAATTTCTCTGGAACGGACGCCTACGTACCTTTTCGTGTGCCCCACTTTCGCATTTGCCATGCTCAACTTCGAAATCTGTTGCCTAGCTCTGTTGCAGGACAAAAGTTCTTATCAGTTGAGGACATTAATAGCTTTATTAACGGCATTGTGGGTTATGTGTGAGTCATCGGAGCGTGGGTGTTTTATGTGGTCCAACATTTCCCTTCACTCCAAAAAAACTTATCATTATGCGGAACTCTTTCAAAATTCTGAAAAAGAAGGTCTTACGAATCAATAGAGCACTACACCCATGCATCCTCTTATTGTTTAATTTCTTTAGTATCATTGATTGTTGATCGTATCAGCACAGTTATGCATGTTTTCTTCGCGGTTAATTAGCTGGATCTCCTTTACGATACCATCCTTCTAAATCCAGCGAAGGGCCCACGGGCATGACTGGACTCGCTCGTTTCATCATATTACTCATCTCCGCCCGTCTTATCTTCTGCAACCCTTACTCTAGCGCCGTAGGTGATGTGTCATCGAGCTGTTGTGCTTCGCATCCCGTCCATCTTATTCCGTTCGTTAGTGTGCGAAATTTCCTTCGTTGACCTTCTTTTTGGGATGTTGGCTCTTTACGTGTTCCTTCATAAGTGCTGTGATCATCGACGGTTTCATTGCTTCGTTACCAGTAAGCGAGGATTGCGGTCCTCTTTCAAGTGTTTGGCTCTGAAATTAGCTTTCGCCTGAACTGCCATCACTTTCACCACTTCATCGTGAGAGCTGATGTTTTATGCTTCCAAAAGCAACGACCTACCTCGTCATCACTTCAAAATCTTCTTCTTACTCTCTACTCTTACTCTTTCTCCTTCATTTTTCGTGTCCCTATTTTCTATCTCTCTCTCTAGCTAGCGATTCTGCTCCGTTGTAATATGTACAGACGCAGTGAACACACCTCCTTCGTTCAAACTCCGATAGAGGTTGAAACCGGCGAGGCTGCTGTAGAACAAGGTTGCTCACACAGTCATTGTGGGCAGTTCCAAGGAACTGTAGATGCTTTTGAAAGTGGTTTGACTTCTCCATTCCTTCGCGAAGATCTTCTTACTTGCAGAAAACTCTTCGCTATCTTCGCTTTCATTTGCTGTGCATTTCCGGTTCCCGTACCTAGCGGAAAATACCCTTTGGGGAGTCCCTGACGGGCAGCGGAACGAGTCACGAGGTCCGATAGCGGCTGTTGTGTCGCAGGTTGAAGTTGGCCTGTCAAACCGTGTTTGACCGCGCTTTCCCACCAACCGTCACCACCGCCACCCACGTTACCGCCGCCCCCACTCGCTCGTGGCCTGGACCTTTCCGTCCGTCTGTCTGTCCGGTCTGTCCTTCACACGGTCACTCGACGAGCTCAATCCGTTGCTCTGCCACGACAGCCTTCACAGGCTGAACACTGTCAAGGAGGACAACATATGCAGGCTTTTCGGGGTTTCTAATATCCTCACTGCTTTCAGTTTGTGTTGGGAGATGTGGTAGATTGTGTTCAAAGCGCTCTATAGTAATTCAAGCCGTCTTAGATATATATTCTTTACTCCTTAAGGAGATTCTCTGTTTTCGTCTTGTTCATTCACCTCTTCAATTTTCCTAACTTTACAACTTTCCCTTCGTCCTTCCTTCCTTTTGCTCTTGAATCTGTTTTCATAGAACGAAGCACTGGTTAAGAGAACTGTTCGTGTTTTGTATCTCATGAAGAAGCTTGAGCAGAAAGTCTAAGAAGGCGTTGTTAAAGAGCACCCTTGTGGGGGATTTGCGAGAAAAAAAGGTGATACAAGGTGTCCACGAGCAGCTATTTTCAGTCTGGCTCTTCTGCTATTCTTACGTTTTGCCACCTTCTATCAGTATTGAGCCTTCATTTTGAATTTGGGTAGTTAGCACACATTTGCACCTCTTATAAGGAATTCCTTCTTGGTTAGTTTGTCCTTCTGTCATCGCGTGTTTACTGTAACCAGAAAAATTAGGATCTACTGTCCTCGGAAAGGGGGGTTACTTGCTAAACACGTTTAAGTGCATACTATCAAACAACTATATCATCAAACGTTACATAGCCGTGCGAAGTGTTTCATTCAAAGGAGCTTCTAATTAGGGATTTTTTTAAAATGTAGTTGAAGCATTTATTTTCCAAGCTTCTGCCCATTTTCCCGATTTTGCAAGACGCTTCCTTTCTTAGCCGGCCTTATCATTAACACCATCGTTGTTTAGAGTTTTGAGCGTTTGTTTCAATGTAACTTCCTCTTACGCCTGTAGCACTTCTTAGCTGTCTGTCCCTAGCACAGAATCCTTCCTGTAGGTTGAAGCGAAATGCGACCACAGCTACTCGTGAATGTGAATCTATTTCTGCACACGCTTGACCCGATCGTTGGGGGTGGCTCCGTACTAAATTTCTCCAGTCATGCTAGTGGGGCTTGCTCTAGGTTAGTTGAAATTTTCGACACCTACGTATATCATGCTCCCTCGACCAATTTTTCTGATCAGACTTTTGAACAGTTCGAGATAGTTATAGCACTATTGATGCTGAAGTAGTTCTGCGCTGTTTTCGGTATGATCTGTTGGCCTATTCGATGTATTTGTTCAGGATAACAACCCCATTTTTATTTGTTAAATGTATCAGGATGTAGTTTCGCGTGAGTAGAATAGAGGAACGCAGAATGAAATTGTGTGCGGAATAGAGGTTTCATTTTCAAGGACAACCTACAACGCACTGTCTATTTAAATGGTTCGACATCCCAGGCGTTTCACAGACATATTCTTTCGCCTCGATCTTCGCACTGTGCAGCAGTTCCCCTTGAAGCAAATCTTAGCGCTAACGTAAGCTCTCCTCTCTATCTTGAGTAAAGCGCACATCTGATTTGTAAATGGACAGTTGCGTGCATGGGCGGCAACCCGCATAATTACTCTTAAAAAAGATCCTTCGTTTTTAGTAAGATTCTTCGCTTATACTTGCGTACGTAGTGTCATAATATTTTATTCTGAATCTTCCGAACTGCTCTACTTTTTTTTGCCGTTGTCATGCAGTTGCCATCCAGCGGTGCCCAAGCATGTAGCTTGCCTAAGACAAGCCTGCCATTACGTAGTGCTTCAGGAGGTGGTGGTGAAGTCTCTGAAAGTATTATACTTCTCTTATGACTTTTCTTAGCTCCCTTATTTCCACGTTATCGTTATTCAGTATTGCATCTTCTCGAAACGCTGACCGCTTCGAATAATATTCGCTGCCAGCAGAGTCCTAGCGGCACCGGTGACGCTCCGCTAGAGTGAATCGCGTAATCAGAAAGACGTCAGCGGTCATCTACAAGCCTGGTGCAGTGTGTTGAATGAGAGTTCGCCACTGTGACGAGCACGCGTTCTGGACATCTGATGCGGCCGCCGAGCTGGTTGGAGTGTCGGTGGTCCAAGATGTGGATCGAGGCCAGTCGTCAGAGACGGCCGATCGCTCGTCGCTGCTCAAAGTACTCATGTGGACGATTCGAATCAAGTCGAACTACCTGAGGGTCGGCTCGATATTTGGCAACTATTGCAGGTAGAACACGCTGCTGATTCTCGCCTCCTTTTCCGACCGCATTCGCCGCATAACCTCGAGCCTAGCGCTGCCCCAAGGTCGTGCTTTGATCGCTTCTGTGCGGAAAATTGAAACAATCGTCGGGTTTGGTGCCGGCGAGAGACGGAAAAAATGTGTTGTGTGTTCGTCGGTAATTACAGCTGCACAACAACGAAACGAACGCGCACAGCGCCGCGCCAGGCGTCCCAAATTCGCTATCGTTAGGTGGAGATTAGAAGGATAATGGATGGTTTTTGGAGCACAGAACCCGCGCTGTTCACCATGTACTCGAATTCGCGCGCGCGCATCTCTGAAAACGGGGTTCTCACTGAATCAGCCAAAGCGCCGACCGACCGACGATCCACCGGCTGACCGACCAGATGAACGAACGACTGGCTTCATGAGAGCTAATTCCCCTTCTATGTTCAGGTACACGGTGACGACAACGAGCGACACCGGTAATCGTCTCACATCCGCGTTGAGCACGAAGAGTGCAAGCCAGGACCAACCGGCTGTGCGAATTAAGGTGAGTGGATGTGGGGATAGAAGAGAATCAGCAGCAACTTGCAGCAGATGTATGTAGCATATGGGAAAGAAACCTTAAGGAAATAAACCACGCTGTAATATGCCATTGTGTAGTGAGGGCTGAAGAAATCAATTCTAGTGGAGGGGATGTGTATTTCACTCGTTTTGTTCGGCAACGGTGGAAAACTTGAAACTGGAATTTGAAATGAAAAAAAATTGAAAGTAAAATATTTTGTACTGCGATAGGTATATACTGCTCTGCTGACTCCTTTCCGTTCACGCCTTCCTACTATAGTTGTGCTCTCCCAAAAATGTCGAATAATCGAATATATTCGAATACCGACGATTTTCGAGCATTCGAATTCGAATACATTCAAAAATCGCGTTTTTTCGAGCATTCGAAATCGAATACATTCGAAAATCGCAATTTTTTGAATGTTCGAATTCGAATACATTCAAAAAACGCAATTTTTCGAGCATTCGAATTCGAATACATTCGAAAATCGCGTTTTTTCGAACGTTCGAATACGAATATTCGAATAGAATTATTCGAATGCTTGAATATTCATTCGGGCATAATTATACTTCCTACATATGCGTACTTGATTCACTTTTTTAGCGGTGCTCCCCCTCCCCCTCATATCACTAGAGTGAGAACAAAACGTCTACTTATGTGAACTGTGACATTTAATGGGGTCAGTGATTAATAAAAGCTATGGTTTCATAATCCCCGTCAGTCCTTGATTTATGGAAATGGAGTGAACAAATAAAAAATAAAAAGATAACAGCTTTAATAATTTTACTGATGTTCCCGTTCCCAGTGACTTCCTGAACTTCTCTCGAAGTTTTTTTTCTACATGCATGAAACTTTTTCTTTAAAAAACACAATCAAAAACATATCAATCGATTGGCCGTTTTCAGGCTCGGTGGCAAAGCATTAACATCCTCCCGCTGCGGGCGTACGATGACTTCCTGCACTACCTTTCATGCAACTACCTGCCGCTGTGCAATCATCTCGAACCGGTGCTTTCCGTCAGAGCGAAGGTAGGCATCGTTCGCACGTGTATTGACCGCCGGGATTCAAGAGGAAATGGTTATGTAAACCCTCTTTAGGAGGACTTGGCGACCGCCCTCGTCCGCGTGCTGCACAAACAGAAACTCGCCAACGACTTCCTGTGTGAACTGGTCATGTCGGAAGTGGATTCCCTCGGTGAGAATAGGAATAAGGGCGACGGCGCGGGCTGCTGAAGTGGCCGTCGTTCAAGGCAGAATCGTTCAACTGTTTCTGTTCAGACAACGACCATTTGATGTTTCGTGGAAACTCGTTGGCCACGAAAGCGATGGAGGCCTACATGAAACTGATTGCCGACGAGTATTTGCAGGTGGGAAAAACCTCAGCGGTTTCGATTTCAATCAGTGTTGAACTTGTGATTGAGTTTCTCGTCCAATACTAAGGGAATTCGGCTTCGAAGGCCTGGAGTTCAGGGTGGAAGTCAGAGTTGAGATACATGAATGCCTAATCTATAAAGCTGTAAGTAACCTGCCGTGCTGGTTTTGCTTAAAAGCAGTTTCTTGAAGAGTACGACATCGATTTTTGTCGCCGGCTCCTAAAGGGAATTAAGGTTCTTTACTACTCCTTGACTTCAGGAAAAGCAAACTGGCACGGTCTCAACAATGACGTAGATTACAGTTTCCAACCTATTGGAGCATTTCGATGTTTAGTCAGAATAGCAGAAGTTAAAGAGAGGCGCTGATCTGGCCAAACGAGGTTAACCATAGTTGGCTTATGAAATAGGAATATGCTTCGGCAATCCTACGTTGTTGAGTTTGCCTCATTTAATGGTTTGCAAGCTCTTATCAAAATACGGCTTATGTTACGTTTTCTGTCTAAGTAGCACTGGTCTTCAAAAGGGGCTGTGTTCTACAAAAAGAAATTTCATGACTTAAATTTTAGTCAGTGCTCGGCGACTTCGTGAACAGTGTTCTATCGTCCAACGAGTCGTGTGAGGTCGACCCGCTCAAGTTGAACGGTGCTTCTTCCTCTTCACTGGATAAGAATCGAGTTCACCTTACTAGACTGGTTGAACTAGCCTGGGAGAAAATTATCAGCAGGTAAGTCCCAGGTGTTTGTCATATGGCAGTTACAGATAGATTTATGATGATCTTCTGAATACTAGCGACATTCAAACCGCTGTTTTCAGTACGTCGTCGTTTCCGATGGAACTGCGCATGGTGTTCGGATCTTTGCGTGACCGCCTGGAGACACAAGGGCGAAGTTCGCTGGCCGACACCCTCATCTCCTCGTCGATATTCCTCCGCTACCTTTGCCCGGCGATCCTCAGCCCAAGCCTGTTTAACTTGGTTCGTTCATTTTCCAAATGCTCAACGATCCTATTGTCAAAGTCAGCAGCAAAAGTTCGGTTTCTAGGTGACGGAGTATCCCAGTGGTGTGACGGCGAGAAATCTGACGCTGATCGCGAAGACGCTCCAGAATTTGGCAAACTTTACGAAATTCGGCGGAAAGGAGCACTACATGGAGTTCATGAATGGCTTCGTTGAGCGCGAGTGGCACCGAATGAAGGATTTCCTGCGACGGATATCCACCGGGTAATTTATTTCAGTATTGTTGCTTATATTTGAACACGGCCGGCTGTTGCGTGCACCGCGAGTCGAAGTTCTTTCTTCGGATTCCACTCAATCCAACTAAGCTTTCCTTCACTCAGGTTCAATGAATTGATATCAGGCCTGCATGGGATAAAACACTGCCTTGTCCATCGACTGGATACCGAAATCATTGTGTAGACCAAAACCTTATACAAATTGCCCCACAATGTCACCCAGAAGAATGCGTGGCGCACTCCATGGAGGAATGGATTTGCGTTGACCCGAACTGTTCAAAGTTTTTTGGGCGGCTCATTTATTCCTGACTCACTTGAGCTTAAGAAGACAGACAATCGATCCGCGCTGTATTTTTGAGCTACTACTACATTAACTGAAACATGTTCTTGCTTTTAATTTTTTCATATTCTCACTGAAAGGACAATGTTGTCCTTAAAGTTATTTTGGAATGTTTGTATCCTTCGAAGCCCATATAGGCAATTTGTGAAGATTAAATTAGATAGTCCTGATGGATTAAAATACGTCAAGTACATGGAGACGTTTGGCTGGTTTGGTATACATCTCTGTATTTTTATTGAGGTTTCTCTTCATTGATTTTTATTTTTTAATGATTTTTTTAGTATTATTATTTTACCACTTACTAAACGACTTGTGCAATTGCGAGTATTCATTGTGAGTATATAGCACTCTATAGGAGCTGAATTTGCCTGTGATCTTCAACATAATCTGTGAGGCATTTGTAGGCAGTCGATTCGACCACCAACTGAAGTGATTATCGACATGGGGAAAGACCTCAGTCTTCTGAACACGTACCTCGATGAAGCCTGGACTCCTGAGGTGCATGAGCGAGCCAGAAGCTCTGACAAGCGACTAGCTGAACTGAGAGAAATCCTCCTGGATTTGCACGAACACAGCCGGCGCTCGCTGATTTCATCATCCGGACCGCTACAGTCCCCGGTCTGTCAGCAGAACAGCAGTGACTACGAAAACAGCCCGAACCAGATACTGAGGTTGGTTTCCTTCCACGGAAGAAGTTTTGACATAAAATCAATTATCGATTTTCAGACCACGAAATGAGAATGTTCCCGCGTATCGTTCGACTCCGCCAACAGGTCAAGCCACGGTGATGACGCGCAGTAGACCTGCTCATCACTTGTTCACGAACGACGACTACGTGCTGAGCACAGCGTTTCAAGTATGTGAAGTGAGATTGCTCTCCGTTGACGTCCTGCTGCTAGACGCCGTGGTAGCTCCATTTCCATCACTGTTTTTGTAGAGCTCTGCGCGACAGCTGACAAGACTGAGCGACGAAACTGGCACTTCAAGTAGCCACGTCAGTGAAAAAACGACGTCGAGTAGCGGGGATGCCCGCGACACTGACAGCGATACGGAAGCCGTTGGGGTGAGGGATCTGCTTCGAGCGTTTCGAATTACTCGTTCTCTTCGTTTCATTTACCGTTCGTGAACAACAAATCGATTCTGTGCTAGATTTGGTTTCCAGTACCATACCGTAACGTGTTTCTAAAGGAGATGGGCTAATAGGTTTCAGCCAGGGATGGGAAGCGGTGGGGTTCGCTAAAAGGGTAGAGATGTGAATATGTTTTTAGCAGTCTTCCTAAAAAAGCCTTCCGAGTACCTCCACGTCATCCTGCAGAAATAAATGGAATCACTCGCAACTCAGTAGAACTATTGTCGGTTTTTATAACTAGGGAGATTTGGAACCTAATACTGAGCACTAAAAGCGTGGTTTCACTCAAGTTGTTGTTCATGACGAAAACTCTTCAGCACCCAGTCACGAGATCCATTTGAAGCGCATTAGTAACCTGAAAATATAGGAAACGGCTTCTGGACGTACCTCGGGATTGCATGCTTGGCTTATTCTGCGTGTGACGTCGAACACAACAAAGACGCGTCGTCACCTTCGACTAATCTCTGCCACCCCCCCCCCAATAGGAACCACGTCTTCTCTTATCCGTTATTTTCCGTATGCGTAAATATGTCCTCTAGTTTACCATATGGACGCCGCCATATTCAGATTCCTTGATTTGAGCGTAGGTGTTGTGAGTAATGGATATCTGTGAAGGTTATAGGGATCAATCCACTTAGGGTGCGCCACGCATTACAGTTTTACGGGAGATTGTAGAGGCACCTTGGTTGCTTGTTTGGGATGGAGCTAGTAGATGGGCGAACTGTTCGTCTACCTGTTACAGTTAGGCTTTTATCAGTTCACCGACATAGGTATAAATAAGATTGGAGTGTAGATCGACGAGCACGACATCGGTAGCTCTTGGTAGCCTACTGACCAACTTATGGGGGAATTTACTGGTCGCCGGTCGCGGAGTCGAACTCTCACATGGCTATGACGATGTCATATATCCCCGTTGTTCTCTTGCATTTGCTTGCAAGGGCGTATGGAACGCAGTCGGAGGAGATACCGGCTGTCGTCTGCACCAGAAACCAGGTTCTTGTTCGATTTTTTCGTCCAGGCCAACCAAGTTTTCCATCCTTCAGAGGTCGGTGGATTGGAACCAGACTTGTTTGGGAAGGATAAAACACAGATTTTTCTCATCAGCTGGCCACCGAGGCCAAATACACATTTAGGTCGCCTCCGCAACATCTCGTGGAAGTATATACATATAATAGGTGGCGCATCCCGAGAGGGATTCTGTAACGCTGTGCTTTGTCATTTATTTACTTGCAGCAAAAAGGCACATATTTGTCAGTGTGATGACTAGTCAGTAACTGATCGATAATTGATTCGTGCTTTGTTGCAGTTGCTCTCTGAACGAGCCCGAGCTCGAAAAGCGCGCAGACGCTGCGACGATTCTCCTCCTGGCAGCCAACCGGCGTCCAGTGGATATCACAGCAATAACCAGAGCAGGTAGTAAATGCATCAAGATGGAAATCAGCCAGCTACGCACAAGCCAATGTTCTGCCTTTACAGTAATTCTTCCTCCTCATCGCCTATCGATCGAACAACGGCACTATCGATCTCTAACCCGGCGTTCAATGCCAGTTCCTCGATGCATGCCTCGTCTGCATTTCCTGATGTTCATCCTGGCCCGTCCGGAATCGGCTACCGACGGTCTAGCCCACCACCGTATCATTCGGATCTCCACAATGGGTTCTCACACCAACCGGTAGGTGGATCGACAACTTAGATGCCGAGTGTTCCTCAATGTTTGACTAAATGCCGTTTAGGTGTACGCTATTCCGCCGGATTGCGAGGCGCAACATAACGGTCTCAATGGAAAGACAAGTTTACCCAGGTAAGCTGAGACATTCGTATGTGCTTTAAAAAAATAATTATTTGTCCAGAATTCTTGAGACGAATCTTTAGGACAAACCCCAGGGCCACGCGGAATTCCATTATGTTGAGACCAACTGTGATCGATGTCGTGCCGGATGACTGGGACAGGTAATTTGTTTTCGTTCGAGGAACCAGGCAGACAACAGTACCTGGAATTGGCTAATCCGTCAAGTTTTTTTAGATCCTCTAACGTGCGCGAAAACTGGAACGGTCCATCATATGAACAACAGAAACATCTGGTTCGTTTTTTCTTCTTCTAATAAATCATCAGCGAATAATAATAGGGGTAGTAGTGTCGAAGTGTGCTTATAGTGCTGATGAGTAATTCATCAAATCCAATCCAATTCAAGCTGCTCTTTCAGGAAATCATTGAGCATCAGAAGCGCGAAATAGAACGGCTGATTCGAGAGAATGAAATCTTAAAGCGGCACGTGGCTGCCACTTGTCCACCGCTTGGTCAGGCCAAGAGTGAAGTGAGTTTTGATTTTTTCGACAGTTTTAGTATGCGTAGTATGTTTTTGATCCTTATCATATACGTATTTATTCGTTCTTAACAGTCTGACGCCATTATGTCAGATCTATGAGTAAAGTGGGTTCGTCCTGAATTCAAACCAGAGCCCTAATTTAGCCTGAAGTCACCTTCCTTCTCCATAGCATGCTCAGTTAAATTAGTCTACAGTCACAGAAAATACGAAGATTAAAGTTGTATGGAAAAATAGAATAGCGAAGAAGTTCGGCGTTAAGTCCATGTATGGAATGCGCCACACATTCTACCTTTTCAAGGTATGGTGAATGCAGCACGAATGCGTACTTTCCCTGGCTAACGGTACCCAAACTTTGACCATGTCAATGAGTTGTCCTTTTCGAACATGTTTACTGTTCAACTCAATCACCAACTGCGAAAGGATGGAAGGCTTCGTTGGCTTCGGAGGATACGAACCATGAGTCGATTCAGGGTGCAGGCGACAACCAGTGCCCCCTTTGACTACCTTATAATCCGCCATGGGAGAAAAAAGGGTTTCTGAAAGCTATTATAGTATTTCGCAGATGGATCTTAATTACAGGATAAGGATAAAAGCTAAAGTTCGGTGTTGGTCAACCCCTTTCTGAGATGCGCCACGTATATGTACTAGATCTACGGAATACTGCGGAAGCAATTTTGCCGCATATTTGGCATATATAGTGAGTAGCTGGTGCCAGCCGATGAGCAGGTTAGTGACGTGCTCTTCCAGGACATGTCTAGTGCCAATTCTCCAACTCCGAAGGAAGAATAGGATCGTTGACTCGGGCGAACACCAACCTTGAATCGATTCTGGCTTCACGCTACGACCGGCACGAGAACAAAGCTTTTTGGGAAACCACTATTTTGTAGCAAGGTCCTGAATAAAGAATAATGATAAGGATAAACTGTGGCGTTAACGAATGTCTTTTCGAACCAACGAACCACGTGGGAAGCGCCACGTATTCCTTTTTTGCACGACATGGTGGAGGCAGTTTGGGTGCGTGCTTAACCTAAAAAATGTCGACTGCGCTGCTGGCTCCTCAAAGTCTTTAATGGTGCAATAAACTCGAGTGTTCCATCATAATTGCAAAATGTAGAAGTTCGATTGGAGCGCTTTTGTTGTAACGGTTAACGTTATAGAAAACACCCCGTCAACTACCTTATGTTATATCGCACTTCAGTCCTCGTGCCAGGGTGCTCATGACTGTAGGTTTTTACAGTCGGTTGACTAGAGCGTTCATCGAGTTATTACAACGATGTTGTGTTGCGATCAAAACTCTAGCGCCAGGTAGGACTCGAAGCCGTACCTCCTGCTGACCGGGCGGGAATGCTCTATGCCATCGCACTACCGGCGCTGTTTTATCGAACGCATCCACACCTCATGGGACCCATCAGCACTCACCCGTGTATCGGGGAGTCGGCCGCTGATATCAATCTGGAAACAGTTAAGCTGAAGGTCTTGATAGAAAAGAAAGAGCGATGCATAGAGCATTCTCGCCAGGTCAACAAAAGGTGAGGGTTCGAGTCCCATCTGACGCTAGAGTTTTGATCGCAACAAAACATCGTTGTAACAGCTTACATCCTCGGTACCAGCCACTTGAGGCTTAAATAAACCGATTTGAGTCGTTCAATTAAGTTCACGTGACTCAATAATCGAAAGTATTGCTCGTTTATTCTGCGCCATCCATCTGGTGCTGTAGTATCTGCAGTGGTTGTTTACATTCGGTACCTTCCTCCCAGGAAATGCTGGAAAGGAAACTTGTGTTTTAGAGATTTGCGGGTAGAAGAACAAAATCGTTTCAAGCATACCTTACTTTGGTGGAATTCTGGTCTCTAGTGTCTAGGGTTCACCGTGCACCTCCTAACTGATATCTTTTCCCAGCCACAACAATCTTAAGTATCCTTGTACAGATGCGTTATACAGGGTGTCTCAAAAAATTGTATACACTGTTTGAAAGTAGATAACCTTGCTCATAGTAAATGCACTAGGAAGTTAAGGGCTTATATGAAAGCATGGGAAAATAAAAATGTTCTGGCAGCATGGATGCGTTTTGGCAGCGCCATGCACTCGTCCGAAGTTTTGCATTTTACACTCGATTGATTGTGTTTCGCTTGAATGCTTGCTATAATTTCTTCTAAAGTGGCCGTTTCGATTAATTTGTGCTTTGTTTAGTGTCTAAAACTTAAAAACTCACTAGGCTCCCGAAAAATGCAGGGTATCCTTAAAAATGCAGGTACTATTTCAAAGGTTCTAACATTGCTGCTAGTGAAGCTTTTGAAGGTGATTGAGACTAATATGAAAGCACAGGGTTATGAGATTTCCGCGGCGTGTGAATAATCAAGATTGCGCCGTGCCCCCGTCTGAATTTCCATTTCAGACTCGATTGATTGTGCAGCACGGGTTGAATACTTGTTTCATTCTTGTTACTACTTGGCCAGATTAACCTGTGCTGTGCTTCTTTTAGCGTTCCCGTTACTCAGTAGCTGCATTCATGCCGATTAACCTCTCCATTCGGCTTGAATGTTGCTTCATCAGTCCACAAAATTCGCTCGGAAAATGGGGCTCCTCTCCTGCCTACATTTAAATTGTGATCAATAAACTTTAATAAATAAACTCGCATTAAAAAAACACAGCACAGGTTAGTCTGGACAAGTGGTAACCAGATTATAACAGCCATTCAGCTCATACACAATCAACCGACTCTAAAACGCAAGATTTCAGGCGGGAGAATGGCGCAATCGTGACTGTTTGCACACCATAGTAATCGCGTTACCCTGTGCTTTCATATGAGTCTCAATCGTCTTTAAATGCTTCACTATCAGCAATGTTTGAACGCTTCAAATACTGCCTGCATTTTTTGGGATACCCTGCATCTTCCGCGAGCCATAGTGTGTTTTCAAGTTTTAAACCTTAAAAAACACGCAAATTAATCGAAACGGCCACTTTGTGAAGAAATTGTAATAAGTATTTAAGCGAAACACAATCAATAGCGTGTAAAATGCAAAACTTAGGACGAGTGCATGGCGCATTTCGTGCTGCTCATATGCCAAAAAATTTCCATTTTCTCAAGCCTTCTTATGAGCCCTTAACTTCCTCAGTACCTTTACTGTGAAGAAAGTTAGGATAAGGATAAGGATAAGGGGCGGCGTTACTCAATCCCTTCTGGTATGCGCCACGCATTCTACTTCTACGGGATGTCCTGGAGGCGACTTGAATGAGTATTTGGCAATACAATGACTTGTGGTGGCCAGCCGATGAAGAACTCAGCGCTATATCCCTATCAGACAAGTCTGGTACCAATTCACCGACCCCGGAGTAATGGAAGGCTTGCTTGGCCTGGACGGGAAATCCGAACCAGGAACCTGGTATCGGGTGCAAGCGACGGCCGGCGCCTCCTCCGACTGCGCTACACGCGCCCTACGTGAACAAGATTATCACCTATCAATTAATGTATACATTTAGATGTTTCGATTACTTCTGTGCCGAACGAGGTTGTTAGGTGGATCAGTATTTAGTGAGCGGCCTAACGTTTCGACCCGTTCGTCGTCTTCGGAGGCCCGCTGATCCACCGCTTGTGCGGAGCGACGCCGCTGCCGCAGTTAGTCAACAGATGGTGACTCTGAAATGAAATGAAATGTATACATTTTTGTGAGACACCTTGTATATGTACACCTGTTGAACGTTGCCATTTGAGTGGATGATCTCCTTGGAATTTATGAAGGCAAAAGCATGTGCACCCTATCTCTGGCCCCGTACCCTTACCTATTCTAGGTGTTTTCTGGGGATCCTTCCTTCTTCAGCTGTACAGTCTTTTGCCATTCATCTATCCGACATTTTCAGCGCAATCCAAGCGACGTGTCCGCCGAGAGCTACGATTCCATCGGCCCCGCCGAAGTGCATCGCAGTACAGCAACGGCGGTTGTTCCCCGATAGAACGGAGGGGACTGACTGAATGAGGAGAGACTTAGCGCTAGATTCTATGAGATTTGCTCCCGTGTGTATTTAACATGCACTTTTGTCATATGTTGTGGGTATCATTGTGATATGCATAATTTTGTAACCAAATTGTAAAGTTTCGAGCTTAATGCTATTTAGTCTTATTAACTCTATTTCATCGTGATGTCGTAGTTTGACTAGTTTCGTTCGTTACACGACACAAATGCATAGGGTTCACGCAGTGTGTCATACTACTGTATATGAGACAGCGTATGCTAACGAATATGACTGTAAGATTTGCGTTCACATATCATTTAAGGACTGTTTCACCTGTTTCTTGGCAAACCATGTGCGCGTCTGACGCGCACGTCTTGAGGCTTTATACAGACAGTTTTTTGAAGCAACTTTAATAATAAATATTTGTATCTATCGTCTACGAACGTCATACACATGCCTTAAACCTTGAAGAGGTGTAGAAAAGTGTTTGCATAGATCAACGGTAAACGATTCATCAGATTTATGAATACCAACGGCTAAGAGAGTTTTTCTTTTTCAGAAATGTACAAAGGATGAGGAATAAAGGACGGCGTTAATCATTCTTTCTTTGGGATGCGCCACGACTCCCAATTGTACGGGATGTCGAAAAGGCAGTTTGAATGCGTATTTGGTTTACACAGCGACGCGCGGTGACGACCCTTGAAAATCGGAGCGTTTTATTAATGCCATACAATACAAAACATAAGAATTTATAGAAATTCGAAGAAGTAAAATAATGTGTAAAGTGATAGCCTTTTAATTATAGAAAAAATATCACACTATGTATATAGAATATATTAGAAGGTTCGTTTCGCCACTATCTTCAGACGAACCTTAAGTTAACCTCAAGTTTGGTATTAATGCTCCAACCCGGAAAAGACGGAAGGCTTGGTTGACCTTGGCGGACCCGAACCTAAAACCACGATTCGGAGTGCTCCGGACAGCCTAGGTCTCCCCGACTACGCTGAGCACAAATGCACAAAGGCGGCCCGATAAAGCGCCTACAGAGGGCGCCATAAATATGGTTTCTCAACGAAAGGCGAATTACTCACGCGGAATTCATCAGGGAACAACGAAACTTCCTAAACAGTTTAATAACAATCTAGTTAACACGCAACATGCATTTCATTCAATATGATCCCCGCTGGCACGAATGACAGCCTGTAGACGCTTAGGGTAGGACTCAACGGCGGGACGCAGGGTTGCTTGCGGAGTTTCCGTCCATGTTTTCTTCAGCGAAGATTTCATTACTCGAATCGTAGCGCACCTTTTAGCGCAGGCCTTTTCCTCTAGAATAGACCAACACAGTAATCCATAACATTCAAATTCTTCGAGTTTGCCGGCCCTTCAGAAGCAGGAATGAAGTTCGGAAGATTCCTGGCGCACCACTCCTGAGCCTTCTTGGACTTATTATCGGGTGCGTTGTCCTGTTGAAAGGTCCACGTCGTATTTCCAAAGTCTTATTGAGCCCAGGGAAGCAACTCCTTCATCAAAATACCGCTCACGTAGACGTTAGTGTTAACCTCAGCTCCTTTTTCAACGAAAACCAATCGTGCCCGTCCTGTGGCGCAAACTCCGGCCCAAACCATCAGAGAAGCTGCACGAGAGTTAATGTGAACGATATCTGCACCCTCACCACTTTCAACCAATTAACGCGAGTTTTGGCGGTTAAAGGACTGCTCAATTGAGAAGTCTGTTCATGTGAAGAGCGTCAAGCAGGGGTTTTGGACATTTTTTCTTCTTCTTCCTATCTGTGCAGGCATCAGTCCGTGCGGATAACGTTTTTGTAGGGGTATAGACCAAGTTCATTATTAACAATTCGTCTCATCGTCATAGCACGTTACTTTGAGCTCGGATGCCATCTTTCACATGCTGCGGCCTGGATTGCGCTTGATTTCTTCTTTCACGATTTTTCGAAGACTGCTCGTAGCTACGGATACCGGGCGGCCAGGTCGGGACGATCAACGAGAGAGTTGCGTTCCACACAGCGATAGACTGTCGTCTTGCGAGCAGACGAGCGATAATGAGAACATAAGGTCCTGTCCTTCTCAAATCCAAGATTGCGCACCTTTGACAACAAGACTTTTCCAATTCTGATAGAAGCAGTGTGGAGATGCAAAAAATACAATATTTGGTTACGATGACACGTAGAACCCGAAGAAACAATGAAAACATAAAACCGTTTGCAAACAAATGCAAAAAGTGACGAAAAAGGGGACCATATTTATGGCACACCCTGTGAGCATGTTCTTCATTTAGGAAACCGTTGACAACGAGGTTAGGAAGCGAACATGGTACACTACCGAAGGCAAAGCGACTCTACATTGACAAAAACGATGGAAGCTCTCCTGACAATGAATAAACCTGACCTGAGGCGGTCTCCGCCCACATCGTCGGTATGCGCATCTCTCCCCGAGCGCTCTTGGGGACGGGTGACGTAATCGGTAGCCGGGTACGGCGTCCCCCTAGAAATTTGCTCGGGAGGAGCCGGAGACGCAACAAAAATGAGACGTTGGAGAGCGGAATTGGCAGCGGAGCGCGGTAGTCGCAATCAGCTGCTGCTACGCGTCTGATCGGCTGCGAATATTTACTGCGACAGTCGTTTTTCTACATTGAGTTGAACACTATTCGATGAAGAGAGCACATTTCAATGCAACCGTGACAGTGTGGACTATCTCATTAGGCACAATACAGGTTTTCGTAGCCAACACTTAAAGAATTACTAATAGAACATAAGAAGGTTCGCGATAGGTCTACAACTTCCGGAAATCAAATTAAATGAGATACAAAGCTGGACTTTTTTGGTGCACTGTATCGGGTGAACTAATGATTTTTCAGTGGAGAGTAAGCGAGCCACTAAAATAAATAGAAATGAAACCCTACTTCACTCGAACTAGTCCCAATCTCTTGGAAATCATAAAAAGATAAGCGGGTAGCAAAAAGGAGATTTTCCCCACAAATAGCTTTCATATTCATGCAAAACTGTGCTTAAATTTTAGACAAATTGAAATTGTGTTAGTTTCAGCTGAATGATCACTTGCATTTGTAGAAAAACTGTAGCCTCTGTCAAATGCAAAATTAGCACTAAAAAAAGGTTCAAGAATCTTTTTCAGCTCGTGTTCTTGTAACTTGGTATGAACTTCGTGTACCATTCGTCAATTCTTTGCCCAAGGCATTCAATTACAAATCAGAAGATGAAGTACTAACTCACTTTGAGAAAAAAAGGCACTTTCCGCTTTATGCATTTCATGGAAGAAGTCGATTTAGCCAGTCTTCAAAGAGCACACTTTTGCTCCAATCTTTTGTGCTCAACTGGTCTTCTCTCACTTTTGGCTCATTAGATGATCTTGTTCTGTTCTACACAATGGGCACCCCTCTGTGAAAATATATCTCTTTAAACACTGCACGGTAAATTCTTTGGTGCAGAATCATTCAATTCACTCACTACATAGCTATGAACACTCACAGCCATGGTAGTGGTACTCCAATCGGAGTCCTCGGTGGTCGAGCGTTCTAGCCCCTCGTCCCCCTGGCCCGCCCATCCCCCAACTCCCTGGGCTTGCTCGAGGGGGTCGAGCGTTCTACCCCCTCGTCTACTGGCCCGCCCACCCACAACCCCCTAGGCTTGCTAGAGAGACCAGTGGCTGCCTTACGAGGTAGTGGAGACGCAGACATTTGCCACGCCTCTGTTTAAAGGGCGGGGGTAGAACGCAACTCCGCCGGAGTCCTCTGCTTCTCTATCCTACTCTGCTATCCCTGCCATCCCCGGGGGACGCCCCGGAGATGTGCATAAGGTGGTGTGGGAGCGTCGAAACTCGGGGATGGTACCCGGCTTTTTCGCGCCGGATACCATCCCCGAGTCGGGCGAGAATAGCATACGGCCCAAGGAATCAAAGCCTGAGCCGCTCTCCTGCAGTCCGTCCGTAAGGCCGGGGGCACACTTCCATCGCCACGATGCCATCGCGGCGCTCAGTTCATGGCCATTCCGCCGCACGCAGTCGAATAGTCAAAGGAAACTTCGCCACCGCCGTCGTAACAGTGGCGGTCGAAATGTGCGATGGCATCCCGCGCCCATCGCGGGCATGGCATACTTTTTCGCGCCGCGCGCGGTGTTTAGCGTTGGTCCTGGAGGGATCGTCGTCGCGCTGCCTTGCAGAGCAATGAGCGATGCGACGAGCATTGAGAAGTTCAAATTCTTTCGCGTAGCTCTGCAAGACTCATCGTCGCGATTCCATCGCGGCGGCGGGAAGGATGCATGAGGTCTCCCATGGCCACCCCGTCGCTGCTCCCCTGCTGGTGAACCACCCCAATGTGCCGTTTCAGCCTTCAGTAGAACATTATCAAATTGTAAGAATGCTATGAATAGGCTAATTGTAGGATTAAAGTTCTATACCTTTTGCGAGTTGGTTTCTAAGACGACAAGGCCATTCTAGGCGTCAGCCAAGCCTTATCAGCCTTCACTGAAGTGCTACAGTTTTTCGCCGTTTTTGATCTACCCAGATGGTCGCAGGAAATTTGAAAACCACTATGGTGCTTCTCAGACAAGTCCGCGTTCTATAGTTGAACTCTCTCTACTCCTCTCTTCTTCCTAGTCACCTTGAAAACCTCCACGGGAAGTTTTTTGACCTCCCTCGTAAGGGTGTAAGGATTTTAGTTCCAGTAGAGAACTTTAAAGCTGTTCCGTCACAGTGATATATCGGTAGGTTTCCAGCCTAAAATAAATAATTAACTCTTGGTATTCTGCTATCAAATCGACAGGCATGTATGCATGCATGCCACACATATTAGTTCACTGTGCACGTATATCATTGTGGACGGGTCTTGTTACTAAAAAAACCAGCTGTTTGCAGAAAGACTGCTTCCTAGAGCAGGCGGAAGTACTTACCGGTGGTTAGAATTTTTTTTCGTTCAAACCCGATGGTTTGGCAGCACTAAAATCTAGTAACAAACAACCAAAACTGGAGGAGACGCAGGGAGTTTGAAAGGGGATTTTAGAAAAGTTAGATTTGTAGGCGGATCTCTAAATATATGTATAGATTGCTGTGGTTTGATGGATGCATCGCTTTCACCTGCTGCTAATTAAGCGAAAAATTTTCAGGGTGGATATCACGGTGTTCAGTAACTATCACCGTCAATTGAATATTGATGATACACGTCGAATGTTTGGAATTCCGAGCAGAATCTGCAATAAAACCTGGGAAGAAGCTGTCTGTTTCCAGCAGCTCGTTGGATGGTGCTACCGTTTGTGGCTGTAGTGGTGCTGATTCATCCCAGAATTTGTCCACATCGCTTCTCTTAATATGTAAATGCATGCGAAGCTATGAGTCCGTTCTCGCCCATAGTTAGTCAACATGTCGTGCTTTTACTACATTTGACATTCGACTGTTCTGTCTACTGTCCGGCGTGTAGGCTTTTCAAAAATTTCCCTTTTGAACATCGCGTATGGTGTCTTCTCGAAGAATGCTTCTTTCCTGTCAATACTCAATTTCTGTAAGTTTGATAGAACTTCTATTATACTCGTTAAATGATTTTGGAAATTTTTAAATACAGACCTAAGCAAAATAGGCGCCGGAAGTTCTGAGTACATAGTGGTACATATGTTCTTTGTGACACTACTATGTACATGTTTCTGCAGGAACATACACAGTCCTCTCCCGTTATAACGCCTCCGGATAAGACGCGACTCTCGATATAACGTAGATTTCCTCTGGTCCCGGCCAGCTTGCCTTTACGCCAGTACAAATCAACTCCGCTTAAGACGCGTTGGATATAACGCTACTCTCGTTATAGGTTTTGGGAGGAACTCTGGGTTCAAAATCAGTCCCGTTATAACGCGACCCGGGCTCATTTCCGGTCCCACACGGAAATTGAAGGAAAGTAAGATGCTGCCCGCGTCTGTGATCAGGTCTACCCTCCTATATCCTCGGTCGTAGTCGCGACCAGCACCTGTGCGACAATGAATTAGATGCATATAGACATCTTTCATGGATGCGCGGTCCACAAAAGTGGTCATAGTCAGCAATATGTCGAGCACAGTATAAGACTCCCGGTGGTCGCTAGAAGATGCCGTATGTTGGGAGATTCCTCTATCAGAAACGACAGAAGGTGTGGATTAAAGCTCAGATTATTCAAGACAATATCTGGTGGTCATACGCTGCAACGTGATGTTTAGTTGCGATCAGAAATCCCGCACCATGCAGGACTTGCGCTGCACCTTCGGCTTTCCGGGCAGGATTACAGCAACAGCGCTTCTTGATCACATGCAATATCACGATATCGTGGAAGTGTGCTGAGAGGTCACTGTAACTGTAACGAAGATATAGCAGATGCGGCGCGCGATTTAGTAGCTGATGGCGTAATGGGTTAACATCCTGCCTGGAAGGTAGAGACTGCGTGTCCATGTCCTGTGCGGGAGTTTGATGGCAGTAAAAGATATTGTAACATCAGGTTACACAGTTTGGCTGTTGATAAACTTCTAAATTTCCTCTGACACTCTTATTGCTCGCACATCTGTCATACTTATGCGTATAGCAGAGAGTATTCCTGAGGACGAGACTTCATCAATAATTTAAAGATTCAATTTGCCTTCATTGGCGCGTGGAGCGCAGCCGGAGAAGGCGCCGGCTGTTGCTTGCACCCGATACCAGGTTCTTGGTTCGGATTCCCCCCCCCAACCAAGCCTTCCATCTCACCGGGATCGGTGAATTGGTACCAGACTTGTCTGGGAGGGATAAAACGCTGACTTGTTCATCGGCTGGCCACCGCAAGTATGGCCAAATGCGCATTCAACTGGCCTCCACGACATCCTGTAGAAGCAGAATGCATGGCGCATCCCAAAGAGGATTTAATAACGCCGTTCTTTATCCTTTATCCTTATCCTTGTTTGTCTTCGCACTCTCCTCAAGGCCACATATTTCATTACTATAGCCATATTTAGCCATTGTGTGCGATTCTAAATAAATCTACGCGTGAAAGAGTCCAAAAAAGGTCAGCTCCGGTTAGGACACGACTCCCGTTATAACGCGGATTTTCTTCGATCCCTTCAAACGCGTTATAACGGGAGGGGATTCTATGCACTTGATCTGCATCGTGAGAGCTTGCTGCAGTAACTTATAAAGAATATCCACCAACAGGACTCACTGTTTCGATATTATCAAACAGGTGTAGTGCTAGATTGCCCTCATGCAGGTAGGTGTACTATTGTGACCTGGATTTGAAAATGACTCCCTTAGAGAAGGTAGAGATTTCAATGAGGCATACGGTTATACTGCGGCGACTCGTCGCCGACAGGGGTGCATCAAAATGCGTTTTCAATGTCATCATTTGGTAACCAGCCGCCATAAACAGAAAAAGAAAATAAAGGAAAATTGAAAAAGCAGGTGGTCCCTTCCGTTCCACGACACACCAATGACCCGCACACCAGAAACGGATGAAAATGTGACCACAGTCGCCCAATATGGAGGCCAGTAAGCAATATGGACTTCAATATTACAAGCATATTACAAGCAGATGAAAAGTCAGGAAGGAATTCTTACCCCATTTTACTGCTTGCATACTCTATCCTAATCGGAACGGAGGGGATTGTAGGACAACTGGGTGCTTACACATGTCGTGCTATGAGTAACGTATGTATTGGAAACGGAAAGACCTCCCGTTCATGAGTGTGTGGCCGATAAAGCTTTTTGAGTTTTGGTCCACCTGATCGGATCCCAACAGTACTCGGCTGCCGGCTGCGCCCTAGGTTTGAAAATCCAGGTACATAGCATGAAGAATTATTGATAACGTGTCCTGCTTTTGTAGATAGTGTTCCTGCCTTTCATCATCCTTGCAATACTGCAGGCGTTGGATCTGAACGTTGTATTTTGTTCTACATAATTTAAGAAGATATCACTTTCTCACTGATGTTTTCCCGGATTTCGCAAACAGCATTTATAGGAGAGATCTCATCATATGTATTCTGATAGTTTGAGAGCTTTTGAACTTTGGATTTAAATTATTTTGATGCTGATTTCGAATTTTATTTTAATTCATTTAGTTTAATTTTGTTTAATTGTTTTAATTTTAAGTGATTTTGAACGCTGAACTGCAGCTGAATCTTACGAAGACGATGTTCATAAAGGACGGACGAGTTTCTGATGCCCCATTCTCGCTCAACGGAAAGAACATCTGCTCCAGCCACGTGTATCTGTGTCGCGAAGTCAGCACCACCAACGACTTAGTGGCAGAACTGCGCAAGAGGGAACGAGCGGCTTGGGGAGCTTTTAAGAGCGTCGAAGAAGTTGAGAAAAACGTTCTTCGTCTAACTCTGTGCTCACTTATTAGACTCCACAGTTCTTCCTGCGCCAAGATACGCCTCAGAGACCTGGGCTATACGAAAGCAGGATGAACACGCGATCAGCAATCGAGAGGACGTGTTCCTCTAGCGACGAGGATCCATTGGAGCACTTTGGCACGCCACAGGGACGGGTGGAGGCGCTGCTGGCGCTCGGTCGAGCAACTCAGTGATTCGATGGTCAGCGGAACAGAAGAAGACAGGTAATACCCTCTATGACCTGTTTATTTTCAAGTATAGAAATATATTACCATCGACTTTCTATGGTAGTGATATAGCAAGTGTAATATTTTTCACCTTAGCTAGAAGTTGTCGTGTGGAAATTAGAAGCCGAAAATGGCCGAGGCCCTCGGTACAACCTAGTAGAAGTGAGTTACCGTGCTATATCACTTCCTAGCTCCTACTCACTGTGTGTGTCCAACCCTGCAACAGTGAGTGGTTTTCAAGATAAACTTCTTCTCTAATATTTTAACAATAAACAGGTTTGCCAGCCGAGTCAATGCAATTTTGACTGCAGATTTGGGAAATATTTGAACTCCTGTAGCTCCATGCTGTACATATTCCTAAATCCTTCATTCATAGAATACGGTTGACTTTGCGAGCCTGAAGTCGTTTTACGAAGTTAGGCTGTTCCGCTCCTGCATCTAGATTCGAAGCGCAATTCTGAATGTGCTGCATTAATAAAGCGTGTATTTCTGATCGATTTTTTAAACAGCGGCGTCTGTAGTACGTCCCTTCAACTCCCGAAAACGCCTTCAAAATCGAATTCAGTATTTTACTCGTTTTCCCTGATCAGAACGTGCTGCTGTAGTTGTTGGCTAAATCTGTGAACAAACAGGCGGCAGAGAGCGTTGTGAACAGCTGCATAGGTGTCAGTGTTGTATCGAGTTCTATCAGCATAAGTTCTATACCGTGTCCTATCGGAAGTATGCATCGACCACAAAATTACCAAAAGTGCTCTAGTTCTTGAAACAGACTTCAGAAATCTCCGAAATTTCCCGGTCGATCTACTCTAGAAGTCAATGACAACAAAAATACAGCATTTAGCCGGCTATTGCAGTTATTTGGATTTTTTTGTTCATGACAAACTGTGAATCATAGAACCACAATGCTATTCTTGGATTCGCTATGATGCGCTCTCTTTTCCTCAAATAAATGATCCTTATAGTGAGGGTATTGCATTGATCCTTATAGTTAGGGTCAAAGTCCTCCAGACAAGCTCCTAAACATAGCACTTGGATCAGCTCGTATTTGAATCCTTTCGCAGTCGATCTTCTAGAGTCGGCTTCTGAGCTCTGTTAGCATAGCATAATTGAACTGCAAAGTTTGCGAAGCTAGGTTTTCTTCGTGTAAACCTAAAAGTTCGCAAAGACTGTAGGAAGCTCTATTTCTCTCTTTTTTCTCCTATTTCCAAGAAATCTCCTTTAAACGACCCTCGTAACTATCGTCCAATAAGTATCACATCAGTTCTAGCCCAAGGGTTTGAAAAAATCGTTAAGAAACATATTCTAAGGCATCTTGAAGCCAATAAGATAATCTCAGATAACCAATTTGGATTTTTACCAGGTAGATCTGTTGAAACTTTAATGCTTACTTCCCTCAATGACTGGACTGAAGGAATGGAAAGTAAGAACCGCGTTGATGTGGTATATTTTGACTTTTCCAGAGCTTTCGATAGAGTCCCGATACCACAATTATTATGCAAAATGAGCATGGTCTGTATTCACCCTATGGTAATTAATTGGACGCGCAGCTTCCTTACTGGAAGGACATATCAGGTTAAAGTTGAGGGAGCATTTTCCTCCGTTTTTAATGCGTGCTCTGGAGTTCCACAAGGCGGAGTCCTCTCTCCTCTCCTCTTCCTTATTTATACATATGAACTTCCAGACACAGTTTCCAGGTTTGGAGTCACATGCAAAATGTATGCAGATGATTTAAAGATTTATAAAATTGTCAAAGAAGACCAAGACTCTGTCTGCGTTCAAACAGCTATTGACTACATTTCCAATTGGGCGAATGAGTGGAAACTACCACATGCACCTGAGAAATCCTGCTGCTTAGTAATTGGTGGTCGAAATGTTGTCTCTCTCCCTGACTACAAACTACAGAATTCAATACTTAGAGTAGTTGACGAGGTTCGTGATCTTGGATTTTTAATACGCAAAAATCTGAATTTTGACGCTCACTACAAATCTTTGGTAAAAATGGCAAATTTTCGCACCTACAACATTTTCAAAGTTTTGAAGAGCAATAATCCTGATCTCCTTCTGCGGGCTTATAGAACATATGTGCGGCCGATAGCTGAATTCGGAACAACTGTGTTCAACCCTCTCAAGAAGAAAGGCATTGACATGCTCGAAAGAATTCAGAATAATTTCACTCGCAAAGCAGTAATGAGATGCTTTGGCATGGACTACTCACAAATCCCAAATGACCGAGAGAGAAACAGGATGTTGGGATTAAAGTCTCCTGAATGTAGAAGGCAATCATTCGATCTCAAGATGCTTTTAAAGATTCTCACCCAAAAGGTGCACATAAACCCGTGCATATTTTTCCGAGGCCATCTGTCTAGAACAAGGAGAGGTAAGCTTCAGCTATATGTGCCGAGCGAGGACCACAGTCAGATCAACATTCTTGACCTAGAAGCTTGCGGGAGTTCAACTTATTACTAGCCCAAAACGAGAATCTCTTAGGATTATCTGAGCATTCGCTCGCTTGATTGTTGTCCAGCGTTGCATTGTTATAACTGTTTCCGTTCTCATTTATTGGTGCCTACTTAGTCCTCAAGTTTGAGTTATTAATGTTTGTGTTGTTTTTTTGTTTCTTTATTATATGCGTGGCTACCACCATGCTATGAATAAATAAATAAATAAATAAATAAATAAATAAATAAATAAATAAATAAATAAAGGCTTCTAGCACAAATATAAAAGCATTTTACTGGAGGGCGGGATCGCTGGTGGAAACGCCGTCCACGGTTTGTTGGTTTCTTGACTACGTTTGCGCGACAAATCAGAAAGGGTAAAAGCTTTGCAACAAAAACTAGTTTAAACGGAGACTCTTCTAATTTTAGGGCTGAAATATAATCCTGGCACTTACTGAATATTTCATCACTTTTGCGTTTCAACTAATCCTCCTTACGTGCACATTTCACAGGACGGCATTACCCCGACGCCGTCTTAGTCGAACCTTCTGAACCACTATGAGAAATTTTATTATTCTCCTAATCATGGAGACGTACTAATGGAAACAATGACGCTACTTTGTTGTGCTATCCCCAGGAGAAGTTTTTTCTTTCCAAGCCTATTCTTCGACAGGGGACTTGTAGATTGCGAAATGGACCACGCCGTTCAGGATTGAACAGGGTGAGCAGAACACTTGCAATTGGTTTAGTTCTCATTCGTAGCACAAAAACCGGTGGCAGACGTTCGTTGAGAATAGAACGCCGAGTGAACGTGTGGCCGGAGGACAGGAGGTGCTGATCAACAGTGCGTTTCAAAATATGTAGCCACATTGAATTCAACAGTTTTATTCTTCACCTTTGTTTCTACGTACCGTCGTTTATCGCATTCAATTCCTCGTAGTCGGAAATACCTATATTGCTTTTTACAGGAAATAGCTTGATCTCTAGCAAAAGCAGATCGTTTTTGAAATTTTTTGTTTGTTTAAAAAGTATGTAGCCACTCTCAAAAAATACGCTTTTTATTAAAAATTAAGTCAATTGGACCACCATTATTTCTTATTACATCAAATGCCCCACTACACATACTACTGACAAGTTTCTGGATCACCTCGTCATCGATGTTGTCCCAGGGAGTCGAAATAGCGGTTTTCAGCTCTCCATCATTGTTGAACTGCCTGTTATTCAAGTAGACCTGCCGGACCAAGATACCCCACATGTTCTCCATTGGGTTGCAGTCAGGTGGGCAAGCTGGCCATTCCATTACTCGGATCCGATTTCGTTGGAGCCAGTCTGTGGTCGATTTGGACACACGAACTGCAGCTTTGTCCTGCTGCAGAACATGTGTCTGCCGTTTTCTCCCCGTCAGAAAGGGAAGCAGGCTGAACTCGAGCACGGCTTGATACTCTAGACTGTCCACACAACGCGGTGGGAATCTGAGCTTCAGCCTCCCGCTGCTGCAGAAGCCTGCCCGTGTCATCAGAGACCCGCCTCCGAAGTTCCGTCGAGAGAAGGTAATGGGAGCCTGTCCTAGATCTCTCCCGTAATACCGGTAACCATCGGTACCATCCAGATTAAATTTTTTATTGTCGGTGAAGATGACCTGAAGAAATAAGCGTGTGAAATTCATGACGCCGACGAAACCAGAAAGTTCCTACCTTTTCCCATTGCGTCGCCATGTTTTTGCGGTCAAACTCCAGTCGCGCCTACTTGTGGAAGTTCGTGAGACTAGGTGCTTTCTGCATGGTCTGTCTGAAGATCTGTTCGTTCGATCGAATACAACGCCATATCGTTGTTCTTGATGCAGATAGACCCGTCCCAGGTCGAAGTTGGTTGACGTTCCATGTGGAGTTCGACACCACGCGGCTGATTCGTCGACGATCCTTGCTCGAAATCACACGCGGACGACCCGGTACAGATGCAGGCCGATAACCATTAGGATTTCGAAGGAAGTGATCGACTCATCCATGCGAAGGTCCGAGCTGACGAGCAATGGCGCGGTTTGTCAAGCCAGCATCCTTGAGCGCTCGGATCTGAGCTTGTTCGCCCATAGTCAGGACACAGCCTCGGACTGGCATAGTGGTTATCTCTGAAGAACAGGTCAAGCTGACTATTTATGACAAGAAGCTCCCGCCAAAAAGCGCGCAAAGTTTGAATAGGAGTAAAAATGTCCGATATCCTGGAGTGGCTACATACTTTTGAAAAAAATTCAAAAACGCCTAGTTTTTGCTGGAGGTTAAGCTTTTTTCTGGAAAGAGCAATCTAGCTATTTTCGTCTACAGGGAATCAAATGCGGCTAACGCCAGTTCGTAGAAACGAACGCGAAACGTGAAATTATCAATTTCAAGGTGGCTACATACTTTTGAAACGCATTGTAGCACGTATCTCGTATTGATGTTTTGCTATCGAACAGGGATTAACCGTTATCCGTTATCCGTTATCCGGTTTCCGGGAGGTTTTGGCCTATCCGTTTTGTTGTTCGTTATCCGGCGAATTTAGGCCGGATAACGAACAACAATTGTCCAACTCTCAAGATATCGACATAGTGTTTAAAGGATTAGATAGAAGATTCTCTAAAACCATAAATGTGGTCGTGAACAATAAGCAGGCACTATAATCTGGTAAGTTCACATGAAAACTTGGGTGGACGTGACGCAGCCGGTGCATGGACTATGTTTCGCTTACCACCCCATGTGGATCTCAAGAAGGCTTCGTGCCCCGGCCAACCCAGTCCATCCAGGTCGGTATATGGATCTGTACTGTACGTCTCTGAGAAATGCTACACATTTGATTGTTCATCGCCGCAAGCCAGTGTGCAGACTCGATATTGGATCCTATACCAATTTGGTTAATTCGAAACCGTTATTTTTTCAAACCGGTTAGAAGGTTCGTGCAAATAATGGCATCTCTGGAAAGGCCCGCATTTTGGGATGGTTCCGATAAGGGTAGCTTTAACAAAAAGCATTTTCTTATGATTCGTACAACTGATTAATCTTTAGATCTCAAGTCGGAAATCCGGATAGGATAGAGTATTAGATTTCTGACCAAAATCAGTTATTTAAATTATCCGAGAATTCGAGCTGAGGCCAAATTCATTAACCGCTTACCGGCCGGTAGCGGTGAAAAGTACCGCCAAACCTGATGCTCCCATATCAGGGGTTTAGTGATACTTTTCATCGTTACTGGTCGGTAGCCGTTGATGAATCTGGCCCCTGGTGAAAACCGCACCTAGCTAAAGCGCCACAAGATCCGGGCATTTCAAAAATACAATTGTTGCACAAACCAGGGTGTGAAAAAATGGCAAAACATCAAACAAGTACCGCAACTTACCTTTGTTAAAAACTCAATCAAAAGGCAGAATAAAGGACAAAAACAGCGCTCGTAACTAGCATTCCATGGCGCGTTTTGAAATACAAAACGCATTCAAGCCCATTTTGATTTGTCACTTTTCAAAAAAAAAACTCTCCAGAGATTTTCATATTATGTGTATAGCGCGAGCTGACAAATATCCGACGAGAGGATACAGTGGTGGAGGTCGGTGCGAATCATTCCTTTTCGGTGACGTGTCAGATATTCAACTTCCATAAGAGGTTACAACTCTTTGAATGTGACGCAATAATTTGCATTGGGCCGTCGACAGAAAGCAGATGTTTTATTCTTCCCAAATGATTCCAAGTTTCACTGCCGTTACATCTTGGAATATAGCTGAGCAGCAATAGTAGTTCTCATCAAGGCGGAACCAAGCTTGCAATTTCAAATTGTATTCGACTGACTCATCGGTGCAACCGTCTTCTAAGGGATTAAAAAACAATGGAAGCCGGAGGAGTTATTGGTCCAATGACGACTTCAATTTACAGCAGATTCAGAAGCTTGGGAACAAGGCGAAGGGTGAAAACACGAAATGACCATCATAACAACCCAACTGACCGTATGAAAACAGCTCACTCCCTGATGAAGAGAAATGTGAATTAGTAAGGGCCTCTACAGAGTCTCGCGGCACCACCCTGAGAACTCGTCCATATCGCTCCCGCCGAAGTGGGACCCACGCTGCTACTGTGGTGGAAGCCGCGGCGCGGACGAGTTGTCGCGGAGCCGCCACACGCAAAGGTCCCCGGGGGCTGCCGCAGTTCACGGCTGCTCTCATCCGCAGCGCCAGGAGCTGCGGGTGAGACTCGCCGGAGGGCGTGATAGATGGGTGTCCACTACAGTTCATCTATTCTAAACATTTTTTAAACGAATCTACACGCTAGGGATATAGTAGGTTGGTGCATAATATCTGTTCATAAAGGAGCTTGACAACCAACAATATAATCACCGGTAGTGTCGATAAATGGAGGCGACAAATGGAGGCGGATTCTTGCATTCAAAACGTAGCGCAAAGAAACCTTACCACGATATTAGGTAACCTTAATTGCACTGAAAATCTCCGTGGCCTTCCATTCACAAGTTAGTCGTCTGAGGTTTAGGGAAAACCTTTGCACAGAAATGCAACAACAAAGCAGACCGTTCTTTTTATAACTGCATCGGACAGATCTCCCGGACTCAACAAGGCATCGGAGAGAATGCTGTCATCACAAGGGCTACCACATTATCTTCGAGCTGCTTATCAAGCGAGAAACTTTTAGTGGAGGTAGATCGACAAAAGTGAGAGCAAGCGCAAAATGGCACAGAACTGTTGAGTTATAAGAAATCTTCTATTAGATTTCCGGGCTTAGATTCAAAAACTCCTATCTTGACTTAGAAAACGCTTCTTCACAAAAGAAAAAGTGTTTTGCTTACTACATCTTTGACATTCCCAGAGATCGCAACTGCCGACAAAAGTTCGCAGTATTGCGTACAGTAACCCTAGCAGCGCCCCACCACCCGCCGTTGTCATGGCGGGTCCGCGGCACCCGCAAGACTCTGCTGCCGGCCTAAGAGGTAAAAGAGTCCGCCATCTGAGAATGAAACTATTCTTGGGCGAGTGGCTTTTAAAGGTCCCTTGTCTTTCGAAGACTGTGTAAAAGGCAGTGATGCTAAAATGTCAGTTGAGCAGAGTCCTCATAATAAATAAATAAATAAATAAATAAATAAATAAATAAATAAAAGCCTTGCCTTAACAACTAGAGGAATTTGCCACTTTCCTTTCTTTTTGAACTTGGTCCGTAGAACGCACAAAAGATCAGCATTCCCTGAGCTTTCTATAAAGCTCTCATAATACATATAGTGACTTCAATGACGAAAGAAGTCGCCAGTTTCTCTCATCTTGAAACATCGGCTTTTAGGCGGGGGTTAGTTAGCGTATGTTCTGGCACATCAAGTTTTGATGTGGATCTCTATTTAGCGTGGCTTCACGCTTCAACTTCTTCTGAAAAAGCCAATTTGATCCACCGCGAGGTGGGGCGTTCGCCCTCATTAACTGATCAGTAGGGGAGACGGATGAACCTCAACACCTTGTGTGGCACAAGCTCTACAATCTAACTAATGAAAGGTTTATATTCAATGAGTCTAAACCTAGTTTTATTTTTTGTTGTTTGTTCGTTATCCGTTTTTCCGTTATCCGGCCATTTTGGGACAAAATTATCCGTTATCCGTTATCCGGTTTTTAAAATTTCATTATCCGCTCATCCCTGCTATCGAACCATATCCAGAGCAACTATTCCTCTTCATCGACAGCGGTAGCTTCGTGTTTGTGTGGTAACGTCCAAAGCTATGGTGTGTCCATCGCTAGATGGTGAACTCCTTAACAATGGGGCCCTAACAATGCATCAATACAAAGTGTAGAGAAAAAATGCGCGCGACGTGATCAATCTGTTTGGTGGAAGCTATCCGCAGCCCCAACTTTATTTGTATTGTGCCTTTTTAAGGATAAGGTAGCAAATTACTCAACGAAGTCATTTTATTCTCATTTCGTCTTCATTTCACTTTCATTTGTTGTTCATATTTCAAATTCAAAAGTATGTGCAAAATATTCGAAACTCGTGGCCTCTTGCTCAAGACATGTTGCATTCCAAATACTTGTAGCCGGTCAAATTAGCAGAACGCCGAATGTTTTCCTATAATGTGACGGTGGCCAGGACGGCTGGAGTCATCCCCGGCGACGCGTCACTGACAAACATTTGGCAGGACTACGTCCGCGGTGATAGGCGTTTTCGAATGAATCTTGTTGCTTTAATCGAGAATCATAACTCGCACAATTCATCGACGACTATTCTTCTCACTCTGTTTTCTTCACAATTGCTTCAGCGAATTCTACGTACGTAGTGAAGGTTTTTGCCAGTATAGGACTTAAGCCTGGCAGTAAGAAAGAGAACGGTTCGCTGCTGGGATGTTTTTGCTCCGGTCACTATTGTTTTTCGTCGACTCTGCTCTTAAGCAAATATTGGCTAGCTACCTGCCGTCGTCAGACATCGATGAGCGCTTCCCCTCCTCACCGATTTGACCTCATCGTTATAATCAGAATCGATAACATTCCAGAGAAAAGCGTTCCAGGATTTGTGCAGCATAGCGATATGGACTACCAACCAGGCATTCTTAGTGGACGGCCTATATTTTGGTGCCCTGATGGAGAAGGTACGTTTTTATCATTCTACACAAATTTACTCACCAGTGATGTTTTTGTATGAATTAAATAACTCTGAAAAAATTGAAAAAATTGAACGTAATAATATCAGTTTACTTCTTCGTAAGCATTTTGGTCCTTATTGTAGCAATCTCTAGTATTAGCCTTATAATAACTACAAGGAAGACAGCTTCTGAGCAAAACCTCACCCGTAGCTCACAGCTTCTGAGCAAAACCTCACCTGCTTCGAGCGGCCCCTTTGCTCTGCTGGATAAGATATTTTCAGTTAGTTTTGAGGAGAGCTTCCTCATACAGGGTGCGTAAAAAGTATTGACGCACCTACTTTTTGATTCAGCTCCAGCTTCTCTTTGTACCCCTCTAGGTTTTTGTGTGTTATTTTTGTTGTCTGTATTGTGCTCAAAAAACACTCACGAAAAAACTGAAGAAACATGATCGTCATCGTTACGGTGGCCCTTTTTTGTCTGTTTCTCAAAGAGCTTAGTAGTTCCTTAACAAGAGAATTAGGCGCTGTTCGAAACGGTTGGTGACGAAGGAGGTCAGCAACCCAAACTTCAGCCACGGCTCTGTCATCACAGATGATGATTACAAGAAGTTCACGCACGTTAACGTTCAAATCCAAAATTTTCAATCTCTGTCCGATAACGGCAAACAGGTAACGCGCGCAGGTGTGAACAGCTTCTCAGACGAGCACAGCTTAAACAAGAATCCGCTGGATTACTCTTTTTAGGCGATTTTGGAGAACGAGGTGTGTGCTACTTTCAACAGAAGTGACCACTTGCAGAAGGCTGCCCTGTTCAAAGCACGGGACGAAATCCAAGCGAGTACTTGCGGCGCGTGCTCATGAATTTTTCCGTCGTTTTCGCTCCTGTATTCTCAGTAAAGGAGCCAATGTCGATTACGAGTTATTCTATCGTGTTTGCAAGATCATTTTCCATAGTTCTCGAGGGATTGTTTTAAAACTTACTACGCAATACTATTTCCACAGCCGTCATTTAGTGCGTCAATACTTTTTACGCACCCTGTAGTTCCTATCCGTTAAGAGCTATCAGCTATGATCTTATCTTTTACTTAGAAAAATCAATTATTCTAAAAGAAAAATCAATTCGTATTTTTGTGTTAACGTTAATTAGTAAGATTTGTTGTGAAAAGAAAACCGTATGTATTCACCTGAAAACGGAGTATCTCAATTCGCTTGGGATATTCCGTCGTTCTCGCCAAAGTGTTCTACTAGAAAACGACTTCAATAGAAATCCGGATAAACAAGTTTTTTTCAGCAATACGAACTGCTCTTAACTGTGACACGAAAAGCACAAATTTTACTTACGAGCTTTTAGAAGAAAATCTATTGAAAAATGGCACAGCGAAGATCATGCTATGTAATAATCCGTTAAGGGATGAGTCATAAGAACGGAGAAGGGGAAGCGGGCGGGGAGGGGAATTTCGGGGCGCGAAAAAATACCCAGATTTTTTCTACGTGCCTGGGTTTTTAGCTCTGTCGAGGTCGCTGAACACGATTTTAAAGTTCTTTTCTGAAGCGTTGATCGCCATCAATCGATATTGATTAAATTATCGATTTTTGTGGAACTCGTTCAAGCGTTCCGAAACTTCAGCTCTTGGAGTAATTCAGGTCGTACTATACAGGGTGTCTCAATGAATGTATTCACTGTTTGAAAGGTGATAACTTTGCTCACAGTAAAAATACTGAAGAAGTTAAAAACTCATGGTAAAGCTTAGGAAAATGGAAATTTTCTGACGTATTAGGAGTATGGAATGCGCCATGCACTCGTCTGTATTCTTGCATTTTACACTCGATTGATTGTGTTTCGCATGAATACACTGTGACCGTTGGGATTGATTTGCGCTCCTTTTAATGTTTAAAACTTAAAAACACACTACAGCTGACGAAAACCGCGGGCTATTCTAAAGAATGAGGTACTGTTTGAAAGGTTCCAATACTGCTGCTAGCGAAGCTTTTGAAAATGTTTGAGATTCATATGAAAGCACAGGGTAATGGGGGTCCTGTGGCGTGTAAATACCAATATTTTGCCATGCACATCCTGAAATCTTTAATTAGACTTGATTAATTGTGCATGGGCTGAATGCTTGTCAGTTTTTGAACAGATTAACCTGTGGTGTGTTTCTTTTAACGTTTAGAAGTTGACAGTCACGTGACATGCAAAGACAAAGACGAAAGACACGTGACATGCAAGTTTATTGCTTGCGCAATTTAAATGTGAGCAGGAGCCTTACATTCCAAAACGGATTCTGTGGACTGATGAGGCAACATTCAAGCTGAAAGGAGAGGTTAATCGGCGTAACTGCAGCTAATGGGCGACGGAAAACGCTAAAAGAAGTACAGCGCAGATTAATCTGGCCAAGTAGTAACAAGACTGTGACACGCATTCAGCCCATGCACAATCAATTGAGTCTGAAATGCAACTTTTCAGGAGTGCGCATGGTGCAGCTTGACCTGACTTTACACATTACGAAAATCGTGTTACCCTGTGCTTTCATAGTAGTCTCAAACATCTTCAAAAGCTTCAGCAGCAGCAATGTTAGAACCTTTCAAATAGGACTGATTTTTACAGGATACCCTGCATTTTTGCGAGCTGTAGTGCGTTTTCAAGTCTTAACGTTAAACAAAGCACAAATCAAACGGTATGGCCGAGAAATTACAACAACTATTCCAGTAAAACACAATCAATCGAGTGTAAAATGCAAGAATTCAGACGGAAGCATTGCGCATTCCATACCGTCAGAAAGTTTCCATTTTCCTAAGCTTTCATATGAGTTTTCAACTTCTTCAGTATTTTTATTGTGAGCAAAGTTATCACCTTTCAAACAGTAAGAACATTTTTTTGAGACACCCTGTATAGCAATCGGGGATCGAGCGTTCTACTCCCTCGTCCCCCTGGCCCGCCCACCCCCAACTCCCTGGGTTTGCTCCCTCTGTTTAAAGGACGGGGGGGGGGGGGGGAGGAGGTAGAACGCCACTCCGCCATAGTAATCCGCTAAGAGCTATCGATCGGCGAGAATAGAGGGAAAATGGAGGGGGGGGGGTATCCAGCATCATGAGTTGCTCGCACCATGTTGCAGTCTGTATCTCACATATTCACGAAAGTTTTGGCTGGTTTGGCTTTTTGTTACGAAGACGTGGTGGCGTATTCGGTGTAGGCGTCGGCTGCAGCGATAACCTGATTTCTGGTACTGGTTTGGATTTCCCGTCCAGACCAAATAAACCTTTCATCCCTCCGGGGTCGGTGAATTGGCACAAGACTTGTCTGGGAAGGTTAAAATGCTGACATGTCAATAGACTGACCACCTTAAGTTATTGTATGGGCTAAATACGCATTCGAGTCATCCCCTCGACATCATGTAGAACTAGAAATAGTGATGCATTGAATGGATTCAGGGCGTTCTTCATCCTTTATCCTTATTTTTGCTCACAGAGCTGTACCCTTTGATTTCTTACTGTACATACTTTGTTGCGATCAGAATCGTGCACGACATTTCTCACATTTTCCGCGAAATGTAGAGTAGTATTTTGCATTGCTGTATTACTGTATTTTCCTTTCACGCACGCTTCATAAGAATTAGTAAATTAGAAAGTTTCCAAAGCTTAGCAACGAGCAGATAATTTTATTTCCCCTCTTTAGTAGTGTAACATAAGCGAACCGTATTCCCAGGCATGCTCTCTGCTGCGGAAAGTCTCTGATCAAAGGCGGCAATGGAAAGTATTTGAAGTCTGGAGGTTGTATGGTGGTGACTCGTTTCGATTCTCGGATGACTAAGCATTGGAATGATGAGGCGTTTTAGAATTCTAGCTCTTTCAGAACTCCCGTGCCAAAGAAGCACTGTCTGCCTTTCCACAAAATGAAGGTGATACACGCTTAGGCCCAGATTAGAACCGTAATTTTTGATTGCAGCGTTCAAGCAATTTACCAAAATCGGCGCTAAACCCTCTGGTGGATAGAGGTTTATAGATGTCATGGATCACCAATAATAAAAATAGTGAAAAAATAAAAGTAAAGAAAAATAAAAACCCTTAGAGCTGATGGAGGAACCTGGACACAATTGGGTGAAATTAGTATCGCCAATCGGTGATCTTGTAGTTATCCTCGAAGCGGAGTGGCTCCATTATCCTGCATAAGTGTCGAAAATTATCAGCATGGTTCCTTCTCAGCGAGTCCAGTAGGTGAGACGTAAGACCTTACATGAGCGCTTGTGCTTGAGAAAACGCGATAAAACGCATCGACCAGCAAGCGCTCTGATGTGTGTGTGTCGGCTCCTAAAAGGGTAAATGCTATGAAAGTTGCTTGATATGCCACACTCTGTTCTTTGAATGCACCATAGCATCTATATACATTTCCATTCATTGACAGATCTTTGTAAAAAAATTTTTACCGAATTGAGTGCAATTCAAGTATGTTGCATAATTCTTGGCAGAGTCGTCGACCTTCGAGCTCAACGCATTTTGAAAATCACAATCAAACGATTTCTCAGCTTCTTCAGGACACACATAAAATACATCGCATGTTGCCCATCTTTATCAGTGCGAAAAACACAGCTACATATATCCAAAATCAACCAGGCTACCGCAGACAGAGTAAACAACAACTAAAGCCTAGAATGCCCTCGACAACGACTGCAGGGGCGGGTCAATCCAACTCGTTGAAAAGTAAAGAAATTCCCATGGGTATGCAGAGATACCCACGATGATCGCCAATCATCCTTCACCAAGAAGTATAGCCGTGAATGGGCAGATAAGATATATGATAGACTCGACATCGCATGTATCTTTCTCCCTTCAACACCTCCCCACACTCTCACCCACCCACGTGTCCCCTTGTTTAATCGTTGATGGGCCCGGCTCCAGAAGATTATTGGCGAACTCCGGAGCAATTTCTTCCCACCTAAGCCTCAGCTTGTTGAAGTTGTTCAGTTCTGTATTCCATGCTGTACTTCTTTTAAAACGGTTCTACGTTCCATTTCAACGTTCTCATTGTGCTTTTCGGGGGCTTGAGGGCAACAAAAATAACTGCTGCATTGATTTTTTGTAATTTTTGTAATTGTATTGTCTGTGCATTTCTAGGCCATCGTGGATGACGAAAATGAACAAGTGAGGAAACTCTAGAAGCGCAGGGTGTGAAAACTTTTCGGCCAAAGTGTCTGTTTTAAAAGAAGTGTTTTGATGCTCGTTTGCAGGTAACCTGCCATTCTGCCCTTCGCCGTCGCATTCCGATGAATACGTGTATTGCTGTCAGTTCTTCTTCCTCCTTGGCGATACGTACCCGACCTGCTGCCGCTTTCCAATCTACACTGGCCTTCTGATAGCGTACATATTGAGTGCTGTTGTGCTGCTACTACGTAAGTATGAAACTTTTCGTTTTTCGGACACAGATTCATTAAACCACCATTTCATTCTATTGTGGTTGTTTGTCTATTACCTTAAGACCTGATATCTCGACCTGCGATGCCATATTTCAATTGTAGAGATAATGACGATATATTCTCGATTTCAGTGCTCATCTTCCTATACTGCTGGTTCTGGCCTAACAGCATGCTGAATGTCAGACGCCGTCAACCCACACCTCCTCGAAATCAGACGCCCAAGATAACAGATTCGTCACTGTAGGGGCCGATTCGGTTGATCCTCGCCCTGGCTGCGACACCTTCCCCAATGGCAGATCTGAGTGGGCTGAGTGATCTGAGGTACCTCTGCCTCAAAATACGAAAAGACGAGCACCTCGACTCGAGTCCTGCACAGAGCACTTGCTAGCAATTAAAGATGGAGTGTAGTAGCCTCCCTCGGTTATGAAATTGCTTTGCCTTCAATGTCTGCGGCCTAGTGGCCTAGTGGGTATTATGGCGAACTCGTGGACCAGGGGTAACAAATGTTGGAAAGCTGCTTTGCCTTATCGTTAACATTCCAATGATAGGCTTTTAATTGTTATTCTCTTCATTTTGATTTTTAAGTTAAAGGTGTTGAAAAATCCTCTTATGATTTTCAGAACTCCGCACCTACGAACTACCCAAGTCAAACAGTAGAAATGCATGAAAATCGCAGTGCATATCAACAACATAAAACAGCTGTCCTATAGCTCCATAGCATCGTCTACGAACTATACAAGGTGTGAACTCACCTACTACAGGTGCGCCATTAGTGAAAAATTTACACTGACTTTTCCACAGCATTGTCGCATTTCTGGGTTTCGACTAGGGTCTCATGTGAATCCTTTTCGTACAGACTTTCTCACAGAGAGCTATAACATCTGTACATGATGTTTCAAAGAACCTTTAGCAAAGCTTCTCGATTTGTACAGACGGCGAACTGGAGCCACTTCACCAGTCCGCCGTCCTAGCCAATTTCTAGTAATACTGTTCGCGAATCCGGTTACCTTTGATTATATAATTATGCAAAATTGAGTGAAAATGTGCGGATTCTAACCTCGACCTCGCGTCTATGGGTCAGTGACCTTACCCATTATGCCGCCAGTCACGGGCATGGAGTGCTAAGCCTGACTGCGAGAAGTTACTGCACTCCATCGTTGATCAACCGTAAATCCGCTCATTATATGGCAGGTCGAGGTACATGTGTTGTTCGATTTTTCCGACAGAAGCACTTCTCTCCATATGCAAAATTTCGGAAGCTTAGAACTGCCGTTGAGATGCTCTGCTCTTAAGTCCATAAGGTCATTAAAGTGAAACCTTAACCTAACCAATCTGCTACAAAAATGTCCACATAGTTCATTCGTTCCCAAAGGAAGAGCCGCTCAGATCTCAGTTGCTTCCTCCCATCAGCTTGCCTTTTCGCCACGGAAATATCAAGTATTTTTGAATAATACCTAAATTTCAAAGAAGCGTTTCGAGCAATTGTTCATTCTGTACAAGATATCTACTGCTGTCTAACACTCCCTGCCATATATCTGAAAAGTGCTCATCGTATCCTTGTCGGTATTTTCGTTCCGATATGAAGTGAAGTGATTTAAAGGACTTTTTGTTTATTGGTGTGTTGTGCTCAACATTTTATCGTCGAGAAGCTTTCCACATGTATTCGATTATGTGCTTCAAAGTGTGATATCTTGATAGATAAACTTTTAACACTACTTCTTTTCAATCGCTATGACCACAACTTGATGCTTAATCGTAGAAATGAGCATCAAGTAGTGGAGAAAGACTGGAACCTGTTAGTGCAAGGTCGCATGAAAGGTAAGCAAATCTGAATCAGCTTAATGGAATAGTTTTTTCTGGGCAGTCCTTTGTACGGCGCCCAATATCACACAAAGCATCTCGCAGGTCAAATCTGTGAAGATGGGACTGGACACGATTTCGTGTGACCGATGAATTGGTACCCGATTTGCCTGTAAAGGATAAAACGATGAACTACTCGTCGGCTGCCCACGAAATGTCATAGAGAAAGGCCCAATAGGCGCTCCCATTACTTCAGGTACCCCACAGACGTAAAATATGTGGTAAATCCTAAACATGGCTTGATTAACGCGGACATTTGGCCTTTCTCCTTATACCTGCGTTTAGCTTAAGACTGAACAAAGCCCTCTTCCATCCTCTTCGAATTGATACCAGGTGTGTTTGAGAAAGAGGTACCATAGTGCATTAATACGACTTATTAATTGGCCCCCCCCCTATACCATATATTGGGGCAAGTTTGCATCAGGGGTGCACATCTAATGGTTCAAGATTTGCCTACTTAAAAGAAGTAACGGCATTTTTCGTTAAAATAATGCTAAACGACTTCACGAAAACTTTCAAAAACTAAACGGAATTTTTAACGAACTTTTTTCTCAATAAGTTACCTATTTTCCTCTTAGTCTTCATTTCTATGACGGGCGGCCTACATTCCAGGTTAGGACTTGTTTTGAAAAACTATTGAAATCAGCAAGAATAAGCAAAAACAATCCGTTCTAGCACTGCCGTTATTCTGATCTGTTTGAGTTTGACCTGGGAGTTTGCTCCCGTCACGTCAAACAGCGTACGAATCCTTTCTCAATTCTCATTTTCATGCCATTTATCTCCATTCTACAGAGCATTCGAATTTTTAGAGATAGGAGTTAGAAAAGTTGTTCGACGAGCCGCCAAGCACGTCGACCAGTACACTAAAACAGTGATTTGACCGTCGTAAGATCTGCCTATCGATACTTACCCCAAAAATATTTTGTTCGCTACCTGGAATAGTCGAGACGGAGTTGATGTTTTCGGCTGCTGGGCGTATTTTAGGCGATTTGCGAAAAATTGTAACAACGGAAATTTTTGGAAAGCTACTTTTCCTAAATATTAATATTTCATAGGTAGGCTTTTTCATTCTTATTGGTTCCTTCGGTAATTGAAGAGGTGGTGGTCGTATCGCGATTGTACATGCCAGAACAGTCGTCCAAAATGGTTTCACACAGAGCTGGGAAAAGGAGAGAACTCCGGGGTCTGCGTGATCCTACTCGTTTTTTTTAGATGCGTTGCCGAGCGATGCATAGACCAGCCCACGAAGTACCGTTCACTTGAATGATAATTGTGTACCTGCCATTTTTCCACACTCTGAAGATAATTTGATGCTGAAAGTCGGTTTACTTTGCTGTCCACTCTTTGCTGTAGTGAACTTTTTATCTTACATACATTGTTGCATGTCAATGTAGCGTCCGTTGACCTGTTGAAGTTAGAACATAAGAAGTTTTCATGATTTTTTTAACTAGCAGTTCACATTCAACTGCATTTTACGTAAATTCACAAAAAAATTCCGTCAAAAAATCTTTAAAAAATTCTATGATCAAGAACTTTGTGTGCATCCCTATTTCTTACTTCAATACCCACCTCTTCGCTAGGAAATGCATTGAAACCTCGGTGAAGTCACAACCCGGTTGTTTGTTTTCTGCAAGGCACAGTAAGACTAGAAAATGGTAAATTTTGTGTACATCCCTAGTCCGCATCCAATCTATCACTCCAGTATCCCGTTAAAGAGGACGTAAGAGACATTCCAAATGAAAGGCTGGACGCCATGTTTTATTCTTTTTCAGCCTAAAAAGTCTAAATATTAGGCTGTCCGGAAAGTTCACAGTGTTTTGAATGCTTCATTTTGAACTATTGTAACGTTCTCAAATCTTATCGGATTTAGTTGAAATAAGCACCGTTCGAATCAGCACTCTTTCGCCAACTGCTCACCAGTCGACATATTCCATCAGCGAAAAAATTGTGTGGCCGAGATTCGACAAAATCCACGATAGCTGTTTTGGTTTGGTCGTGATTGGTGAAAGTTTTACCAGCGAGAAACTTCTGAAAGGGGTTGAAAAGTGGTAGCCGGTTAGTCAGAGCTCTGAAGAATTTGGCGGGTGAAGCAGAACTTCAGCCCTTAATTCGTTCAATTTTCGAGCAGTGATTTGGAAAACGTATGGGCCATCGTGCAAAAGAATCGGACCTCTTCTGCTGACCAATGCTGGCTGAAGGTGACGCAATTTTCGGTGCATTTCGTCGATTTCCTTACAGTAGGACTCTGCTGTGATCGTTTGGCACGATGCGAAAAAGTTGTAATGGATCACACCAGCCGCCGACCGAGCATTACCTTTTTTTGGTAGAGGTTTGCCTTTGGAAAATGCCTAGGGCGTTTGGCGGCGTCCAACCACCGTCAGGAACGTTTCCTGTTATCATACAAATCCAATTTTCATCTCAAGTGATGGTTCGATCCAAAGATGGGTCAGTTTTGTTGCCTAAAATTAGGGGAGGACAATTCTCGAAACGTGACAATTTTCGCCGCTCACTCAACTTCCGGGGCACCCATTTTTCGAGTTTTTTTTTCACATTTTCAAGGTGTTTCAAAGCATCCGCAACAGCAGTTTTACAGATGTCTACCTCTTCCGCTGTCCCGCGAACTGTTGGGATGGTTCAGCTTCCACCAATTCCTTCAACTCGTCCTCCAGGATTGCAGGTCGACCGCTACGGGAGTCATCTTCTCCGGTCCGAAATCTACGGAATTACTGCCGCACAGTGTTTTTTCCAACACTATTAGGCCCCACACTTGATTCATTTGTCGAGCTGTCTCGGTTGCGAATTTTTGAAGTTAAATAAAACATCGTTCGGAATTGCTCGTTCGACATTCTTCACTAAGTAATTCAAGAATAGAAATATAAAACAACGTTGAAACAAAAATTATTTAGTGAGACAGAGCGAAACATTCTGAACCGAAAGTAGCATTAATGCGCAATGGAAGTTGAATTTTAACTTAATAATACACGAATGAATAATAGTAACACGAAACGCTGAGAACTTTCAGGACAACCTAATACAACTAGGTTACAGTGGCTCATCATTCAGCGGAGTTTTCTCGTATGCTGTTTTGTTGTAACGCATCACTAATCCACAATTGGCTTGGTTAGGTGGTGGGAGTAATAGTGCCAATAAGTGTCAAGTGTTGTCATTAGCACCAAGGGCAAGACATTCGCAGATGTCGCGGCAGGCGGGACCTGACTCCGGTTCAGGATTTTGGTTCATTTGCTTCTCTATACAATGAAAATACCTACCTCCTCCTACATGATATTGCAGAGGTACTTTGCAAATTCTATGTACGCCTTCGGCCTATGCAATGACTTGTAGGCTTGACCTTGGTAGCTGATGGACTTGCCAGTGATATACCCAACCAGGGTTTTAGTTGATTAATACTATACGGACGGAAAACATGGTTGCTATGGGACTCGGTTCAAAAATAATATCGACAGATGAGGTGCGCAAGACCTCTGTCTAACTACGTCACTCGTGTTTATCTTGTAGTTCGGATATTGGCTTGTGCTTCATCAGTCCCACAAAACGCTTCATTTTGATTCGTTGGAAAAGCCGTAGCACTTGATGTTATGAGCACATCCTTTCGCTCACGAGTTCACGGTCCAGCATCTGTGACAGCAATGTTACGGAAACCGTTGATTTAGACAAAATCAACCACGTGATCTTGGGCGATGTTGCTTTTTTGGACGCGGATGTGGTCATAACGATTTGGGAGGGCAAGCGATGCCGACGATCATGATTGCCTTCAATCGTCGATGGCGATTTTCCACCATCGACTGCCACTCATTCTTTCCGAATTCCTTCTCCGTCTTACATGCATTTCTCTGGCGTCCAGTATTTTCACCCAAACCAGGGAGATGTTTGTGAAATAGGTGTGTTGTGGTGGTAACAACTATACCCTTTTATGGCAATTTCGTTCCCTAATTGAAGACTACTCTTCATCCTAGAAAATGACTGCAAATGGCTTTTCCGATTGTCCTTTGAGCACTTTCGGAAAGCACCAAAAGGCCTACAGCGAAAGCATGAACATCAGTTTTTGAAACGAATCCTGCCTGTTATTGATTGGTATTCTAAAACATAGATCACACTGGTTTATTTATTTATTAGTTTGTCCATTAGGTAAGGTTCGTATGTATGTAGCTGTATGTGGCTCAGAGGACAACGTGTCTATTTTTCATTGGCCTCTTCAGATGACAGTCTGTCGGACGTGTTGAGCGCTAATCGCCTGCTCTTTTTCGAACATTGGGATACATTCGTGAGCGAATTAATGCTTTTGAAAGTACATTGCGCCTATCATCCTCTTTTCTTTTAATTTCAAGTGACGGAAATCATCGGAACGATAGGGCAGTGACGTTTCTATGAAGCATCCCATTAAGGGAAAAGTCGTGAAAATTAGGGCACTTTTTGGTTAGGCCCGTTCTGAGGCGAGTTTGGAGTGTTAATATCACCTGTGAAAACTTACAGAACTTTCAGAAACTAATAGGGTCTGAAAGTCAAAGGAGGCAAAGCTGAGAGCAAACCAGTTTACAATGACAACACCGTAAACTGGCTCCCGAGAAGATCTTTCTTTGCAATTTCGTAGCCCGGAGACGCCACAGTGTTCACGCTTGCTTCGCGTTTCTAGCGACACCCCTTCCGTCTAGGATATATCCGAACTTTCTAGGTGTCACGATAGGTACTGAAAATCACAGCCTAGTGAAGCTTAGCAGTTTCAGCTTACGCATTGAGAAGCCCATGACTTGCATAGCCAATGTGAAACGGCATGCGCATTCAACAGCGTTTGAATTTTGGCTGCTGCCAAGAAAAACTGAGATGTGGTGCGTACTCCAAAACTATTTTTCCATGTATAGCTTATTCGGTTAATTCTTTAGTGTAACTATAAGACATCATAGAATGCCTTGGTATACAATTGGGTGGATGTGGGCTGGTAGTCGCTGGCGACATGTCATCCGTTCCTGTTACTATGTAGTGCTGCAGACACTTTGAGTAGGCAGTGTTTTGTACTGTCCATCTTCGGTTGACCTTACGAAGAACAAATCAAATTAGAAGCGAAAGCGAATGCATTACGCCCGCAGCTTAATGTGCGTCAGCGATCCATTTCATTGTTGCAATTTCGTTTGATGAGTGTCCCGCACTGAGGACAATTTCCCCTTTCCGATCAGGCACCAAGCCAAGGCCCCTCCCCCGCTTTCTCGGATTCATCTGCGCAAGGGTAAAGCTTCATAGTTTGTGCAGGACCATCACAGAAAATTATACGGTTTCACGTTTCAGCGGTAAGGCTGTTTCGCTCCAGAAACTGCCATCGCCTGGTGGTTGTTGTTCTGGTTTCAGCCTGATTTGCAGTTTTTCCTTCCTAGCAGATCAATTTCATTCGCAACCGGTCAACTGTGCACAAAGTTTTTTGAGAGGCTTTGAGAGGTTTGTAGTGGCTACGGATTTTACACCAAGGGTATTGTTTCAATAATTGTGAATTTGCAATACATGTACTGCAAAGTTTTGAGTATATATTAGGTTATATATAGGTTATATATATATATATATATATATATATATATATATATTAGGAATTTCTAATAAATTTGAACCTTCCCACGTTGTTCGGTTCACATGAGCTTGCTTACTATATTATCGAATGCTTCAAAACACTGACTTTCATGATAGAAAAGTGTGGGACGACTGCAGCGACGACATAGTTTAAAGTCATTCTTTATCGGCTTACACATTCTCATAATATTCCGGGGCTTCTTTGTGTACGCATTATAGTTGTGCTCGAATGGCCTATTCCAATAGGTATTGGAATGATTTTCATTCGAAGGTGAACTCTCAAATTCGAATATTCGAAAAATCTCATTTTTCGAATGTACTCGAATTCGAATACACAAAAGATCGCGTTTATCGAATGCATTCGAATTCGAATGTTCAGAAAAACCGCAATTTTCGAATAAGTTCGAATTTACGGCTACTCAGAGACATTCGAATATTCGAAAAAATTGAGAGCAAAGCTGTAGTGCGCATCCATCTTTAACTGCGTATTTTTTATTACTCTGTGTACAGGAATTTCAAATGCTGATCAAGTGTGCGGAGCTAAATGCAGCCTTGTTCCAGAAATATCAAAATGCGTTGTCCGTTGAGTCGCTCCCGCCACTCATTTAACGTGTAGGGTAGATTAACCTCCATATTATCCAGTAGGACTGATTACCATTACCTTAGTATTTCGCACAAACAGGGAGCGTTGAAGGCAAACGCATAAATTTGTCCGCTTCGGTTCGTCTGGATGCCGAGTTCCAGCAGTGCTCTTCTCCTGGGTTCGGCTACTTGACTTCAACTTTGTCAGAAATAGACGGATTATGAAGCTTCCAATAGGCCTGGTCCACCATATAAAGGTGTAGTAAGCGTCATACGTGGACGTTAGTTAATCTCGATGAGATGTACCATGCTTCCCTCCTTTAAGAGACATTGTGGACGCGACTCGAATGCATAATTGGCCCAGTCTGATGGGTCATTGGCAGATTGGTGCTGTGTTTCCCCCTTCCACGTCGCCGACCTCGGAAATACGAAGGGGATTGTTGAGTTGTGTAGGAACGAAGAAGCCAACGTAGCGCAAGGTCGAATGGGCCTCCTGACCAATTTCTGATCTACTCTCCTCCAAATTCAAACGCCAGAAAACTTCAGAATATGATGTAGAGACAGAAAGCAAATCATTTAGGAATGAACGACCATCCTTAACTGTTTAAATCAATAGTTAAGAAGAAAAAGAGTTTGAAATGTAAAAAAGCCAATTGTTGTAGAGCCCCGCACTTTTATTCCCTGCTGCATTCCTAATCCAGAAGAAATTTGGAATTTTCTCATTTCTAAGCTGCATACATATTTGACTATTGAATAACGGATGCTGAAGACGAAATAGGCATAAAAGATTTTCTTAGCTAGCTATTTTTCTACTACTATTGTTCTGATCGCTTATTGTGCAGAAGGACAGGACCTCAAACGTTCATGTTGTTGATGCTCTGGCGAACCTTCCCCAGGTTATTTTGACAAAAAGACTTGGTCTTTAGTTGTTGGTCAAGCCGTGACGATGGACCAACAGTGGTCGACAATGACTGTAACGTACCACATCATTAGGAAATAATGAGATCGGAACACGATCTTCGATGCAATCGAGATTCAAGACAACAGTTGCTCGCTTACTCGCTAGATGTTTTCAGGCTCGAATGTGAATCTCCGTTTCAATGAAGTTTTGCCATTCTGCAAGTTCTTTTTATCGCAGTCGGTGGCTTGTCAATAAAATGTATGGATTCTTGAATTATTGAAGCGCAATCTTGGAAAGTTTCAATATCTAGCCAAGTTCCTCGTTACGCCGCTGCTTCCGCGGCGTTGTACGATTATCTCGCTCTTCCGACTCTTTTCCTTCCCAGCAAAGGGGCTTGTGTCTGACAAATCCACGAATCCATCTGCTACAAGTTTTTTGGAGCTTTTCCTCTAAAGCTTTCTAAGCGCGTGTATTTGTCAGTTATGCCTAGTACTTGTCAAAGCGAAGTCTCAAGTATTTGCATGAAGAGATATGTTTCGGGTAAAGAGTCCAGGACACGGACGAATGTATGCACTTCATGTGAGCGCTCAACAGCTGTGCCGAAATCTCCGTCCACACAAGACTTCTCATGTTTCGCATGTGAACCTTTCACTTTTTCCGGTGATTGCGCATGGCTGCCATCGGCGAGAAAATTCGTCCAATACGTGCCGACTGTTTTCTAATTCACCTTCACAGTTATGATCTAATTGCAAGGCCTCGAGATATTCCTAACTACCTGATTAGATTCTTTTTCTTATCTATTAGGTTGGAAAAAAAGTCTCTTCACACTTCGAAATTTTTTTTACCCTTCCCCTTGTAAACGCACTAGCCAATGTTGATTGCTGATTTCGTAATCCTATCACACTTGTCTACCGTTCGCACGCAGACACAGGTTAAGACTCTTCTTGTAATTCGTTATCCATCCAATCTTCCGAACTCAATGCCAGATCTACCTCATGGCCGTTTTCAGCACGGCATTCTTCATGAATTCATTAAAGAATCCACAGCACGTCAGGCAGCAGACCAAATTAACCACATATATGGCTTGGGATCTACTACTCATCGCGCCTGTTATGAGTGGTTCGGAAAGTCTTTAAAGGGAAATTATTCACTGAGGGCAAAGCATGGTCAGGAAGGCCAACTGGATTGGACGACAGTGAACTACACCATCTTCTTCGTACCGATAGTTGGCAGACGACACGTCAGCTGGCAGAGACGCTCGAAGTGTCTCATAGGATAGTGGGGATGCATCTGAAGAATCTTGGCTTTCATGGAAATTTGGAGCTTGGATTCCACATGCCCTGTCAGACACTCAGAAAGGTCGACGGCTCTCCATCGCTGCTTCTCTTCTGTCCAGATAAGGAAGAAAATCGTTTTTTCCGCGGATTGTGACAGGCGAAGAGTCCTGGGTTCTGTGTGCCAACTTCCGAGGAAAAGGCAATGGGTACAAAAGGGAGAGAGCCCTAAGTCTGATCTCAAGCCCAATGTTCACGAACGGAAGATTCTCTTGAGTGTTTGGTGGATATCAGAGGAGTGATTTATCGGCAAACTCTCAGAAGTGGAGAGACACTTACTGCTGCCACATACAGTGGCCAACTCCACAAAGTCGCCGCAGCTTTCCAAGAAAAGAGGCCTGAGAAGTCGAAGGTGATGATCCTGCATGACAACGCAAAGCGACATGCTGCAAGACTCACAAGAGAAACAATAAAGAAGCTGGGCTGGGAGGTAATGCCACATCCACCGTATAGCCCTGACCTCGGCCCTTCCGAATGCTATTTCTTCCACGCTCTCAAGCAAGAAATTGGAGAGAAATATTTTGAAACGGACGAGGACCTCAAAAATTGGATTCAGCGGTGATTCGACTTCAGAACTGCAGTCTTTTACGCGAGAGGAATTAGAAAAATTACCGCGTCTTTGGAGAAGTGTAGTAGAACAAAATAGAGTTTATCTCAATTGATTTGACTTTGTAGTTTTGAAGTAATAAATCTTTGAAAAAAATGAAAAGACTTTTTTTCCAACCTAATATCAGTGCATCTTCGGCATTTTGAAGCTAAAATTCCGACAGAGTGCCTTCTTATAAGTATGTTCTACGCATGTATGAGTCATCGTCAATAGTGTGTTCAAAAAATTCTTACATTGTATGGAATAGGTACAAAGGTTTTTGGCACTATTGTATTATACTGTCACGACTCGAGGTTAGGAGAGGTCGAAAAAATTTTTCGCCCAAACTTCGTTCAGGGGAGTTATTTGGGGAGCACGAATCTGATATTTGGTTTTCGTATTACGCTGGATTACGGTAGTTATGGGTAAGAAACGCTTCAGAATGGAAGTATTTTCCCCTCTGGATCCACCGCTTGCATGATGTGCCACTATCGTATATGCCAATTCTGTAAGATGCTAGATTCTTGTTCAGCACCCCAGATGACCCCTTATGCCGAAGTCTGGGCGAAATCGGTAACCATGACATTAACCACCCGTACCTACCGTAACCTACTGTTCTTCGGCGCGATGCGAAAAACAGATGTCAGATTCGTGATCAGTACCCAAATATAATAACCCTCCTGGTCGAAGTTTGAGCAGAATTTTATTTCGACCTCTCGTCGATGTTTGGAGTCTTGAAAGTGCAATTGCCCAATATTTCTTCCCCTTCAGCTAGCTACATATGTAGAGCAAGCTACCTACTCTAGTCTATTTCAAAGAGTAAGAAAGCGAAAAATATATAGCATGTTAGGTACTGAGATCACACCATGTGCTTCCAGGGTATTGCGACGGGTACTCCAATGGTGGGGCAGGTGCTACTTGAATGAGGTTTTTCTTTCGAGGAATAAAAAGCGCCATTTTTGCGTCCGATTACGTCCAACTTCTATGTTGAGAGGCAATTTTCTTCTTATTACTTGTGAGACTTTGAGGCTTAAGTCGCATTTCAATATAATCCTAAAACACTGGTTTTGAGGTTGGTTGCCCATCAAGGGAGGAGTTTTTTTTTGACTCAAACAGACAAACACAGTTAGTCACAGCGGATACAGATGATTGTGCAGTTATGTCTCAGTCACCTACACATTTGAAAGCATGCCTTGCCACTACATATGTATATTCAGTGCCACCATGCTGGTCGGTGAAGGATGTGCAAATGAGCGATTGTAGCGTGAGCCATGACTTCCAATTCTCACAAAGTTATAGACACTGTCTGACTCAAGAGACTCCTTTGTTCCTTGTGAAAATACCAAATTGTTTGGTTTTCGTTGGAACGCTATTTCTGGTTGATGGCATTTCTAATTTTTTTAGATATGTAGATTTGTTTGTTGATTTGTGATTTAATTTGTTTGAATTTAGTTCTATCTCCATAGCTAGATATATTATGTGTGCAAATGCGCTTAGGGATAGCATTAGGAGAGGAGGCTTAAAGTTGCTACTGACCACCTGCTGACCGGTTATATGTACGTCTGGATTCCTTGGTGTTTCCTCTCCTCAAGATGCTCGAAAGTGATTTCCACTTCCTCTTGGAATCATGCCATAGCTACATATGCTGAATGCTAAAGCTTGTACCTTTAATTTGACGATGGTACCAAATTCATTTAATAAACTATACCTATCTTAACAACTTTTTATGGGATTATACTCCATTATGCTTTGGTTTTTTTTTGAGTACACTATTTCTTAGTTCACTGCGCCGAGTCTGCTGGACAGTTGCAAGCAAAGTTTCTTTTACCTAGCTGCAACTCATAGTGTTCTCCTACCACTCCCACTATTTTCTTAGGTCATTTATTTAAAGCTGAGTTAGACAGTTTTGACTAACATTGTGTTCTCTTTGTTCGCTATGTTTTAAAGGCGTACTTCTGGTGCAATAATAAATATCTAAAATAAATAAATTCGAGAGCCAGGCTCGAAAACCATACGCCCTTCGCTCCCAAAACTTTCCGTAGTTTTCTGTAAACGGCATTTACACTGAAAATCAATTGAGTGATGCGAAGTACTGAACAAACTGAACAAGTACAGGACGCCATCTAACAGGAATATTTCCGTTCCTTTTTTCTCCTAATACAAACGCATAACGCGGTCTTAAGACCAGCCGAATATAAGGATAGAAAAGGATAAAAGGATAAAGGACGGCGTTACTCAATCCTTTTTGGGATGCGCCAGCGCATTCTACTTCTACGGGATGACGTGGAGGCAATATGAATGCGTACTTGGCCATACAATGACTTGCGGTGGCCAGCCGATGAACAAGGCAGCGCTTTATCCATCCTAGACACGTCTGGTACCAATTCACCGAACCCGGAGGGATGGAAGGCTTGGTTGGCCTGGGCGAGAAATCCGAACCAGGAACCTGGTATCGGGTGCACGCGACAGTCGCGCCTCCTCCGACTGCGCTATACGCGCTCAGCCGAAGATAAGGATAAAGGATAAGGATAAAGGACGGCGTTATTCAATCCCTTCTGGGATGCGCCAGCGCATTCTACTTCTACGGGATGTCGTGGAGGCGACATGAATGCGTATTTGGCCATACAATGACTTGCGGTGGCCAGCCGATGAACAAGTCAGCGCTTTATCCTTCCCAGACAACTCTGGTACCAATTCACCGACCCCGGAGGGATGGAAGGCTTGGTTGGCCTGGGCGAGAAATCCGAACCAGGAACCTGGTATCGGGTGCACGCGACAGTCGCGCCTCCTCCGACTGCGCTGCACGTGCCCAGCTGAAGATATAAAAACTAATTAAATAAAAGCTGTTTTAGCATATTTTTACACGAAGACGCAAAATGTACGTGCTGAGTCCAAAAAATCGTTAAAAACCAAGAATTAAATGCCTTTATCGGGTAGTGAAGGTACCTTTTCACGGATAACATCCCAACGTCAGAATGAAAGCGTGAGTTATGTAATTTCCTGCATGAAGCACCATACCGTAAATGCTTACCATGCTCATCAAATCAAAGTCGGTTTTATTTACTGTTTTTGAGGAATAATTACTAGTAGCTTACTCATTCTAGTGTCGCTCGATTTCCTTCAGCATTTTCTTCAGCATTATGCTTCCCATTTCCACTATTGACAAGTACTGTGAGCATCAGGTATAAGCATACCCCAACCCTTACCTTAGCATTATACACCACATTTGAAAAAGTACTATGGACTCCAATGGTACTGCCGCCTGTATCGTCATCCTACATGGACTCCGAAGTTTGCCAAAATTTTTCAGTGTCAAGGCAAAAGTCCATGATTTCCTTCGAAACGTGTCATGCATTCTATTTCCACACTTCGTATCAGGCTCGAGCATTGGAAAATAAGTGACACAGCTCGTTGTGGTCATTACCTTGTAGAAGCTGTGACTTGGGCAGCGAAAGACTTTCGATGACCGTCACATCCAGCCAGCGTCCGAGAAGTCTTAGAAAGTGAGAGGTTCTCTGAAGAAACGCTACCTTCGCCCTATCGTCGGCGACGACGATGCCTTTACCAGAAGAAGTTCCAGCCGTCCACGGTTCATGGGCGGAACAGGTCACCATGGCCAGAAGACAGGGGCGTACGCGACAGTGCTCCAATTGCGGTTGTGACGAATGGTCCTATCTCCCTTTCCTGCTCATTACATATAAATGATTAACCACTGAACGATCCTGAATTGTGTACAGAAGTAGAGACGTGTTACTCCTCTAACATTTCGCTATCTGTACCTCTCCCGCTATCCGTACAACGGGTATACGCCCTATCGCTTGCGCTACTCTGAGTATCCTGGTTCGCAGTGCAAGGAAGAACACCTGTCTCTCATAGGCAAAACTCTTGTGATTTCGCCACTACATGTGCTGAATAATAAGGCAGTGGTTGAATTTAGTGGTACAAATTTGCAGATTAGCATTAGAAATCAACATTTCGTCTTGCCTCAACTTGATGCCTATCGACATCTGAAGCGTTAGGTTTGACTTGGCACGCCGTTCTTTCACCATCTAACTTCCTCCTTCGCCAAGTGCTTTCCAGCTGTTTGGCGTAGTTTATTTGGGCCCGATGTGTTCGTATTTTCGTGAGCCGACTCAGCTGTTCATGAATCTAATTATTTCTGTCGTTACTCTCTGCACCATCCGTCGCTTTCGTATGGGTACGCCTCTCTCAGTGTTTACGATGTTTGGCTATAGCGTGGCTTTTTCGATTTCGTTTCACAACTGTACGCCACTGCGTTACTTTAGCTTTTTGTTTGTTGGTGAAGCCTAGTTTGTGAGTCCCTGCTTTTCTTCTGAGTGGCATGCGACGAGCATGCGTCTGCTCGAGTTTTTTAGCTTAGAATGTTCAGTCCGTGATGGTTTTCCTGATGTCTGGTTATCGAAGCGTTCTCTGTTTCAATTTATATTTTGTTGCCTTTTTCGCAAACTTCCGTCGTCCTACATACTAGTCTTCTTTCGACTTCCACTTTTCTGTTTATTGCTGGACTGCTACGATATCTTTCTTTCAGTCACAACCACTGAAGGGGTTATGAATGGTTTGTAGGGAATCAAGCGTCTGTAAGTTAAAATAGAATTCGTTTTAACCGCTTTGTTGGAACCCGTTCGAATTCTTGTAGCTTTATGCTATATTTGTCATTTCCTAGGGCAAATTTCTTCATATAATCGGTTCCGAAGTTATCCTTTCCTTTGAAGTGTCGTGCTATCTCCCTGAAATACGTAGGTAGGCAACTGAGGATGCAGGAGAACCAGTACCAAGTTAGGTTTTTTCTCACTCTACCTCTTCATAGCACTATCTAGCTACGGGGTCGAGTGTGAGCGTGGAAAACTTTGGTTTTGCTTATTTCCAAGATGAGCCTGATAGTTCGTGACGCTAAGCAAGAAATGAGATGACGGCGTATTCTGTAGGGTTCGTTGATTTTGCTGATGGAGAACTCTGGACTCCTACTTGGGTTGCAACTGGTAGATGCTACTTGCAATGAAGGCAACTGTGGATTTGGGAAACTTTCTCACTCTGTTGAAATCCAACCACACATTCAGACGTCATGGAAATTTCGCGATGTGACTTTTTAGACTGCAGGTAGGAAGGGTACTTCTTCATGACAACGCATAGGAAATGGAGGCAGAAAAATACTCTGTCGCAAGTTAAATAGATCATTGTGCTCTAGAGCACTTCGAGTTTTAAGGCCCCTTGTGTCAAGATTGTTCTAGAAAATCGACATAGGTCCACAGATTCACTATAATGCAGAAAGTGATATACATCCAAATTTTGGAGCTAGTGTCAGGTTTACAGTTTTGTTTGTTCAAAATTTGCCTTGAAGCTGTGAAAAAGTAAGACGCAAAAAGCGTACATTCTTCATCTGCAAAACTCTAGGCAAATGGCATATTAAATTATCACCACCTATACCACCTATGGTCCCATTGATCATCTAGTTACTCGAGCGGGTGCCAGCAGCATCTCCATTCCTCCCTGTCGCGTGCCACAGTATTCCAATCTCGTAAAACACGAAAAGCGTCATACCGTTTGTTCAGAGCCTTCGCGAAGGAGTCCGTCCAACGCGTTGGTAAGCGGTCTGGTGTTCTCTTGACATCTCCCGGAATCAAGTCGGTGACTGATCCCATCAAGCGGGGTGTCTGCGAAGGGCATTACGTGGCCGGCCTACCTAATTTTCGACAACTTGGCCCATGCGACAGCGTCCCTGATCTTCGGACGTCAACAAAGCTCGGAAGTCTGGAGGCCTTCTCTCACCTGTGTGAATCGTGTCACTTCGATCATCGTCCTCTTGATTCCACGCTTCGCGACGCTGATCGCGTGTTCATCCTGCTTTCGTATAGCCCAGGTCTCTGAGGTGTGTGATAGGGCAGGAAGAACAGTGGAATAGAAAAGGTGGGCACGGAATCGGACGTTCTTCGTCTTCTTCGCGACTTCTTCGACGCTCTTGAAAGCTGCACAAGCCGCTGGTTCCCTTCTGCTCACCTCTGGCGCTAGGCCGGTGACCGTGTTGACTTCGCGACCCAGATACACGTAGCTGGAGCATTCGAAGATGTTCCTTCGATGAGCAAAAATGTGGCATCAGAAATCCGTCGATTCCTCATGAACACCGTCTTCTTAAGATTGAGCTGCAGTACAACGTTCCCATGTGCACACTGTCGGCCAGCATTCGCGTGGCCTGGATCTTGCTCGGTGTTATGAGCACGATGTCGTCAGCGAAGCAAAGATGGTGCAGTTGCCGGTCGTCGACCTTCACTCCCATGTCTTTTCATTCTAGTTCGCACATGACGTTTTCCGAAAGTGGCGCTGAAGAGCTTTGGGGATATGTGGTATCCCCCACCGAACGGCTGCGAGCAACGATACCCACTCACAGGCATGCGTGCGGTCGCGGCGCGCCACTGCTGTCTGGGTCTCCTCTAGCCAGAGCAGGAATGCGGACGAGTTGTCCGATGCGCCCAGCCTGCTAGAGAGTGAATACGCGTCCCAGCGTAACAACAGAGCGATTCCGGCTAGCGCGACAGAGGGAAAACAGTAGAATGCGAAGTAGTCTTGCATAACTCATTCTACATAATGAAGGAATAACAGGTTTCCTCAGTGCTCCGGAGTACTGTGAATCCTAAACTACGTCGAGTGATGGAGAGATAACTAGTGAAATTCAGTTAAGAGTTTAGAGTGGACATAGTCAAGACACGGATTTAATTTATTAAATGATGGTGAAGTATCCTATTGGAGAGGAAAGGAGATGGTGACTCGTTTCAGGGAAGCATTTGATGTTTTGTCTACAGATAGTCTCCGTGCGAAACAGCTCTTATGAACAACTGTAATAGATTACCTACTCCACCGCATTGTCTACAAATAGTAGAGGGTTCCTACTGTTACCAGATCCATTTTATTTCTACACTATAGGAAGAAGAAGAGGGAGGTAATTTCATGGACTTTAGGTGAAGTTCCAACCCCCATTCATTATCCTTTGAAAGTTGGACCTGTAGTCAAGCAGTTTATAGTCAAGAATCGTTAAATCCATGAAATGCCGAACTTTGAGCTATTGGACAATGGCATTGGATAAATATTTCAAGCATCTTGGGGCTTTGAACCAGAGGGAATAAAAGATAGGTGGCTATTAAAAAAATTCACAGATATCTTGAAGTCACCAAAAGAGATTATCAAATGCAACTTCTATGGGTTCCATAATCTTTCATGCATACGGCCTTTAGGAGCTGCAACTCTCAATCTAAGAGCAAAGTTTCGTCTCTCTAAGCTTCCCATCAGTAACTCATCATCACTTAGTTTTTGTTTTTCGATTCTTCTCACCACATAACCTTTACCACTTCCCTTCCCCACTCATTTGATTTTACTCCACTCTACCAGATAACGTTTAGAGATTCTGTTTTCCACTTTTCCACCCGCACTGTATCTGTCGCAATCCACAGCACCAGCGAGTTCGCCCGAAACTCGTCCTCCTCACCAGCGAGACAGTGAAGGCTCCTCCCGAGGCGACGCACGCGCGCGCGACCGCACGCGTCAAATTGAGTATCGCTGCCGCCACCCCCCACTAGACATTGGATCCGACACCGATTTCCCGGATAATCGGATGATTCGGATAGGCCATTTTTTCAAACCCCGGATCTTCGGATGATTCAGATGAGGGCAATTTCGAAAACTCCGGATCTTCGGATGATTCAGATAACGCCATTTTCAGTCGAGCCGGATTTCGGATATCCGATTCAGATACAACCGGATAAGTGATATAATAGGGGCACGCAACCTCTTAAAAACGGAACACATCAGTAACTCCGCGTTTATTTCCTTGACCAATTGAAGTCACGAGCGCGCAAAGCAGCTTGGAGCGCCTCATCTTGAATTAAATGTCTATATGCCCTGGTAGCAAGGCACATGAATGCCCAGTTACATTATATCTGGCCTAGCTTAGTTCACCAATGGAGTGGAACACACCGTAAAAGATGTCGTATTTGGTTGCCTTACGAGGGGAGCCCTCCGCAGAGCTATTTTGCGCTTCCAGAACAAACAAAAAACAGCTTTAAGAACCAAGAGAGCCAATACCCACTCAATAGTGAGTTGGTAATGTCTTGTAAAGGACAATAATGAAACGATTCCGAAACGCCCCGCAAGAAATTTCTCTGAAAAGGGAAGGGTCTGAAGCGTATGTCTGAACGGAGAGAGCGAGTCATCCCACCATATATAGGAATAATCGCCACTCCTCAGTTAGTATAAAAATGTGTTTCTTTTTGCCAAATCGATAAGCCCGAGGAGTAGAGGATCCTTGAAGTTACAGTGGAATAGGCGCCTCACGAGTTCGGGAGTCTTGTACGCCCGCAATGCCGCCGGCCGGAAGCGGCTCGTAGCGCAGTGGATAGCGACGTTGCTCCATAAGAGGGAGGTAGAGGGTTCGACTTTTCTGCGCTGCTGCATCTTTGCATTTCAACTTATTGTTTGATTTGAGCGATTCTGACATCTGCACCATTTTAGATCTTTGCTGTGCAGTGTTTCCAGATGTATGCCGTGAGAGCAGCTTTGTTGCCACTTGTTCATTACTGACCGGTTTTTTAACCAAAACTCAATTGGAAAGCTGTTCAACATAACGATGTATGAACGTTTGACGTCAGTGATACACAGACACAAAGTTCCTGGAACATAAGCACTGGTCACAATACGAGCAGCGCATAAAGGCTGCTGGCTCCTCACAGTTTGCTTCCATATATGGACAAATGAGATCGGCTCCAGAGGCGAAATCCAATTGAAGACGTTCCCTTTCCTCTGAAACAAGAATTCCAGCCGAAAACGTTATCATATGCCCACTGCTTGCCAGCCTTTCCACGTCTATCAGTTCATTTTGCGGATCCCAACCTTCTCCTGGTTTTCCACCACTTTCAGCCGTTCGCCTTCGTTAACTTCAAGTTGACGTGCTTCGAAGTCCTTGGGTATGCTAGCCATCCGTTCGGTCAGGTTGGTGTCATTCCCATGAAGGCTGCTTATCTAAAGGTGGACCACACTTCAGCATGAGCAAGTGGATCATCACTCGAGCATCGGCGACTTTTTTGGTGTTAGGTTTTAGAGAACCTCCAGCACACCTCTGATTTCCAGATGACAGGCAAAGATGAGAGAACGAGTGTATTGATGCCGTTTAGGTCAATTTCCGGGATCCATCGACTTTCTCGTTTTAACCACATGTGACGTCACGTCATGGTTTCCTTTGAAAATCCGAGCAGGATGGTTTTACCCGAGGTCATTGGCCGATGTATGGAAACAGACTGAGAGGAGCCTGCAGCATTTATACCCTGCCCATTGTGTCCAGTGCTGCTTTATGCACGTTGTACCTGTATATTCACTGGTGTTCAATATTTATGCATCATCCTGTTGAGTACCACAGCATGCAGCTGGAAAGTGCGCGGAAAACATCTGAAAATGGTATAGACGTCAGAGTCCTTCAAACCTCAACCAATCATTTAAAAATCATTTAAAATTCAATTAAAATTAATAATAAAAACAATCAATTAAAATCAATTAAAAGCAGGAATGCAGCAGCGCATGAGGATCGAACCTCCGACCTTCCTCCCATGAAGCATCCTCACTACCTATTGCGCTCCGAGCTGCTTGCCGGCAGAGGCATCGCGGTCGTACAAGAACCCAAATTCGTGATGCGCCGTTCAATTGTGACTTCAAGAACCCCCACTCCTTGGGTTTCACGACTTGGCAAAAATGAAACACATTTTATGCTAATTGAGGGGTGGCGATTATTCCTATTTAATAGGAGGACTCCCTCTCCCCGTTCAGATATACGCTATCAGACCATTCCCTTGTGAGAGAATTCCCGCCAAATGATTGCAAATCTGCCCGAAAAAGTCAGGTTATCAATGGCGCAGAGTTTGCCAGCAAGGCGCGCTAACCTCCTATTATCCGATTTTTATCCGATTTTATCCGAATCATTGCGTTT